>JAUKPH010000025.1:22500-721250 GCA_030549335.1 Pontederia crassipes
AGACTATACTATATACTATATTATACTATACTATGCTATATTACACTATACTATACTATATTATATTATACTATACTATACTATACTATACTACACTAGACTATACAATATACTATATACTATATACAATATACAATATACTATATACTATATCCTATACTATACTATATACTATACTATATACTACACTATATACTATATACTATATACTACATTATATACTGTAGGATACCAAAGGGCACCAAGAGGAGGGGGGGAGGGGTGAATTGATGTTTAACCGAAAATATTGATTTCACGAAATTTGTCGCAGAAGCACAAAATCGATTCTTAAAACCATTGCAATTCAGATTATAAACACAATATGGATGGGGAGAGAGAGAGAGAGAAAATCAAACGTAAAGACTCAGTGGTTGTTGACGAGGTTCGGCCACACCTTGGCCTACGTCACCGCTTCGACTTCTCGACCTCGAGACCGCGAAAAATTCCACTAGCACTTCTTTTGTTCCAATACTTCACTAGACTATACAATATACTATATGCTTTACTACATACTATACTATACTATACTATACTATACTATACTATACTATACTATACTATACTATACTATATACTTTACTATATACTATACTATACTATATTATACTATATACCATACTATATACTATACTATATACTATGCTATATACTATACTATATGCTATGTATTATATACTATATAATATATACTATACTATATACTATATACTATATAATATATAGTTTGTTATATACTATACTATATACTATATACTACTATACTATACTTACACTATACTAAACTATACTATACTATACTATACTATACTATACTATGCTATACTATACTATACTATACTATAGTATACTAAACTATGCTATACTATGCTATATTATACTATATCATATACCATACTATATACTATATTATAAAATATACTATATAATATATACTATACTAAATACTATATACTATATACTATATAATATATACTATACTATATACTATATACTATATACTATATAATATATACTATACTATATACTATACTATATACTATATAATATATACTATACTATATACTATACTATATACTATATACTATATAATATATACTATACTATATACTATGTACTATACTACACTATATACCATATACTATATTATACACTATATACTATATTATATTATACTATACTATACTATACTATACCATACTATACTATACAATATACTATATACTATATACTATATAATATATACAATATAATATATATTATATACTATATACTATATATTATACTATACTATTCTACACTAGACTATACAATGTACTATATACTTTACTATATAACATACTATACTATACAATACTATACTACACTATACTATACTATACTATACTACACTAGACTATACAATAGACTATATACTATATACAATATACTATATCCTATACTATACTATATACTATATATTATATACTATATACTACATTATATACAATATACTATATAGTACTATACTATACTATACTATACTGTACTATACTATACTATACTATATACTTTCTAGTTTATACTATATACTATATACTAAATACATTATACTATACTATATACTATACTATATACTATATACTAGATATACTATATACTATACTATATACTATATACTATACTATACTATATACTATATACCTCGTTTTTCCCTTGCGCTCGTCGCGTGGCGCAGGGCGGTGGGGGGGTGGTCGCCCTAAAACCCTGGGACCTCCGGCGAGGTCGCTAGGAGGGGGGCGACCCCACCCCTCTCCTTCCCCTACGCTCATCGGCGTGGCTACAACCGACGAATTTTTCGACGGATTTTTCAACAATTACAACCGACGAATTTTCCAATAGTTACAACCGTCGGAAATGAAAATAATAGATTATGTACTTTGTTATATTATTATTTTATTTTTTGACATTTAGGAATGTCGATATTTTCGACGGATGTCCATCCGTCAAAATTTTCGACGGTTACGACCGTCGAAAATGAAAATATAAATTATGTAATTTGTTATGTTATAATTTTATTTTTTGACGATTATGAACGTCGATATTTCTGACGGATATCCATCTGTCGTAATTTTCGACAGATTTTTTGACTTTTATGACCGTCGGAAATGAAAATAATAAATTATGTAATTTGTTATATTATTATTTTATGTTTTGATGATTTGGAACGTCGATATTTTCGATAGATATCCATCCGTCGCAAAATCCATCGCAATTTTCGACGGTCGTAACCGTCGGTAAATTTATAATAATATAATATGATGAGTATTTTATTAATATAATTTATGACACTCCAAACCGTCGTAATTTTCGACGGTTTTGGCCGTCGATAATAATTAGCGAATGTTCAAACCATCGGTAAAATAAAAAATAAATATTATATATAACTAAACATAGTATTTTATTTTTCAACGGTCATAATCGTCGGTAATTTTAAAAATAATTAATATTTACTTTTTCGACGGTCAGAGCTGTCGATAATTAAAATTTCGTTATCCCGCTTTTTTTTCATTTTCCCGCCTTCTAAACTTTCTCAACTTTCGTTATCCCGCTTTCAACTTTCCTCTCTCCATCCTCTCCTCTCTCTCTCTCCCTCTCCCGGCCGGTGAGCCTCTGACCGAACGTCAGTGTCTCCCGCCGACGTCTCTCTCTCTTTCTCTCCGGCTCGGACCACCAGGCGGCGGCTGGATCAGACGCTTGGCGGCCGGATCCGACCTCCAGTGACCGGATCGGCCGCCGGGCATTCGGATCCGGCCCCCAACGGTCGGATCCGACAGCGGGTGGCCGGATTCAGCCGCCTGGCGGCGGATCCGGCCCCCAGCGGGATATCGGCGGTCACGACCGTCGAATGATCGACGGTTTCGTCGACCGCCGCAAATATCGGCGATCACGACCGTCGAAAATCCGTCAAAATTTTCGACATTTCTTTTCCAACCGTCGAAAATTGATTTGCGACGACCATTTTTCGAACGTCCCGATTCCGTCGGAAACCATCGACAGTTTTTGGGGAAATTACGGATGGTTTCGACCGTCTGTAATCCCCACATTTCTTGTAGTGAGGGAGGGGGGTGAACGCCCCACCTTCATCATATTTATTCTTTTATTTTAAATTACTATATTTTTTATGTAAAGGTGAACTAACGCAAGGGTATAATGGACTTTTCACAAATAGGTCAGAGAAAATAACCCTACTATATACTATAAACTATACTATACTATACTATAATATATACTAACAATACTATACTATACAATACTATAATATACTATACTATACTATACTATACTATACTATACTATACTATACTATACTATACTATACTATACTATACTATAATATATACTAACAATACTATATACTATAGACTATACTATATACTATAAACTATACTATATACTATACTATACTATACTATACTATACTATACTATACTATACTATACTATATACTATACACTATTCTATACTATACTATACTATATTATACTATACTATACTATATTATACTATACTATACTATACTATACTATACTATATACTTTATACTATACTATATACTATACTATACTATAGATGTAATACCCGAATATATATATATATATATATATGTATATATAATTCAAATAAGAGGATAAAGCTCCAGCTGTATTAAGAAGATAAGGCTCCAGCTGTGATGATTTGGCCAACTAAGGAGTATAAATAGCAAATTTGGTATAGTATAGTATGCTATATACAATATTATATACTATATAATATATACTATACTATACTATACTATATAGTATATGCTATATACTATATACTATATACCATATACTATATAGTATAGTATAATATAGTTTAGTAAAGTATAGTATAGTATAATATAATACTGTATAATATAGTATCATATAGTCTAGTCTAGTATAGTATAGTATATAGTATAATTTATAGTATATAGTATAGTATATAGTATATAGTATTTTATATATTATATATTATATATTATATAGTATATCGTATATAATATAGTATATAGTATATAGTATAGTATAGTATATATTATAGACTATATAATATAATATAGTATAGTATAGCTTAGTATAGTAAAATACAGTATAACATAGTATAGTATAGTATAGTATATATAGTATAGTATAGTATAGTATAGTATAGCATAGTATAGTATAATATAGTATAGTATAGTATAGTATAGTATAGTATAGTATAGTATAGTATAGTATAGTATAGTATATAGTATAGTTTTTATAGTATATAATATATAGTTACTATATAGTATATAGTATAGTATAATTTATATTATAGAGTATCTAGTATAATATAATATAGTATAGTATAGTATAGTATAGTATACTATAATACAGTATAGTATAGTGTAATATAGTATAGCATAGCATAGTATATAATATAATTTATATTATATAGTATATTAAATAGTATATAGTATTTTATATATTATATAGTATATAGTAAAGTATATAGTATAGTATATTGTATAGCATAGTATATAGTATAGTATATCGTATATTGTGTAGTATACAATATAAAGTATATAGTGTAGTATATAGTATAGTATATAGTATAGTGTAGGATATACTATTATATATAGTATATAGTATATTGTATATTTATATTTTACAGTATAGTATAGTATAATATAGTATAGTATAATATAGTAGTATATACTATATACTATATTCTATACACTATATACTATACTATATACCATCTACTATATACTATATATAATACTATACAATACTACACTAGACAATACAATATACCATATACTATATACAATATACAATACACTATACACTATATACTATACACTTAGACTATACTATATAATATATACTATATATTATGTACTTTATACTATTCTACACTATATACTATACTATACTATACTATATACTTTACTATATACTATACTATAGTATACTATACTACACAATACTATACTATACTACACTAATGCTATACTATACTATACTATACTATACTACAGTAGACTATACAATATACAATATACTATATACTATATCCTATATCCTATACTATATATTATATACTATATCCTATATCCTATATTATATACTATATACTACAATATATATGATATACTATACTATACTATATAATACAATACTATACTATATACTATATTATATATTATGCTATATACCTTGTACTTTATACTATATAGTACATAGTATATGCAATATATTATACTATACTATAGTATACTATACTATACTATATATTATACTACATTAGACTATTCAGTATAATATAGTATTCTTTAGTCTAATATAGTATAGAATAATATACTATAGTGTAATATAGTATTTTATTGTCTAGTATAGTATAGTATAGCATACTATAGCATAGTTTTTAGTATATAGTATATAGTACGTTATATATTATATATTATATATTATATAGTATATCGTATATAATATAGTCTATAGTATAGTATATTGTATATAGTATATAGTATAGTATAGTATATAGTATATAGTATAAAGTATAGTAAAGTATATAGTATAGTATATAGTATATAGTATATAGTGTATTATGTAGCATATACTATATAGTGTAGTATATAGTACATTATATAATATATTGTGTAGTATAGTATTGTGTAGTATAGTATACTATAGTATATACTATATACTTAGACTATACTATATACTATATACTATATATTATGTACTTTATTTTATTCTACACTATATACTATACTATACTATATACTTTACTATATACTATACTATAATATACTATACTACACAATACTATACTATACTACACTAATGCTATACTATACTATACTATACTACAGTAGACTATACAATATACAATATACTATATACTATATCCTATATACTATATCCTATATTATATACTATATCCTATATCCTATATTATATACTAGACTATATACTATATACTACAATATATATGATATACTATACTATACTATAACATACAATACTATACTATATACCATACTATATATTATGCTATATACCTTGTACTTTATACTATATACTACATAGTATATGCAATATACTATACTATACTATACTATACTATACTATACTATAGTATACTATACTATATACTATACTACACTAGACTATTCAGTATAATATTGTATTCTATAGTCTAATATAGTATAGAATAATATACTATAGTATAATATAGTATTTTATAGTCTAATATAGTATAGTATAGCATACTATAGTATATAGTATAGTTTTTAGTATATAGTATATAGTAATTTATATATTATATATTATATAGTATATCGTATATAATATAGTCTATAGTATAGTATATTGTATATAGTATATAGTATAGTATACAATATAGTATAGTATATAGTATATAGTATAAAGTATAGTAAAGTATATAGTATAGTATATAGTATAGTATATAGTATATAGTATATAGTATAAAGTATAGTAAAGTATATAGTATAGTATATAGTGTATTATGTAGCATATACTATAAAGTGTAGTATATCGTATAGCATAGTATATAGTATAGTATATAGTATATTGTGTAGTATACAATATAAAGTATATAGTGTAGTATGTAGTATAGTATATAGTATAGTATAGGATATATTATTGTATATAGTATATAGTATATAGTATATAGTATATTGTATATAGTATATAGTATATAGTATATTGTATATTATATATAGTATAGTATAGTATAGTACATACTATATATTATATTCCATAAATTATATACTATACTATATACCACATACTATATACTCTATATTATACTATTCTATACTATATTATACTACACTATATATTTTACAATACTATACTATACTTTACTAATCTATTCTATACTATACTAATACTATACTATACTATACTACATTATACTATACTATATTACACTACTCTAATCAATACAATACTATTTTATATTATACTATACAATGCTATATATACTATACTATACTAAACAATACGATACGATACTATACTATACTACACTCTATTATTGTATATTATACTATACTTTCTACACTATACTAATACTAAACTAATACTATACTATACAATATACTACACTACACTAATGTATTTTATACTATACTAATACTATACTATACTATATTATACTGTACTATTCTAAACATTACTATACTACATTAATCTATTCAATACTATATTATACAATATTATACTAAACAATACGATACTATATATTATAGTATAGGATATACTATTGTATATTATATAGTCTAGTGTAGTATAGTATAGTATAGTATAGTATAATACATTATATAGTATATAGTATATATAGTAAAGTATATAATATAGTATATCGTATAGCATAGTATATAGTATAGTATGTAGTATATTGTGTATTATACAATATAAAGTATATAGTGTAGTATATAGTATAGTATATAGCATAGTATAGGATAAACTATTATATATAGTATATAATATATTGTATAGTATAGTATATAGTATATTGTATATTGTATATATTATATTATAGTATAGTATAGTATAGTATATACTATATACTATATTCCATAAATTATATACTATACTATATACCACATACTATATACTATATATTATACTATTCTATACTATATTATACTACACTATATATTTTACAATACTATAGTGTACTTTACTAATCTATTCTATACTATACTAATACTATACTATACTATACTATATTACACTACTCTAATCAATACAATACTATTTTATATTATACTATACAATGCTATATATACTATACTATATTATATTATATTAAACAATACGATACGATACTATACTATACTACACTTTACTATTGTATATTATACTATACTTTCTACACTATACTAATACTAAACTAATACTATACTATACAATGTACTATACTACACTAATGTATTCTATACTATACTAATACTATACTATACTATATTATACTGTACTATACTATACTATTCTAAACATTACTATACTACATTAATCTATTCAATACTATATTAAACTAAACAATACGATACTATATAGTATAGTATAGGATATACTATTGTATATTATATAGTCTAGTGTAGTATAGTATAACATATTATATAGTATATAGTATATATAGTAAAGTATAAAGTATAGTATATCGTATAGCATAGTATATAGTATAGTATGTAGTATATTGTGTAGTATACAATATAAAGTATATAGTGTAGTATATAGTATAGTATATAGTATAGGATACACTATTATATATAGTATATTGTATAGTATATAGTATATTGTATATTGTATATATTATAGTATAGTATAGTATAGTATATACTATATACTATATTCCATAAATTATATACTATACTATATACCACATACTATATACTATATATTATACTATACAATGCTATATATACTATACTATACTATAATATAATATACTAAATAATACGATACGATACTATATTATACTACACTATACTATAGTATATTATACTATACTTTCTACACTATACTAATACAAAACTAATACTATGCTATACTATGTACTATACTACACTAATCTATTCTTTACTATACTAATACTATACTATACTATATTATACTATACTATATAATATACTATACTATACTTTAATATATTATAGTGTACTATAGTATAGTATAGTATACTATACTATATTATAATATACTATAATATACTAAACAATACATTACAATACTATATTATACTATACTACATACTCTGGTACATTATACTATATTTTACTATACATTACAATTCAATACTATACTATACTATAATATACGATACCATATTATACAATACTATACCATACTATATTACACTATACTATACGATACTACTATTATACAATACTATACTACACTACACTATACTATACTATAATATACTACACTATACTATACTATACTATATTATACTAGACTATACTATAATATACTATACTACACTATACAATACTATTGTAACGCCTTCAAAATTCGGCCCTAATTTAAATTTGTCGTACCCTAGGTGGCGTCACTTGACATGATCTAATTATACTATACTATATATTATACTATACTATACTATACAATATACTATACTATATTCTTTATACATTATACTATATACTTCATACTGTACTATATACTTTACTATACTATACTACTATACAATACTATACTATACTATACTATACTATACTATACAATACTATACTATACTATACTATACTATACTATATTATACTATATTCTATACTATACTACACTATACAATATACTTTATACTAAACTATATACTATACTATATACTGTACTATACTATACTACACTATATTATACTATAATATACTATACTATACTATATTATACTATACCATACTATACTATACTATATTATACTATACTATATACTATACTATACTATACTATATGATAGTATATACTATACTATATTGTTTTTACATTATACTATACTATATACAATATACTATACTATATACTATATACTATACTATACTATATACTATACTATATACTTTACTATATACTATGCTATATATTATATTATATACTATATAATATATAATATATACTATATACTATACTCTATAATATATACTATACTATATTATATACTATATGTTATATACTATATACTATATACCATATACTATATAGTATAGTATAATATAATACTGTATAATATAGTTTCGTATAGTCGATTATAGTATAGTATAGTATATAGTATAGTATATAGTATTTTATATATTATATATTATATATTATATTATAGTATAGTATAGTATATTATAGTATATAGTATAGTATATAGTAGTATATTATAGTATAATGTAGTATATTATAGTACATAGTATAGTATATAGTATTTTATATATTATATATTATAGTATAGTATATTATAATATATGGTATAGTATAGTATATATTATAGACTATATAGTATAGTATAGTATAGTTTAGTATAGTATAATACAGTATAATATAGTATAGTATAGTCTAGTATAGTATATAATATATATTATAGTAAATAGTATATAGTATTTTATATATTATATATTATGTAGTATATCGTATATAATATAGTTTATAGTATAGTATATTGTATATAGTATAGTATATAGTATAATATAGTATAGTATAATATATCATATATAGTGTATTATGTAGTATATACTATATAGTGTAGTATATAGTATAGTATAAGATATACTATTGTATATAGTATATTGTATAGTCTACTTTAGTATAATATAGTATAGTATAGTATTAGTATATAGTAAAGTATATACTATAGTATATTTTATAGCATAGTATATTGTATAGTATATCGTATATTGTGTAGTATACAATATAAAGTATATAGTGTAGTATGTAGTATAGTATAGGATATACTTACTATAGTATATTGTAGAGTATATAGTGTACTATATACTATACAATATACCATATACTATATACTTTATATTATACTATACCATACTACACTAGACTATACAATATACTATATACTATATACTACATACAATATACAATACACTATACACTTTATACTATATACTTAGACTATTCTATATGCTATATACTATATACTTAGACTATTCTATACTATATACTATACTATACAATAATATATACTATACTATGCTATACTATGCTATACTATACTATGCTATACAATATACTATATACTATATACTATATACTATATACTATATCGTATATCCTATACTATATACTATATACTATATCCTATATCCTATTTTATATACTAGACTATATACTATATACTACATTATATACTATATATTATACTATACTATACTATACTATACAATACAATATTATACTATATATTATACTATATACTATGCTATATACTTTGTAGTTTATACTATATACTACATAGTATATGCAATATACTATACTATATATTATACTATATACTATACTATAAACTATACTATACTATACTATGCTATACTATAAACTATACAATATACTATACTATATACTATATACAATATACTATACTATATACTATATACAATATACTATACTATATACTATATACTATAAATAGTATATCCTATACTATACTATATACAATACTATATACTACACTATATACTACACCTTATACTATATACATTATACTATACTATACTATATACTACATAATATATTATACTATACTATACTATACTACAATAAACTATACAGTATAATATAGTATTGTATAGTCTAGTATTGTATAGTATAGTATATAGTATAGTTTATAGTATATAGTATATAGTACTTTATATATTATATATTATATAGTATATCGTATATAATATAGTCTATAGTATAGTATATTGTATATAATATATAGTTTAGTATATAATACGATATAGTATATAGTATATAGTATAAAGTATAGTATATAGTATAGTATAGTATATAGTATAGTATATAGTGTATTTTGTAGCATATACTATATAGTGTAGTATATAGTATAGTATAGGATATATTATTGTATATTATATAGTATAGTGTAGTATAGTATAGTATAATATACTTTATAGTATATAGTATATATACTATAGTATTCGTATAGCATAGTATATAGTATAGTATATAGTATATTGTGTAGTATACAATATATAGTATATAGTGTAGTATAGTATAGTATAATATACTATAATGTACTAATACTATACTATTGTATACAATACCATACTATATTTTACTATACTACACTAATCTAATTAATACTATGCTATTTAATACTATACTATAAAATGCTATACTATACTATATTATATTATACTATACTATACTATACTATATTATACTACACTATACTATACTATACTATACTATACTACACTATACAAAACTATTTTGTACTTTATTATACTACACTATATTATACTATACTATACCATACTATACTATACTATTCTATACTATACTGTACTATACGACACTACACTATATAATACTATACTATACTATACTATACTATACTATAATATACCATACAATATTATACTATACAATACTATACCATACTATATAATAATAAACTTTACTAATCTAACATATATTATACTATACTATACTATACTATACTATACTATACTATACTATACTATATTATACTATACTATACTATACTATACTACACTATACTATACTATACCACACTATACAATACTATACTATACTATACTATACTGTACTATACGACACTACACTATACAATACTATACTATACTATACTATACTATACTATACTATATTATACTATACTATACTACACTATACAAAACTATTTTGTACTTTATTATACTACACTATACTATACGATACTGCACTATACAATACTATATTATACTACACTACACCATACTATACTATACTATACTACATTATACTATACTACAATATACTATACTATACTATACTATACTACACTGTATACTATACTATACTATACTATACTATATTATACTATACTATACAATAATAAACTATACTAATCTAACATATACTATGATATACTATACCATATTATACTATTATACAATACAATACTATACTATACTATACTACACTTATCTATTCTATACCATACTATACTATATATTATACAATACTATACTATAGTACACTAATTTATTCTATACTATACTATAGTATACAATTGTAACGCCCGAGATTAATAGGAAAAAGAGGAAAAGAAAAATAAAAGAAAAAGATAAAAAAGGAAATAAAAGAAAAGACTAATAAAATAAAAGAAAAAGACTAATTTATTCTGAGTTTGATTTTATTTGATCCTTTGTCTATCACACGAACTCAGATCTCTCCCCTATATATATGGGATTAAATCCAATGAAACAGGCCCTTTTCCCTTGTGCAAGCCTGCCCTAAAATCTCCACCCTATTTTTGTGCGCCATTTCGTTATTTTCGTCCCTGATCTATCGTCGCCAACAGGAGTCGTGCAAGGGCACATGGACACCAGCGAACGCGCACCTGAACCGAGACGAACCAGTAGAGGAAGAGGAAGAAGAGGAAGAGGAAGAGGAAGAGCAGGAAGAAGACAGCAGTAATCTATTTCTTGGACAGAAACTTTGAGGTATGGAACTATGATAGATTCATGATAGAATCTTAATTTTAGACTTGAAGCATGTTCTAGGTTGTTCCTGGTTATTGCATGATGTTTTATAATATTGATTTGTGCCGGCCGTCGTTGGAGAATATGATCGGAATGCGAACTGTGCGTTCGCGGAGTTTCTGCGCAAGATGAACCCGACCCGAGTTCACTGAAACCCGGCCTCGGCAGGTGCTTCGTCGGACCGAGTTTGGAGGAACTCGGCCCGGATCCGCCATTGCCGCGCTCACCGAGCTCTGCAATCGGACGAACCCAGCCCAGGTTGAAGATGACCCGGACTGAGTTCTGCGTCCCAATAATAGTCGGGCGTGACGGTCGTCCCAACTCGATGACGACCCTACTCGGCCCGGGTTAATTCTGATTTTCTCGAAGATGATGACCATGAACTCGGCCCGAGTTTTCCCCACTCGGCCCGGGTCCCGACATCGATTAGATCAATTTTATGATGTTCAGATCGCTGATTTATGTTCCTATTCCAGATCTTAATGATGTCTATGATTATATTAATGATGCTCCTGATTTGTTCTCCATGATCATGTCTTTTACCTTAATTGAAAGTTCCTTTCAAGATGTGATTTGATTAATCTAAAAGATGCAAGATAAAAAATGTAAATCATTAAATGGAGAGCTCTTTTTATGATGGATTGGTGACGACCAATTATGGGCTGACTTCGGTCAGTTATGGGCTGGCTCTGCCAGTTATGATGATGATAATGGACGGGTTGAGGCAGGCCTCCCCGTGGGTTGAAATATATCCCAAATAAGTCAAATATGAAATTAAGATAATGAAGAAGATGAACACATATGAATAAAGAACTTTTCTTATGACGTCCGGCGTTTTGCCTTTATTATGATGATTCTTTATGATCTTTATTCATATGTCCCTTTACATGCTCTTATCATTTATGATCATGATTCCTTGTCCTTTTATATGATGATGTTATCTTTATGATTCATGTTTAGTATCATGATCTTATGACGATATTTATCTTACTTCCATACTGAGTTGTAAAACTCATAGGGAGGTTCTCCCCTGCATGTTCTTAAATGCACGCCAAGGTCATAATGATGATGGTGACCAACGGTGACAGATCGAGCTCGTAGTGACTGCACATGGTTATCGAGTCCTTTAAATGATGGATAGCTTTTTCCTTTCTTTTTATCATTTGATGTATTAGCTTTCCTTTGGACTCCTAAGAAGTCATTTATCAGTCTTCCGCGTATCATGATGTTACTATCTTTGATTCTTAATGATGATTTAATTATTTCACATTTATCGTTATTGAGTTGACCAGTCATAGTCATATTTTTTGTCAATGAGATGTACACGTAAGAATGACCCGTAGTATTCCCGAAGTGTATTCTGTCACGTGGCAGGGTGCGATTTGGGGGCGTTATAGTTAGGTATCAGAGCCTAAAGTTAGGCTATTCTCATGTCCTAATGTATGATGTCAAGTCCATGTGCAAACGTCACGAGCAGTCAACGCGCCACGAGCAGTCAACGCGCCACGAGCAGTCAACGCGCCACCTGAAGTCAAGTAAGTTTATCTTATCTCTTAAGATGTAGGATGTAACAACCAACAAAAAGATAAAAAAAAAAAATAGAGAAAAGAAAACAAATCATGATGGGTGGCCGAGCAAAGCACATGGGGAAATTAAAAATCAAATCCCACTCAAAGTTTGAAAGGGAAGAAAAAATTAAATCTAATCTCTTCAAATTTAATTTTGAGAAGAAGATTAGATTAAAATAAAAACCTTATCTATATATATATATATAGGTATATGAGAGGTATTCACGAGAGAATTGAGGGAGATAAAAATCAATTGGCCATTAAATTTCTGGTTCCAGCAATCTCACGAATCCTTCCGGGTTTTCCTTCGTTCCCCTCCTACGCGATCCGAAGTAGGGAGATTTCTGCGCAAGGACAGAATTCGTGAGGAGGAACAACAAGAGAACCGAGAGGGAACAAGGACGGATTCGAACGGATTTTTAACGAATCAAGGGTAGGATCCATCGCGTCCAGGTGGGTGAATCGAAATCACCTTGCATGACCTCTGAATTATCCTAATTCATGCCCTCATAGTTATGAAAAGAAAAGAATATGAATATGATTCAAGTTATTATTTTTAATTGTTTGATTTCTTGAATTCTTTGATTGGTTGATTGTTACATGCATAGTTATTTCTGTTTGTTGTATTTCTGTATTATTGATTGCTAAGATGTCAGATTTAGAGGGGATTCTGTTCTCGGTTTTATAACGCAATTACGGCCGAAAAATTTGTTTGGCCGCAATTGTCTTACGGTCGAAAAAAAAAAAAAAAAGAAGAAAGAGAAAAGAAGTTTGGCCGTAAGGAAAAGAAGAGAGAGAATAGGGTTTCGGCCGTAAAAGAAGAAAGAGAAAAGAAGAGAGAGAAGGGAGTTTCGGCCGTAAAAGAGGAGAGAGAAGAGAGTTTTGGCCGTAAGGAAAAGAAGAGAGAGAATAGGATTTCGGCCGTAAAAGAAGAAAGAGAAAAGAAGTTTGGCCGTAAGGAAAAGAAGAGAGAGAATAGGGTTTCGGCCGTAAAAGAAGAAAGAGAAAAGAAGAGGGAGATAAGGGAAATAGGTTGTTACGGCCGAAGAGTTAGATTTCGGCCGTAACGGGATAGGCCGTAACGGATGGGCGTAACGAAATAGGCCGTAACGGATGAGCGCAACAGGTGATGGCCGTAACGAAATAAGAGTTGAATTATTACGGCCGAAGTAAAAAGAAAATAGGGTTTTTACGGCCGTAACGTAATAAAGGTTAATTTTGTTTGTACGGCCGTAACGTAACAAACGTTAATTTTTATGGCCGAGAAAAAATGAAAGGACTCTCGGGCGTAAAATCTAAGGATTGGGGTTTTACGGCCGTAAGGAGGAGGAGATTCTTTGGGCATAAAATCCAGCAAAATTCACCTATAAATCTCTCTTTATTTTGATATGAATATTATTGATTTTCCTTATAATTCCAACATGAACTCTTTGTCTTGATTTATCTCATATCGATCATATCTCCTTCATCATATGACACAAAGAATGAAAAGATATTCAAAGTGATTAATAAGTTCAGATGAAAGATTAATGATGGGTTGCCAGTCCAAGCCAAGTGCATCAAGATAAGGGTCGCTCCCTTGGTCATGGTTTGATCACCCATTGACCCGCACAAGGCCGTATCGTTTGCTGGGCATACCCCAAGAATTAAAGGCACCTCAAAGTCACCCTGATTGTTAATTAATAACCAAGATCGATAAGCATGTTCAAGTTCAAGTTCAAGTTCAAGTTCAAGTCAAGTCAAGTATGTCATGATTCCAAGTTTACTATGTACTATTGATCCTCATGATTCATGTATCGCTGATCTTATCCTTATTATGATCCATGATACTTATATGTTATCTTTCATGTTCAAGTTAAGCCTGATTCATTATCGATGATTATTATATTCATGTTATGCATTGTATATCATGTGGTTTCCCACTAGGCTGTAAAGCTTACGGGAGGACCTCCTCCCCTGTGTCTGATTTCCACAGGACCAGGTCAGTAACGTGGTGGAGTAGGCGTGTGGTGATGAGGCTCTGGCGATAGGACAGCACATGAACCATAGGGCTTTTAGAGTGTTATTTAGTTTTCATTTACCTTCCGCATTTTAGATTTATGATGTAGAACTTATTTTATTTCTTTTAGACTTCCGCAATTAAAGTTATAATCTATCTTCATTTCTTTTCTTCTGCTGACGTGTCTCGGTTCTTGACTGAGATATGGTCAATATGATGGTCAAAGTCATAGCATGCCGTAGCGTCTCCAGGTTGGTCTTCGCCACGTGGCGGGGGTCGATTTGGGGGCGTTACATTTATGGTATCAGAGCCTAAAGTTAGGACTCTCTTGACGTCCTAGTGTATAGAATAGTATGGTAAAAGGTTCATGTGCTATCGCCGAGCAGTCGCCACACCCTCCACTGAAAAGCATTGTAAGTCAAGCTCATGTTTATGCTAAGTTACTGTTTATTGATGTATTGATATGTATTTTATATGAGTGGTTGATTCCTAAAGAGGTTATTCTGAATGGTAGGAATTAATTTAAATGTTATTAGTGATTAAACAAAAAGGATCATAAAGGTTACGAACAAATTGGAAAAGAATAAACAACATGCATGTGGATAAATATACCTACGTGAAAAAAAAAGGGTCTTACAGATATTTAAAGAATAAAATATAAGAAACGATTATGTTTCTTATAATCCATGTTTTTCATCTCTTTCATGATTGCTCTATTCACGGACTTCTTCTGCTGACTGCAGCAGTATGAAGAGGAAAATGAATAAGTATATCAGTTGCAAAGAGATGTAGATTTAAGAAAGAAACGAAGGAATTATAAGAGTAATTAAAGGATTCGACTCACACAACACGTAGGTGTGAGATGATTTCAAATAGTAGAGGTGAAACCAAGCATGCATAAGTTATGATTTATGGTGATGACTTAGGTGGTTCTATTGGTCTACCAATATAAGGGTTCAATAAATTATCTTATATGTTTATGTTGATAAGTATGGACCCATAATGCTTCTTGCGCCTTAGACTTCATATGATCCCTTTATTATGTGGATAATGGCCCTAAGCAAATCTAAACTAGTTATACGAAATTCTTAGTTGGACTACTTTATGTGCAAAAATAATAATCAAATTATTAATTATGATCAAGTTATGTAATATCCGTACACAAGAGTTTAAGGAATTAGTAAGCTGTCCAAGAATCATGTATAAGGTATGGATGGACAAATATAGAAGCTTAAAGGGTTTAGAAGTCACATTAGCTTGAATAAATATTAGGAGAAATTTTCAATAAGTAAGTGATTATTTAAGTTAACCGAACTTTTAGACCTAGCATACTCACACACATATGTACATATAACATAATATAAAGAATTTAAATATATAAAGATAAATAAATAAATAATTAGATTTAACTAACTTAGTTTAGTATATAGTATATTTGAAATTTTATTAATATGAAGTATGTTTTTAAATAGCCATTATTAAAGAATGAATTCTCTATCATCGCAATGTATATATATATTTTCAAAATAGACTAATATGATTAATACAAGAATTATATAAGAACAAGTAAGACATGAAAGGGTTACAAATGAATGTGAGAAATTTTAAAAAGATTTAAGGTCTCTTAATTGAGATATGCTTGAGGAGGATATGAGCCTCCAGCCATTAAGTATTAAAAGATCAAAACATCAAGTGAGGAAAACTTTAGAAAGTATGGGGGGTTAAGGTAAAGTATGAGGAATTTTATAAGTCCCCTACAAGATTTCTGGAAAAGCAAGTTATGCACTCGAGAGGGATGATTATGCAAGTTTTAATTGATTTATCTTGATTATTGATATAATTATAGTTTTCATAATAATGTCAAAACGTATAGAGTATTTAATTAGATAATCATAGTTGATGGTTCAAGAGGAAAAATAAATCATATATATGTTTAGATAATGGGTTAAGCAAGTCATCGGGTGATACATAGAATGTCCTCTAAGATACAAGATATAAGATGATATATAGAATGTTCTCTAAGATGCCTCTACGTCAGTATGATGAAAAATGTTCAAGATTTTGTCTTGATCAAGTGGACCACTTATGATTTGATCATAAGTCTTATAAATGGATTAGTTCTCCTTTCCAACTTTAAAGTTTTCCCGACCCTCTCACATGTACTACAAGATATCGTTAATGCAAAGGATCATGAAATGATGCACGAAGAAGAAGAATGATTGCTTGTCTTCTGTTTTGTTGATTGTTTTGTTTTCTTGTCTTATTGTTTGAATTCATTCCATGTGTCAACCTGCATTCATGATGTTTGACTAAGGACTTATGTTATGTAGTGCACATAAATTATTCTGTTAATTCTGGATTAGAATATACTATGTAGCGACCCCTCAGCGTAGATATCGTTCGACCTTAACATTGATTCAGAGTGCTTCAAGATACTCAAGAAAAGGATTTATTGTGGTCATATATAATCACTGGCCTCCCATGAAATTATATGACCTGACATTGCAAGAACCAAATCAATGTAGTCAAATAAGTTATTCCTTCCACTCAAAAAGTTAAATGATTATGATGATGTTTAGAGTAGGGTCACATCAAACATAGGTCATCGTGACAGTTATTGATCTAAATTGACCTTATAAAGATGATTATTGGCATGATTCCATCACCAATTTTATCGAATCATATGATGATGCCATTATCTACGATGATGGACAATGTTCTTAGTGATCCTATTGATTCTTACATGGCATAGGTCACTGGATAAGGACGATGACCCTATGGAAATTACTTTAAGACAAGAGGTTCATAAGACCCAGGGACTCATTTCTACATGTTCCATTTCTTTTGTAACGAAGAATGACGACTATATGAATCTAGAGCTATTTAACAAGTTGTTAAATAAAACAACTATCAAGACATAATTGTCTATTACCATGCAAAGATGACATATTTAAGACTAAGTATTCTCAAGATCGACCTATGGAGTGAGTACCAGGAGTTTCGAGTTGCCGAAGAAGATGTAATGAAGGTAATTTTCCTGGCAATGAATGATCACTATAAATTGAACGATGCCATTGGACTAAGAACATCCCTCAAACCTTTAAGTTCTCAAGAACATTGTGTTCAAACTATGCCCACATTTACGTAGAAAAAAAAATTTTGAAGTGTTCATCGTTTAAAAAAAAAAAAATCCTAGGTATATTTTCTTTTAGTAGTATGCTAATATGTGATAATGAAGATAACATGAAGTTTGAAAGATTATGAGTTCTCCATGAAGTACCATTTTGGTAAAAAAAAAAAAATGAACTCAGTTACACATACACTCAGACACAAGTGATGCTCGCTAGGCATCATGAGGCTGCGTATGAAATGATGAAGGAACCAATCATATGAAACCCAAATGATGAAGTCCTAAAGAGAGAAGTACTAGATAAATAACATAAGCCTCGGTTGCGATCCATTTAGGAATAAGTCTTATAGAAAGTATGTGATGAATATTATAAGCCTGGGTTACGATCCATTTAAAAAGTACAAAGAAGTATAAGGATATAACCATAAGCCTGGGTTGCGATCCATTCGGGAAGGACACGGATGTATAAGGATGAACAAATAGTTATGACATGAAACATGGAGATACGAAAATAAGTCCCAAGTACCCAGCATGTCAATGTGAAAAAAAAAAAAGTAGAGCATCAGAAATCCTATTAGATGATGATGCATGACGTTAAGAATTCGTAGACCCGACCTTCGCTGAGTATCCAACGCACATAGTGGAGCGTAAGGTGCAACGCCAGAAGAACAATGACGTAACCATGGTCAGAGTAGCTTGGCATTTCCATAAAGGCGATGATGCGACATGGGAACTTGAATCGGAAATGCACCAAGAATTTTCCCATCTTTTCGATAAGTCCTCTACGTGGTGCAAAATTCGAGGACGAATTTTCTTTTAAGGGGGTAAGAATGTAACAACCAACAAAAAGATAAAAAAAAAATAGAGAAAAGAAAACAAATCATGATGGGTGGCCGAGCAAAGCACATGGGGAAATTAAAAATCAAATCCCACTCAAAGTTTGAAAGGGAAGAAAAAATTAAATCTAATCTCTTCAAATTTAATTTTGAGAAGAAGATTAGATTAAAATAAAAACCTTATCTATATATATATATATAGGTATATGAGAGGTATTCACGAGAGAATTGAGGGAGATAAAAATCAATTGGCCATTAAATTTCTGGTTCCAGCAATCTCACGAATCCTTCCGGGTTTTCCTTCGTTCCCCTCCTACGCGATCCGAAGTAGGGAGATTTCTGCGCAAGGACAGAATTCGTGAGGAGGAACAACAAGAGAACCGAGAGGGAACAAGGACGGATTCGAACGGATTTTTAACGAATCAAGGGTAGGATCCATCGCGTCCAGGTGGGTGAATCGAAATCACCTTGCATGACCTCTGAATTATCCTAATTCATGCCCTCATAGTTATGAAAAGAAAAGAATATGAATATGATTCAAGTTATTATTTTTAATTGTTTGATTTCTTGAATTCTTTGATTGGTTGATTGTTACATGCATAGTTATTTCTGTTTGTTGTATTTCTGTATTATTGATTGCTAAGATGTCAGATTTAGAGGGGATTCTGTTCTCGGTTTTATAACGCAATTACGGCCGAAAAATTTGTTTGGCCGCAATTGTCTTACGGTCGAAAAAAAAAAAAAAAAAGAAGAAAGAGAAAAGAAGTTTGGCCGTAAGGAAAAGAAGAGAGAGAATAGGGTTTCGGCCGTAAAAGAAGAAAGAGAAAAGAAGAGAGAGAAGGGAGTTTCGGCCGTAAAAGAGGAGAGAGAAGAGAGTTTTGGCCGTAAGGAAAAGAAGAGAGAGAATAGGATTTCGGCCGTAAAAGAAGAAAGAGAAAAGAAGTTTGGCCGTAAGGAAAAGAAGAGAGAGAATAGGGTTTCGGCCGTAAAAGAAGAAAGAGAAAAGAAGAGGGAGATAAGGGAAATAGGTTGTTACGGCCGAAGAGTTAGATTTCGGCCGTAACGGGATAGGCCGTAACGGATGGGCGTAACGAAATAGGCCGTAACGGATGAGCGCAACAGGTGATGGCCGTAACGAAATAAGAGTTGAATTATTACGGCCGAAGTAAAAAGAAAATAGGGTTTTTACGGCCGTAACGTAATAAAGGTTAATTTTGTTTGTACGGCCGTAACGTAACAAACGTTAATTTTTATGGCCGAGAAAAAATGAAAGGACTCTCGGGCGTAAAATCTAAGGATTAGGGTTTTACGGCCGTAAGGAGGAGGAGATTCTTTGGGCATAAAATCCAGCAAAATTCACCTATAAATCTCTCTTTATTTTGATATGAATATTATTGATTTTCCTTATAATTCCAACATGAACTCTTTGTCTTGATTTATCTCATATCGATCATATCTCCTTCATCATATGACACAAAGAATGAAAAGATATTCAAAGTGATTAATAAGTTCAGATGAAAGATTAATGATGGGTTGCCAGTCCAAGCCAAGTGCATCAAGATAAGGGTCGCTCCCTTGGTCATGGTTTGATCACCCATTGACCCGCACAAGGCCGTATCGTTTGCTGGGCATACCCCAAGAATTAAAGGCACCTCAAAGTCACCCTGATTGTTAATTAATAACCAAGATCGATAAGCATGTTCAAGTTCAAGTTCAAGTTCAAGTTCAAGTCAAGTCAAGTATGTCATGATTCCAAGTTTACTATGTACTATTGATCCTCATGATTCATGTATCGCTGATCTTATCCTTATTATGATCCATGATACTTATATGTTATCTTTCATGTTCAAGTTAAGCCTGATTCATTATCGATGATTATTATATTCATGTTATGCATTGTATATCATGTGGTTTCCCACTAGGCTGTAAAGCTTACGGGAGGACCTCCTCCCCTGTGTCTGATTTCCACAGGACCAGGTCAGTAACGTGGTGGAGTAGGCGTGTGGTGATGAGGCTCTGGCGATAGGACAGCACATGAACCATAGGGCTTTTAGAGTGTTATTTAGTTTTCATTTACCTTCCGCATTTTAGATTTATGATGTAGAACTTATTTTATTTCTTTTAGACTTCCGCAATTAAAGTTATAATCTATCTTCATTTCTTTTCTTCTGCTGACGTGTCTCGGTTCTTGACTGAGATATGGTCAATATGATGGTCAAAGTCATAGCATGCCGTAGCGTCTCCAGGTTGGTCTTCGCCACGTGGCGGGGGTCGATTTGGGGGCGTTACATAGGATGTTTTCCTAAGATGGTGATGTATGATGATGTAGATGCCTCCACGCCGCGCACCGGTTACTAGAGCTTGGGGTCGGAGACGACCTCGAAATAGCGTCGGGATTGGAAATCCACTACAAGAAGGAACGAACCAGAATGAGGTCCAAATGAGTCAGGCTCGTACTGTGGAGTCGACTGTTCAGTCCCCACTGGTACAACCCCCACCATCACGGGCACCAACGGTTCCGCCTATACTGATACCATCTGTTCAGGCTGTACCAGTCATGACGTCATCGGTGCAGCTTCTTTCTATACAGCCTATGCCACCAATGTCCACTAAGGACACTATTCAGGCATTTATGAAGTTACGCCCTCCAGAGTATGATGGCTTGGGCGAGTTTGACGAGGCTAAGAGATGGTGAGGACAATTAAGGAGAAGCTACCACAGATGAACTATGATAAAGAAAAGAAGGTCCTATTCGCCACCAGCGTTTTAACTAAGGATGCATTAGATTGGTGGAGGACTGTGGTGGATACTTAGTATGATGGACAGAATGACGTTCCTTGGGAACGTTTCTGTGAAGCATTTGAGGCACGCTATTTTCCACTATACCAGCGTGCACTAAAGCAGAGGGAGTTCCTACAGCTGAGCCAGGATCAGATGACAGTGGCTCAGTATCATGTCAAATTCATTCATTTGGAGAGGTATAACACTCTCAAGATGAGTGACAGACAGAAGGTAGATCATTTCTACCAAGGCTTAAACCCGACCATTAGGACCAACACCCTAGCTGGCCAATGTGCTAATGTGAGCCTGGCAGTGGAGTTAGCAACCACGATGGAAAGGAACTACGCCAGGGAACAACAAGAGATGAAGGATGTGAAAGGAAAGGCTCCCATGCAGCCCTCTGTTTAGAATCAACCCCGATGGAATGATCGCCGTCGGAATCTAGGAGGACCCGATCGTAGGAACCAACATCGGGATAACCGGGCAAGGCCTTATGAGCCTCGTGAGGCTAACCGTCGACAATAGCCCCAATATCAGGTAAAGATGTTTTTGCAGCCCCAACTTCAGCAACCCCAGCAGCAGGCACAGGGTACTGGTGTTTGTCCCCACTATAGGAGGTTCCACATTGGGGAATGTAGGATAAAGGCTGGGGTATGCCTACACTGTGGTCAACAAGGACACTTCATTCGAGACTGTCCTACAAAATAGGATGAACCCGCACCAACTCAGCGTGACGCAATAGGTGGAAATAACATGGTGCGTGGAAGAGTCTTCCACTTGGAGGAAGATGTAGTACCGACAGATGCCGAAGTCATTAGAGGTACACTATCCATAGCCAGTCTTCCTACTACGGTTCTATTTGATTCGGGTGCATCGCACTCTTTTATATCTAAAGACTGTGCTACTACATTGAGTTTACCTCTACATGATATAAGTCACCCTATAGAGATAATTAGTCCTATGGGAATGCTCTACGCCACCAAGTACCTTCCTGAGGTACCAATAGAGATACATGGCAAGAATTTTTCTGCAGATCTGGTAATTATCCCGATGACAGAATACGATGTCATTCTTGATATGGATTGGCTATCCTACCATGATGTAGTCGTGCTATGCAAACAGAAGAAGGTGATCATTGGTATTCAAGGTGAACGCAAGGCCACTGTTAGAAGTACCACGGGAAAAGATGATAACGTTATCATATCTGCCCTGAAAGCACAAAGAATGATACAGAAGGGATGCATAGGTTTTCTTGCAAATGTGATGACGACGGACAACCCATGGACCCAACTACAACATTTGGATGTAGTTCGGGAATTTTTGGATGTTTTCCTGACGACATCTCCGGATTACCACCTCCACGAGAGATTGATTTTCGGATCGATCTCCTTCCAGGCACTGCCCCGATCTTGAAGGCCCCCTACAGGATGGCACCGGCCGAGATGCATGAACTGAAAAAGCAAATTCAGGAGCTTTTAGATAAGGAGTTTATCAGGCCGAGTGTATCTCCCTGGGGAGCTCCAATGCTCTTTGTCAAGAAGAAGGATGGCTCTCTAAGACTGTGCATCGACTGCCGGATGTTGAAAAAAGCCACAGTCAAGAATAAGTACCCTCTACCGCGGATCGATGATCTCTTCGACCAACTTTCTAATGCCGTGGTATTCTCCAAGATTGACTTACGAAGTGGGTACCACTAGCTTAGAGTGACCGATGAAGATGTATAGAAGACGACTTTCCGATCAAGGTATGGTCACTATGAATTTCTAGTGATGCCTTTTGGACTAACGAATGCCCCTGCAGCTTTCATGGATCTCATGAATCGGGTGTTCAGACCATACCTGGACCAGTTTGTCATCGTCTTTGTAGATGACATCCTGATCTACTGAGAAAACGAAGAACAACACAAGGAACACTTGAAGATAGTTTTGGAAAAGTTAAGGCAACACAAGTTATATGGAAAGCTATCCAAGTGTGAGTTCTAGCTTGATCGGATTATGTTTCTTGGACACGTAATCTCGAAGGACATTTTTGTGGATCCCTCCAAGGTAGAAGCGGTATCCCACTGACCAAGGCCAAAACATGCCACTGAAATCCGCAGCTTCCTCGGATTGTCAGGTTATTACCGCAGGTTCATCAAGGATTTTTCAAAGATTGCATCTCCCTTGAAGAACCTAATGAAGAAAGGTGTGAAATACATATGGACACAAAAATGTGAAGACAATTTCCAATAACTAAAGGCCAGACTGACCAATGCACCCATACTCACCATTCCGAAAGGTACAGATGAGTATGTAGTGTACAGTGATGCTTGCGGCACAGGACTAGGATGCGTGCTCATGCAACATGAAAAAGTGGTCGCATATACATCTAGGCAGCTGAAGAAGCATGAGGTGAACTACCCGACACATGACCTGGAATTGGCAGCGGTAGTCTTCACGTTGAAGATTTGGCGACACTACCTTTATGGAGTACAGTTCGAGGTGTTCATGATGTGAATTGTGTGGAGTAGTGATAACTTGCTAAATTATAGGCTAGAATTGATATAAAGTGAAGTTTTATGAAATGTGATCAAACTCCTCAACTCACTCTACCTGCAAGCAAATAAAAAGAAAGAAACATGCAATGCATGAAATGCAACCTCCCCCAAGCTTGAACAAGACACTGTCTGCGGGGTGGCGATGGTGGATGGTAGCTAAATCCACCATCTGTGCGCTTGCAGGTAGAGTGGTATATAGTATATCGGGGTTCGGGGTTCGGGGTTTAGGGTTTAGGATTTAGGGCCCAGAACCCGAACCCCGAACCCCGAACCCCCGAACCCTGAACCCCGAACCCTGAACCCTACACTATGCACTATACTATACTATACTATACTATAGAATATACTATATACCATATACTATATACTATATACTATATGCTGTATGCTATATACTATATACTTTACTATACACTATATACTATATACTATACTATATAATATATACGATATACTATATACTATATTCTATACAATATACTGTATTATACTATATACTATTCTATATACTATATACTATATACTATAAACTATACTATATACTATATACCATGCTATACTATACTATATAGTATATACCATACTATATACAATATATTATAGTATACTATATACCTTAGTATACTATATACAATATATTATAGTATACTATATACCTTAGTATACTATATACAATATATTATAGTATACTATATACCTTAGTATACTATATGCCATACTATACTATATACTATATACTATAGTATACTACATACTATACTATAACTATGATATACTATTCTACACTATACTACACAATATGTTATATACTATATACTATATACTATATGCTATATACTATATACTATACTATACAATATACTATATGCTATACAATATACTATATATACCATATATTATATACTATTATACTTTATATTATACAATATACTATATATACCATATACTACACTATATACTATATATTTTACAATATACTATACTATACTATATACTATTTTATATACTATATACTATATACTATAGTATACTAAGTACCATATACTATACTATATACTATATACGATATACTGCACTATAGACTATACTATACTATACTATATATTGCACTATATACGATATACTATAAAATATACTATACTATACTATACTATATACTATTCTCTATACAATATACTATATACTATACTATATCCTATATACAATATTCTATAGTATACTATATACTATATACTATACAATATAATATATAATATACTATATCATGTACTATATAATATATACTGTACTATATATTATATACTTTACTATATACTATACTATATCCTATATTATAAATTGTATACTATACTCTACTATATTATTTACTATACACTATATACTATACTATATATTATATACTATGTACTTTATACTATATGCTATATATTATATAGTATATCCTATATACACTACAAGAAAATCGCGATTTTTCGACGGATAATTTCCGACGGTTCTAAATCCGTCGCAATTTGTAACGGATTTTTCGACGGTTTCATTTCTGACGGATTTTTCGATGGTTATGACCGTCGGAAATGATTTATATTATTATTTAATTTTTCGACGATTAGGAACGTCGATATTTCCGATGGATATCCATCCGTCGCAATTTCCGACGACTTTTTCGACGGTTATGACCTTCGGAAATGAAAAAATTAAATTATGTATTTTTTATATTATTATTAAATTTTTCTGACGGATTTTCCGACGGTCACGACTGTCGGAAATAAAAAAATAAATTATGAAAGGTATTATATTATTATTAAATTTTTTGACGATTAGGAACGTCGATATTTCTGACGGATAGCCATCCGTCGCAAAATCCGCCGCAATTTTTGAAGGTCGTAACCGTCGATAAATGTATAATAATATCATATAAAGAATATTTTATTAATATAACTAGCGACGGCTCAAACCGTCGGTAATGGTAACGATTACCGACGGTTCAAATCAACGGTAAAATAAAAAATAAACATTATATATAAATAAATATATTTTTGACGGTCACAATCGTCGGTAATTATAAAATAGTTAATATTTACATTTTCGACGGTCGAAACCATCGGTAATTAAAATTTCGTTATCCCACTTTTTTTTTCTTTTCCCGCTTTCTTTCCACTTTTTCCCTTTATATTCCTCCTCCTCCCTCTTCTCTCTCTCCCTCCTCCCTCCACTCCTCTCTCTCTCCCTCCTCTCCTCTCTCTCTCCCGGCCACGAGCACCCTCTCTCGCGCCGGACGCCGGCGACCCTCCCGCGCCGGCGACCCTCTCCTGCACCGGCGACCCTCTCCCGCGCCGGCGACCCTCTCCTACACCGGCGACCCTCTCCCGCACTGGACGCCGACGACCCTCCCGCGCCGACGACCATCTCCTGCACCAGCGACCCTCTCCCGCGCCGGTGTCTCTCTCTCTCCGGCTCCGCGCTGGCGTCTCTCTCTCTCTCTTTCTCTCTCCGGCTAGAGGCCGGGCCGGATCTCGCCGCTGGCGGCCAGAACCGGCCGTGGCCGTTAGGATCCGGCCCACAGCAGTCGATCGGCCGCCAGGCTGCCGGATCCGGACGCCAGGCGACCGGATCGGGCCTCAGGCGGTCGGATCGGCCGCCAGGCTGCCGGATCCGGCCGCCAGGCGGTCGGATCGGGCCTCTGGCGGCCGGATCGAGCCTCATGCGGTCGGATCGGGCCTCATGCGGCCGGATCCGGCCTCCAGCGGCCGGATCGACCGTCGGGCATTCGGATCCGGCCTCCACCGATCGGATCGGCCGCCGGGCATTCGGATCCGGCCACCTGGCGTTGGATCCGGCCCTAGTGGCCGAATTTGGCCGCGGTCGGTCGGATCGGTCGGATTTGGCTACGGCCCGATCCGGTCGCTAATTTTTTTTATATTTAAAAAAATATTTGCGACGATTGTGACCGCCAAAAAATCGACTGTTGCGACGCCCGTCGAAAGTTTCGACAGTTGCGACCGTCGAAAAGTTGCGACGGTTCGAACCGCCGACCTTTTTCGACGGTTGCAACCGTCGGAAATTTCGACGGTTCGGACCGCCGGCCTTTTCCGGCGGTTGCAACTGTCGGAAATTTCGACGATTCGAACCGTCGAGGACTGTTCCAACGGTTGCAACCGTCGAAAAATTTCGACGGTTCGAACCGTTGGGGACTGTTCCGACGGTTCTGACCGTCGATATTTTTGACAAATTTTTTTCAACCATCGCAAATCGGTTTGCGACGAGCGTTTTTCCGACGGATCGATTCCGACTAAAAAACCGTCAGTAATTGCGTTACCGACGATTTTCAGGCTGATTACAGATGGTCCGGACCATCGGTAATCAGCATTTTACTAGTAGTGATACTATATTATACACTATATACTATACGCTATATTATATATTATACAATATATACTTTCCTATATACTATATATTATATACTATACTATATACTATATTATAAAATATATACTATACTATACTATTCTATACTATACTATACTATAAACTATACAATATACGATATACTATACTATATATTATATACTATATACTATATGCTATATATTATATAGTATATACTATATAATATATACTATATTATACACTATATACTATACTATATACTATATACTATATACCATACTACACTATATACTATACTATACTATACTATACAATATACTATATACTATATACTATAAACTATATACTATATGCTATATACTATATACTATATACTATATACTATATACTATATACTATATACTATATACTATATACTTTACTATACACTATATACAATATACTATACTATACACTATATACTATATAGTGTACTATATAGTATATATACTATAAATTATAAACTATACTATATACTATACTACATTATATACTATACTATACTATATACTATATATTATATACTATTTACTATACGATATAGTATACTATATATGATAAAATATACTATATACTATACTATATGCTATACTGTACAATATACTATATATTATACAATATACTATATATACTATATACTATATACTATACTATATACTATATAGTATATATGCTATACTATATACTATGTACAATACTATATAGTATATATGCTATACTATATACTATATACAATACTATATATTTTATACTATATATTGTACTATATACTACACTATATACTATAAACTATACTATACACTATATACTATACAATATACTATATTATACTATACTATATTGTACCATACTGTACTATACTATACTATACTATATTATATACTATATTATACTATACTATACTATACTATGCTATACTATACTATACTATACTATATTATACTATATTATATTATATACTATACTGTAGTACACTATACTATACTACAATATATTATACAATATACTATTCTACAGTATAATATACTATACCATACTATATACTATATTATACAATATACTATATACTATACTATAATATGTACTATATACTATACTTTATACTGTATACTATATACTGTATACTATAGTATACTATATACTTTATACTATACTATAGTATATACTATGTACTACATATACTATATACTATATATACTATATTATATACTATATACTATATAATATATACTTTACTATATGCCATATACTTATACTATATACTATATACAATATACTACACTATATACATTCTATATACTATATACTATGTACTATAGTATACTTTATACCATATACTATACTATATACGATATACTACACTATATACTATACTATGCTATATACTACACAATATACGATATACTATACAATACTATATACTATATACTATATATTATATACTATATACAATATACTACATGCTATAGTATACTATATATTATATACTATGTACTATAGTATACTTTATACTATATAGTATATACTATATAATATAATATATAATATATAATATGATATAAATTATACTATATGATATTTACCTTACTATATATTATATACTTTAATATATACTATATACTATATATTATATACTATACTATATACTATACCATAAATTATAAACTATACTATATACTATAATACATTATATATTATACTATATACTATACTATACTATATACTATACAATATACTATATGCTATACTATACTATACTATACTATATACTATACAATATACTATATACTATACTTTATACTATACTATACTATACTATACTATACTATACTATATATTATATACTATATACTATATACTATATGCTATGTATTATATACTATATACTATATTATACACTATATACTATATACTATACTATATACTATATACCATATACTATACTATACTATACTATAATATATTCTATATTCTATACGATATACTATACTATACTATATATTATACTATATACTATTCTATATATTATATACTATATACTATACTATATACTATATACTATATACTTTATATTGTATATTGTATACTAATACTATACTGTATATACCTTATACTATATAGTATATTGTAACATTCTGAAGTAAATAAAAAGAAAAAGAAAAAAAAAAGGCACACAAAGGTCCACACGCGCCTGCAGCCCACAACCCAAACTCAAGATTCATAAAATAATACCCTAACTTACCTACTCTCACTACTTGCCGAAAGCAACACCACAAAGCCACATTTGCTTCAGTAAACTACCCTCATTCCCTCTTCATCTCCTCCATGTCGGCAGCAGCAAAGGAGCATTAGGGAGCTACAGTAATTCTCCACTCCTTCTCACATCAAGCACTAGCTCTCTCCCTCGCTCTCTTACACATGTCTTCTTACTGTAGCAGCCACTATAGCAGCTCGTGGACACCCACATTAAGGAAGGAGCTAGAGGAAGAAGGACTCTTGAAGTTAGGATTTAAAAATTGCTAAGCAAGGTATGTTTGTGGGGATCCAATCACCCTAATCTTTCCCCTAATGATGATTGTTTGTGTGGATTAGGGATTAAAGAACAAACCCTTTGTTCTTAGATGAAGATTTAAGAAATGTGCATTTGATGTTCCATGTTTCTTTAGATTACTATACTATTGCTAATTATGCTTAGAATGCCATGTGTTTCATAGCTTAATGCTCTAATGCTCATTTTGCTTAGTATTAGAATATATATTGTGTTATGTTAGTTCATTATGAAATTGTTTAAAGCCTATGTCCATTTATGAACTTGATTAGCATGTTAAAAGTCTTTATGTGAAAACCTCATGTGGTTCATGATTAGAGTATTATGAATGTTAAGAAATGTCTTATATGTTGCTTGGAAACAAGTATGTGTTTAATATGTCAATGTATGCAAGAGTAGGAAGAAAAAGATGTAAAAATCGTGTTCTGTCGTCCCAGAACGGGCGATCGATTTATTATCGGCCGACCGTTCTGAAGACATTTGTAGTCTCGAACTCTGTCCAATGGTCGACCAATTCATTAACGGTCGTCCATTTTGGAAGAGTCGAACATTCTGTGATTAGCGGTCGACCAAACACCCTATTTCGATCATCCGATAGCCATGTAACGGTCGACCGATATTCCCAACGGTCGTCCGATATGATAGCCGTCACATTCTATGATTAGCGATCAAACCGAAGCTCAGTTTCGATCATTCGAAAGACCCATAACGGTCGACTCATATCCCAACGGTCGTCCATTTCAGAGAGTTAACACATTCTGTGATTAGCGGACGAATCGAAGCCCAATTTCGATCATCCGAAAGAACCATAACGGTCCATCGATAATCCGATCGATCGATCGATACCAGTCCAGTGGTCAACCTTTACTCAAAACGGTCGTCCGTTCTGGAAGATGATTGATTTGATTGAATGTCCATATTTAGCATGATTTGAAGTATGTATGATCTTAAATAGGATTAAAACATGCAACATGTATTGAATGATTGTATGTATTGATGAAAGCAACTAAAAGACGGATTGGCGTGAATGTGACTTGTTGTAATCGAGGAGGGGAAATGGGTTCCGCCCCTAAGTGGCGGCATTTCTTGGGGAAACGAGTTCCACCCTTGAGTGTGACATTTCCATAGGTTGAGACGAGTTCCACCATTGAGTGTGGCGTCTCTGTTGGGCCTATGCAGAACTAGAAGGAGAGTCCTACCCTTGAGTGTGGCATCTCTATGGGCTATATACTACATACTATATACTATATATTATTTAATATATACTATAATATATACAATATACTATATACTATACTATATACTATACGATACTATATACTACACTATATACTATACTATATACTATATACCATACTATACTATATACTATATACTATATACTACATATTATACTGTACTATATACTATATAGTATATATTATATACTATATACTATATACCACACTATACTATATACATTACTATATACTATATACCATACTATATACTATATACTATAGTATAATATATACCTTACTATACTATATATTATAGTATAATATATACCTTACTACACTATATACTATACTATATATTAGAGTATACTATATACCATACTATACTATACTATACTATATAGTATACGCTATATTATATACTATATACTATATACCGTACAATACTATACTATATACTATACTATAACTATGCTATATTAATCTACACTATATTATACAATATACTATATACTATATACTATATATCATATGCTATATAATATATACTATATACTATATACTATATACTATATACTATATACGATATACTATATACGATATATTATATACTATACAATATACTATACTATACTATACTATATACTATATTATATACTATTCTATATACTATATACCATACTATACTATATACTATATACTACATATTATACTGTACTATATACTATATAGTATATATTATATACTATATACTATATACCACACTATACTATATACATTACTATATACTGTATACCATACTATATACTATATACTATATACTATATATTATAGTATAATATATACCTTACTATACTATATATTATAGTATAATATATACCTTACTACACTATATACTATACTATATATTAGAGTACACTATATACTATGTACTATATAATTAGAGTATACTATATACCATACTATACTATACTATACTATATAGTATACGCTATATTATATACTATATACTATATACCGTACAATACTATATTATATACTATACTATAACTATGCTATATTAATCTACACTATACTATACAATATACTATATACTATATACTATATACTATATATCATATGCTATATAATATATACTATATACTATACTATACACTATATACTATATACTACACTATATACTATATACTATATACGATATACTATATACTATATTATATACTATTCTATATACTATATACCATACTATACTATATACTAATAGTATAATATATAATATGTACTATATACTATATACTATACTATATACCATGCTGTACTATACTATATAGTATATACTATATATTATAGTATATTATATACCATAATATACTATATACCATATTATACTAGACTATATACTATATACTATATATTATATACTATATTATACTATAGACTTTATTTTGGTTTGGTTAGGTCCGGTTAGGACTCGAGTCGGGTCAAACCCGACCCATTAACAACCCTACAATATGCTATACTATACTATATACTATACTATACAATATATACTATATACTATATACTATATACTATGTACTATACTATACTATATTATACTCTACTATACTATACTACACTAGATTATATACAATATACTACACTATATACTATACAATATACTATATACTATACTATATACATTATACCATACTATATACTATACAATACTATATACTATGCTATATACCATACTATATATTATATACAATATACTATATAATATATACTATACTATAGTATACTATACAATATACTGTATACTATATACTATATACTATATACTATATACTATATACTATATACTATATACTATATACAATATAATATATATTATATACTATATACTATATATTATGCTTTGCTATACTACAGTAGACTATACAATATACAATATACTTTACTATATAGTATACAATACTATACTACACTATATTATACTATACTATACTATACTATACTATACTATACTATATTATACTATACTATACTATATTATACTATGCTATACTATGCTATACAATGTTATACTATGCTATACTATACTATGCTATACTATATTATGCTATACTATATACTATACTATATACTATATACTATATAATGTATACTGTACTATATAATATATACTATACTATATACTATATACTATATATTACATGCTATATAATATATAGTATACTATATACTATACTATACTATACTATATATTATATATTATACTATACTTTAGATACTATACACTATATACTATATACTATACTATATAATACTATACTATACTATATTATACTACAGTATACTATACAATATACTATATATTATATACAATATAATATATATTATATACTATACTATATACTATATTATATATTATATACTACATATTATATTATACTATACTACACAAGACTATACTATATACTATACTATAATATACTATACTATACTATGCTATATTACACTATACTATACTATATTATATTATACTATACTATACTATGCTATACTATACTACACTACACTATACAATATATTATATACTATATACAATATACTATATAGTATATTCTATACTATACTATATACTATACTATATACTACACTATATACTATATACTATATACTACATTATATACTGTAGGATACCAAAGGGCACCAAGAGGAGGTGGGGGAGGGGTGAATTGATGTTTAACCGAAAATATTAATTTCACGAAATTTGTCGCAGAAGCACAAAACCGATTCATAAAACCATTGCAATTCAGATTATAAACACAATATGGATGGGGAGAGAGAGAGAGAAAATCAAACGTAAAGACTCAGTGGTTGTTGACGAGGTTCGGCCACACCTTGGCTTACGTCACCGCTTCGACTTGTCGACATCGAGACCGCGAGAAATTCCACTAGCACTTCTTTTGTTTCAATACTACACTAGACTATACAATATACTATATGCTTTACTATATATTATACTATACTTTACTATACTATACTATACTATACTATATTATACTATACTATATACTATACTATATACTTTACTATATACTATACTATACTATACTATACTATACTATACTATACTATACTATACTTTACTATATACCATATTATATACCATACTTTACTATATATTAGAGTATACTATATACCATACTATACTATACTATACTATATAGTATACGCTATATTATATACTATATACTATATACCGTACAATACTATATTATATACTATACTATAACTATGCTATATTAATCTACACTATACTATACAATATACTATATACTATATACTATATACTATATATCATATGCTATATAATATATACTATATACTATACTATACACTATATACTATATACTACACTATATACTATATACTATATACGATATACTATATACTATATTATATACTATTCTATATACTATATACCATACTATACTATATACTAATAGTATAATATATAATATGTACTATATACTATATACTATACTATATACCATGCTGTACTATACTATATAGTATATACTATATATTATAGTATATTATATACCATAATATACTATATACCATATTATACTAGACTATATACTATATACTATATATTATATACTATATTATACTATAGACTTTATTTTGGTTTGGTTAGGTCCGGTTAGGACTCGAGTCGGGTCAAACCCGACCCATTAACAACCCTACAATATGCTATACTATACTATATACTATACTATACAATATATACTATATACTATATACTATATACTATGTACTATACTATACTATATTATACTCTACTATACTATACTACACTAGATTATATACAATATACTACACTATATACTATACAATATACTATATACTATACTATATACATTATACCATACTATATACTATACAATACTATATACTATGCTATATACCATACTATATATTATATACAATATACTATATAATATATACTATACTATAGTATACTATACAATATACTGTATACTATATACTATATACTATATACTATATACTATATACTATATACTATATACTATATACTATATACAATATAATATATATTATATACTATATACTATATATTATGCTTTGCTATACTACAGTAGACTATACAATATACAATATACTTTACTATATAGTATACAATACTATACTACACTATATTATACTATACTATACTATACTATACTATACTATACTATATTATACTATACTATACTATATTATACTATGCTATACTATGCTATACAATGTTATACTATGCTATACTATACTATGCTATACTATATTATGCTATACTATATACTATACTATATACTATATACTATATAATGTATACTGTACTATATAATATATACTATACTATATACTATATACTATATATTACATGCTATATAATATATAGTATACTATATACTATACTATACTATACTATATATTATATATTATACTATACTTTAGATACTATACACTATATACTATATACTATACTATATAATACTATACTATACTATATTATACTACAGTATACTATACAATATACTATATATTATATACAATATAATATATATTATATACTATACTATATACTATATTATATATTATATACTACATATTATATTATACTATACTACACAAGACTATACTATATACTATACTATAATATACTATACTATACTATGCTATATTACACTATACTATACTATATTATATTATACTATACTATACTATGCTATACTATACTACACTACACTATACAATATATTATATACTATATACAATATACTATATAGTATATTCTATACTATACTATATACTATACTATATACTACACTATATACTATATACTATATACTACATTATATACTGTAGGATACCAAAGGGCACCAAGAGGAGGTGGGGGAGGGGTGAATTGATGTTTAACCGAAAATATTAATTTCACGAAATTTGTCGCAGAAGCACAAAACCGATTCATAAAACCATTGCAATTCAGATTATAAACACAATATGGATGGGAGAGAGAGAGAGAAAATCAAACGTAAAGACTCAAGTGGTTGTTGACGAGGTTCGGCCACACCTTGGCTTACGTCACCCGCTTCGACTTGTCGACATCGAGACCGCGAGAAATTCCACTAGCACTTCTTTTGTTTCAATACTACACTAGACTATACAATATACTATATGCTTTACTATATATTATACTATACTTAACTTTACTATACTATACTATACTATACTATATTATACTATACTATATACTATACTATAATACTTTACTATATACTATACTATACTATACTATACTATACTATACTATACTATACTATACTTTACTATATACCATATTATATACTATACTATATACTATGCTATATACTATACTATATACTATGTATTATATACTATATAATATATACTATACTATATACTATATACTATATACTATATAATATATAGTTTATTCTATACTATACTATATACTATATACTACTATACTATAGTTACACTATACTATACTATATTATACTACAGTATACTATACAATATACTATATATTATATACAATATAATATATATTATATACTATACTATATATATATTATATATTATATACTACATATTATATTATACTATACTACACAAGACTATACTATATACTATACTATACTATACTATACTATACTATGCTATATTACACTATATTATACTATATTATATTATACTATACTATACTATGCTATACTATACTACACTACACTATACAATATATTATATACTATATACAATATACTATATAGTATATCCTATACTATACTATATATTATACTATATACTACACTATATACTATATACTATATACTACATTATATACTGTAGGATACCAAAGGGCACCAAGAGGAGGTGGGGGAGGGGTGAATTGATGTTTAACCGAAAATATTAATTTCACGAAATTTGTCGCAGAAGCACAAAACCGATTCATAAAACCATTGCAATTCAGATTATAAACACAATATGGATGGGAGAGAGAGAGAGAAAATCAAACGTAAAGACTCAGTGGTTGTTGACGAGGTTCGACCACACCTTGGCCTACGTCACCGCTTCGACTTGTCGACCTCGAGACCGCGAGAAATTTCACTAGCACTTCTTTTGTTTCAATACTACACTAGACTATACAATATACTATATGCTTTACTATATACTATACTATACTATACTATACTATACTATTACTATACTATACTATACTTTACTATATACCATATTATATACTATACTATATACTATGCTATATACTATACTATATACTATGTATTATATACTATATAATATATACTATACTATATACTATATACTATATACTATATAATATATAGTTTATTCTATACTATACTATATACTATATACTACTATACTATACTTACACTATACTATACAATACAATACTATACTATACTATGTTATACTATACTATACTATACTATACTATACTATACTATACTATATACTATACTATACTATACTATACTATACTATACTATACTAAACTATGCTATACTATGCTATACTATACTATATCATATACCATACTATATACTATACTATACAATATACTATATAATATATACTATACTATATACTATATAATATATAATATATACTATACTATATACTATGTACTATACTACACTATATACCATATACTATATTATACACTATATACTATATTATATTATACTATACTATACTATACCATACTATACTATACTATACAATATACTATATACTATATACTATATAATATATACAATATAATATATATTATATACTATACTATATGTATATTATATACTATATACTATATATTATACTATACTATTCTACACTAGACTATACAATGTACTATATACTTTACTATATACCATACTATACTATACAATACTATACTACACTATACTATACTATACTATACTACACTAGACTATACAATAGACTATATACTATATACTATATACAATATACTATATACTATATACTATATCCTATACTATACTATATATTATATACTATATACTACATTATATACAATATACTATATAGTACTATACTATACTATACTATACTATACTATATACTTTCTAGTTTATACTATATACTATATACTAAATACATTATACTATACTATATACTATATACTATATATACTATATACTATACTATATACTATATACTATATACTATATATACTATATACCTCGTTCCCCTGCGCTCGTCGCATGGCGCAGGGCGGTGGGGGGGGTGGTCGCCCTAAAACCCTGGGACCTCCGGCGAGGTCGCTAGGAGGGGGGCGACCCCACCCCTCTCCTTCCCCTACGCTCATCGGCGTGGCTACAACCGACGGATTTTTCAACAATTACAACCGACGAATTTTCCAATAGTTACAACCGTCAGAAATGAAAATAATAGATTATGTAATTTGTTATATTATTATTTTATTTTTTGACATTTAGGAATGTCGATATTTTCGACGGATGTCCATCCGTCAAAATTTTCGACGGTTACGACCGTCGGAAATGAAAATATAAATTATGTAATTTGTTATGTTATAATTTTATTTTTTGACGATTACGAACGTCGAGATTTCTGACGGATATCCATCTGTCGTAATTTTCGACGGATTTTTTGACTTTTATGACCGTCGGAAATGAAAATAATAAATTATGTAATTTGTTATATTATTATTTTATGTTTTGACGATTATGAACGTCGATATTTCCGACAGATATCCATCCGTCGCAAAATCCACCGTAATTTTTTACGGTCGTAACCGTCGGTAAATTTATAATAATATAATATGATGAGTATTTTATTAATATAATTTATGACAGTCCAAACCGTCGTAATTTCTGACGGTTTTGACCGTCGGTAATAATTAGCGAATGTTCAAACCCTCGGTAAAATAAAAAATAAATATTATATATAACTAAATATAGTATTTTATTTTTCAACGGTCACAATCATCGGTAATTTTAAAAATAATTAATATTTACTTTTTCGACGATCAGAGCCGTCGATAATTAAAATTTCGTTATCCCGCTTTTTTTTTTCATTTTCCCGCTTTCTAAACTTTCTCAACTTTCGTTATCCTGCTTTCAACTTTCCTCTCTCCATCCTCTCCTCTCTCTCTCTCCCTCTCCCGGCCGGTGAGCCTCTGACCGAACGTCAGTGTCTCCCGCCGGCGTCTCTCTCTCTCTTTCTCTCCGGCCCGGACCGCCAGGCGACGGCCGGATCAGACGCTTGGCGGCCGGATCCGACCTCCAGTGGCCGGATCGGTCGCCGGGCATTCAGATCCGGCCCCCAACGGTCGAATCCGGCAGCGGGTGGCCGGATTCGGCCGCCTGGCGGCGGATTCGGCTCCCAGTGGGATATCGGCGGTCACGACCGTCGAATGATCGACGGTTTCATCGACCGCCGCAAATATCGGCGATCACGACCGTCGGAAATCCGTCGAAATTATCGGCATTTCTTTTCCAACCGTCGAAAATTGATTTGCGACGACCATTTTTCGGACGTCCCGATTCCGTCGGAAAAACCGTCGAAAACCATCGACAGTTTTTGGGGAAATTACGGATGGTTTCGACCGTCTGTAATCCCCATATTTCTTGTAGTGAGGGAGGGGGGTGAACGCCCCACCTTCATCGTGTTTATTCTTTTATTTTAAATTACTATATTTTTTATGTAAAGGTGAACAAACGCAAGGGTATAATGGACTTTTCACAAATAGGTCAGAGGAAATAACCCTACTATATACTATAAACTATACTATATTATACTTTAATATATACTAACAATACTATACTATACAATACTATACTATACTATACTATACTATACTATACTATATACTAACAATACTATATACTATAAACTATACTATATACTATACTATACTATAATATACTATATACTATATACTATACTATACTATACTATACTATACTATACTATACTATATACTATATACTATACTATACTATACTATACTATACTATATACTATATTATACTATACTATATACTATATACTATTCTATACTATACTATACTATATACTATACTATACTATACTATACTATATACTTTATACTATACTATATACTATACTATACTATACTATAGATGTAATACCCGAATACATATATATATATATATATATATATATAAAATTCAATTAAGAGGATAAGGCTCCAGTTGTGATGATTTGGCCAACCAAGGAGTATAAATAGCAAATTTGGTATAGTATAGTATGCTATATACAATATTATATACTATATAATATATACTATACTATACTATATATTATACTCTATAATATATACTATACTATATTATACTATATAGTATATGCTATATACTATATAGTATAGTATAATATAGTTTAGTAAAGTATAGTATAGTATAATATAATACTGTATAATATAGTATCATATAGTCCAATATAGTATAGTATAGTATAGTATAGTATATAGTATAGTTTATAGTATATAGTATAGTATATAGTATATAGTATTTTATATATTATATATTATATATTATATATTATATAGTATATCGTATATAATATAGTATATAATATATAGTATAGTATAGTATATATTATAGACTATATAGTATAATAAAGTATAGTATAGTTTAGTATAGTATAATACAGTATAACATAGTATAGTATAGTATAATATAGCATAGTATAGTATATAGTATAGTTTTTATAGTATATAATATATAGTTAGTATATAGTATATAGTATAGTATAATTTATATTATAGAGTATCTAGTATAATATAATATATTATAGTATAGTATAGTATAGTATACTATAATACAGTATAGTATAGTGTAATATAGTATAGCATAATATAGTATATAATATAATTTATATTATATAGTATATTAAATAGTATATAGTATTTTATATATTATATAATATATAGTATATCGTATATAATATAGTCTATAGTATAGTATATTGTATATAGTATATAGTATATAGTATAGTATATAGTATAATATAGTATATAGTATAGTATAGTATAGTATAGTATAGTACATAATATAGTATATAGTATATAGTGTATTATGTAGTATATATTATAGTGTAGTATTTAGTATAGTATAGGATATACTATTGCATATAGTGTATTGTATATTGTAGTATAGTATAGTATAGTATAGTATAATATAGTATAGTGTAGTATAGTATAGTATAATATAATGTATTATAGTATAGTATAGTATAGTATAGTATAGTATAGTATAGTATAGTGTAGTATAATATAGTATAATATACTATATAGTATATAGTATATATAGTATAGTATTCGTATAGCATTGTATATAGTATAGTATATAGTATATTGTGTAGTATACAATATATAGTATATAGTGTAGTATATAGTATAGTATATGTATAGTATAGGATATACTATTGTATATAATATATAGTATATTGTATTGTATATAGTATATTGTATATAGTAAAGTATAGTATAGTATAGTATAGTATAATATAGTATAGTATAGTATAGTATATACTATATACTATATTCCATACATGATATACTATACTATATACCACATACTATATACTATATCTTATACTATTCTATACTATATTATACTAAACTATATATTTTACAATAGTATATTATACTTCACTAATCTATTCTATACTATACTATACTATAATACATTATATTATACTATATTACACTACTCTAATCAATACTATACTATTTTATATTATACTATACAATGCTATATATACTATTTTATACTATACTATACTATAATATACTAAACAATAAGGTACTATACTATACTATTCTATACTACACTATGCTATAGTATATTATGCTATATTTTTTCTACACTATACTAATACTATACTATGTACTATACTACACTAATATATTATGTACCATACTAATACTATATTATACTATATTATACTATACTATACTATTCTAAACATTACTATACTACATTAATCTATTCAATACTATATCATACAATATTATACTAAACAATACGATACTATACTACATTATATTGTACTATACTATACTATATTATACTATACTATAGTATACTATGCTATACTATACTACACTATATTATACTATACGATACTACAATATACTATACTATACTATACTATGTTATACTATACTATAATGTAGTATATTATACTATACTACACTATATTATACTATAGTATACTATATTATACTATAATATACTATAATAAACCATATTACACTATATTATGTTATACTATACTAGACAATACTATACTATATACTATATTATACTATACAATACTATACAATACTATACTATATAATATACTATACTTTAATATACTATAGTATACTATAGTATACTATACTATATTATACTATACAATAATATATTATACTATACTATACGATACTTTACTATACTATATTACACGATACTATATATTATAGTACACTATACTATATTATACTATACATTACAATTCAATATTATACTATACTATAATATACGATACCACACTATACAATACTATTCTATACTATACTGTACTATACGACACTACACTATATAATACTATATTATACTGTACTATACTATACCATACTATACTATACTATACTATACTATACTATACTATACTATACTATACTATACTATACTATACTACAATATTATACTATACAATACTATACCATACTATATAATAATAAACTTTACTAATCTAACATATATTATACTATACTATACTATATTATACTATACTATACTATACTATACTATACTATACTATATTATACTATACTATACTATACTATACTATACTATACTATACTATACTATACTACACTATACTATACTATACTATACCACACTATACAATACTATACTATACTGTACTATACGACACTACACTATACAATACTATACTATACTATACTATACTATACTATATTATACTATACTATACTATACTATCCAAAACTATTTTGTACTTTATTATACTACACTATACTATACGATACTGCACTATACAATACTATATTATACTACACTACACCATACTATACTATACTATACTATACTATACTATACTATACTATACTATACTATACTATACTATACTATACTATACTATACTAATCTAACATATACTATGATATACTATACCATACTATACTATTATACAATACAATACTATACTATACTATACTACACTTATCTATTCTATACCATACTATACTATATATTATACAATACTATACTATAGTACACTAATCTATTCTATACTATACTATAGTATACAATTGCAACGCCCGAGATTAATAGGAAAAAGTGGAAAAGAAAATAAAAGAAAAAGATAAAGAAGGGAATAAAAGAAAAGATAGAATCTGAGTTTGATTTTATTTGATCCTTTGACTACCACACGAACTCAGATCTCTCCCCTATATATATGGGATTAAATCCAATGAAACAGGCCCTTTTCCCCTGTGCAAGCCTGCCCTAAAATCTCCACCCTATTTTTGTGCGCCCTTTTGTTATTTTCGTCCCTGATCTATCGTCACCAACAGGAGTCGTGCAAAGGCACATGGACACCAGCGAACGCGCACCTGAACCGAGACGAACCAGTAGAGGAAGAGGAAGAAGAAGAAGAGGAAGAGGAAGAGGAAGAGCAGGAAGAAGACAGCAGTAATCTATTTCTTGGACAGAAACTTTGAGGTATGGAACTATGATAGATTCGTGATAGAATCTTGATTTTAGACTTGAAGCATGTTCTAGGTTGTTCCTGGTTATTGCATGATGTTTTATAATATTGATTTGTGCCGGCCATCGTTGGAGAATATGATCGGAATGCGAACTGTGCGTTCGCGGAGTTTCTGCGCAAGATGAACCCGACCCGAGATCACTGAAACCCGGCCTCGGCAGGTGCTTCGTCGGACCGAGTTTGGAGGAACTCGGCCAGGATCCGCCATTGCCGCGCTCACCGAGCTCTGCAATCGGACGAACCCAGCCCAGGTTGAAGATGACCCGGACTGAGTTCTGCGTCCCAATAATAGTCGGGCGTGACGGTCGTCCCAACTCGATGACGACCCTACTCGGCCCGGGTTAATTCTGATTTTCTCGAAGATGATGACCATGAACTCGGCCCGAGTTTTCCCCACTCGGCCCGGGTCCCGACATCGATTAGATCAATTTTATAATGTTTAGATCCCTGATTTGTGTTCCTATTCCAGATCGTAATGATGTCTATGATTATATTAATGATGCTCCTGATTTGTTCTCCATGATCATGTCTTTTACCTTGATTTAAAGTTCCTTTCAAGATGTGATTTGATTAATCTAAAAGATGCAAGATAAAAAATGTAAATCATTAAATGGAGAGCTCTTTTTATGATGGATTGATGACGACCAATTATGGACTGACTTCGGTCAGTTATGGGCTGGCTCTGCCAGTTATGATGATGATAATGGATGGGTTGAGGCAGGCCTCCCCGTGGGTTGAAATATATCCCAAATAAGTCAAATATGAAATTAAGATAATGAAGAAGATGAACACATATGAATAAAGAACTTTTCTTATGACGTCCGGCTTTTTGCCTTTATTATGATGATTCTTTATGATCTTTATTCATATGTCCCTTTACATGCTCTTATCATTTATGATCATGATTCCTTGTCCTTTTATATGATGATGTTATCTTTATGATTCATGTTTAGTATCATGATCTTATGACGATATTTATCTTACTTCCATACTGAGTTGTAAAACTCATAGGGAGGTTCTCCCCTGCATGTTCTTAAATGCACGCCAAGGTCATAATGATGATGGTGACCAACGGTGACAGATCGAACTCGTAGTGGCTGCACATGGTTATCAAGTCCTTTAAATGATGGATAGCTTTTTCCTTTCTTTTTATCATTTGATGTATTAGCTTTTCTTTGGACTCCTAAGAAGTCATTTATCAGTCTTCCGCGTATCATGATGTTACTATCTTTGATTCTTAATGATGATTTAATTATTCCACATTTATCGTTATTGGGTTGACCAGTCATAGTCATATTTTTTGTCAATGAGATGTACACGTAAGAATGACCCGTAGTGTTCCCGAAGTGTATTCTGTCACATGGCAAGGTGCGATTTGGGAGCGTTATAGTTAGGTATCAGAGCCTAAAGTTAGGCCATTCTCATGTCCTAATGTATGATGTCAAGTCCATGTGCAAACGCCACGAGCAGTCAACGCGCCATGAGCAGTCAACGGACCACCTGAAGTCAAGTAAGTTTATCTTATCTCTTAAGATGTAGGATGTTTTTCTAAGATGGTGATGTATGATGATGTAGATGCCTCCACGCCGCGCACCGGTTACTAGAGCTTGGGGTCGGAGACGACCTTGAAATAGCGTCGGGATTGGAAATCCACTACAAGAAGGAACGAATCAGAATGAGGTCCAAATGAGTCAGGTTCGTACTGTGGAGCCGACTGTTCAATCCCCACTGGTACAGCCCCCACCATCACGGGCACCAACGGTTCCGCCTGTACCAGACTGTACCAGTCATGACGTCATCGGTGCAGCTTCTTTCTATACAGCCTATGCCACCAATGTCCACTAAGGACACTATTCAGGCATTTATGAAGTTTCGCCCTCCAGAGTATTATGGCTTGGGCGAGTTTGACGAGGCTAAGAGATGGTGAGGACAATTAAGGAGAAGCTACAACAGATGAACTATGATAAAGAAAAGAAGGTCATATTCGCCACCAGCGTTTTAACTGAGGATGCATTAGATTGGTAGAGGACTGTGGTGGATACTTAGTATGATGGACAGAATGACGTTCCTTGGGAACGTTTCTGTGAAGCATTTGAGGCACGCTATTTTCCACTATACTAGCGTGCACTAAAGCAGAGGGAGTTCCTATAGCTGAGCCAGGATCAGATGACAGTGGCTCAGTATCATGTCAAATTCATTCGTTTGGAGAGGTACAACACTCTCAAGATGAGTGACAGACAGAAGGTAGATCATTTCTGCCAAGGCTTAAACCCGACCATTAGGACCAACACCCTAGCTGGCCAATGTGCTAATGTGAGCCTGCCAGTGGAGTTAGCAACCACGATGGAAAGGAACTACGCCATGGAACAACAAGAGCTGAAGGATGTGAAAGGAAAGGCTCCCATGCAGCCCTCTGTTTAGAATCAACCCCGATGGAATGACCACCGTCGGAATCGAGGAGGACTCGACCGTAGGAACCAACATCGGGATAACCGGGCAAGGCCTTATGAGCCTCCTGAGGCTAACCGTTGACAATAGCCCCAATATCAGGTAAAGATGATGAATATGAAGTTAAAGATGTTTATGATGAAGAAGAATTAAATCATGACCCTTTTTGCAGCCCCAACTTCAGCAACCCCAGCAGCAGGCACAGGGTACTGGTGTTTGTCCCCACTGTAGGAGGTTCCACATTGGGGAATGTAGGATAAAGGCTGGGGTATGCCTACACTGTGGTCAACAAGGACACTTCATTCGAGACTGTCCTACAAAATAGGATGAACCCGCACCAACTCAGCGTGACGCAATAGGTGGAAATAACATGGTGCGTGGAAGAGTCTTCCACCTGGAGGAAGGTGTAGTACCGGCAGATGCCGAAGTCATTAGAGGTACACTATCCATAGCCAGTCTTCCTACTATGGTTCTATTTGATTCGGGTGCATCGCACTCTTTTATATCTAAAGACTGTGCTACTACATTGAGTTTACCTCTACATGATATAAGTCACCCTATGGAGATAATTAGTCCTATGGGAATGCTCTACGCCACCAAGTACCTTCCTGAGGTACCAATAGAGATACATGGCAAGAATTTTTCTGCAGTTCTGGTAATCATCCCGATGACAGACTACGATGTCATTCTTGATATGGATTGGCTATCCTACCATGATGTAGTCGTGCTATGCAAACAGAAGAAGGTGATCATTGGTATTCAAGGTGAACGCAAGGCCACTGTTAGAGGTACCACGGGAAAAGATGATAACGTTATCATATCTGTCCTGAAAGCACAAAGAATGATATGCAGAGGTTTTCTTGCAAATGTGATGACGACGGACAACCCATGGACCCAACTACAACAATTGGACGTAGTTCGGGAATTTTCGGATGTTTTCCTGACGACATCTCCGGATTACCACCTCCACGAGAGATTGATTTTTGGATCGATCTCCTTCCAGGCACTGCCCCGATCTTGAAGGCCCCCTACAGGATGGCACCGGCCGAGATGCATGAACTGAAAAAGCAAATTCAGGAGCTTTTAGATAAGGAGTTTATCAGGCCGAGTGTATCTCCCTGGGGAGCTCCAATGCTCTTTGTCAAGAAGAAGGATGGCTCTCTAAGACTGTGCATCGATTGCCGGATGTTGAAAAAAGCCACAGTCAAGAATAAGTATCCTCTACCGCGGATCAATGATCTCTTCGACCAACTTTCTAATGCCGTGGTATTCTCCAAGATCGACTTACGAAGTGGGTACCACTAGCTTAGAGTGGCCGATGAAGATGTATAGAAGACGACTTTCCGATCAAGGTATGGTCACTATGAATTTCTAGTGATGCCTTTTGGACTAACGAATGCCCCTGCAGCTTTCATGGATCTCATGAATCGGGTGTTCAGACCATACCTGGACCAGTTTGTCATCGTCTTTGTAGATGACATCCTGATCTACTCGGAAAATGAAGAACAACACAAGGAACACTTGAAGATAGTTTTGGAAAAGTTAAGGCAACACAAGTTATATGGAAAGCTATCCAAGTGTGAGTTCTAGCTTGATCGGATTATGTTTCTTGGACACGTAATCTCGAAGGACATTTTTTGTGGATCCCTCCAAGGTAGAAGCGGTATCCCACTGACCAAGGCCAAAACATACCACTGAAATCCGTTGCTTCCTCGGATTGCCAGGTTATTACCGCAGGTTCATCAAGGATTTTTCAAAGATTGCATCTCCCTTGAAGAACCTAATGAAGAAAGGTGTGAAATACATATGGACACAGAAATGTGAAGACAGTTTCCAATAACTAAAGGCCAGACTGACCAATGCACCCATACTCACCATTCCGAAAGGTACAGATGAGTATGTAGTGTACAGTGATGCTTGCGGCACAGGACTAGGATGCGTGCTCATGCAACATGAAAAAGTGGTCGCATATACATCTAGGCAGCTGAAGAAGCATGAGGTGAACTACCCGACACATGACCTGGAATTGGCAGCGGTAGTCTTCGCGTTGAAGATTTGGCGGCACTACCTTTATGGAGTACAGTTCGAGGTGTTCATGATGTGAATTGTGTGTAGTGATAACTTGCTAAATTATAGGCTAGAATTGAGATAAAGTGAAGTTTTATGAAATGTGATCAAACTCCTCAACTCACTCTACCTGCAAGTGCACAGATCATATGTAGTAGACTCAAGTGTCATATCCATAGTGATTTGAGGGCTCAAGACTAACTATCTAATCTAGATTAATCCTAGACTAAGTAACTAAAATAGTGAAATAAAGAAGGTGAAAACAGAATTAGACTAAAGTGACTATTTTTGGTATTTTGGGTGATAAGTATGGACTGAAATCTAATTACCGAGCTGAACACTAAAGGAATTAACAATCAATGGAAGATTCTCCTAGGAATGGGGTTCATCTAATTCAGATATGGATGGATTGGAACAATTCAACAATACATGTCAATTCTGATTCAACCTATGAAAGGGCTGTTATCACAGCATAATTAAATCAGGACTAATTATCATATTCTCATATGAATGATTAGCTAAGTTGAATGAGAAAAGGATCCTTACTGATAGTGGGTTATCATTAAGCACAAGTTTTAACACCTTACTCATATTGCCAAAATCCTCTCAGATTTGGCAAATCAGAAAGGAAAATGGTACCAACATTCATACTGATGAATTAATTGCCTCAATTAACTAAAAATAAATATAATTAATCCAATATTAATGCTAATGCTTCTTGATTTATCTCTAAACAACAAGGGGACTTAAAATCAGTCTCTCGACTACAAATGCAAATGAAGTCCACACCAACACTAATTAATTGGATGCATTGAGCACATAATTATAGTTTGGAATCTAACTAATTATGAAGAAGATTTCAAGCTCTCAATAGATGGTGGGATCCGACACAGAGATCGGCTATGGGTCCCAAGTGACGAAGCTATCAAAAGAGAAGTGATGGATGAATGCCATAAGTATGAGTTTGCGATCCATCAGGGCATCACTAAGATGTACAAGGATGTGCAAAGAAACTTCTGGTGGAATGACATGAAGCGAGAGATTGCTGAATATGTTTCCAAGTGCCTGGTCTGCCAACAGGTAAAAGTGGAACATCAGAAGCCTTATGGAAAGATCACATCTCTCGCTATTCCACAGTGGAAGTGGGAGGACATCTCTATGGATTTTATAACTTGTTTACCCCGTACCCAGAAGGGACATGATGCCATATGGGTAGTAATGGATCGGTTAACGAAGTCTGCACACTTCCTACCCATAAAGTCAAAAGAATCAGTACAAAGCCTTATGGATCAACATGTACATGAGATAATTAGACTTCATGGGATCCCCATCTCCATTGTATCAGATAGAGATCCAAGGTTCACAGCCAGATTCTGGAGAGGCTTACAAGACTCTTTTGGAACGAGGCTGAATTATTTGCTTATAATAATAGCTACCATTCCAGCATTCATATGGTTTCCTTTGCAGCCTTGTATGGGAGACCATGTCGTTCACCTGCATGCTGGAATGAGGTAGGTGAGAGGAAGATTTTGGATGCTGATGCGTAAATTTGTAACAATAAAATTTGCTAGCAAGTGCACTAGTCGCTCAAGTAATATAGTAAAAAGGAGTAAGAGTGTCGAACCCACGAGGAATATTATTAATTCAATATCTGAATTTATAAATTAATAAGAGAGAAAAAAAGGATTTTGAAAATGAGTTTTAAAAGATAAAGAAAATAAGATAAAGATAAGATAATGGTGTTGAAGTTAGGCCTTAGGATGAAAATAGATCAGGATAAATATTTGAACCATAAAAGATAAATTTAATCTTAAAAGATGGATTAGAGTCTCCCTAAAGTAATCTAACATGATTAACTTGTGGTCTCCACGACTGGCATCCCTCAATCTAATCATATAGAACTATCTTAATTTAATAAGAATTGAAGTCTCCACGACTGGTACCCCCAAAATCATATTAAAATTAAGATGCATTAAATTGAATTCTCTAGACTATTAATCACTCCACAAACTGGTATAGATTAATAGACCACACAAATTTGATTCTCCACACACTAGTTATCAAATTTATGTCAATTATTAATTTCAAATAAAATCAATTATAATTAGTATAATGAATTCTGAAATTAAACACAACACAAACTAGTATAGCCTAATTCAGAAATTTAATTAACTAATATAAAAGCATTAAGCACAATTAATAATTGATCAGAAAATATTAAAGCAAATAAAATAGGGTCCAAACATTTTCCTTCAATTAATAATCTCCTAAAATAATAATCCTAAAAACATGGAGTTCATCCTAGAAATTCCGGAGAGATAATAAAATACAAATCATAAAAATTGGAAGAATTACACCCAAAATAGAAGTAGAGCTCTCGAATCTAGCAAACAGTCGGGCAGCTTCTCGAACTTGATCAGGATCGCGATCAACCTCCAACCGTCACACCTCTCTCCTCTTGGTCGTAGCCTGCAGAGCTCCCATTGAAACGATGGATTCTTCACGTATTTATAGGGTGCGGACGGCCTTCAATTTGATCTCGGCCGTAACATACGGTTTGACTTTAAAATTATGAGATAAACTCGGCCAACACGATAAATCCTTTTTATCATTACGCCCAAAGATAAATCCTTCTTATCTTTACTCCCTTTGAATCTCGGCCAAAAAGAGATAAAAATCCTTTTACTCCCTCCAAATCTCGGCCGTAAAGAAGGAATTTAATCTTGTTACGCCCAAAAGATAAAATCATTTAATTGTTACCCCCTTTGAATCTCGGCCAAAAAGAACATTTCCTTGCCATTACGCCCTCCATATCTCGGCCAAAACGAAAAGTATTCATGCCATTACGCCCTCCAAATCTCGGCCAAAACGAAAAGTATTCATGCCATTACGCCCAAAAAGATAAAATCTTTTTATCTTTACCCCTTCATATCTCGGCCAAAACAATAATCATTTATCCTAATCTCGGCCGTAATGATAAATTCTTCAGAATTTCGGCCGATACGGCACAATCCATCTAAATCTCGATTTTTCCTGCAAAATAATTATCAAAATTTAGTTAATCCATCCACAATTAAAATATTCAAAGAATAAAATTGATAAATCCGGAATTACGATTAAAAGTGACTAAAAATGATGCATGCCATGATCAAATTACAGAAAAATTAATTAAAATAATAATCTAAAATATGTTGTATTTTGCATGCATCAAACTCCCCCAAGCTTAAAGTCTTACTTGTCCTCAAGCAAAAATTCAAAGCAAGGCTCAATCCATCATAACCTCCACATTGTCAACTGACTAATTTTCTCATAAAATTCTTCTGCACACCTACTACTCAGTATCTCACTATTTTCCATGCACTTAGCTTCATAGAGGTTCTGAATGCTACACAAATTTAAACAATCTCAAATTCAGCCTTGCAGAAAAATAAATTGTCTGTCAAATAATAGCATTAATATTGAACACATAAGTACTAATTGAGCTTAAAACTTTTTCTTTTTCTTTTTCAACTTTATTTTCAATCATTTTAAAAGTTCTAATCTTCAAGTAGGATTGCACAAGGAAGTCCATGTAGCGGGCTTTAGACTGATGACTCCTAGACCAGATGACCTTAGGGCACCAGGTGATAAAGCACCCCTCGAGTTTACTTGCCCGAACAACCAAGGTTCTGAATAAAGAGTTCGAACTTAGCCATGATTCAGTACTCCTGTGCTTCTCCATATTCCACAAGATGGTCCTTGTAGCAGGTTTTCGATCGACGGATCCCAGAGCAATTGCCCTTAGGTCGCCAGGCATGAACCCCTACGGATCTAATTACCCGAACACACCTTGGTTCCGGATAACACTTTTGTACCTACACATAACTTTATTCATTTTTTTTATTTATTTGTTGGGGTTTAACTAACCCTTCTTTTTTATAAGCTCAAAAAGTACTTGATATGGTCAATAAGAAGGCTACTACTAATCAAGACTTAAAAGAAATTAATAAAAGGCATGAATATGATTTTGTCGTCTAGTCATTCATAATTCTACTTAGCATAGGCACATAGTCCATAAGTTTGATACTAAAATAGCAAGTGATAAGAAAGAAAAAATATTCAAATTTCATCAATTAACGATATGTCTTTGAACTTTTACTAAAAGATAATTAAAATAATAAGACGAAAGTTAGTAAGATGGTATCAAGAATAAATGCATGCAATGGTATTTTTTTTAGAAATTTTTCAAAATTTTTTGGATTTTTTTACAAATAGATGCAAACATAAGCAAATAAAAAGAAAGAAACATGCAATGCATGAAATGCAAACTCCCCCAAGCTTGAACTAGACACTGTCCTCAGTGTTAAGCCAGCAAGGGAAAGTGATACATACGCAATAAAAAAGGAAAATTAAAGAAATGAAAATAAAGAAAAGGGAAAAGACACAACTGGATTTACTGTCTGCGGGGTGACGATGGTGGATGGTAGCCGAGATTTCCTTGGCGCATATGATACTCATGGATGCGCCTCGTCATGCGCGCATGCTGATTCTGAAGGGATTCGAAACGACCCTGACGATCATCCATATTTCTAAAATCAGCTCGAATGTTGGTCAACTCTTGTGCTTGTCGAAGTTGCTCTTCCTGAATAGCGTGCAACTGCCCTGACTGACGAAGTTGCTCTTCTTGAAAAGTGTGAAACTCCCCTGCTTGACGAAGTTGTTCATCATACATTGATTCCCATAAGTTTTGCATGGAAGCATAGTCAGGCTGAGGTGGCGGAGGTGGATAGTAAGTCTGCTCTGGGGCTGAAGTAAAAGTGGGCTCCGGTGCTATATAGCGATTCTGCACAGGTTCTTGTAAAGGGGCAAATACTTCCATCGAGTCGCGTTCCTCGTAAGGAGTAGAAGGTATGAACAAGGAATCAGAAGAGCTCTCTTGTGCTGGTGATGGAATCGGAGAAGGCACCGGCATATAAGGTGAATGGACGGATGTGGCATATTGGGAAGCTGCCGGTGATGCAGCCTGGAATCCTTGTGGCTGTTGAAGGTAGGGTTGTGCTGCCGCATAATCAGTAGAATCCAACCAGGAGAAAGGTTCATCCTGGTGTAGCTGTCCGACAGAGGTAGATGGTCCTGCAGGTGGGATTACTGGAGCTATGACCTGCCTAAAAAGGAGCCAATTATTTGGATTAATTGGCGTGAAAGCATCTCGATCTGAGCAGGGCACCTCCTGATGGTGGCCTTTAAAAATAAAAACTTTGATCCCTGAGTTGTTGGTCTTCATAGCCTGAATGGTCCTATGAGTGAGGTGAGTGTTTCCTGGCACAGCTTCAAGATCATCCAAGTCTAGTTGTAGGTGCTGAGCAATAGGGGTTAGAAGGGCACCCATACTAATGCTACCGCCATGATGAGTAGTGCGGCGCTGGAATCGACGAATGAGGAAGGCACCCACATTAACAGGAGTTCTGTGAAGCATGATGTGGATGAGATATAACTCTCCCTCTGAGACGGCACCATCATTATCACTGCGCCCACTTAAGGTGTTGCTTAGCATGCGATGGACATAGCGCAGAACAGGATTTTGAATTGAGCTATCTTTAGCTGTGTTCCAAACCAATCAGTCTTCTTCTGTTATCTGTTTCCAAAAAGTTTCAGCATCAAAGTCAGCAGGTACAGAAAGAGATCCATGATTGGGGAATCCATAGATATTATTAATCTCTCCTAAAGTTAGAGTAAATGGCCGCCCGTAAAGTTGAAATGAAATACGAGGCTGATCATAATTCCTACCATCTAAATTAAAGATCTCCAAGGATGAGAGAAATTCCATAATTAGTACTTCATAAGTTGGCCACCAAGAATGCACAAAGTCAGATAGTCCAATTTGAGAAAATAATAGATGAATATCTGCAAATAAATTATACTCCCTCAGCAATTCAATATCTAAAAATCTGGTGGCATGAATTCAAATCTCACACATCCGTTCATATCGAGCTTGATACTCCGGCTTAGTCCAATAAAAATCTCCGGGGTAGGAGATTAATTGTGAGGGCTGTGGGGCCGGCTGAGCATTCGGATGTCGTCGTTCGTGATGTCCCCTCCATATATTAGCAAATCGCCTCATTTTTATCTGGACAAAAATCAACAAAGAAAAGGTGTCGGCTCGGTGGAAGCGGCTGAGGTTTCGACCGTAGTATTCGATGAAGAGCTGAAGGTCGGAGGTGACTCGGCCGTAAGGGACTGGTTGATGAAGAACTCCGGCCGTAAGGAACTGGTTGATGAAGAACTTCGGCCGTAATTGATGAAGCTCAGCCGTAAGAAGTAGAGGGCACTTTGGCTTCTCGTTCGTCCGTAAGTCGATGAAGAACCTCGGTCGAAAGAAGTAAAGCTCGGCCGGAGATTGGAGGCCGTAAGAAGAAAAGCTCGGTCGGAGAGAAGATGGTATCTCGGTGCGCGGTGGCTCGGCCGTAACGCACCTGGGGCGTAATGGGGTCGTCTCCGATCCGCGTTGTGGAAGACCGGCCGTAAGGAACAGGTGGAACCGGCGATGAGACTTCGGCCGTAAGGAGTTGGTTCGGTGTGAAAGCTCGACCGTAATTGATGAAGAACTTTGGCCGTAGTTTATGAAGCACGGTCGTAAGAAGTAGGAGGCGTGGCACTTTGGGCGTAAGGGAGCAGCGGTGACGGCGTTGAGACTTCGGCCGTAAGGAACAGTGGCTCGGCCGTAATGCACAGAGGGCGTAAGGGAGCGACGGTGCGCGGTGTTGAGGCTCGGCCGTAACGAAGAAAGGGAGAGACGTCGGTGATTGATCTGCAACATACGAGAAGGGGGTAAGATTTTATAGATGAATTTATGGGGGTAATACCTGTTTCGACAGCGCGCAGTGAAGGGTCAAATCCGGGCGTAAAAGCATGCATTTTTTTTTCTTTCGATTGGACTTGTGCATGCAGATGTCAGAAGCTTCTGTCTTGTCATTCTCATCCGTGGTGTGATCGCATAACACCTCGGCCGTAATAAGACATCTGGCGTGGTCATCCTCGGCCGTAACGAGGTGGCAGTGTCTTGTCATGTCCGTTGGAGTCTTTACGGCGTGGTCATCGAGGTGATTCTCGGCCGTAATGAGGAACATGGCGTAATAGTATCTTGTCGTTTCGCCTTGTGTTTTCCAATTCATGCATGGTGCATTGCTCGGTCGACGTATGATTATCCGAATTCCGCTCGGTGCACAGAAAGAAATATCGATTAGATGACAATGTAAAATAAAAATAAAATGCCTAATTAAAATAAAACTATCTCCCAAACTAAGATATTAATTAACAACTAATTAGACTAATCTAAAAAAAAAAAGATAGAAATAGTTCTGATTTATAGTCGTCAGCTTGACTTAGTTCTGATGAAAATCAAGGCCTATTTTGCTCTTCCCCCTTGGATTTTTCTCTGTGTTGCTTGGGAGAGAGCCCGGTGTACGTCCAGTCAGTTGTGCCGCCATCTGGCCCAGTTGTCTTTCCAAATTTCGAATAGATGCATCCTGACTCGTGGCTCGAGATTTCATATTCTTTTGCAACGCTTGCATTGTGTCTATGATCTGTGCCATCATCTCCTGCATATGATTTGATGATTGATATTGAGGAGTATCAGGTTGCTTTTTTAGTATATAATCTTTTGATGGACCAAAAGATTGGCCTTGATTCTGATTATAGGCAAACTTCGAATTATGTCTCCAACCATAATCGTTGTTCCTGTAAAATGGATTGGAAATAAAGTTAGCATTTTCAATTTGATTTGAATCCGAAGTGTTACCTGTAGCGCTATAATTGCTGGAATTTCCCATTAGTGACATCATCTGCTCGAATTTTTGATTAAGTGACTCCAGCTGAGCCACTATTTCTGAAGATTGTATTCCTTGTGTAGCATGTACATCATGAGTTCGGCGAGGTGGTCTCCTTTCTTGACTTGACTTGAGGGCTACAGCTTCAATAATATCTTGTATCTCACTAGGACGTTTAGATCCTAGTACCGTCCCTGCTGCTGATTGGTCGAGCTTATCTTGATCTGCAGCTCGCAATCCATGGTAGAAATCTTTCATCACTTGCCACTTTGGAATTCTATTGTCAGGAACTCTGGCTAATAGTTCCTTATATCGTTCTCATGCCTCATATAATGTCTCGTTATCGTCTTGAACAAATGCCCTCAATTCTCTTCGATATTTGCCTGCCTTTTGTGGTGGACAATATTTTCCAACAAACTTTTCTACCAGCTCCAACCAAGAATGAATCGATCCTGCAGGCAAAGTTTTAAACCAAGTGAAAGCTTTGTCACGTAAAGATTGAGGAAATAATAATAAACGAATAACTTCAGAAGAAACATTATTATTTCTAAAGGTGCTCAGAGTAGCAAGAAATTTGTCAAGGTGATCATGGGGGTCTTCATGAAATCCTCCTCCAAATTGGAATGCTTGTATCATCTTCACGATTGCGGGATTTATCTCAAAATTATTTGCGTTAATATCAGGCAGCACGATGCATGATTCTCGGTCACTGTATCTAGCCGAGACATATTCTCTCATAGAAAGCTCTACTTCATCTTCTCGCCGATTATTATGTGTTGGAACCAATTCATTTTGTTGCTCCGGTCTCTGATTGTCGCGTGCTTGTTCCGCCATTTTTCTTATATTTCTTCGTAATCGATGATAGGTTCTTTCAATTTCAGGATCAAATTCCAACAGTGGATTTGAACTCCTAGTGCGCTTATCAGAAGATTCCAGGATTGGTTGTGATTTAATTTTCAATTAGTACCTGCAACAACCAATTTTCAGTAAGATAAAAGAATAAAATGAAAATATATACAAGAAGAAAGAAATTCAGATACTAGGTCACCAAGAAATAAGATTTAAATTGATAAAAAGTCTTTCGGCATTATCGAGTATTCATTAGGTCGTCAAAATTAATGTCCGAGAGAAATTAACCTAATTACTGCCACCAAAATTCACAGAAAAATTATCAAATACGGCGAAAAATCAAAATTCGAAAACCAATTCAAATGCCAAACATTAATATCGACCGAAAGTAAATCACTTAGATGGTCTTAAAAATCAAGCACTCGTTCGACCGTAAAAACTATGAAACAGTGTCAAAAGGATTAATCAACTTGAAGGCGTAAAACTCGTTAAATTACGATCGAAAAAAAATCATAAGATGGAGTAAACATTAACACGGCGATGAATAATCTCGGTCGAAAGAGAATTAAATTGACTTCTGCGGGGTAAAGAATTAATCAACTCCTCGCATATAAAACTCTAGGTGTAAAGAATCGTAGTCAACAACCTTTGGCCGAAATAAAAATCGAACAAAATGTCGACAAATGAATCATTACGGCCGAGGAAGAGGACAATTCATATCAGCCGTAAATTGATGAAAATTAAGTCGAACGTGATCCTTGATGGCCGAGAAAGAAAAAATCACAAATAAACTGGCCGAAAAGGTCGTAATATGGCGTAAAAACAAATGTTCATAAATTTATCGGCCGCAAAACATTTCGATCGTGAAGTTTCAGCCGTAAAACTCAGATTAAATTTGCCAGCCGCAAAATATAAGCAAAGACTTTTGCGGTGTAAAAGATTTTTCGAAATTATTAAAGCCGAAAGAGGTCAAATCAATAATAAAAGGAATTTTACGGCCGCAAAACCATGAGATCAATTCTCGGCCGTAAAAAGAAAACATGATATCATTCTCGGCCGTAAAAAGAAAACATGAGATAATGGATTATCAGAGATTAAATTCTCGTCTGCAAGCTTAATCAATCATATCACAAGAGAGAGAATTCAATTTGATCCGGATGAAGTGAATTTCGACCGTAAAGATAAAAATTGTCAATTAAGCCGAAATGAGGTCACATCGGCCGAGATGAAGTCAACATGATTGGCCATAAAGCAAAATAGAGTTTCGGCCGAAATAAAGACGAATGAAACTTGAGAATATTACCCAAACTCTTACGTCGACAATTGAATCATTACGGCCGAAAGTGAATTAAGTCGATTCTTTACGGCCGTAAAACAATGAAATCAAATCAAATAGAACAAATAACTTTGGCCAAAACAAAATCAAATCCATGGCGTAAAACAACGTTCGGATAAAATTACGGCCGTAAAACAGAAGATTAGAACTCAATCGATATTGCGAGCCGTAAAACCAGTAAAGCCGACAAAAATCAATCTCGGTCGTAAAACCATAAGACGGCGACAGAATTTTAAGCCGAAAGTTGACAAATTAAAAAAATTGTCGTGGCCTTTAACTGCAAAAGAAAAAATGTCAGTTTATTCACAAAAAATAATTAAAACAATTAATACATATTTATAAAGAATTATTTACAACTCCTAATAATTTATAAAAATCAGAAATTAATTAATAAAATATTCTCCGGCAACGGCGCCAAAAACTTGATGCGTAAATTTGTAACAATAAAATTTGCTAGCAAGTGCACTAGTCGCTCAAGTAATATAGTAAAAAGGAGTAAGAGTGTCGAACCCACGAGGAATATTATTAATTCAATATCTGAATTTATAAATTAATAAGAGAGAAAAAAAGGATTTTGAAAATGAGTTTTAAAAGATAAAGAAAATAAGATAAAGATAAGATAATGGTGTTGAAGTTAGGCCTTAGGATGAAAATAGATCAGGATAAATATTTGAACCATAAAAGATAAATTTAATCTTAAAAGATGGATTAGAGTCTCCCTAAAGTAATCTAACATGATTAACTTGTGGTCTCCACGACTGGCATCCCTCAATCTAATCATATAGAACTATCTTAATTTAATAAGAATTGAAGTCTCCACGACTGGTACCCCCAAAATCATATTAAAATTAAGATGCATTAAATTGAATTCTCTAGACTATTAATCACTCCACAAACTGGTATAGATTAATAGACCACAAAAATTTGATTCTCCACACACTAGTTATCAAATTTATGTCAATTATTAATTTCAAATAAAATCAATTATAATTAGCATAATGAATTCTGAAATTAAACACTCCACAAACTGGTATAGCCTAATTCAGAAATTTAATTAACTAATATAAAAGCATTAAGCACAATTAATAATTGATCAAAAAATATTAAAGCAAATAAAATAGGGTCCAAACATTTTCCTTCAATTAATAATCTCCTAAAATAATAATCCTAAAAACATGGAGTTCATCCTAGAAATTCCGGAGAGATAATAAAATACAAATCATAAAAATTGGAAGAATTACACCCAAAATAGAAGTAGAGCTCTCGAATCTAGCAAAGAGTCGGGCAGCTTCTCGGACTTGATCAGGATCGTGATCAACCTCCAACCGTCGCACATCTCTCCTCTTGGTCGTAGCTTGCAGAGCTCACGACTCGCCGTGGAAGAAACCTGAACTTCAGAGCACCCATTGAAACGATGGATTCTTCACGTATTTATAGGGTGCGGACGGCCTTCAATTTGATCTCGGCCGTAACATACGGTTTGACTTTAAAATTATGAGATAAACTCGGCCAACACGATAAATCCTTTTTATCATTACGCCCAAAGATAAATCCTTCTTATCTTTACTCCCTTTGAATCTCGGCCAAAAAGGGATAAAAATCTTTTTACTCCCTCCAAATCTCGGCCGTAAAGAAGGAATTTAATCTTGTTACGCCCGAAAGATAAAATCATTTAATTGTTACCCCCTTTGAATCTCGGCCAAAAAGAACATTTCCTTGCCATTGCGCCCTCCAAATCTTGGCCAAAACGAAAAGTATTTATGCCATTACGGCCTCCAAATCTCGGCCAAAACGAAAAGTATTCATGCCATTACGCCCAAAAAGATAAAATCTTTTTATCTTTACCCCTTCATATCTCGGCCAAAAAAATAATCCTATATCCTAATCTCGGCCGTAATGATAAATTCTTCGGAATTTCGGCCGATACGGCACAATTCATCTAAATCTCAATTTTCCCTGCAAAATAATTATCAAAATTTAGTTAATCCATCCACAATTAAAATATTCAAAGAATAAAATTGATAAATCCGAAATTACGATTAAAAGTGACTAAAAATGATGCATGCCATGATCAAATTACAGAAAAATTAATTAAAATAATAATCTAAAATATGTTGTATTTTGCATGCATCAGATGCTAAAGAGCTGAAATAGACAGAGGAATATTCAGCAAGAGTCGAGCTGATACAAGAAAGGATGAAGGCAGCCCAAGCTCGACAAAAGTTTTATGCTGACCGAGGACGACGTGAACAAAGTTTTCAAACAAGTGATCAAGTACTCCTGAAGGTTTCCCCAACCAAGGGAGTGATGAGGATCAGTAAAAGAGGAAAGCTCATCCCAAGATATGTTGGTCCTTTTTGAGGTACTTGAGCTAGTTGGAGAAGGTGCTTGCAGACTAGCATTACCTCCATCCCATGGGCGAGTTCATAACGTGTTCCACGTTTCTATGCTCCGGAAGTACAAGCATGATGATGCGAATGTTATAAGGTATGAAGAACCCAATCTCAAAGATGACCTGACCTATGAGGAGCAGCCCATCCAGATTCTAGAGACAAAGATTCAACGTCACAACAACAAAGATGTACCACTGGACAAGGTGGCTTGGAGCCATCACCGAGGTGGTGAAGCAACCTGGAAGCTCGAGTCTGAGATGCGAAGGAAATTTCCTGCACTATTTCGTAAGTCCTGACTTCTGACTGAATTCGAGGACGAATTTTATTTTAAGGGGTTTATGATGTAACGCCCGGGATTAATAGGAAAAAGAGGAAAAGAAAAATAAAAGGAAAAGATAAAAAGGGGAATAAAAGAAAAGATAAAATCTGAGTTTGATTTGATTTGATCCTTTGACTACCACACGAACTCAGATCTCTCCCCTATATATATGGGATTAAATCCAACGAAACAACCCCTTTTCCCTTGTACAAGCCGGCCCTAAAATCTTCACCCTATTTTTGTGCGCCCTTTTGTTATTTTTATCCCTGATCTGCCGCTGCCAACAGGAGTCGTGCAAGGGGACGTGGACACCAACGAATGCGCACTTGAACCGAGAGGGACCGGCAGAGGAAGAGGAAGAGGAAGAGGAGGAAGAAGACAACAATAATCGGTTTCTTGGACACAAACTTCGAGGTATGAAACTAGGATAGATTCCTGATAGAATCTTGATTTTAAACTTGAAGCATGTTCTAGGTTGTTCCTGGTTATTGCATGATGTTTTATAATGTTGATTTGTGCCGGCCATCGCTAGAGAAGATGATCGAAATGCGAACTGCGTGTCTGTGCAGTTTCTGCGCAAGATGAACCCGGCCCGAGTTCACTGGAACTCGGCCTGGGCAGATCCTTCGCCGGACCGAGTTTGGAGGAACTCGGTCTGGATCCGTCATTGCCGCGCTCGCCGAGCTCTGCAATCGGACGAAGCCGGCCCGAATTGAAGACAACCCGGACCGAGTTCTGCGTCCCAAGAACAGTCAGGCGTGACGGTCGCCCCAATTCGATGACGACCCTACCCGGCCCGGGTTAATCCTAATTTTCCCGAAGATGATGACCATGAACTTGGCCCGAGTTTTCCCCACTCGGCCCGAGTTCCGACATCGATTAGATTAATTTTATGATATTCAGATCCCTGATTTATGTTCCTATTTTAGATCTTAATGATGTCTATGATTATATTAATGATGCTTCTGATTTGTTCTCCATGATTGTGTCTTTTACCTTGATTTAAAGTTCCTTTCAAGATGTGATTTGATTAATCTAAAAGATGCAAGATAAAAGATGTAAAACGTTAAATGGAGAGCTCTTTTTATGATGGATTGGTGACGACCAGTTATGGACTGACTTCGGTCAGTTATGGGCTGGCTCTGCCAGTTATGATGATGATGATGGATTGGTTGAGGCAGGTATTTCCGTGGGTTGAAATATACCCCAAATAAGTCAAATATGAAATTAAGATGATGAAGAAGATGAACATATATGAATAAAGAACTTTTCTTATGACGTCCGACTTTTTGCCTTTATTATGATGATTCTTTATGATCTTTATTCATATGTCCCTTTACATGCTCTTATCATTTATGATCATGATTCCTTCTTCTTTTATATGATGATGTTACTTTTATTATTCATGTTTAGTATCATGATCTTATGACTATATTTATCTTACTTCCATACTGAGTTGTAAAACTCATAGGGAGGTTCTCCCCTGCATGTTCTAAAATGCAGGCCAAGGTCTTAATGATGATGGTGGCCAACGGTGACAGAACGAGCTCGTAGGTGGCTGCACATGGTTATCGAGCCCTTTAGATGATGGATAACTTTTTCCTTTCTTTTCATCATTTGATGTATTAGCTTTCCTTTGAACTCTTAAGAAGTCATTTATCAGTCTTCTGCATATCATGATGTTACTATCTTTGATTTTTAATGATGATTTAATTATTCCACATTTATCGTTATTGAGTTGACAAGTCATAGTCATATTTTTTGTCAATGAGATGTACACGTAAGGATGACCCGTAGCGTTCCCGAAGCATATTCTGCCACGTGGCAGGGTGCGACTTTGGGGCGTTATAACAATACCATACTATACTATATTATACTTTACTATACTACACTAATCGAATCAATACTATACTATTTTATACTATACTACACAATGCTATACTATATACTATACTATACCACACAATACAATACTATATTATACTATACTTACTATACCACCATATTCTTATTAATACTATACTATACTATACTATACTATACTATACTATACTATACTATACTATACTATACTATTCTATACTTTACTATACTACACTAATCTATTCAATATTATACTATACTATACTATACTATACTATACTATACTATACTATTCTATACTTTACTATACTACACTAATCTATTCAATATTATACTATACTATACTATACTATACTATACTATACTATACTATACTGTACTATACTATACTATATACTAAACAATACGAAACTATACTACATTATATTGTACTATATTATACTATACTGTACTATACTATATAATGTTATACTATACTACACTAGATTATACTATATTATATTATACTATACGATAATATACTATACTACACTATAATATATTATACTGTACTATATTATACTATAGTATAATATACAATGCTATACTATACTACACTATAGTATAGCATTGTATATTATACTATAGTCATTCATCATTAATTTTATATCCTAAGTCATTCATCATTCATCCTTTCATCTTTTCGTCTTTCATCTTTATTTAGATGATTTCATATCTTGTCGATTGAGAAAGGTGATGACTCATAGATCATAAACCTCACCCGTAGGTGATGTCTTAATGCTCATCCGTAGATGAGGTCTTAACCCTCCCCCGTAGGCGAGGTCTTAACCCTCACCCATAGGTGAGGTCATAATCCTCTTCCGTAGGAGAGGTCATTACCCTCATTCGTCAATGAGGTCTTCCCCCACCCGTCGGTGGAGGCTTAGGTAGGGTTCCGATTGGTCCCAAGTCATAAAAATGTCATACCTTCATCAATCCGTCTTTTAATAATGTTCATCAATACAAACAATCATTCAATACATGTTGCACATTTTAACCCTATTTAAGGTCATAGGAACTTCAAATCATGTTAAGTGTGGATATTCAATCATAACCAATCATCTTCTAGAACGGACGATCGTTTTGTGTTATGGTCGACCACTGAACTGTTATCAGCGATCGTAGGATTATCGATTGATCATTATGGTCCTTTCGGATGACCGAAACAGGTCGTTCGGTCGACCACTAATCATAGTGAGTGATGTCTCTCTAAATCGAACGACCATTGGAATATCGGTCGATTGTTGGAGGTCATTCGGAAGATCGAAATTGAGCTTCGGTTCGACAATTAATCACAGTGTATGATAACTCTTTGAAACGGATCGCTGGGATATCAGTCGAATCACAGTGTATGATAACTCTCTGAAACGGACCGCTGGGATATCAGTCGACCGTTAAGGGTCTTTCGGACGATTGAAACTGAGCTTCGATTCGACCGCTAATCACAGTGTGTGACGACTACTCAAATCGGACGACTACTAGGATATCGATCGACCATTGCATGGCTGTCGGACGATCGAAACAGGGCATTCGTTCGATCGCTAATCACAGAAAGTAATGACCCTTCCAAAACGGACGACCATTGATGTATCGGTCGACCATTGGACAGAGTGCGAGACTACATTTGTCTCCAGAACGGTCGACCGATAATGTATCGGTCGCCCGTTCTAGGACGACAGAACATGCATTTTTACATTACTTCTTTCCAATCTTTCATACATTAACATATTGAACACATATTGACTTCCAAACATCATATGAGACATTTCTTAACATTCTTAATACTCCAATCATGAACCACATGGGATTTTCACATAAGGACATCTAACATGCTAATCAAGTTCATAAATGTACATAAGCTTTCAAATATTTCATAATAAACTAACATAATAACAATAAACATTCTAATAATAAGCATAATGAGCAATAGAGCATTAAGCTATGAAACACATGGCATTCTAATCATGATTAACCATGGAACAGTAAACTAAGGAAACAATCATCAAATGCACATTCCCTAATCCATTTAATTAAGAATAAAGGGTTTGTTCTTCATTCCCTAATCCACACATTCAGATTATTAAACACAATATGAACGATTCTTAAACATTTGTAATTTAGATTATAAACACAATATGAACGGGAGAGAGAGAGAGAAAATCAAACACAAAGACACGGTGATTGTTGACGAGGTTTAACCACACCTTGGCCTACGTCCCCGCTCCGACTTCTCGACCTCGATACCGCCGGAGATTTCACTAGCACTTCATTTGTTCCAAATGGGGCAAGGAAGAAAGCCCTTTACATCACCACTTTTTTTTCTCCGCTTCGAGAGGCAAGGCAACCTCTCTTCCTAGAAAGTTAATCTATTTCTCTCATTCAAGAGGTAAGATTTTGAACCTCTTTTACACAGGAGCTCTCTCAGTTTTTTTCGAACAATAGTGTTTCTCTCTTTTACAATTCTATGCTCATAAGAAGAGAAGAGAGAAAAAAAGAGAAAGCTATAAAATGAAAACTTCAAGAAAATGATCTCTCTTTGATAACTTGAAGCTTTTTTTCAATGAGTGAATGTGTGCCTTTGTCTCTGGCTTTGGCACTCCTTTTATAGCCTTCAATGTGTGGAAAATTTGTCCAGAAATTGTTCCACAAATTTCTCCTTCAAATTTGACCGTTACTGTTCATTTGACTCGAAGGTCGGTCGATCACACTTCTGGGCTGGTCGACCAGTCTATGTGATCGTTGCGCCTTTTCTTCAACTTCTGCGCTTGATCGGTCGACCGGACTGTCAACCGGTATTATCTCAACATCATCCGGAGCAGGCTCAGTAGTTGTTGATTGACCGATATCTTCTATTCGGTCGACCGGTATCTTCTATTCGGTCGACCGGTATCTTCTATTCGGTCGACCGGTATCATCTCGACCGACCTTGTTTGCTTTGACTGGCGGATTGACCGACCTGCACTGTTTTGATCATAACTTTCTGCACGGTTATACAAATTAGATGATCTTGGAGTCTATGGAAAACTAACAGAATTTTCTACACATATTTATCCAAAACTAATGAGATCGATGACAATTATTTAATCAAAATGTAGTGCATAAAGTTATTCATTTTTCTTTAAACTTTTTTAGCATTTCAACTTTAATCATTCGAAGTTTGTTTCATCAAAATATAATTTTATATGCCATTAAAACTTTGACCTAACATTAGGGAAGTTGGATCCCTTCAAACATACCTTAATAGCTAAGCTTAAGTCCTAGTTTCTTCCTCTCCTTTCTTTCTCTCTTTCCTAGCCTCCCCTTTCTCTAGTTTTCTCTCTTATTCTCCTTGATTCTACTGTAGCACGTGGAGAAAGAAATGAAGTGAATTGCTTACTATAGTTTAATAAAGAGAGAGAGGTAATGAGAGGGAGGTGGGGTGGCTCACTATAGCTCCTTATGCTCCTTTGAGGTTTGCTGTTGAGTGAGTGAACAGGGGGAGAGAAGGAGGTGAGTGAATGGGTGTTATTGTACTATACTACACTAATTTATACTATACTATACTATACTATACTATACTATATTATACTATACTATACTATACTATACTATACTATACTACACTACACTAATTTATACTATACCACACTATACTATACTATATTATATTATATTATACTATACTATACTATACTATACTATATTATACTGTACTATACTATATTATACTACACTAATCTATGTGATCACTAGCCAATGATACTACATTTTTACTCATTTTTCATCTCAATTCATGTGCATATAAGTCCTGAAATGTTCATATTATGATAATTATGCCTAACCTACATGCATTTATCTTCTCAGCATAATATTATCCTATATTTGCACATTTAAGCTGAACAATATACTGATTTAGTTTTTATTTGTCTAATTTTCATTTGAGTAATTGATGCTTATTGTTCATGTTCTTGCAGCATCAAAATCAAGCACAAGAGACAAACAATGCTGCTGGAAAAGTATGAGGGGACCACAATGCAAGCTACCAACAGTAATGGGAAAGGAATCTTTTCTCAGCACAAAAGTAAAAAGAGGACCAGGGACAGGTGGCAAAATCAGATGTAATGTAAGGTTCTCATGATGATCAAAGGTGATGATAATTCCATATATAAAGGGGATGTTGAGGAGCAAATGAGGGGGCTTCTCTTCTAGCCATTTGGTTGGAGGGCAGAGTGTTTTGTTTGCTGGAGTTTTGGGAGCTGGGGATTTCTTCTTCTTTATGTTTAGGATGTTTATGATTCTGTTCCTCACCTGATTTCTATTGTTTTCATCACTTATAAGGAGTTAAATCTTAGCTCTCTTAGGATAAGATAGTAGTTTAATTTTTGTTTATGGATGGATGATTGAACAACACTTTTGCCATTGATGTTTGTGCATTTCTGAATGTTTTCAAATCAGTTCTATGTTGATGTGAATCCTATTTTACAATGGCAACTGAGAAGTTAATGTTTGATTCTTTCTTGCTCAGAAATGAGTCAAGAGCATCATCATTTGTTTTCTAGTTTTATCCTTGTCAAGATCTGAATGCATCATTTTTACTTCTTGTTAATGTGAATCTCATCTTGTAATGACAGCTGAGAGGCTGATTCTAGATTCTCTTGATGTTTAGAAATAATCCAAGAACATTAACAATTAGTTTCTAGATTTTATTTCAATTGTGATTTCTGTTGATAAAAGAGGGAGAGGGAGACCAAGGCGGACACTTGGCGAACTAATAGAGCAAGATCTATTGGTGAATAATATACCGAAAGGTTTGGTTACTAATAGAGCGGAATGGCGTCGTATGATCCATGTAGTCGACCCCACCTAGTGGGATAAGGCTTTGTTGTTGTTGTTGTTGTTGTTGTTGTTGTGATTTCTGTTGAGTTAGTTTCTTGGTTCTAAGTAATCCATGCTGAGAATGGATCCATTTACTTTTGTTGATGTGAATCTCGTATTGGAATGGCAGCCGAGAGGTTGATTTTAAATTCTCTTATTATTTAGAGATAAATCAAGAGCATCAGCACTAGTTGTGGATTTGATTGTATTTATGCATTGAGCTAAAGGTTTCATGATAATCTAATATCGGTGGAAACCCTTGTTGAATCAACTTAACTAATATTCATATGAAAGTATGATATTAGTTCTTATTTTAATGCACCGTGAGAGCAGTTTTACAGGTTGAATCTGGTTTGATTTGTATTGCTAAGTTGTTCTAATCCATTCCATGACAGAATATTAGATGAACCCCTTTCCTAAGAGAACATTTCATATCTATTACATAAGTCACTTAAAAACACCAAAAAGAGTTAACTTAGTTTAGGATTAATTTAGATTAGTTAGTGAATCTTATGTTTCAAATCATTATGCATACGACATTCGAGTTAACTATTCCGATCTGTGCACTTGTAGTTCAGTGAAGTGAGGAGCTTAGACCATATATCATTTAATTGCATTTTCAATTTTATGCTACAAATCAGTCAATTGATCACACTCCACACAAGTCACATTACTATGCTATACTATACTACACTATACTATACTATACTATACTATACTATACTATACTATACTATACTATACTATACTATACCATACTATATTATATTACATTATACTATATTGTATTATACTACACTATACAATACTATACTATATTATACTATACTATACTATATATTATACAATACAATACTATACTATACTATACTATACTATACTATACTACACTAATGTATACTATACTATACTATACTATACTATACTATATTATGCTATACTACACTATATTATACTATTCTATACTATAGTACATTATACTATACTACACTTTACTATATCATACTATACTATATTATACTCTACTATACTGCACTATACTATACTATACTATACTACACTAATCTATACTATACTACACTAATCTATACTATGTTGTACTTTACCATACTATACTATACTATCGTATATTATACTATACTATACTATACTATACTATACTATACTATACTATACTATATTATACTATACTATATTATACTATACTACACTATACCATACTATACTATATAACATACTTTATTATACAATATTATACTATACTATACTATACTATCCACGAAGAATTCATACCTGCAAAGAATAAACATGAGTGATTAATAAAAATAAGGGTCATTACATGAACTTAACGGGTCGTGATATCATATGGCTTTGGTGTTAGGGTCGTAACATGAAAGTGTAATGGGTTAGATGGCTTTGGCAGGGCACTTACAAAAACTTGATGCATTAAATTTGTAACAAATAAATTTGCTAGCAAATGCACTAGTCGTATCAAATAATAAAGTTGAGAGTAGAGTGTCGAACCCACGAGGAGCTAATTAAGTCTAATCTATTTCAATAATCTATTAGGAGAAGAAAAGTGTTCTGTGTAAATATAGAAAATAAATGCGTGGAAAATTAAATAACAGAAAATAAAATAAATTAGTGTTGAGCCTAAGGATTATGGATGATTAACGATGATGATTAACTGACATGAACCACTATGAAAATTGAATTATAACGATGATGAATAGATTCAATTCTTGAGACAGATTAGGATTACTTAAATTATTGACCTCTATGCTGAGCAAATCAAATTATCTTAAGTCTATGCATTAAGTTATAAGTCCTAAACTAATAGTTATCCTCGTTGGATAAAAACTGATAGACCGCACAAAATCTAGCACAAACAATGAGTTACTAGTTTTGTGTTATGATTGCTTCAACTCTCAAGTTAAAAATTGATTCACTGAAAATTTGATGCATGCAAAATATAACATATTTTAGACTATTATTTTAATTATTTTTTTTGTAATTTGATCACTGCATGAATTATTTTAGGTTAGTTCTAGTCATTATTCCGGATTTATCGATTGTAATTATTAATTTTCTAAATATTTTAATTGTGGACGAATTAATTAAATAATGAAAATTACTTTGCAGGATCCGAAAGATTACGACTCAAACGCCTTTATCCCATTGGGTGCAAAACAAGGTCGATATTTTATCATGACGAAAGAAATTTTTGGCCATAAAACATATCTAAAAGGAGTTCTATAGTATAGTATAGTATAATATAGTATAGTATAGTATTGTATTGTATAGTGTAATTGATGCATGCAAAATACAACATATTTTAGTTAATTATTTTAATTAAATTTTCTATAATTTGATCATGGCATGCATCATTTTTAGTCACTTTTAATCATAATTCCGGATTTATCAATTTTAATTATTAAAATCGCTGAATATTTTAATTGTGGATGGATTAACTATATTTTGATAATTATTTGCAGAAAAATTCGAATCTCGGCCGAAATTCAAAGAAATTCCTTACGGCCGAGATTTGGCTTTACACCCAAGTCGTTACGGCCGAGATTCAAAAGGAGTAACAAGATTTAATTCTTTGTTACGGCTAACATTTGAAGGCGTAAAGATAAATATTTTTTATCTTTTGGGCGTAACAGGAAAAATCCTTCCTTACGGCCGAAGTCTCGTCCTTTCTTACGGCCGAAATTCGGAGGGCGTAATGGCATGAAGATGAAGGGCGTAACAAGATAAAAAATGAGTTTATCTTTGGGCGTAACAAGACATTTGAAGGCGTAAAGATAAAAGGATTTTTATCTTTTGGGAGTAATGGAAAGGAGTAAAGAAAAATAATTTCGTTACGGCCGAGACTCTAAGGGAGTAAAAGATAAATAATTTTATCTTTGGGCGTAATGATAAAAGGATTTATCTTTGACCGAGTTTATCTTATAATTTTAAAGTTAACCGTACGATGTTACGGCCGAGATCAAATTGAAGGCCGTCCGCACCCTATAAATACGTGAAGAATCCATCGTTTCAATTCGTGCTCTGAAGTTCAGGTTTCTTCCACGGCGAGTCGTGAGCTCTGCAGGCTACGACCAAGAGGAGAGAGGTGCGACGGCTGGAGGTTGATCGCGACCCTGATCAAGTCCGAGAGGCTGCCCGACTGTCTGCCCAATTCGAGAGCTCTACTTCTATTTTGGGTGTAATTCTTTCGATTATTATTGTTATTTTGTTATTATCTCTCCAGAATTTCTAGGATGAACTCCATGTTTTTAAGATTATTATTTTAGGAGATTATTAATTGAAGGGAAATATTTGGATCCTACTTTATTTGTTTTAATCTTTTCTGATCAATTATTAATTGTGCTTAATGCTTTTATATTAGTTAATTAAATTTCCGAATTAGGCTATACCAGTTTGTGGAGTGTTTAATTTCAGAATTTATTATACTAATTATAATTGATTTTATTTGGAATTAATAATTGACATAAATTTGATAACTAGTGTGTGGAGAATCAAGTTTGTGTGGTCTATTAATCTATACCAGTTTGTGGAGTGATTAATAGTCTAGAGAATCCAATTTAATGCATCTTAATTTTAATATGATTTTGGGGGTACCAGTCGTGGAGACTTCAATTCTTATTAAATTAAGATAGTTCTATATGATTAAATTGAGGGATGCCAGTCGTGGAGACCACAAGTTAATCATGGTAGATTACTTTAGGGAGACTCTAATCCATCTTTAAAGATTAAATTTATCTTTTATGGTTCAAATATTTATCCTGATCTATTTTCATCCTAAGGCCTAACTTCAACACCATTATCTTATCTTTATCTTATTTTCCTTATTTTATTTTATAAAACTTCTTTCCAAAAATCCATGTTTTTCCTCTCTTATTAATTTATAATTTCAGATATTGAATTAATAATATTCCTCGTGGGTTCGACACTCTTACTCCTATTACTATATTACTTGAGCGACTAGTGCACTTGCTAGCAAATTTCATTGTTACAATTACAACGCATCAAGTTTTTGGCGCCGTTGCCGGGGAATATTTTATTAATTAATTTCTGATTTTTATGAATTATTAGGAGATATAAATAAATTGCAAATAATTCTTTATAAATATGTATTAATTGTTTTAATTATTTTTGTGAATAAACTAACATCAAGTTTTTTTTCTTTTGCAGAGAAAGGTCACGATAATTTTTTTTTTTTAATTTATTTACTTTCGGTTTAAAATCCGACGCCGATTGAATTTTCTGAATTGCACTGTCGACTTATGATTTTACGACCAAGATTTGATGTGTCGGCTTTATTAATTTTACGGCCTCGCATTGAATGATTTCTGAATTCTAAACTTTCAATCTTTACGGCCGTAATAATTTTTTTCAAACGTTGTTTTTACGCCATGAGTAATTGATATTGATTTGATTTGTTACGCCCGGTTTATCGATGGTTTAAATTTTTACGCCCTATTCGAATCAATTTTCATTCTCGGCCGTAACACTTTAATTGTTTAAACTCTTCATATGATTTCGTTGTTTTACGACCGTAAGGAATTGTTTTCGTTGTTTTACGACCGTAAGGAATTGTTTTACGGCCGTAATGATTCAATTTTCGACATTTGAGTTTTATTCGAAATTATTTCGGCCGAAACCCTATTTTTCCTTACGGCCTCGTGTTGACATCATCTCGGCCGAAGTGACCTCATTGACGATTTAATCTTTTTACGGCCGAAATGATCTCATGTTTCATTTTTACGGCCGAAATGATCTCATGTTTCATTTTTACGGCCGAGAATTAATCTCATGGTTATCTTCCGACCCCAATTGATTTGTGATATTTTTCTTTATTTTCAGCCGTAATGGATAAAGATAGTAGTTTGAACTTTTGATTTGACTTTGTTTTTTTTGCCGAAGCGATTTAGTTGTCTCGGCCGTAATGGATCATCCATGGATTTTACTCCTTTTCGGCCGATTAATATGTGTTGATGTTTTACCTCTCATTGTTTTACGGCCGATATGAACTATAATCTTTGTCGGCCGTAATGATTCATTTGGCAATATTTCATTCAATTTTTTTTTTCGGCCGAGATAATTCATCACCATGCTAATTTTTACGCCTTCACGTTGAATCCTTTTGACACTGTTTCAATATTTTTACGGACGAACGAGCCTCGGATTAATTACTAATCTAATTTCGGCCGTAAATCTATTTCTGAATTACGGCCGATCAATCTTATTTCTTTTCAGTATATTAATCTTATTTCTTCTCTGAAAATAATTTTTGATTATTTCTGATTATAAAATCTGATTATTTCTGAAAATAATTTAATAAAGTTTCTGAAAATTAATTTTAATGACGAATTTTCAAATTCTATCGTGCCGAAAGACTTTATTAGTAAAAAACTCATTTTTCGTGACTTATTATCTGAATTTCTTTCTTCTTGTATATATTTTATTTTATTCTTTTATCTTACTGAAAATTGGTTGTTGCAGGTACTAATTGAAAATTAAATCACAACCAATCCTGGAATCTTCTGATAAGCGCACTAGAAGTTCAAATCCACTATTGGAATTTGATCCTGAGATTGAAAGAACCTATCGTCGATTACGAAGAAATATAAGAAAAATGGCGGAACAAGCACGCGACAATCAGAGACTGGAGCAACAGAATGAACTGGTTCCACCATATAATAATCGGCGAGAAGATGAAGCAGAACTTTCTATGAGAGAATATGTCTCGGCCAGATACAGTGACCGAGAATCATGCATCGTGCTGCCTGATATTAACGCAAATAATTTTGAGATAAATCCCGCAATCGTGAGGATGATACAAGCATCTCAATTTGGAGGAGGATTTCATGAAGACCCTCACGATCACCTTGATAAATTTCTTGCCACTCTGAGCACCTTTAGAAATAATAATGTTTCTTCTGAAGTTATTCGTTTATTATTATTCCCTCAATCTTTACGTGACAAAGCTTCCACTTGGTTTAAAACTTTGCCTGCAGGATCAATTCATTCGTGGTTGGAGCTGGTAGAAAAATTTGTTGGAAAATATTGCCCACCACAAAAGGCAGGCAAATATCGAAGGGAGCTGAGGGCATTTGTTCAAGACGATAATGAGACATTATATGAAGCCTGGGAACGATATAAGGAACTGCTGGCCAGAGTTCCTGACAACAGAATTCCAAAATGGCAAGTAATGGAAGATTTTTACCATGGATTACGACCTGTAGATCAAGATAAGCTCGATCAATCAGCAGGAGGGACAGTACTGGGATCTAAACGTCCTAGTGAGATACAAGATATTATTGAAGCTGTAGCACTCAAATCAAGTCAAGAAAGGAGACCACCTCGCCGAACTCATGATGTGCATGCTACAGAAAGTAAAAATTCGTCTGAAGTAGTGACTCAGCTGGAGTCACTTAATAAAAAATTTGAGCAGATGATGTCATTAATGATGTGCAATAACTGTGGAGGAGGACATGCGAGCAATTATTGTCCACAAGGTAACATTTCTAATCCTGATCATATTGAAAATGCTAACTTTGTCTCCAATCCATTTTTCAGGAATAATGACTATGGTTGGAGGAACAATCAGAAGTTTCCTTACAGGACAAACCAAGGGCAAGTTTTTGAGAAATTTCAGAATCAAGCTCATTCACAAAATTATACACTTCTGAGAAAGCAACAAGAAGCTCCTGTCCAACAATCGACTAATCCTATGGAAGAAATGATGGCAAGAGTCATTGACACTATGCAAACCATGCAGAAGACAATGGAAACAAGGGCAAACAATCAAGATGCTACAATTAGGAATTTAGAAATGCAAATAGGGCAAATAACCAATATGATGGCAGGCCGTACACCAGGGACTCTTTCAAGCAATACAGAGAAAAATCCTAAAGAAGAGACCAAAGCTGTAACTCTTAGAAGTGGGAAACAATTGAGAAGTCTGAGATCAGATTCCCCGCCAAGAGTAATTGATCACAAAGAAGAAACTGAAGCATCAAAGACACAAGATCAGACAATTGTAGATATCAATCTGAAGAAAAGAGAAACTGACAATTCAAAAAATACCAACATAAAGGATCTGCCCTATCCACAGAAATTTCGCAAAGAACAACTAGATAAGCAATTTTCTCGCTTTCTTGATATTCTGAAGCAATTATCTATTAATATTCCTTTTCATGAAGCTTTACAGATGATGCCGAGCTATGCTAAATTCATGAAGGATATATTATCCTCAAAAAGAAAGTTTGAAAACACTGGGAGAGTAATGTTGACATCGGAGTGTAGTGCCATTTATGATCGAGATATACCTAAAAAAATGAAGGATCCGGGAACCTTCACCATACCTTGCACTATAGGAAAATTCTTTTGTGCACAAGCCTTATGTGATCTTGGTGCTAGTATAAGTTTAATGCCTTACTCTATATTTGTGCAGCTAGGTTATGGAGAACTAGAAGAAACAAGCATTACTCTTCAATTTGCAGATTCTTCATGCAAAAGACCCCAAGGAATATTAAGAGATGTTTTGGTAAAGGTTGATAAATTTGTTTTTCCTGCAGATTTTATTGTTCTGGATATGAGGGCAGATGAAAAAACCCCCATCATTCTCGGGAGACCATTCCTAGCAACAGGAAACGCACTCATAGATGTTCAACAAGGGATGCTCACACTTCGCGTCAACAACGAAGACATCACTTTCAATATAAAAAATTCTCTCAAACAACCTTTTGATCACTCATCCTGTTATGCTATTGATTCTATAGAAGATGACACGACTGATGCTTTTGATGATATTGTTGCAGATTTTATTTCGGATCCATATGCTAAGAAAGCTTTGGAAATGATGGAGGATTCTAGAGAAATTGTGGGAGAGGATAAAGTGCCAATAACAACAGAGACATTCGAGGACGAAATTGAAAAATTGGATTGTCCTCCAAAATTCGAACTTAAAGAACTTCCATCTCATTTAAGATATGCTTTTCTTGAAAAAAACACTTACCCAGTTATCATATCTGCTGACTTGACAGATGATATGGAGAATAAACTTCTGGAAGTATTAAGGCATCACAAGAAAGCAATTGCTTGGTCTATTTCAGATATCAGGGGAATCTCTCCTACAATTTGCATGCACAAGATTTTGATGGAGGACAATGCCAAACCAATTGCTCAATATCAAAGAAGGCTCAACCCAACTTTAAAGGAAGTTGTAAGAAAGGAGGTCATCAAACTCCTTGATGCAGGTATTATATATGCCATTTCTGATAGTTCATGGATAAGTCCTGTGCAGGTAGTTCCTAAGAAAGGAGGAATCACCGTGGTAAGTAACAAAAATAATGAATTAGTTCCTCAAAGAACAATTACAGGTTGGAGAGTCTGTATAGACTATAGGAAGCTTAATGATGCTACCCGCAAAGATCATTTTCCATTACCTTTTATTGACCAAATGTTGGAGCGTGTTGCAGGTCATAGCTTTTATTGTTTTCTAGATGGCTATTCTGGATACAATCAAATAGCAGTAGCACCTGAGGATCAAGAAAAGACAACGTTCACATGTCCATATGGAACGTTTGCCTATAGAAGGATGCCATTTGGTCTATGCAACGCTCCAGCAACATTCCAAAGATGCATGATGTCAATCTTTGCAGACATGAATGAGAAGATACTCGAAGTTTTCATGGATGATTTTACACTTTTTGGTAGCTCTTTTAATAATTGTTTGGATAACTTATCTCTAGTTTTGCAGAGATGTGAAGAAACGAATTTGGTCCTTAACTGGGAGAAATGTCACTTCATGGTTAAGGAGGGTATAGTCCTTGGCCACAAAATTTCAGAAAAAGGAATTGAAGTGGATAAGGCCAAGATAGATGTTATTGCAAATCTGCCTCCTCCAACCAATGTGAAGGGCATTCGAAGCTTCCTTGGGCACGCAGGATTTTATCGCCGTTTCATCAAAGATTTTTCAAAAATGGCTAAACCCTTAACTAATCTTCTTGCTAAGGACACAAAATTTGAGTTTAATTCAGATTGTCTTGCTGCCTTTAATTTATTAAAGGAAATGCTAATTTCTGCACCTGTTGTTGTTGCACCAGACTGGTCTCTACCATTCGAGATGATGTGTGACGCGAGTGATGGTGCTATTGGAGCTGTGTTGGGGCAAAGAAAGGATAAAACATTTCATGTCATATATTATGCAAGCCGAACATTGAATGCTGCCCAACTAAATTATGCAACAACAGAGAAGGAGTTTCTTGCTATTATTTTTGCTTTTGACAAGTTTAGATCATATCTAATTTGTTCAAAAATTATTGTATACACAGATCATGCAGCCATCAAGCACTTGATGAGCAAACAAGATGCCAAACCTAGACTGATCCGATGGATACTACTTTTGCAAGAGTTCGATGTGGAAGTAAAAGACAAAAAAGGGACTGAGAACTTATTAGCTGATCACCTATCTCGTTTGGAGCCATCTCCAAGAGAAGTCACAGACATACTTGAAGAATTCCCAGACGAGAAACTTTTTTCTATCTCTACAATTTTTCAAATTTATGACACTACACCATGGTTCGCTGATTTTGCTAATTACCTTGCAGGACATTACATTCCAAAGGGCATGACCACTCATCAAAAAAGGAAATTCTTATCTGATGTTAAGAATTATCACTGGGAAGATCCTTACCTTTTTCGATTATGTGCAGATCAAATAGTTCGAAGATGTGTTCACGAAGATGAGATTGATAATATCTTAAGTCATTGCCACGATGGACAAGCTGGAGGTCACTTTGGACCCAATCGAACAGCAGCTAAAGTACTTGAATGTGGACTATATTGGCCAACCATTTACAGAGATGCAAGAAACTACTGTAAGTATTGTGACAAATGTCAAAGGACAGGTAATATTTCTCGTCGAGATGAAATGCCTCTCACAAATATTTTACAGTGTGATATTTTTGATGTTTGGGGCATTGACTTTATGGGACCATTCCCTAAATCCTTTAACAACCAATACATCTTAGTGGCGGTTGATTATATTTCCAAATGGGTAGAAGCTGTAGCCACACCAACAAATGAGGCCAAGGTAGTTGCCAACTTTCTAAGAAAAAATATTTTTACTCGATTTGGAACACCTAGGACTATCATAAGTGACAATGGAACACATTTCTGCAATAAAATAATGTCAACTCTTCTTAATAAATTTGGAGTCAAACATTTTTTGAGTACACCATATCATGCCCAATCTTGTGGACAAGTGGAAATTTCAAATAGAGAGATAAAAAGGATTCTAGAGAAAACTGTAAATTCATCTAGGAAAGACTGGTCTTTGAAATTAGATGATGCACTCTGGGCATATAGGACTGCTTTTAAAACACCCATAGGTACTTCTCCTTATAAATTAGTTTTTGGAAAAGCATGTCACCTTCCTGTAGAACTAGAACACAGGGCTTATTGGGCAATAAAATTTTTAAATATGAATCTAAAATCATCACAATCTGAAAGGTTATTACAATTAAATGAGCTTGATGAATTTAGACAATATGCATACGAAAACAGTAAGCTATATAAAGAACGCACAAAAAATTTACATGACCTGCATATCAAACATAAAGAATTTTTACCTGGTCAACAAGTACTTCTTTATAATAGCAAACTCAGATTATTTCCTGGAAAACTTAAATCAAGATGGACCGGACCTTATGTTATAATTAATTGTTCACCCTATGGAACTTTTGAGATTGAATCATTAGACAAAAAACAAAGACTCAAAGTGAATGGACATAGATTGAAACTGTATCATGGTGGCACTTATTATCATAACCTTTCTATGATCACTCTTTATGATGTGTGAAATTTTCATCAGAACTAAGTCAAGCTGACGACTATAAATCAGAACTATTTTTATTCTTTTTATTTATTTTGTGATAATAGTTTTATTTTAGTCATCTGCGGAAGGAGAGACCTCGGACAATCGGCCAAGCTCTTACGACATGACCCTTCACGTTGGAAAGGTAAGTTTACGCCCGAAGTTACATCTATAAATTTTGACCCCTTCGACGTCTTTACAGATCTAAATCTTCGGCCGAGCTTTACTTCTTACGGCCGAGGTTCTTCATCGACTTACGGACGAACGAAAAGCCATTACGGCTGAGCCTCTGTTCCTTACGCCCAAAGTTCCACGCCACCTGTACTCCTTACGGCCGAAGTTGCAACCTCTGTGCATTACGGCCATTTCTTACGGCCGAAGTTCCAGCGCTTCCGGGTTCGTTACGGCCGGTCTTCCACCGCACACCGACATTTATTACGGCCGAGCCCCTTCTCCTTACGGCCGAAGTCTCACCATTACGCCTGTGCGTTACGGCCAAGCTTCCACGCCAATTTCATTTTACGGCCGAACCAACTCCTTACGGCCGAAGTTTCACCATTACGGCCAGTTTCTTACGGCCGAGATTGCACGGCTGAGATATTCATCAACAAAAAATTTGCGGCCAAGTCTTCACGGCCGAGATCCATCCATTATCGGCCGAGATCCATCAATTATCGGCTGAGACCAATTGCGGCCGTCACCTTCATCGATCGATATAAGGCCGAGCATCTCTCCACCGACAATAAATCCGGTTGTATCTTTTCCCTTTTCTTTATTTTCATTTCTATAGCTGTTCCATATTATTTTTACTCTTTCCCTTGCTGGCCTAACACTGAGGACAGTGTCTAGTTCAAGCTTGGGGGAGTTTGCATTTCACGCATTGCATTTTTTTGTGTTTATTTGCTTATGTTTGCATCTTTTTATAAAAAAATCTAAAAAATTGAAAAATTTGAAAATTTTCTAAAAAATATCATTGCATGCATTTATTTTTGCTACCATCTAACTAACTTTTGTCTTACTGTTTTAATTATCTTTTAGTAGAAGTTCAAAGACATGTCGTTAATTGATGAAATTTGAATACTTTTCTTTCTTATCACTTGCTATTTTAGTATCAAACTTATGGACTATGTGCCTATGCTAAGTAGAATTATGAATGACTAGACGACAAAATCATATTCATGCCTTTTTATTTCTTTTAAGTCTTGATAGTAGTAGACTTCTTATTGACCATATCAAGTACTTTTTGAGCTTATAAAAAAGAAGGGTTAGTTAAACCCCAACAAATTATTATGTTAATAATAAAAATAAAAATAAAAAAAAAAAGTTGAATAAAGTTATGTGTAGGTACAAAAGTGTTATCCGGAACCAAGGTGTGTTCGGGTAATTAGATCCGTAGGGGTTCATGCCTGGCGACCTAAGGGCAACTGCTCTGGGATCCGTCGATCGAAAACCTACTACATGGACCATCTTGTGGAATATGGAGAAGCACAGGAGTACTGAATCATGACTAAGTTCGAACTCTTCATTCAGAACCTTGGTTGTTCGGGCAAGTAAACTCGAGGGGTGCTTTATCACCTGGTGCCCTAAGGTCATCTGGTCTGGGAGTCATCAGTCTAAAGCCCGCTACATGAACTTCCTTGTGCAATCCTGCTTGAAGATTAGAACTTTTAAATGATTGAAAATAAAGCTGAAAAATGAAAAGAAAAAGAAAAAGTTTTAAGCTCAATTAGTATTTATGTGTTCAATATCAATGCTATTATTTGATAGACAATTTATTTTTTCAAGGCTGAATTTGAGATTGTTTAAATTTGTGTAGCATTCAGAACTTCTATGAAGCTAAGTGCATGGAAAATGATAAGATACTAAGTAGTAGGTGTGCAGAGGAATTGTGTGAGAAAATTAATCAGTTGACAATGTGGAGGCTACGATGGAACTTTCTTGAGCCTTGCTTTGAATTTTTGCTTGAGGACAAGCAAGACTTTAAGCTTGGGGGAGTTTGATGCATGCAAAATACAACATATTTTAGTTAATTATTTTAATTAAATTTTCTATAATTTGATCATGGCATGCATCATTTTTAGTCACTTTTAATCATAATTCCGGATTTATCAATTTTAATTATTAAAATCGCTGAATATTTTAATTGTGGATGGATTAACTATATTTTGATAATTATTTGCAGGAAAATTCGAATCTCGGCCGAAATTCAAAGAAATTCCTTACGGCCGAGATTTGGCTTTACACCCAAGTCGTTACGGCCGAGATTCAAAAGGAGTAACAAGATTTAATTCTTTGTTACGGCTAACATTTGAAGGCGTAAAGATAAATATTTTTTATCTTTTGGGCGTAACAGGAAAAATCCTTCCTTACGGCCGAAGTCTCGTCCTTTCTTACGGCCGAAATTCGGAGGGCGTAATGGCATGAAGATGAAGGGCGTAACAAGATAAAAAATGAGTTTATCTTTGGGCGTAACAAGACATTTGAAGGCGTAAAGATAAAAGGATTTTTATCTTTTGGGAGTAATGGAAAGGAGTAAAGAAAAATAATTTCGTTACGGCCGAGACTCTAAGGGAGTAAAAGATAAATAATTTTATCTTTGGGCGTAATGATAAAAGGATTTATCTTTGACCGAGTTTATCTTATAATTTTAAAGTTAACCGTACGATGTTACGGCCGAGATCAAATTGAAGGCCGTCCGCACCCTATAAATACGTGAAGAATCCATCGTTTCAATTCGTGCTCTGAAGTTCAGGTTTCTTCCACGGCGAGTCGTGAGCTCTGCAGGCTACGACCAAGAGGAGAGAGGTGCGACGGCTGGAGGTTGATCGCGACCCTGATCAAGTCCGAGAGGCTGCCCGACTGTCTGCCCAATTCGAGAGCTCTACTTCTATTTTGGGTGTAATTCTTTCGATTATTATTGTTATTTTGTTATTATCTCTCCAGAATTTCTAGGATGAACTCCATGTTTTTAAGATTATTATTTTAGGAGATTATTAATTGAAGGGAAATATTTGGATCCTACTTTATTTGTTTTAATCTTTTCTGATCAATTATTAATTGTGCTTAATGCTTTTATATTAGTTAATTAAATTTCCGAATTAGGCTATACCAGTTTGTGGAGTGTTTAATTTCAGAATTTATTATACTAATTATAATTGATTTTATTTGGAATTAATAATTGACATAAATTTGATAACTAGTGTGTGGAGAATCAAGTTTGTGTGGTCTATTAATCTATACCAGTTTGTGGAGTGATTAATAGTCTAGAGAATCCAATTTAATGCATCTTAATTTTAATATGATTTTGGGGGTACCAGTCGTGGAGACTTCAATTCTTATTAAATTAAGATAGTTCTATATGATTAAATTGAGGGATGCCAGTCGTGGAGACCACAAGTTAATCATGGTAGATTACTTTAGGGAGACTCTAATCCATCTTTAAAGATTAAATTTATCTTTTATGGTTCAAATATTTATCCTGATCTATTTTCATCCTAAGGCCTAACTTCAACACCATTATCTTATCTTTATCTTATTTTCCTTATTTTATTTTATAAAACTTCTTTCCAAAAATCCATGTTTTTCCTCTCTTATTAATTTATAATTTCAGATATTGAATTAATAATATTCCTCGTGGGTTCGACACTCTTACTCCTATTACTATATTACTTGAGCGACTAGTGCACTTGCTAGCAAATTTCATTGTTACAATTACAACGCATCAGTAATATAATATAGTATAGTATATAGTAAAGTATTGTATAGTATAATATAGTATTGTATAATATAGTGTATAGTATAGTATAGTATAGTATAGTATAGTATAGTATAGTATAGTATAGTATATAGTATATAATATAGTATTGTATTGTATTGTATTGTATAGTATTGTATAGTATTGTATAATATAGTATAGTATTGTATAGTATAATATAATATAGAATAGTATAGTATTATATCGTATAGTACGGTATTGTATAGTATGGTATAGTATAATATAATATAGTATTTTATAGATTAGTGTAGTACATTATAGTATTGTATAGTGTATATAATATAGTATAGTATAGTATAGTATAGTATAGTATAGTATAGTATAGTATAGGATCGTATCGTATAGTATAGTGTGGTATAGTTGTAACATCCGACAAAAAAAAGGAAAAGATAGCAAGAGAGCCCGGCCGCCCATGGCCCAAAAGCCCACCATAATAATTAATCTAAAAGTGCTACAGTGCCCTACCTAACCATTTCACCTCCTCTCATTTGCTTCTGTCGACAATAGCACCCAAGAGCTCCATTCCAAACTATCTCCCTTCCACTCACTCGTATCTTATAGTATAGTATGATATAGTATAGTATAGTATAGTATTGTATAGTATAGTATAGTATAATGTCGTACAGTATAGTATGGTATATTATAATATAGTCTAGTATAGTATAGTATAGTATAGTATAGTATAGTATAGTATAGTATAGTATAGTATAGTATAGTATAGTATAGTATAGTATAGTATAGTATTGTGTAGTGTAGTATAGTATAGTATAGTATAGTATAGTATAGTATAATGTCGTACAGTATAGTATTGTATAGTGTAGTGTAGTGTAGTATAATGTCGTGTAGTATATATTGTATAGTGTAGTGTGGTATAGTATAGTATAGTATAGTATAGTATAGTATAGTATAGTATAGTATAGTATAGTATAATGTAGTATAATGTCGTACAGTATAGTATGGTATAGTATAATATAGTATAGTGTAGGATATTATAGTATAGTGTAGTATTGTATAGTTTAGTATTGTATTATATAGTATAGTATATAGTATTGTATTGTATTGTATAGTATAGTATACAGTATAGTATATAGTATAGTATAGTGTAGTATAATATAATATATAGTATAGTGTAGTATTGTATTGTATATTATTGTATAGTATAGTATAATATAATATAGTATACGATAGTGTAGTATTGTATTGTATAATATAGTGTAGTATAGTATAATATGGTGTAGTATCTTATAGTATAGTGTAGTATAATGTAGTAATCTATAGTGTAGTGTAATATATTATATTATATTATAGTATAGTATAGTATAGTATAGTATAGTATAGTATAACATAGTATAGTATAGTATGGTATGGTATAGTATAATATAGTATAGTGTAGTATACTATAGTATAGTGTAGTATAGTGTAGTATTGTATAGTTTATTATTGTATTATATGGTATAGTATATAGTATAATAATATATTGTATAGTTATAGTATATAGTATAGTATATAGTGTAGTATAGTATAATATAGTACACTACAAGAAAATTAGCTATTAGAGACCCAAGATAAGCGACTCTAGGGTGGCGCTATTACATCTCTGTGGTGAAGAGCGTCTCATTCGCGTCTAGCTAGTGCTGCAAAAGTTAGACGCTGGATATCGGTGGCTACTAGCATTGATGAGACGCTACTAGCGCCACGTGTTGACGCTATCTTGACATTATTAAGACTCGTGGTTAGCGGCTGTGCGCAGAAGACTGCGTCATAAGTTGACGCGCAAGGGGTGCTAGGTATGAGGCGCGATTCCGGTGCCTACGAGTCGCTATTGTAGGCGCTAGGAAGGCGCCGAAGTGACGCAATATGATGGTGTACGCGACGCCAATGAGACGTGACTATGGCGATAAGTACGATGTATTTAACTCAGCATCGTCTACCTTTGCGACGCGAATGGGACGCTATTGAGTCGCTACTTGCAGATTTTTTTTACCCATTCAATCCTTATTTTTTCCTTTCCCAGACCATACAATTATATAATGCATATAAAAATGCATCGATATTTATCACAGGCAATATAAAATCATCACAGGCAATATAAATGCATCACAAGCATAATATTTAACATAAGAATACAAAAAGTAATAACAAAAGCATTGTTTGTATTCATGGGTTTTTTTCTATCCTAGGTTTGGAAGTTATTGTTATCGTTCCGGACATTCGACCTAGAAGTGCTCTGTCCATGGCCTCGCGGGGATGGATTCTGCGTCGGGATCAATCCCTGAATCGCCTAAAATAGCATAGCCAACTGATCTACTCCGATAACTGTTGCGATAGCTGTTGTGATAGCTGTGTCATATCAGGTGCAGCGGATGAGCTCGCAGCAGATGGACCGTCTGCATATCCTCCGATCCTCCTAAGTATCTGAGAGGTTGTGCCGAGGCCATGCAAGTACCCCCCTCTTGTCATGTCGGCCACCTCCTCCCAAACAGCAGGGTCCTCTACGAAATAGAAAAACCATACAATCATATAATATATAAATTATATATCAAGAAACACAAATTAAAACATGACAAAACCGACAAAGAAACATTACCTGGTGGTTGAGTACACGGATCATCTCCATAGTTTTCTACCATTTTTGCATTCTAATCATCCTTTAAAATTTAAACATTCTGTATTTCAAAAATAGTGCACTAACGTTAACAACCAAATGACCATGCCATGAGACTTACCAGAAGCCTACGAGCAGTGGATGTGACTAGGTCATTTGTCTTCCGGCTCTTATGCGTGGTCTCATAGACCACACGAAAGTCTACGGGGCCGCCTTCTTTCTCCTCCTACAATAAAGTTTCAAATTTGATAACATAAGTATAAGTCAAAAGTTATATAAATTGAATTTATATGTAAATTACCTTGCATCATCGATGCTCGTCAAATCGCATCGACCCCCTTGTGTAGATGTGGGCCTCGGGCTTTGAAAGACGGTTAACTCTTGTCTTTTCCGACTTCCTTTGCCATCGTTCATCCATCCTTTGTGAACATCCAATACTTACTCTTTCAAAAACTATAATTTTAATAAAAAATAATTTAAAAGTAAACATACTTACCACTTCCTACATAAGGACTCCCAAATCGAGCGCCTAATATGCCTTGGGCATCTTTATATGCCCTGCTCCAAAGTTAGGTCGGTGGACGTGATGACCTTGTGAAACTTGTATAATCGATTTCGGAGGCGTTTCGCAGCGACCTCCTCAAAAGCTCTCCGGATCATCCCTAAACTAAGATCCGGATGAAACTGATTTGCCTCATACAAATAGAACGTTAAAACATAGTCTTTTTAAAATAAATATAAATAAAATTATGTAACCCAAATAGAAGATCGTACCATAAAGGCTCGAAAGATGTCATCCCACACTTGAATTGGGACATCTTTCCAGGATCCTGCCCCTTCCGACAAGTGGGAAAGAACGAGAGCACTAACATCCCTCACGGTACTAGCGGGTATGAAAGTGGTCATGTCAATTACAAAGAAGATAATTTTCAATGATAACCAAAACTGTAACAAAATTTGTACAACTTATTTAACTTACGGTCGAGCAATATTATTCACAGTGACCACCCCATTATCGTGTAACCCCTCTTCATCCCTTGAAGAGGAATCATCATCCGATATAGTTGGGGTAGGCTATGAAGGTCCGACATCATCTACGGGCCCTAATATATAATAAATCATTAGTGTCATACCAAATTAAAGTTGTGATAATTCATAAATGTACTATAATGTTCTCACCTCGATTGATGTGTACCGCAGCATGATCAGTGGCAGTCTGCTCGTCTAAATGTATTGAGCCAACTACTTGTGCTATCGACGACGTAGCAACTGACATTATTAAAAAATAATTAATATAATTAATTAACAAATGTCAATAATAATAAATATATCACCTGGCGTAAGATGTCGCTCGCCAAGGCTAGAATGTGGTGAAGCGTTTGGTATTCTCGCCGATGGCAGTGGGGTAGCAACTATCATCATAAGAAAATACATAAAATTTGGCTCCTATTTAAAATTGTATATCGCCTACAATGTGTCACGTGCCTGGAGTGATATGCAGAGCAGACCCACCAATGGATCGCCTACTATGTGATGATCTGGCTACGTGCCCTGTCGACGGCGACGAAGGCGGACGTCGACGATGTGGAGGAGGAGGCGGAGGAGGCCGGCGGAGGAGGAGGCGGAGGGCAGTGGAGGAGGCAGAGGCGGCGGTGGAGGGCGGCGGAGGGGCGCGATGGATGTGGCGGAGGTGCACGATGGAGGAGACGGTGGAGTAGGCAGAGGGGCGCGGTGGAGAAGGCGGAGGCAAAGGGCGGGCGTCGGAGGAGGCGGCGGTGGAGGCGGAGGGTGGTGGTGGAGGAGGAGGCGGCGGTGGAGGCGGAGGGCGGCGGAGGCGGACGTCTTCGTGGTGGAGGAGGCGGAGGGCGGCGGAGGAGGAGGAGGGCGGCGGAGGAGGAGGAGGCGGAGGAGGCGGTGGAATGCCGGTGAAGGAGTAGGAGGCAGAGGCGGAGGCAGAGGCGGCAGAGGGGCGCAGTGGAGGAGGCGGAGGGGTGCAGTGGATGAGGCAGTAGAGGTAGAGGCGTCGGCGGCGGAGGCATCGAGCGTCGAGTCATCGACGTCGGGCGTCGGGCGTTGGGTGGGTAAAAGGTAAATAGTGAAAACGAAGAAGAGTGGTTAGGAATTTAAGTAAATTTTTTAGCATCTCCACAAGACGCGACGCTACGTAGAAGCAATGAAGGCGCCGATCGTATCGATTCGGCTAATGCGGCGCTATGGAGAAGCTAATGTGTCGCTAACTTACTGTAGCGACACCATAGTGTCGTAGGGGCATCGATGTAGATTTAGCATCCCTCAATTGTGACGCCAGAGAAACGCTAATTATTTTTCTATTTCAAATTTTCTATTATGTATGTAATTTTATTTATCAATATAGCGTCTCATAGCATTGTGCCCCATTCCAATTGTTTTATTTCCTTCCAACAATCTATCATGTATGTATATAAAATTATAAATCTATATGTATATGTGTCTATAATGAAATTGTGTGTGTGTATATATACACATATATATATATGTGTGTGTGTAATATATGCGTATATATGTATATGTTTACGTGTGGGAGATTAAGTCACAACAATGTGTTTATCTATATGTATTATAAATATATATGTGTATGTATATGTCTATACATGTGCGAGTCATATATAGATAACGTGTATATGTATACGTACTCGAAGTGAATGAATATGTTTATGTGTATGAGATTAAGTGATAATAATATGTATATATGTAATTATTATATATAAGTATAAGTATCTACGCGTATTTATATGTCTATATGTGTCCGATTAAGTGAGCGGGATAAAAAATCGGCTAAGGCGGCACAATACAAACGCTACTGAGTCGCTAAAGAAGGTTAGCGACCCCGTAGCGCCACACGAGCGTCTAAAACTTGTTCGCATCCCAAGTTGGCGATGCTATAGAGACGTCAATAGTGTCACCATAGCTTCGACATTGTTGACGGCTCTAGTTAGACACGAAGTTAGATGCTATTGAGTCTCCAAGGTAACGCGAAAATGGGATAATTTGTAGCAAATCACTCTCTTAATTCAACAACCATAATTTCATGATTAAGAATATACAAATAACATATGCATAATTAAGATATGATATATATTGTATGTATAGATAACATAAATAGTATAGGTAACAAATTATATATTTAGGAACACTCCTATCATGTAAAAATACATATATATGTAATCGTGTGGTACATATATAATATGGGTAATCATGTAGGAATACATATATATGTTGATAATACTAATATAATATTTAATTAATTTATTGATTAACATGTAGTATATATAATATATAGGGTGTAGGGTTTAAATATAAAACAAATAGTGATATAAATATAGATAACCGAAGAATAGTTGTCAAGTAATCACATTCGCGTCTACATAGCGTCGCCAAGGCATGTGACTCCAGCTAGCGTCTCTTTAGAGCCGCAATGTGTGCGATGCGAACTTAGCGTCGCGTGTTGTCAATGCGACAACGGCGTTAGGTACTCCCACGCATTTTCGCTCGGTGGCGCGCAATAATAGCGTCTCCATTGCGCCATAGTTAGCGTCTATTTCTTGAATAGCTAAAAACACGCTAATGAGACGTTATCGAGAGGCAAATAGTGTCTCATTGTTGACACGCAAAGCGGACGCCACAAAGGTGCTAGTGACGTCTATGTAGCGTCACCACTATATACGACGATACTTTGCGTCGTTGAGTGCCCATTTTCTTGTAGTGGTATATAGTATAGTGTATTATTGTATAGTGTAGTATTGTATTGTATATTATTGTATAGTATAATATAATATAGTGTAGTATAGTATAGTATAGTATAGTATATTATAATATAGTATAGTATCAATTAGTATAGTATAGTATATAGTATAGTTTAGTATAGTACAGTATAGTATAGTATAGTATAGTATAGTATAGTATAGTATAGATTAGTGTAGTATAGGATAATATAGTATTGCATAATATAGTGTAGTATAGTATAGTATAGTATAGTATAGCATAGTATAGTATAGTATAGTATAATATACAGTATAGTATATTGTTATAGTATTGTATCGTATAGTATACATGCATTATTCAATTTTAATATTTTTTTATTTTATGTTATCATGTTAATGTTTCAGTATCTTTTTATTTTATTTTACCACAATGTAATGAAATAAATGTAAAAATGACACTATTATAACAATTAAATTCTAATACATATTGAATTTATATTTTGAAATTCCAATATTTATATGTATTAATTTCAATATATTTATTTGAATATTATTTCTTATTTAATCTAATATTTCATTTACCACCCGTAGTTATATTATTATATATATTCTTTGATAAAATATTTTTTATTTTATTTAACAAACTTTGTTATATATTATGAAAAATATATATAATACATATTCAATATTAAAATTTATATTAAAATATGTAAATAACATGATTAAAATAATACATATTGAATTTAGATTTTAAAATTTCTATACTTTTTGTATGTAAATTTTGATATGTTTTGAAAAGGAATTAAATACTTTTTAATTGTAATATAAAGTAATATTTATTTTATCATATACATATATTATTTTTAACATTTAAATATATACTATATTGTGCACCCACTTGTCATATTTTCTTGCTCCACCAGTGAGTATAGTATAGTATATTATAGTATAGCGTAGTATAGTATTATATACTATAATATAGAATAGATTAGTATAGTATTGTATAATATAGTGTAGTATAGTAAAGTATTATATAGTATATTATAATATATAGTATAGTATGGTGTAGTATACCATAGTATAGTGTAGCATTGTATAGCGTAGTGTAATATATTATATTATATTATACTATAGTATAATATTGTATAATATAGTGTAATATATTATAGTATAGTATTGTATAATATAGTGTAATATAGTATAGTATTGTATAGTATAGTATAATATAGTATAGTATAGTACAGTATAATGTAGTATAATATAGTATAGCATAGTATAGTATTGTATTGTATAGTATAATATATTATAGTATAGAATAATATAGTCTAGTATAGCAAAGTATTGTATAGTATAGTTTAGTATAGTATGTTATAGTATATAGTATAGTATAGAATAGTATAGTATAGTATAGTATAGTATAATATTATACTATAGTATAGTAAAGTGTAGTATAGTATAGTATAGTATGGTATAGTATAGTATAATATAGTGTAGTATATTATAGTATTGTATAGTATAATATAGTGTATAGTATAGATTAGTGTACTATAGTATACTATTGTATAATATAGTGTAGTATAGTATAGTATTGTATAGTATAGTATAGTATAGTATAGTATAGTATAGTATAGTAAGCATAGTGTAGTATAGTATATTATATTATAGTATAATATAGTATAATATAGTATAATATAGTATAGTGTAGTATAGCATAGTATAGTATAATATAAAGTATTATAGTATAGTATAGTATAGTATCGTATATAGTATAGTGTAGTATAGTATAGTATAGTATACTATAGTATAGTATAGTATAGTATAATATAGTATAGTGTAGTATAGTATGGTGTAGTATAGTATAGTATAATACAGTATAGTATAGTATACTATACTATACTATACTACATAGTATAGTGAAGTATAGTATAGTATAGTGTGATATTGTATAGTATAGTATTGTATTGTATAATACTGTATAGTGTATAGTATTGGATAATATAATATTGTATACTATATTGTAGTATAGTATAGTATAATATAGTGTACTATAGGATAGTATTGTATAGTATAGTTTAGAATAGTATAGTATATTATAGTATATAGTTTAGTATAGTATAATAAAGTATAGTATAATATTGTATAGTATAATATAGTGTATTATAGTATAGTGTTATATAGTATTGTATGGTATAAATTAGTGTAGTATAGCGTTGTATAATATAGTGTAGCATAGTATAGTATAGTATAGTATAGTATTGTATGTTCTATAGTATAGTATTGTATAGTATTGTATGGTATAAATTAGTGTAGTATAGTATTGTATAATATAGTGTAGCATAGTATAGTATAGTATAGTATAGTATAGTATAGTATAGTATTGTATTGTATTGTATTGTATTGTATAGTATAGTATAGTATAGTATAGTATAATATAGTATTATATTGTATTGTATAGTATAATATAGTATAGTGTAGTATAGTATGGTGTAGTATAGTATAGTATAATACAGTATAGTATAGTATAGTATAGTATACTATACTATACTATACTATATAGTATAGTGAAGTATAGTATAGTATAGTATAGTATAGTATAGTATAGTATAGTATAGTGTGGTATTGTATAGTATAGTATTGTATTGTATAATACTGTATAGTGTATAGTATTGGATAATATAATATTGTATACTATATTGTAGTATAGTATAGTATAATATAGTGTAATATAGCATAGTATTGTATAGTATAGTTTAGAATAGTATAGTATATTATAGTATATAGTATAGTATAGTATAATAAAATGTAGTATAATATTGTATAGTATAATATAGTGTAGTATAGTATAGTGTTATATAGTATTGTATGGTATAAATTAGTGTAGTCTAGCGTTGTATAATATAGTGTAGCGTAGTATAGTATAACATAGTATAGTATACTATTGTATGTTATATAGTATAGTATTGTATAGTATTGTATGGTATAAATTAGTGTAGTATAGTATTGTATAATATAGTGTAGCATAGTATAGTATAGTATAGTATAGTATAGTATAGTATAGTATAGTATAGTATAGTATAGTATAGTATAGTATAGTATATTATAGTATATAGTATAGTATAGTATAATAAAGTGTAGTATAATATTGTATAGTATAATATAGTGTAGTATAATATAGTGTTATATAGTATTGTATGGTATAAATTAGTGTAGTATAGTATTGTATAATATAGTGTAGCATAGTATAGTATAGTATAGTATAGTATAGTATAGTATAGTATAGTATAGTATAGTATACTATTGTATGTTATATAGTATAGTATTGTATAGTATTGTATGGTATGGTATAAATTAGTGTAGTATAGTATTGTATAATATAGTGTAGCATAGTATAGTATAGTATAGTATAGTATAGTATTATATTGTATTGTATAGTATAGTATAGTATAGTATAGTACAGTATAATGTAATATAGTATTGTATGGTATAGTATAATATATATTAGTGTAGTATAGTATAGTATAGGATAGTGTAGTATAGTATAGTATAGAATAGTATATTATATTATAGTATAGTATAGTATAGAATAGTATATTATAGTATAGTATAGTATAGTATGGTATAGTATAATTTATTATAGTATATTATAGTATAATATAGATTACTATAGTATAGTATAGTATTTTATAGTATAGTATAGTATAATATAGTGTAGTGTAGTATATAGTATATTATATAGTATAGTATTAATAGTATAGTATAGTATAGTATTGCATAGTATAGTATATTATAGTATAGTATAATATAGATTATTGTAGTATAGTATAGTATAGTATAGTATAGTATAGTATAGTATAGTATAGTATAGTATAGTATAGTATAGTGTAGTATAGTATTGTATAGATTAGTGTAGTATAGTATGTGCTATAGTTTAATATAGTATAGTATAATATAGTATGGTATAGTATAATATAGTATAGTATTGTATAGTATAGTATAGATTAGTGTAGGATAGTATAGTATAGTATTGTATAATATAGTGTAGTATAGTTTAGTATTGTATAGTATAGTATAGTATAGAATAGTAAAACATAGTGTAGTGTTGTATAATATTGTATAGTAGTACAGTGTAGTATTATATAGTGTAGTATAGTATAGTATAGTATAGTATTTTATAATATAGTGTAGTATAATATAATTGTATTGTATTATACAATATAGTATAGTATAGTATAGTATAGATTTGTATAGCATAGTATATAGTATTGTATTGTATAGTATAGTATAGTATAGTATTGTATAAAATGCGAAAATTTTTACACTTTCGTGAATGTTGATACATGGAGAGATGATTGGGATGAAAAAATGGACTCGGACGAAAGTTACCCGACGTTGCGAAAATTCGTGCCCGCACCATTTTGGCCTTCTACGTGTGTTTTTTACATAAAAGGCCAAAAGATGTAAAATTTTCGACGCTTTCATGAATGTTGATACATGGGGAGATGATTGAGACGAAAAAATGGACTCGGATGAAAATTGTCAGGGTGTTCAAAAATTCGTGCGCGTGCCGTTTCGCGCCTTCTACGTGTGTTTTCCACCTAAAAGGCCAAAAGACGTGTAATTTTAGTTGCTTTCATGATGTTGATACATGAGATGTTTGGGATAAAAAAATGGACTCGGACGAAAATTGCTCGAGGGGGTGAAAATTCGCGCGTGCGACGTTACTTGTATTTTTCGCGTGTTTACCATCAAGACGGCCAAAAGATCCGAAATTTTTGACACTTTCGTGAATGTACATACATGGGGAGATGATTGGGATGACAAAATGTACTCAGACGAAAATTGCTCTGGGGTGCGAAAATTTGTGTGCGCGCCATTTCGCGCCTTCTACTCGTGTTTTCCACCAAAAAGGCCAAAAGACGTGAAATTTTTTATGCTTTCGTGAATGTTGATTCATGGGAAGATGATTGGGACGAAAAAATAAACTCGAGCGAAATTTGCCCATGGGTGCGAAAATTCGCGCGCGCACCATTTCACGCCTTTTTCGCGTGTTTTCACCAAGAAGGCAAAAAAATGTGAAATTTTTTACACTTTCGTGAATGTTGATACATGGGGAGATGTTTGGGATGAAAATTGCCCGGGGGGCGAAAATTCGAGCGCGCACCATTCTTCGCCTTTCACGCGTGTTTTCCACCAAGATGGCGAAAAAATATAAAATTTTTGACACTTTCATAAGTGTTAATACATGGAAAGATGATTGTGTTGAAAAAATGGACTCCTGTGAAAATTACCAGGGGGTGCGAAAATTCGCATTCACGTCGTTTCGCGTCTTTTAAACGTGTTTTCCACCAAGAAGCAAAAAAATGCAAATTTTTTTACACTTTGTGAAAGTCAATGCATGGAGAGATGATTGGGACGAAAAAATGGACTCGGGCGAAAATTATCCAGGGGTGCGAAAATTCGTGCGCACGCCGTTTCGCGCCTTTTACGCGTGTTTTCCATCAAGAAGGCAAAAAAATGGGAAATTTTTGACACGTTCATGAATGTGGATACATGGGGAGCTGATTGGGACGAGAAAATGAACTCGGACGAAAATTGCCCGGGAGTACGAAAATTTGTGCGCCCCATTTCGCTCCTTGTACGCGTGTTATCCACCTAAAAGGCTAAAGACGCAAAATTTTCAAACACTTTCATGAACGTTGATACATGGGGAGAAGATTGGGATTAAAAAATGGACTCGGGCGAAAATTACCCGGGTGCAAAAATTCGCACGCGCGCCGTTTCATGCCTTTTATGTGTGTATTGGGACGAAGAAATGCACTCGGGAGAAAATTGACCGGGTGTGAAAATTCGCGCGCGTGTCGTTTCACGCGTTTTAGGCGTGTTTTCCGCTATGACGGCGTAAAAATGTGAAATTTTCAACACTTTCATGAATGATGATACATGAAAGATTATTAGAACGAAAAAATAAACTCGGACGAAAATTGCTCGTGGTGCGAAAATTTGCGTGCGCACCATTTCACGCCTTTTACGCATGTTTTCCACCTAGAAGGCAAAAAAATGCAAAATTTTTGGCACTTTCATGATGTTGATATATGGGGAGATAATTGGGATGAAAAAATAGACTTGGGCGACAATTGCCCGGGGCTGCAAGAATTTGTGTACGCGCTATTTCGCGCTTTTTTCGTGTGTTATCCACCAAGAAGGCGAAAAATGTAAAATTTTTGACACTTTCGTGAATGTTGATAAATGGGTAGATGATTGGGATGAAAACATAAATTCGGACGAAAATTGCCCGAAGGTGCAAAAATTCACACGCGCCATTTCGCACTTTCTACGCGTGTTTTCCACCTAAAAGGACAAAAGACGAGAAATTTTTTACGCTTTCGTGAATAATCATACATGGGGAGATGATTGGGACAAAAAAATGGACTCAGGCGAAAATTGCTCGAGGCTGCGAAAATTTGCGCCCGCCGTTTCACGTCTTCTACACGTGTTTTCCACCAAGAAGGCAAAAAATGAGAAATTTTCGACCCTTTCGTGAATGTTGATACATGGGGAGATGATTGGGACGATAAAATGGACTCGGACGAAAATCGCCCGGGGTGCAAAAATTCGTGCGCGCGCCGTTTCGCATTTTCTACGTGTGTTTTCCACCAAAATGACCAAAAGATGCGAAATTTTTGACACTTTCATGACTGTTGATACATGGGGAAATGATTGGGATGAAAAAATGGACTCGGATGAAAATTGACCGGGGTGCAAAAATTCGCGCACGCGCCGTTTCATGCCTTTTATGCGTGTTTTCCACCAAGAAGGCGAAAAAAGGTGAAATTTTCGACTCTTTCGTGAATGTTGATACATAGGGAGATTATTTGGATGAAAAAATGGACTCGGGTGAAAATTGACTGGGTGCGAAAATTCGTGCGTGTACCGTTTCACGCCTTTAAGCGTGTTTTCCGCTAAAAAGGCGAAAAAATGCAAAATTATTTACACTTTCGTGAATGATGATACATGGGGAGATGATTGGGACGAAAAAAATAACTCAGACGAAAATTGCCCGTGGTGCGAAAATTCGTGTGCGCATCGTTTCACGCCTTTTACACGTGTTTTCCACCTAGAAGGCGAAAAAATGTAAAATTTTTGACACTTTCGTGAATGTTAATACATGAGGAGATGATTGGGATGAAAAAATAGACTCGGGCGACAATTGCCCGGGGTGCGAGAATTTGCGTGTGTTGTTTCGCACTTTTTTCCCGTGTTTTCTACCAAGAAAGCGAAAAAATGCGAAATTTTTTACGCATTCATGAATGTTGATACATGAGGAGATGATTGGGACAAAAAAATGGACTCGGACGAAAATTGCTCGGGGGTGCGAAAATTTGCGTGCGCCATTTCGCACCTTCTACGCGTATTTTCCACCTAAAACGACAAAAGACAAATTTTACGCTTTCGTGAATATTGATACATGGGGAGATGATTGGGACGAAAAAATGGACTCGAGCGAAAATTGCTAGGGGTGCGAAAATTTGCGCCCGCCGTTTCTCGCCTTCTACGCGTGTTTTCCACCGAGAAGGCGAAAAAATGTAAAATTTTTTACCCTTTCGTGAATGTTGATACATGTGGAGATGATTGGGACGACAAAATGGACTCGAGCGAAAATTGCCAAGGGGCGCCAAAAATTCGCGCGCCCCCCATTTCACGCCTTCTACGCGTGTTTTCCATCAAAAAAGCCAACAGATGTGAAATTTTCGATGCTTTCATGAATGTTGATACATGGGAAGATGATTGGGATGACAGAATGGACTCGGACGAAAGATACACGACAGTGCAAAAATTCGCTCGCGCGTCGTTCCACGCTTTTTTCGCGTGTTTTCCACCAAGAAAGTGAAAAAAGGCAAAATTTTTGACACTTTTGTGAATGTTGATACATGGGAAGATGATTGAGATGACAAAATGGACTCGGACGAAAATTGCCCGAGGTGCGAAAATTCGCTGGCGTGCCGTTTCGCGCCTTTTTCGTTTCTTTTTCACCAAGAAGTGAAGAATGCAAAATTTTGACACTTTCGTGAATGTTGATATATGGGGAGATGATTGGGACAAAAAATGGACTCGAGCGAAAATTGATACACCTTATGTGATCATTTCATAGTAAATTGATACACCTTAAGTCGTACATTTGACAAAATGACTTTATTTTCAATACAACTTATTTTGACATAAATAACAGACACGACTAGCTCTCTTGACATCTTAATAGAAAGATAAAAGAGACATAAATCATCTCATCATACCACCAAGAATGTTATAGAATCTTTTTATGACTATCACCTCGCATGATCCCTAACGAGCTATATGAATCTGAAAAAATATTAGAAACAACATTATGAGCAAAAATAGCTCAGTAAGTTGATAACTCATAAGCTATGTATTACCATCTAATAAATTTGGGGAGATATATAAATACAAGCATTAATCATAATATCAAAGTCAATATCTTCATACATTTAATAAATACATATACAACATTCCAATCAAAATCATCACACCCAATTTACAATCATAGTCATTTAAACATATCAAACATGTGTATGCAATGCAACACTCTCATATGTATGCACGGATCACCAACTAGCCAGTGGTCGGTAGATGGACTCTAGATGTGGCTTCCATCGTGATCAGCGATGCAGCACTTAGCTCCATTCTACCTCATCCCTTTCAGGGAACAAATGATATAGCGATAGGTGGACTCTAGAGATGTCCCTACGGTAACTAGAGGTGGCCCCCATCGCGACTACTCACGATGTGACACTTAACTCCGCATGGCACTTAGCTCCAATTTATCTCATCCCATTATTGGGGAACAGAATGATGAATTGGACTCTAGAGGTGGCTCCCATCGTGATCAGCGATGTAGCACTTAGCTTCAACCATTATATATGCAAATGCAAGTAGATGTCGATGCTTGATTCATCACATGACCATCATATCGCGAATATCAAAATATGAATCATATCAAATGCCATTTCAAACCGAACAATATTGCACTTCTCATAATCCATTCATATCATATCACATATGCTTTTCAAATGTGCAATCATATAATCATTTAAATATACTTTTCATAATTGCATTTCTTGAAATCAATTCATAACATATCCAAAACATATTCAATAATATCATAATCAATGTCACACCAAATCCAAAAGAGGTGAATACATAGAGTAATAGAAACCAACTTACCTATAAGAGCTACCAAAAGATTTTTTCTTTCCATTTTCACTACTTTACTCTTCTACTTCTATGCAATAATAATAAGAACACATCACTTCTATGATCTGAACACAAATCTATCACACATAAAACATAATTAATTGAAGAAGTACATGACCCTTAAGCACTTTCTCTCATAACTTAAGTAACTATTTATCACAAGAGTTGACCTACTATTAAGACAGATTGTATACATAATAAAAGAAAATTCATATCTGCTTGAATTGATAACCAAATTTATTCATTCTAATTTTTCTTACTTCCTGGTTGCTAATATATTAATCTATAAAAGTTTTATATCTTCTTTCATTGTGGTTTGTTCACAGGAAAATCAACATTCAGCTTAACATTTATCTTATTTTTATGTTCTGACAGACTGAGTGACATTACTTTTATAATTTATATAAAATAAAACCATTCCCTATTCTAGTACTTTTAATTTTACCAAATAGTAGACATCCTAGGGTGGAACTCATAAAATTGCTTGAATTTATATCTATTTGTACTGAACACAATAAATTTAACCAACACTAGCATAATTTGTCTTAAGTTCCATACTGACAGATTGAGTAATGCTCGGTAAAATATTTATAACTTTCTCGACACATATCATTTTAGAGTGATTCCAACTGTCAATGAAACCTAACATCAATTTCTATAACACTCTAAATTATCAAATAATTCTACGAAAAACACTTGAAAACTATTCTGCAAATGCTTAGGGAACAAAAGTTATATGCCAAGTTTAACAAGTGTGGGGTGGTGTTCTTAGGCCACGTTGTATCCAAAGAAGGCATATCAGTTGATCCATCTAAAATTGAGGCTGTAATTAATTGGGAGAGGCCAACTACTGTTACTGAAGTCAGAAGTTTCTTGGGGTTAGCTGGGTATTATAGAAGATTTGTTGAAGGATTTTCTTCTATTGCCACTCCTCTCACAAAAAGTTAACACGTAAGAGTACAAAATTTATATGGTCAGACGAATGTGAGAGAAGTTTTCATGAACTCAAGTAGAGACTTACAAGCGCTCCTGTCTTAACAATTCCATCTGGCATCGATGGGTTTGTTATATATAGTGATGCCTCTCGAAAGGGTTTGGGTTGTGTTCTAATGCAAAATGGTCGGGTGGTCGCGTATGCATCAAGACAACTAAAAGATTATGAGCAAAATTATCTACACATGATTTGGAGCTTGCTGCCATAATCTTTGCACTGAAAATTTGAAGGCATTATCTGTATGGAGCAACGTTTGAAATATTTATCGACCACAAAAGTTTGAAATATTTATTTTCGCAAAAGGAATTAAATATGAGACAAAGAAGATGGATGGATTTGTTAAAAGACTATGACTGCTCTATTCAATATCATCCGAGCAAGGCGAATACAATAGCAGATGCATTGAGTAGAAAGTCAGCCTTTTTAGCTAACATGATGGTTAGCGAATGGAAACTTTGGAACAATTAAGGGATTCAGGTTTCAAATTTATAGAGAAGACTCCTAATGGAATTTTAGCTATGATGAAGGTGGAACCCACATTGATATAAAGAATCAAAGAAGCTCAGCAAAAGGATCCTAGGTTCTTAGCATTGCAAACTACAAGAAAAGGAGAACAAAATCCAGACTTTCAGATGCATAAAGATGGGATACTAAGGTGTGGAAACATGATTTGCGTTCCTAATGATACTGAGTTACGAAGAGTGATTTTAGAAGAGGCACATCGAACACCTTATAGTGTGCATCCAGGAAATACTAAAATGTACCAGAACCTGAAGAAGCATTATTGGTGGAGTGACATGAAGAAGAATATTGCTGAATTTGTATCAAAATGTTTGACATGTCAACAAATTAAAGCAGAACATAAGAAACCTGGAGGTACATTACAACCACTTCCTATTCCTCAGTGAAAATGAGAAGACATAAACATGGATTTTATTCAAGGACTAGTAAAGGGCACAACGCAATATGGGTGATAGTGCATCGATTAACAAAATCGGCTCACTTTATACCTATTCGGATGGACTATTCCTTGAGCAAATTAGCACAAATATATATTCAGGAGATTGTTCGACTACATGGAGTTCCAACTAGTATTACCTCTGATCGAGATCCTCGTTTCACATCGCATTTTTGGACGACATTACAAGTAGCTTTGGGCACAAAGCTACAGTTTAGTTCTGCCTTTCATCCTCAGACGGATGGAAAATCGGAAATGACTATTCAAACCCTGGAAGATATGCTTCGTACATGTGTTTTGGACTTTGAAGGGAATTGGGATGATCATATAGCTCTTGCAGAATTCGCTTATAACAATAGCTATCATAGTAGTATCGAAATGGCACCATATGAGGCATTATATGGAAGAAGTTGCAGGTATTCTATTTGTTGGGAAGAAATTGGTGAGAAACAATTAATAGGTCCAGTATTAGTTCAAATCACTACCGAGAAGATCAGAGTTGTTCAAGAAAAGCTTAAAGTGGCACAGATTAGACAGAAAAGTTATGCTGATAATCATAGAAGACCTCTTGAGTTTCAGCAAGGAGATCATGTTTTCTTAAAGGTATCGCCATCAAAAGGTGTCACAAGGTTCGGAAGGAAAGGAAAGCTAAGTCCGCGATACGTAGGATCATTTGAAATACTCGAGCGAGTTGGATCGGTTGCTTATCGTTTGGCCTTACCTCCTCATATAGAAAACGTGCATGATGTATTTCATGTATCTATGTTACAGAAGTATGAGCTAGATCCATCATATGTAATCGGATATGAGCCCATTAATTGGAAGGAAGACATGTCCTACATCGAACAACCGATACGTATTTTGGATCAAAAGGAACAAGTGTTCCGGTCTAAAAGGATCCCTTTGGTGAAGATCTTGTGGCAACATCATAATGTTGAGGAAGCCACATGGGAACTGAGCAAGATATGCGTGAGCGATATCCATATTTGTTTGGTCATTAAGGTACGTTAAATTTCGAGGATGAAAGTTTTTTTAAGAGGGGTAGAATGTAATATCCCTAAGTTAACCATGCATGATTAGTTGTATGAATGTGATGTTATATTATCTTATTGATAATCTCTATGAATGTGATGTTAAGACTTACACTTCAATATCAACTAAAGTGCGAAAGCGATGGAAATTTACTTAAGGCATGAAAATGTGATTTTTGAAAAAAAGTGAAAATATAAAAAATTAAAGTCCCGGTAATTGTTCCTATATATGAAAGGATTCCAAAAGTTATTTTTAAGAATTTTTAGGAGGTGTATGAGTTAGGTAAAACGTAGACACAAAATCGAAAAATTTGTGAAATCGCGATTTTTATTCTTCGGACAAAAATTTAGATTTTGATTCCTTGATTATTTATTTTTATAAATATTTTATTTGAATTCAAATGGGGGTAGTTTCTTATTTACATGTAATGTCTTAAGTAAATGAATAAATAAATAAATAAATGGAGAAATGCAAAAGACATTTACTTGTGAATAAGTCATACTTCAAGGTCATTTTGGGAAGAATGTACAACCTAAAGTCGGTATCTCCTTCACTTTTAATACTTATCTTTTTACATTTTACTACATTCCTTTACAATTCGGCCAAGGGTGGTGAATAGGGCAGAGGAAGGTAGTAAAATGTAAAAGGATAAGTATTAAAAGTGAAGGAGATACCGACTTTAGGTTGTACATATAGTTCTTCCCAAAATGACCTTGAAGTATGACTTATTCATTTACTTAAGACATTACATGTAAATAAGAAACTACCCTCATTTGGATTCAAATAAAATATTATAAAAATAAATAATCAAGGAATCGAAATCTAATTTTTTGTCCGAAGAACAAAAATCGTGATTTCACAGATTTTTCGATTTTGTGTCGATGTTTTACCTAACTCATACACCTACTAAAAATTTTTAAAAATCACTTTTAGAATCCTTTCATATATAGGAACAATTATCGAAACTTTAATTTTCCAAATTTTCACTTTTCCGAAAATCACATTTTCATGCCTTAAGTAAATTTCTATCGCTTTCGCGCTTTAGTTGATATTGAAGTGTAAGTCTTAACATCACATTCATAGATATTATTAATAAGATAATATAACATCACATTCATACAACTAATCATGCATGGTTAACTTAGGGATATTACACTACCATCGGCTCGTGACATAACCGCCCGACGGTTATAATAATTGTCGCCCACTTTTGTCAACGTACATCCGTAGCGTCCCAAAACTTGTCCACTTTTGCTAACGTACATCCATAGCGTCCCAAAATTTGATATGACTACATTGCCTTAATGCTGGACTTCCAAATTTGAACATCTTTCAAGTAATGACGTTACAACATGCTTTGATTATATTCTTAATTATGATAGTTAGGTTCTCGAGTCCTATATCTTTTATCTGTTTATTTTCTACAAGAAGTCTATTTTAATTATTTGTTAATTAAGAGAACACAATAGAGATACAAGGTCTAAACACTACGACAGCGATTTCTTTCACATGGGAGATTTGAAATGGTGATGCTGGAGCAATAAGAAAAGCTGAAGGTACGTTTGTAGCATACAAAAAAAATAATTAATATGCAAATAAAAAAATGTTTTTGATCTCGTCTTTGATACTAATTTATTGTACTGACCAAAAACTAGGAGGAAATGAAACTCATGCTGTCATTTATGATTTCCCACATTCACCAAATGCTTCTGATTTCTACCTCAGCATACATGAAAATCTATTAGATGGTGAATCCAACTAAAACTTAAATTGCATTGCAGTAATAAAGCTCTATTTGTTACAGAAACTTTCATTATTTTATGATTCTTAAGCATCTTTGCCTATCAATCTTTGGTCGAGAAATGTGCTATGATATCACAATTCCTAAAGACCAGTCAAGAATTGCAGTCCTTGACTACTGCATAAATTAGTGGATTTTTTTTTTTTTTTGGGAAAACATTGATCTGTATGCATAATATTAGCATAAAATTATCCAAAAAATGGATGGCAAATAAGCTAAACTTGTTCAGTATGTTGGATCGGTCGAGGAACGTGCTATGATATCATGTAGACAACCATAGATTTTGTTAGTACCCCACTTACGTCATTATTAGGATTTAATTTAATATTTGATTAGGATTAGTATTTTTTATTAGGATTTAAGGACTGTGCAAAAACAAATTGATTCATAGTTGATGATAGTGCTTGATCTATGTAGATCACGATAAGAATTGATCATCGTCACAATGATAAGAGAGTTTTAATTATCATCGCAGATTTTGATTGGAGTGTACATGTAGCTATTTGGTTTTGATCCACTTATAACGAAATCTGACCACGCGGACAATAGTGTCATAACTTATAATATTCTGTCGTGATTAATAAAACCATGACTTACTATTTGATTTCTTGGGACTTACACGGTGGCTTAATTTTCAACTTTCTTATCGTAACTTGATAATGCGTTATCGGGACTTTGATATTGTGTCAGCCGAAATATAACAATATGATTACTCTGCTAATTCGATAATATATATATATATATCAAATATAATAATCGTAGAAAAGCATATCACTAACTCATAAAAATTCCATGACTAAATTAAAATATAATAATTAAGCATTTATGGCAATAATCTCTGAAAAAAATCTTAATTAGACCAACTCCCACGAGTAGGGCAGAGCAAACCCGGGACCGGTCCGAGTTTGAGCGGACCCGGTCCCGACCCGGATTATGCCGAGTCAAAAAAATTTCGACCCGGTACCGAACCCGGACCCGGCCGGATCCGGTTCTGGGTCGATCCGAGGCGTCGGATCGGCCAGCAGGCGAGCCGATCCAGCCGTCTGACAGCCCGACCTACCAATGGCTGATCCGACTACCAAACGGCCGGATCGGCTTGCCAGTGACCGATCCGTCTGGCGGCCGGATCGGCCTACCAGACGGCCGGATCGGTCAGCAGGCGAGCCAATCCGGCCGCCAGGCGGCCGGAGTAGAGAGGGAGTTAGGAGAGGGGGAAGGCCGCCGGAGTTGTCGGTGCCGCCGCCGTTGTGAGAGAGAGGGAGAGGGCGTCGGAGTCGTCGGTGCCGCCGCCATCGTCGTGAGAGAAAGAAGGCGAGAGAGAGAGGTGGGGAGAGAGAGAGGTGGGAAAGAGAAAGAGAGAGAATGAAATGAAAGGAAAGAGTAGAGGTGCGTTTATATATTAAGTAATATCGGGTCGGATCCGGGTCGGGTATTTACATTACAGATCTGGTCCTGACTTGATACTCGACGAGTTTGCCAACCAATAGACCCGGTCCCGACCCGATATTTTTCTGGTTTTCTGGGTCGGGCCGGTCCCGTGCTCAGCCCTACCCACGAGTACAATTAAGATAAAGTGAAATCTGCAAACATACTATAAAAAAATATATATATCAAGCAGAAGCAGGTCATGATGATATCACTGCACTTTATTTGCGTCAAGAAAAACAAGAATACAGAATACGAGACATGCGTTTGCACGCATGCAATTTGAATCACGAAGAATCTAAGCCCTAACAGAACACTAAAATGGTACATTTGAGGTTTAATTCAAAAGTTATTTTGAAAAGGGAAGCATGCGAGCGATCGATCGATTTCATGTGTGTGTGTACGTATATACAGTACACACACTAATGGCTTATTGGTCGATCGAGTTTAATTAGCAAACGAACACGATCCATGCACATATGCAAGCAGAAACTTGCATTGTGTGCATACACTAAGTATCAGTAGCGTCTTCTTACGGATCATAATTTGATTTGTACGAGTTGGGACGAAAGTTGCATAAATGGTCATGAAACCACGGGTTTGCGTGAACTGCCTGGTGCTCCGCGAAGCCCGGAGGCAGCGTCTGGTCCTGTTGCTGGCGAACACCAGATCCAGATGTGCTACCAAACATCATGGTCATGGTGGTCGGATCATTGGGGATGACGCTGTTGATGCCGCCGTGACCACTCTTATCGCCGGCGCCGTAACCCACGAAGTAGTTGTGCCTTTGGACTGACGCGGTATCTGTCGCCTGCGACACCTGCATCGAATTATTTGCCACCCCGAGCAGATTCGGCGGCACAGAAGTCGAAGAAGCAGTAACCAGAGGGGGAGGAGGAGGATGTAGAGGGAAAGGATTATGGAGCCGCGCCTGCACGGTGGCGTTGAAGTCTGGCGCATGCGACCCGCCGGCGCTATCCTTCTGGGGCGCCGCCATGCTTTCCATCTTCTCTTGTACGCTCTTCAACTTCATCTCCAAGGCCCACGCCAGGCTGGTCGCCTCCTCGATGGCAATAACACTGCGAAGGCCGCCCCGACGGCGCCCGGCAAGGCACTCATACATGAGGAGGTTGATCTCGAGTTCGCGATTCTCGCGCTCGTGCTTGCGCAACTGCTCCTGGAGCTTAGCAATGTTGTGGCGGAGGAATCCCTCCTGGTTCATCATCTTCTTGCACTGCTCCATCTCCGGCAGGCCCTTGAACCTGGCCACGAGCCGCATGGCCTCCGGCGACGACGGCCACACATCTGGCTGCTGCTCCCCGGCCCCGTACACGACGACACAGGCCTTGACGCCGCACAGCGTCGTGAGCTCGCTCACCTTCTTCATCAGCCCCTTTCGCCGCTTCTTGAAGGTGGCCCTCCTGGCGGCATCGTTGGTGATCCACGCAAGATTCACCTTCTTACGTGCCATGAGCGCGCTGCAACTGCGATTGCTGCTACAAGTATGAGTTAACTATATAAATATAAATGTGTGTATATATGTGGCCGCTGGTTGTTCATTGCAAGATATGGATTCTGGTGGTATTTATAGAGGAGACGAGGCAGGGAAGTGATCAGAGGGTGCAATTAATTCGAGCAAAAATGCGATGCATTAAATGAGTTTTTTTTAATGATAATAATCATTATTATATGCATTAAATGAGATTAAAGGATGGCGCAGGGTAATGACATGAAATTTATATAAGGTAACAAATCGTTGCAGGAATAATGTTGAGGTTTGCAAGAGGAGAGATTAATTGTTGTTGTGTGAGTTTTAATTTGCCAAATGGGAAGTCCCCACGAGGACAGCAAATTTCCATTTAATTTCATATATACATGAGCTTTGTGTTGTTGATTAATTAATTAATTTCCGCCAGCTTTGGTACGCGGTTCATATATGTGTGTATATCGATCATTTCCAACTCTGTCCGCATTTAATTATTTGCCCCTCCTCCTTCCGGAATTAGTTTACGTCTAGACTATCTGATTGTTTTACGTCCCCATCCATGATGAGGTAAATATTTGAAATCGTTAATTATATATTTTTAAGGAATTTGTTTGATCGTTAACATTTATATATATATAGAGAGAGAGAGAGAGAGAGAGATTTAACACATCTCAATTTATTTAATTGGAAATGAGAAGAGGATAAGTCTTTGATTTTTGTAATAATACTATGTATGCGTCATGCCATTTATAGGCCTCGATATTTTTTTATAATGCATAGATAATAAAAGTAAGTTCCATTCTCAAAATGCTCTTATGGAACATAAAATTATTTGTCGGACATACCAACAGTTTTTATGCGCTTATCGAAAAATTATTTTCGACGATTTTTTTTCGAATGATACATTGTTAAAAATTTTGTCGAAAATTAGATTTTGCAATAAATTTCGTAAATTTTTTAACAAATTTGATCATTAGAAAATACAAAAAAAATTTGTAGTGTGATAAGGGTACATAGTCATTTGTCATTGAAAAATCAACTTATAAATTTTGGTTAGCTTGAGCTTTATAAGCATAATATCACCTTAATCGGCTTTGGAGGGTCATTTATGTCCCTCCCGAACTTTTGAATAGTAAGGTTATATAATACATGTATTACTAGAAGGATATTTTCTTTATAATATATAACTTTTCTATGTTTGCTCCTCCTGGATTTCTACTTTCCCTTCATCATTGATATCAACGATATAAATCTTTCAGAATTCGTCAGCTAGAAACTTTCAAAAAAAGATTGAGCTGCACTATGAGCAAATTCCACATTGAAATTTCTCAGTCAAACTACGTCAAGTTGCTTTCACATTCAAATATGCCAAAATAGTTCTAAGACAAAATAGTCCTCATTCTAGACTGAGGACTATTTTGTCGCAGAATTAAAATCCAACATTATATAATTCTCTCATACATACTCAAGTAATAATTTAAGCGATTAACTGTAAGATTAAATCAAAAGTATGAGATGGAGTAACAATAAGAACAAAATAACTATATAGTTAAGTCGTACGTGCTGGTAAGCTTTTTTAGTTACGGATCTTCTTAAATTTGCTGAGCTAATTAATCAACTTTCCTGGAAGTTGGATTCAGTAGGAACATTCTCATTTTAATTAATTTATAGTTCGAATTACCACTAACAAGAAAGACTCTAAAACCATATTTGAAATTTAATCACATATTACAATATAAGATCAACAAAAATGAAAAATATATGGATAATAAGCCTGAATAAAATGTGAGAGTCTAGATTAACAATTGTTCCTAAAGAGAGCACTAAATATACTGCACGGACTATAATAAGTCGATCGACCTATTATATTCATTAAAATCATATTGATATGATAAGTCAATCGATCTACCATTCAATGCATTATACTGAAGCATATAAGGATGCAATATACTTATTTTATCCGTTCCTAAATTATCCAAACAAATAGAGAAGATGGATTATTGTGTTTGATTGAATGAATAATTTTGCAATATGCATCTCACTCTGCGAATACCTAATTATACCAGCACAACTGATGTTATCTAGATTATAAGAGATAGTAATTCATATAACCAAAGAATTTTTTTCACAATATGATGTACCTTAAAAATTTGAAGTAAAATCAGTAATCTAGATATACAAACACCCCCTAAGCTATTATGAAAAGTGGCTAGCTACTCTAGTCAAACATAGTCTAGTTTGTGATCGAGTTAGGATAGATGGAGAGTACATCAAATTTAGCATGCCCTAATTTAATCAGTATTTTTCCTTTGAAAAATTTGTGGATCAAAACATTGCTTTTGCCATTATTTTCCATGCCTTTTTTTAAATTTTGATTTCACCCTAGTATCTGGGCAATGAACCCAATCATTCAACGCCTAAGATACTAATGAGTTATGCACACTCACCATGAGTTAGATAATCAATCAATTATCAAATCTAATTAATCTGGTGTCACTCTGGATCACACTCATACAAATCATGGATATGTATATCATAAGTTATTACATGGTTTTAAAGAATCCTAAAAGAAATAAAACTTTTTATTGCAAGACATGAAATATTGCAAGAATAAATAATTGGATTTCAAAAATGGGAAGTATTTTTTCATAAATTCCTATTTAAAAATTCAATTAATGGAAATTGATTTCACATTAACTATTTTATTTTGTTACCAAAAAATTCAAAATTTTATTTTTTTCTGCTAGAAATAGATATTATCATTAATTAGTTTGAGAGTCATTAAAGCTCAAAATATTTATGTATGCAAATAAATGTGTACGCGTGCATATTAACACAATAAATAATATTACCACAATCAAGAATATATTAATGCAAGTTTAATTGGTATGTTAAAGGAATATGCTTTATGAATATGCGAAACGCCTTTCTACCAATTAATTTTTTTTTGGTATACCAATTAGGGTTGTTCATGTATATTCAATCCAACCTAGAGGAACGGTTGATGCATTCATTTTTATACATATTTTGTAAAAATCATTTAATCTATTTTCATAGTTTTATCATTGTTCATTTAGTTTTCTATTTTTTAAATTGTTTTGAGTTAGGAGCTACCCACTTTCAATATATTTTAGTATCAAGATGATTATTTTGGAGGTGTGAAGCGATCAAATTGGAAAAGCACTAAAAATAAAGTCCAAATAATTTAAAAATGTAACATCCCAAATTTTTTTAAATTTAAAACTAATTTTTAAATTAAAATGAATCTAAAATTTAGGATTTTTAAATAAAGTTAAAGTTTGAAAGGAAATACAATTATAGTTAGATGAGAGATAAGAAGATAAGAAAATATAAGATAAAGGAAGTTTGAAAGTGAATAGATAAGACAAAGAGTGTGACAAACAGATAATTTCTAATTAGATTAGGAGTTGAAAGTATAATAATATTAGGAACTTAAATTTGAATTTAAATCTACACACAAGATTAGGATATAAATTGGACTTCCAATGAAAGATAAAATACAAGTTTTATGTAAAAAAAAATCTGAAAGATGAAGTAATATCATATTATTATTTTATTCTTAAAATTAAAATATAATAATTGTTTATTTGTTTAATTCCAAAATTTCAGGAATAATTATTTTAGAAGAGATAGAATAAAGAAATGATAATTAGAAGAGGTTTGGAAATGGAGTTTGATGTATGATTGAATTAGGACTCCTCTATTGAGGTTGAAATTAGTTTTAAAGTTAAAATATTAAAGAAATAAAATAATAATAAAGTATTATTTTAATTTAAAAATTATGCAAATAGGAAATATAATTATTATTTAATTCTCTAAATATATAGAAGTTAGAAGATAAGTGAATATTATGATGAGATAGAATTTGAATGAAAGAAGAAAAGAAAAGTCAAATCTTAATTGAATTAGGAGTTGTGATTAGATAAGGATTAGGAAATTAAAATATAATTTCAATATGATTATAAGTTATTAAGAACTTCTAATATGGGTGAAATTAAGATTTTCAGATTTAAGATATTCTAAAATTAAAATATTATTATTTTCTTCTAAAAATTTAGATAAAAGATAATAATTAATTAATTATAAAAATCAATATTAATAATAATTATTTTTTTAATTATAAAAAAATTGATGAAAATTAAAAGATAAAGGAAACCTATGAAGAGATGCGAGATTGATTGAAAGAAGAAACGAAAAAAAAAGAGAAAATGAAAGAGGATAAGAAAAAAATAAGATAAAGAATTACAATTAAATCAATTACATATATAAATAAATATTTAATTTATTAAACATAATAAATAATTGAAGTTGAGAAAAGATAGGAATGAAGTTAAGAAAGGATAAGAGTTTGAATTAAAAAAAACAAAGAAAAAGAAAGGAAAGGTTAAATGATTTTTCAGATCTAATTAAATAGATAAATGAAATCATTGTTTGTTTATTTAATTATGAAAGTTCTGTTAAATAAAAGATAGTTAGAATTCATAAGAGAAAAGAAGAGGTTGTGTATAAATAAAACTTTGAATAGAAGAAAAGAAAGAAAAATAAAAGGAAAAAAGATAAAGTAAATAACTATATTAATTAATTATTGTTATAGATAGGATTCAAAATTAGATTTAGAGGTGGTTAACTACCTAATCCTGAATTAATTTTTAACCCACCCATAGTAAAAGTTCCCTTTCCTATAAATAGATCCCTTTAGCCAACATTTTTTCCTTTATTCGGAAAACTAATTTTTGTCCACTTTGAGTCATTATTTCTCTTGCTCGTTGTGTGTGACTCTTTCGGCCAGACATCTACTTTTGGATCTACCCTCTATAAAGGACGTCGGACACTTTGTCGAAAGCCGTGCCTTTGCCTCAAAAATTGTACTTCAAGTTTGGGGTACCAAGTTGTTCTGCCTCAAAATTTGAGATAAGTGTAAATTCGAGTTTACTTTTGGATGCAATATGAAATATGGAAGTATAGTTGTTGTTCCCTATTAATACAAGAATGGATCCCTTTGGTTTCATATCGAAAGCATGCTTAGAATGATAAAAGAATTAGGTTAAAATTTCAAATAATCGACATCAAAATTCCTTTGTATAGAAACCCCCTCCCCCCCCCCCCTCGAGTTAGAACAACCCGTCCCGAGTTTAGGAGGATCCGACCCGGGTTTCCTCATTGACAAATGACGAACAATGGTCGTTGGTTCACCTCGACCGACCCCGCCCAAGCTCCAAGTACACTAGATCCAACTTGTGGAGACAAAATGTAGAGCGTGATTTTTCGCCGCCCGGTCCGAGCCATCTCAGAACCTGAGTCGAATTTTGGCAAGGTAATGTATAGGGTTTTGAACCGGAAGGACCGGGCCCGATTTGGTCCATGACTCAACTCGAGTTCTTACCAAACCTGACTCGAGTTTGACTATGCCCTATTCGGATTCTTCCTTGTTTGCATATCTAATTTTTGTACTATTTTGTGGAAGTATTAGTTGACCTTTTTACCCATATATTGACCCTGATGAAGTGCACAGAAAATAGATAAATAGGATAAGATAAAACCTATAAATGATATTCTTATGTGCACAAATTGTTATAATATACTTTAAAAAAGAGAATCCTTGCAATCCTACTTAGGTGACTATGTAAATCTTGTCTTTTTGTGAGTAAGTAAATGCTCACCTAGTCCTATTTTGATTCACCTTAGTATATTTTTATAGTCACATGAAGTGTCACGTTGATTCATAATAAAAGAAGTCAAACTCGTCTAAGACGACACATATAGAAGTTCTTAGAAATTATTTAAAGTAAAATATGTATTACAACACGCCAAACAATAATTGTTAAGAATAGAAAGAATGGAGAAATATAGCAAGAACGAAAAATAAATGAAAAGCAAAGTAATAAAAGTGCTATGAGTGTTATATGATTACTTAAATGCTAATTTTGCTTCTATTTAACTTATTTCATCCATGTATTGGGCATAATTTTTCACGAATATTTCATGTCCCTTTGTTTAAATCCCACAGATAAAAAAGATAGAGATGGTGGCTTAGGAATTCTATTTTATTATAATTGTTGTTGTTATGGTGTTTTAGTTGCTTTATAGTATGTGATGGTTAGAGAATTTTCCAGAATAGAAGAATTATTAACATTCGCGTTATTATTTTAGTTTGATTGTTATTGGATAATATGAATTAGTCAACTTTCATATTTTTATATTATTGTCTTATTGGATTATGAGAGCCCAAGAAGAGTTATGTGTAGGTAATACCAGTTCAAAATAGCCCAAATGCTACGTGTCAAGAGGGTGAAATTTGGAGCACTACAAAAAAGTCAAGTTACAGAAGAACCCAAGCCGGGTTGATATCATACTCGGAATGGCTTCCTAATAAAAATTTGTTTTGAGACAAATTCTACTAAATAAATGAAATCAAAATAGAGTCCGATCTGAGTTAATTAAATAAATCAGCAAAACTAATAGATGAGTTCACGGATATTTGAACCTAGAATCAACTCTGAACTTAAATGGCCATCATACACAATATTAATGTATCATGAATTGAAGGTACATGCGATCTCGAAGTTTGGAGCCCTATCCATATAAAAAAGTGAGAAAAAGATTTATTGTGCGTCACTGCAAATCATCTGAGAATTGAAAAATTCAAGATTTTCAACGATTGATTCCAATGTTCTCAGGCAAGACTCATTCTCAAAGCATTGACTACTACCTTATAGTTTGGTTTATAATTTTTAATATTTTTATTATATTTTCTCCCCAAAATTAGAAACAAATCATTATTTATAATATAGTTTTATATTATTTCGAGAAGATTGAAATTGAACCCATCTTTCTCTTAATTTATTTCATGATTTAAAATTTTGTAAACTTAGGTATGTTTTCTACTAAATGCTTTTATCATGGTTGAACATGTAGGATCACAAGACACCAAGAGGGGGGGAGGGTGAATTGGTGTTTAAATCGAAAATATCATTTTTTTGAAAATCATCGTGGAAGCTTAAAATTGATTCATTAATATTTAAACCAACACAATAGTAATCAAATCGAGGGAGAGAGAAAGATAAACACAACGAGGTTCGGCCGCACCTTAACCTACGTCCCCGCTTTGACTTTCCAACCTTGAGACCGTCGGTGATTCACTAGCTTTCTCTTTTTTTATATGGAAAAAATAATCATTTTTACACCATAATACCTTCTTCTTTGCTCAAGAGGTAAGGCACACCTCTTCTTACAATGAGCTCTCAAAACTCACTAAATAAGAACAAAAGAATTCCCTCTAATTCTCTTTTCTTACAAAGAATGTTCACATTAAGAAATTAGAAGAGGGAAGGGATGATTTGCAAGATTAAGTTTAAGAAAAATGCTTTGAACTTGAAGAAAGCTCTAGAGTGATTTATCTTGCTTGGATAATTTTCCTTCAGCCTTTTGAATCCCTTCTATAGGCTTATCTTGAAAATATGACTTGTAAATCAATTTGAAAAGTGTTATGTTGTCACTTCAGGAACGGTCGTCCGTTTTGCACAGGAACTTGCCGTTACGGCTTTTGTCGCATATTCAACGGTCACCCATTATAGTATCGGGCATCCGTTTAATATAAAAAAAGAGTCGTTGCAGTTGTCTTTTCTGTGCAGTTTTTCATTGATCGTAGTCCATAGAAGGATTATAGCCATTTATTTAATTTTTGCTTCCATAAGTCGGCCGAAAGATACTCGATCGTCCGATTTAAAAATATCCGTGCTCTTTGTAATTTGCGGTCGTCCATGCAGCGACTTCGATCGTTCGATTTTTTTATTTTTTATCTCTGTTGCCTAGAATGGTCGACCATTATAGTTTCGGTCATCCAATTAGAAATGTTCGCACTCTCTGTAATCTGCAGTCGTTCATGCGACAGCTTCGGTCATCCAATTTTTACATTTTTTATGTTTGCTGCTCATAACGGTCGACCGTTAGAGTTTCGAACGTCCGTTTTAGAAATTTAGAACTCTATGTAATCTGCGGTTGTTCCATCTGTTATTTCGATCATCCGTTATGTACTTTGAAACAAATGAACATTTATTTTTAAATTGTGCTATTATATCTCGAGTGTGGGAATTATTTCAGTGTAAATCTAGTTATACCTTCAAGTATCTGCACAGCTGGGGCGAGGGGAATTGGGTGCTTGAAGGTAGTAACCTCTCTGGCACCTCTTCTACATCAAATCTTCATACCTTATTTGCCTTAACCTTGTAGGGTATATGGAGAATGGGAAATGATGCTCGCTTCAATTCCATCTAAGCAACTCATGCTGAGGTCTGGTCGTGGATTCTAGCTTCATACTATGAGTTACAAACACTATTCCTTAGGGGGCTTCCCCAGCAAACCACATTTTGTCTGGCTGGGAGCCTCCTCCCCAATCCTGGTTCAAGCTGAACTCCGATGGCTCCTTTGTGAGCAATGGGGAGGGAGGAGTAGGCTACTTAGTAAGAAATTATAACACTGTTTTCTCTTGTGCAAGGGCTGGTCTTGGCAAATTCCATAGGCAGAAACTTGGGCAATTAAACATGGCTTAATGCACTGTGTAAAACTTGGTCTTCAAAGGATTATTTTGGAAACCAACTCCTTAGCAGTTTCAATCATCAACCGGGATGTTGCATGCCCTTGGCGAATCAAGAATATCATGACTGATATATGGGTTCTTATTTCCAATGTACTTGCAATCATGTGGGAAGATTATGTAATGCTGAGGCAAATGCTTTAGCACATTTTGGTAGATGATCGAATAACGATCTCTCTTTTGGGAGGATGATCCACCTCCAGGTATCCTTAATAGTTTGTATTCACTTTCGAGTTAATGAAGGCATCTTTGTTTTTTTTAAAAAAGTGAAATTCAGATTTATTAAATCTGAATATTTAAGAGATGATAACTAAAGATGGATGGTCATAATTGATAGAGGAAGCCAAAGACTTAATAGAAGTAAAAAATCTTACTTGAGAGCTACAAATAGGGCCTAAAGGGTGACTAGAAAAATATGATTTGCCTTCACAAAAATTTCACACAAGAGCCCATCTTTCTCTTTCATTTTCTCACAAACTGAGGCACCTGAGAGCACGGGTGATATACCATTTTGAAGCCCTGATAGAGGAGAACAAGATTCAAGTGGTAACCGAAAGTTTATGAACGTCAATAGGGATGAATCGTCGGCCAAAGTCGTGATGTACGTATTGTCCATAGATAATAGGAACATAATTGATTTTTCAACCAACTTAAGATACCTGGGGATCCTCATGACGTCAGTTTTCCGCGACATAGACCTCAGGACCCTTGACCTAAGTATTAATTATTGTATGGATGAATTGTGAATTGAATTGCATTGATAATGTCATAGAAAATAGGGCCGGAAGTTGTGCTAAAAAGGTGACTTCCCGACGGTGACAAAACCCGGCTTGAATTCTGCTCTGTCCAACCCAGATTCCTTAGGATCCAGGTGGCAATCGAATTGATCCAGACCGAGTTCGTACGAACTCGGCCCGGGTTGTAAGGTGTGCGGTTTGGGTTCTGATACCCGAGCGCGATACGAAGTGATTGTTAAGAATCCTGACCGAGTTCTAACTCGCTCGACCTGAATTTCGTTAATGTTAATGGATGAACGGAAGTTGAATAGGATCCGGACCGAATTTCAGATAGTCTGGCTCGGTTCCATGATGAAAATGAGATCAGATCAAGAAATCAAATTAACTCTACCCGAGTTACGTCAGACCCGATCAGGGTTCTGAATACATGAAATTAGATTGAAAAATCATATGCCGATTTGGCCCGGGTTGTTTTTCACCCAATCCGGGGTAGTTGATTGAATTAAAATCGGTATAAAAATCAGATGAACCGGCCTGAGTTTCACTCCACCCGGCCCGGATTCTATTGAATGAATTGGAATCAGTGTGGAAATTGGTCGAATCGACTCGGTGTCACGACCCTGCTTTAAACGATGATTTAAATCAGAGCTCGCGACTAATTACAAACGATCGAATAAATTTATTATTTTTTTGAGAAAAATTGTGCATAACTCCTCTAGATAATACAAGAAAATAATAACACATATAAGCAAATAACACAGTTTATATTGATCATTCAAAGCATGTAACAACCCTAGGGTTTACACCACCATATAGTCATAAAAGATTTACATTTTACAATATATAAAATTACTTTTCATACATAGCACATATCAAACTCTCTCCATATCCCAATAGAGGAATATGAGAGCTGCAAGTCTTCTATCTAACATGCACATTGGGGCATATGACTTCTCAATACCTTAGCAGCAAAAAGAATTCACACCCTGCTAAGGCTGTCTCTCGCGCTCTCAAAAATTATACTGATCTGAAAAAGTGTACAACAACACTGTGAGCAAATAATAGCTCAGTAAGCTGATAACTCATAAGTTATGTGTTACCATCTAATAAATTCGAGGAGACATGAATATACATACATTAATCATAATATTAAAGTCAATATCTTCATACATTTACTATATATATATATATATATATATATAACATCCAAATCAAAAGCATTGCACTCAATTTACATTCATTGTCACTTAAACATATCAAACATGTGTATGCAATGTAACACTCTCATATGTATGCATGGATCACCATCAACTGGCCAGTGGTCGGTAGGTGGACTCTAGAAGTGGCTCCCATCGTGATTAGCGATATAGCACTTAGCTCCATTCTACCTCATCTCTTTCGGGGAACAAATCATAAAACGATAGGTGGACAGGTGACCCCTACGGATTCTAGAGGTAGCCTCCATCGCGACTACTCACGATCGACCAAACTAACAGAGAATTGCGTGAACGTAATGGAAACCAACTCGTCGAGTGTGAGATCTCAGAGATAGAGCTAGCACTCCCTACTTGGTTAGGTTAGGTTCAAACCCCAGGAGAGAGAGAGAGAGAGAGCTCCCTACTTAGGTTTACTCCCCACCCTGCAGCCATAGTCAACACGGTTAAGGAAACAAAGAATTGTGTGAACGTAAGGAAACCAAGTAAACCGACTCGCCGGAGGAGAGAGAGAGGAGAGAGAGAGAGTCAGGGGGAGGGTGGGTGATGCGTATGAATTTGTAACAATAAAATTTGCTAGCAAGTGCACTAGTCGCTCAAGTAATATAGTAAAAAGGAGTAAGAGTGTCGAACCCACGAGGAATATTATTAATTCAATATCTGGATTTATAAATTAATAAGAGAGGAAAAAAACATGGATTTTGAAAATGAGTTTTATAAAATAAAATAAAGAAAATAAAGATAAGATAGTGGTGTTGAAGTTAGGTCTTAGGATGAAAATAGATCAAGATAAATATTTGAACCATAAAAGATAAATTTAATCTTTAAAGATGGATTAGATTCTCCCTAAAGTAATCTAACATGATTAACTTGTGGTCTCCACGACTGGCATCCCTCAATTTAATCATATAGAACTATCTTAATTTAATAAGAATTGAAGTCTCCACGACTGGTACCCCCAAAATCGTATTAAAATTAAGATGCATTAAATTGGATTCTCTAGACTATTAATCACTCCACTAACTGGTATAGATTAATAGACCACACAAACTTGATTCTCCACACACTAGTTATCAAATTTATGTCAATTATTAATTCTAAATAAAATCAATTATAATTAGTATAATAAATTCTCTAATTAAACACTCCACAAACTGGTATAGCCTAATTCAGAAATTTAATTAACTAATATAAAAGCATTAAACACAATTAATAATTGATCAGAAAAGATTAAAACAAATAAAGTAGGATCCAAACATTTCCCTTCAATTAATAATCTCCTAAAATAATAATCTTAAAAACATGGAGTTCATCCTAGAAATTCTGGAGAGATAATAACAATATAACAATAATAATCGAAAGAATTACACCCAAAATAGAAGTAGAGCTCTTGAATTGGGCAGACAGTCGGGCAGCCTCTCGAACTTGATCAGGGTCGCGATCAACTTTCAGCCGTCGCACCTCTCTCCTTTTGGTCGTAGCCTGCAGAGCTCACGACTCGCCGTGAAAGAAACCTGAACTTCAGAGCACGAATTGAAACGATGGATTCTTCACGTATTTATAGGGTGCGGACGGCCTTCAATTTGATCTCGGTCGTAACATCGTACGGTTGATTTTAAAATTATAAGATAAACTCGGCCAAAGATAAATTCTTTTATCATTACGCCCAAAGATAAATCTTTCTTATCTTTACTCCCTTAGAGTCTCGGCCGTAAGGAAAATATTTTATCTTTACTCCTTTCCATTACTCCCAAAAGATAAAAAATCCTTTTATCTTTACGCCCAAACAATTTTATCTTTACACCTTCGTATATCGGCCAAAACGAATGATTTCAATTGCCATTACTCCCTCCAAATCTCGGCCGTAAGGAATGAACTTATCTTGTTACGCCCAAAGATAAACTCGATTGATTGTTACACCCTTCATCTTCATGTCATTACGCCCTCCAAATTTCGGCCGTAAGGACTTGGGATTTAATTTTTGTTACGCCCAAAAGATAAAATCATTTATCTTTACTCCTTCAAATCTTAGCCGTAACAAAGAATTAAATCTTGTTACTCCTTTTGAATCTCGGCCGTAACGACTTGGTTGTAAAGCCAAATCTCGGCCGTAAGAAATAATTTCTTTGAATTTCGGCCGAGATTCGAATTTTCCTGCAAAATAATTATCAAAATATAGTTAATCCATCCACATTTAAACTATTCAGAGAATTTAATAATTAAAATTGATAAATCCGGAATTACGATTAAAAGTGACTAAAAATGATGCATGCCATGAACAAATTACAGAAAAATTAACTAAAATAATAATCTAAAATATTTTATATTTTGCATGCATCAAATTCCCCCAAGCTTAAAGTCTTGCTTGTCCTCAAGCAAAAATTCAAAGCAAAGCTCAAGAAAGTTCCATCGTAGCCTCCACATTGTCACCTGACTAATTTTCTCACACAGTTCATCTGCACACCTATTACTCAGCATCTTATTATTTTCCATGCACTTAGCTTCATAGAGGTTCTGAATGCTAAACAAATTTAAACAATCTCAAATTCAGCCTTGCAGAAAAATAAATTGTCTATCAAATAATAGCATTGATATTAAACACATAAGTACTAATTGAGCTTAAAACTTTTTCTTTTTCAACTTTATTTTCAATCATTTTAAAAGTTCTAATCTTCAAGCAGGATTGCACAAGGAAGTCCATGTAGCGGGCTTTGGACTGATGACTCCCAGACCAGATGATCTTAGGGCACCAGGTGATAAAGCACCCCTCGAGTTTACTTGCCCGAACAACCAAGGTTCTGAATGAAGAGTTCGAATTTAGCCATGATTCAGTACTCATGTGCTTCTCCATATTCCACAAGATGGTCCATGTAGTAGGTTTTCGATCGACGGATCCCAGAGCAGTTGCCCTTAGGTCGCCAGGCATGAACCCCTACGGATCTAATTACCCGAACACACCTTGATTCCGGATAACACTTTTGTACCTACACATAATTTTATTCATCATTTTTTTTCATTTGTTGGGGTTTAACTAACCCTTCTTTTCTTATTCACTTTCAATTTTTATAAGCTCAAAAAGTACTTGATATGATCAATAAGAAGGCTACTACTAATCAAGACTTAAAAGAAATTAATAAAAAGGCATGAATATGATTTTGTCGTCTAGTCATTCATAGTTCTACTTAGCATAGGCACATAGTCCATAAGTTTGATACTAAAATAGCAAGTGATAAGAAAGAAAAGTATTCAAATTTCATCAATTAACGACATGTCTTTGAACTTTTACTTAAAGATAATTAAAACAGTAAGACAAAAGTTAGTAAGATGGTAGCAAAAATAAATGCATGCAATGGTTTTTTTTTTTGAAAATTTTCAAATTTTTTTGGATTTTTTTTTTATAAATAGATGCAAACATAAGCAAATAAACAGAAAGATGCAATGCATGGAATGCAAACTCCCCCAAGCTTGAACCAGACACTGTCCTCAGTGTTAAGCCAGCAAGGGAAAGTGAAAAGATAATATAGAAAAGCTAAAGAAATAAAAAATAAAAATAAAGAAAAGAGAAAAGATACAACCGGATTTATTGTCGGTGGAGAGATGCTCGGCATGATGACGGTGTCGGCCGCAAATGGTGTCGGTGAGAGGAGATCTCGGCCGTAAAAGCTTGGCCGCAAAATTTTGTTGATGAAGATCTCAGCCGTGCAATCTCGGCCGTAAGAAACTGGTCGTAATGGTGAAACTTCGGCCGTAAGGAGTTGGTTCGGCCGTAACGAATAGGTGGTGGCACTTTGGGCGTAAGGAAGCGGCGGTGACGGTGTCGGTTCTTTGGCCGTAAAACGAAATCGGCGTGGAAGCTTGTGGCATGGAACTTTGGGCGTAAACTTACCTTTCCAACGTGAAGGGTTATGTCGTAAGAGCTTGGCCGATTGTCCGAGGTCTCTCCTTCCGCAGATGACTCAACAAAATAAAACTATTACCACAAAATTTGAAATAAATAAAAAGGATAAAAATAGTTTTGATTTATAGTCGTCAGCTTGACTTAGTTCTGATGAAAATTTCACACATCATAAAGAGTGATCATAGAAAGGTTATGATAATAAGTGCCACCATGATAAAGTTTCAATCTATGTCCATTCACTTTGAGTCTTTGTTTTTTGTCTAATGATTCAATCTCAAAAGTTCCATAGGGTGAACAATTAATTATAACATAAGGTCCGGTCCATCTTGATTTAAGTTTTCCAGGAAATAATCTGAGTTTGCTATTATAAAGAAGTACTTGTTGACCAGGTAAAAATTCTTTATGTTTGATATGCAGGTCATGTAAATTTTTTGTGCGTTCTTTATATAGCTTACTGTTTTCGTATGCATATTGTCTAAATTCATCAAGCTCATTTAATTGTAATAACCTTTCAGATTGTGATGATTTTAGATTCATATTTAAAAATTTTATTGTCCAATAAGCCCTGTGTTCTAGTTCTACAGGAAGGTGACATGCTTTTCCAAAAACTAATTTATAAGGAGAAGTACTTATGAGTGTTTTAAAAGCAGTCCTATATGTCCAGAGTGCATCATCTAATTTCAAAGACCAGTCTTTCCTAGATGAATTTACAATTTTTTCTAGAATCTTTTTTATCTCTCTATTTGAAATCTCCACTTGTCCACAAGATTGGGCATGATATGGTGTACTCAAAAAATGTTTGACTCCAAATCTATTAAGAAGAGTTGACATTATTTTATTGCAGAAATGTGTTCCATTGTCACTTATGATAGTCCTAGGTGTTCCAAATCGAGTAAAAATATTTTTTCTTAGAAAGTTGGCAACTACCTTGGCCTCATTTGTTGGTGTGGCTACAGCTTCTACCCATTTAGAAACATAATCAACCGCCACTAAGATGTATTTGTTGTTAAAGGATTTAGGGAATGGTCCCATAAAGTCAATGCCCCAAACATCAAAAATATCGCACTGTAAAATATTTGTGAGAGGCATTTCATCTCGACGAGAAATATTACTTGTCCTTTGACATTTGTCACAATACTTACAGTAGTTTCTTGCATCTCTGTAAATGGTTGGCCAATATAGTCCACATTCAAGTACTTTAGCTGCTGTTCGATTGGGTCCAAAGTGACCTCCAGCTTGTCCATCGTGGCAATGACTTAGGATATTATCAATCTCATCTTCGTGAACACATCTTCGAACTATTCAAGTCAGCAGATATGATAACTGGGTAAGTGTTATTTTCAAGAAAAGCATATCTTAAATGAGATGGAAGTTCTTTAAGTTCGAATTTTGGAGGACAATCCAATTTTTCAATTTCGTCCTCGAATGTCTCTGTTGTTATTGGCACATTATCCTCTCCCACAATTTCTCTAGAATCCTCCATCATTTCCAAAGCTTCCTTAGCATATGGATCCGAAACAAAATCTGCAACAATATCATCAAAAGCATCAGTCGTGTCATCTTCTATAGAATCAATAGCATAACAGGATGAGTGATCAAAAGATTGTTTGAGAGAATTTTTTATATTGAAAGTGATGTCTTCGTTGTTGACGCGAAGTGTGAGCATCCCTTGTTGAACGTCTATAAGTGCATTTCCTGTGGCTAGAAATGGTCTCCCGAGGATGATAGGGGTTTTTTCATCTGCCTTCATATCCAGAACAATAAAATCTGCAGGAAAAATAAATTTATCAACTTTTACCAAAACATCTCTTAATATTCCTTGGGGTCTTTTGCATGAAGAATCTGCAAATTGAAGAGTAATGCTTGTTTCTTCTACTTCTCCATAACCTAGCTGCACAAATATAGAGTAAGACATTAAACTTATACTAGCACCAAGATCACATAAAGCTTGTGCACAAAAGAATTTTCCTATAGTGCAAGGTATGGTGAAGGTTCCCGGATCCTTCATTTTTTTAGGTATATCTCGATCATAAATGGCACTACACTCCGATGTCGACATTACTCTCCCAGTGTTTTCAAACTTTCTTTTTGAGGATAATATATCCTTCATGAATTTAGCATAGCTCGGCATCATCTGTAAAGCTTCATGAAAAGGAATATTAATAGATAATTGCTTCAGAATATCAAGAAAGTGAGAAAATTGCTTATCTAGTTGTTCTTTACGAAATTTCTGTGGATAGGGCAGATCCTTTATGTTGGTATTTTTTGAATTGTCAGTTTTTCTTTTCTTCAGATTGATATCTACAGTAGTCTGATCTTGTGTCTTTGATGCTTCAGTTTCTTCTTTGTGATCAATTACTCTTGGCAGGGAATCTGATCTCAGACTTCTCAATTGTTTCCCACTTCTAAGAGTCACAGCTTTGGTATCTTCTTTAGGATTTTTCTCTGTATTGCTTGGAAGAGTCCCTGGTGCACGACCTGCCATCATATTGGTCATTTGCCCTATTTGCATTTCTAAATTCCTGATTGTAGCATCTTGATTGTTTGCCCTTGTTTCCATTGTCTTCTGCATGGTTTGCATAGTGTCAATAACTCTTGTCATCATCTCTTCCACAGGATTAGTCGATTGTTGGACAGGAGCTTCTTGTTGCTTTTTCAAAAGTGTAAAATTTTGTGAATGAGCTTGATTCTGAAATTTCTCAAAAACTTGCCCTTGATTTGACCTGTAAGGAAACTTCTGATTGTTCCTCCAACCATAGTCATTATTCCTGAAAAATGGATTGGAGACAAAGTTAGCATTTTCAATATGATCAGGATTAGAAATGTTACCTTGAGGACAATAATTGCTCGCATGTCCTCCTCCACAGTTGTTGCACACCATTAATGACATCATCTGCTCAAAATTTTGATTAAGTGACTCCAGTTGAGTCACTACTTCAGAAGAATTTTTACTTTCTGTAGCATGCACATCATGAGTTCGGCGAGATGGTCTCCTTTCTTGGCTCGACTTGAGGGCTACAGCTTCAATTATATCTTGTATCTCACTAGGACGTTTAGATCCCAGTACTGTCCCTCCTGCTGATTGATCGAGCTTATCTTGATCTGCAGGTCGTAATCCATGGTAGAAATCTTCCATCACTTGCCACTTTGGAATTCTATTGTCAGGAACTCTGGCCAGCAGTTCCTTATATCGTTCCCAAGCTTCATATAACGTCTCGTTATCGTCTTGAACAAATGCCCTCAATTCTCTTCGATATTTGCCTGCCTTTTGTGGTGGACAATATTTTTCAACAAACTTTTCTACTAGCTCCAACCAAGAATGAATCGATCCTGCAGGCAAGGTTTTAAACCAAGTGGAAGCTTTGTCACGTAAAGATTGAGGAAATAATAATAAACGAATAACTTCAGAAGAAATATTATTATTTCTAAAGGTGCTCAGAGTAGCAAGAAATTTGTCAAGGTGATCGTGAGGGTCTTCATGAAATCCTCCTCCAAATTGGGATGCTTGTATCATCCTCACAATTGCGGGATTTATTTCAAAATTATTTGCGTTAATATCAGGCAGCACGATGCATGATTCTCGGTCACTGTATCTGGCCGAGACATATTCTCTCATAGAAAGTTCTGCTTCATCTTCTCGCCGATTATTATGTGGTGGAACCAGTTCATTCTGTTGCTCCAGTCTCTGATTGTCGCGTGCTTGTTCCGCCATTTTTCTTATATTTCTTCGTAATCGACGATAGGTTTTTTCAATTTCAAGATCAAATTCCAACAGTGGATTTGAACTTCTAGTGCGCTTATCAGAAGATTCCAGGATTGGTTGTGATTTAATTTTCAATTAGTACCTGCAACAACCAATTTTCAGTAAGATAAAAGAATAAAATAAAATATATACAAGAAGAAAGAAATTCAGATAATAGGTCATGAAAAATGAGTTTTTTACTAATAAAGTCTTTCGGCACGATAGAATTTGAAAATTCGTCATTAAAATTAATTTTCGAGAGGAACTTTTCAGAAATTCTTCAAACCAATACGAATACCAAATATTAATATCGACCAAAAGAATTTATGATGATGTAAGAAATCACACAAAATAAATCCGAACTAATTTGCGGTCATAGAGTTAATAATCAGACATAATAAAAAATTATTTTCAGAGAAGAAATAAGATTGATCGGCCGTAATAAGGGTTTGTCGTAATTAATCCGAGGCTCGTTCGTCCGTAAAAATCGTAAAACAGTGTTGAAAGGGATTCAACGTGAAGGCGTAAAAATTAGCATGGTGATGAATTATCTCGGCCGAAAAAAAATTGAATGAAATGTTGCCAAATGAATCATTACGGCCGACAAAGAATATAGTTCATATCGGCCGTAAAACAATGAGAGGTAAAACATCAACACATATAAATCGGCCGAAAAGGAGTAAAATCCATGTCGGATGATCCATTACGGCCGAGACAAACTAAATCGCTTCGGCTAAAATAAAGTCAAATCAAAAGTTCAAACTATTATAATGTTACGGCCGAGAATGAAAAAATCACAAATAAGTTAGGGTCGTAAGATGGCGTAAAAAACAAATGTTCAGAAATTTTACGGCCGTAAAAAGAAAACATGAGATCAATTCTCGGCCGTAAAAAAGATTAAATTGTCAATTAAGATGAGGTCACATCGGCCGAGATAACACGAGGCCGTAAAGAAAAATAGGGTTTCGGCCGAAATAAAAATTGAATCATTACAGCCGAAAGTGAATTAAGTCAATTCCTTACGGTCGTAAAACAACGAAATCAGATCAAATCCATATGAAAAGTTCAAACAAAAATGTTACGGCCGAGAATGAAAACTGATTCAAATAGGGCGTAAAAAATTTAAACCATCGATAAACCGGGCGTAACAAGGTCAAATCAATATCCATTACTCATGGCGTAAAAACAACGTTCGGATAAAAATATTACGGCCGTAAAGATTGAAAGTTTAGAATTCAGAAATCATTCATTGCGAGGTCGTAAAATTAATAAAGCCGACACATCAAATTAAAGTCGTAAATCCATAAGTCGACAGTGTAATTTGGAAAAATCCAATCGGCGTCAGATTTTAAACCGAAAGTAGATAAATAAAAAAAATGTTGTGACCTTTATCTGCAAAAGAAAAAATGTCAGTTTATTCACAAAAATAATTAAAACAATTAATACATATGCACAGAGAATTATTTACAATTTATTTACATCTCCTAATAATTCATAAAAATCAGAAATTAATTAATAAAATATTCCCCGGCAACGGCGCCAAAAACTTGATGCGTATGAATTTGTAACAATAAAATTTGCTAGCAAGTGCACTAGTCGCTCAAGTAATATAGTAAAAAGGAGTAAGAGTGTCGAACCCACGAGGAATATTATTAATTCAATATCTGGATTTATAAATTAATAAGAGAGGAAAAAACATGGATTTTGAAAATGAGTTTTATAAAATAAAATAAAGAAAATAAAGATAAGATAGTGGTGTTGAAGTTAGGTCTTAGGATGAAAATAGATCAAGATAAATATTTGAACCATAAAAGATAAATTTAATCTTTAAAGATGGATTAGATTCTCCCTAAAGTAATCTAACATGATTAACTTGTGGTCTCCACGACTGGCATTCCTCAATTTAATCATATAGAACTATCTTAATTTAATAAGAACTGAAGTCTCCACGACTGGTACCCCCAAAATCGTATTAAAATTAAGATGCATTAAATTGGATTCTCTAGACTATTAATCACTCTACTAACTGGTATAGATTAATAGACCACACAAACTTGATTCTCCACACACTAGTTATCAAATTTATGTCAATTATTAATTCTAAATAAAATCAATTATAATTAGTATAATAAATTCTGAAATTAAACACTCCACAAACTGGTATAGCCTAATTCAGAAATTTAATTAACTAATATAAAAGCATTAAACACAATTAATAATTGATCAGAAAAGATTAAAACAAATAAAGTAGGATCCAAACATTTCCCTTCAATTAATAATCTCCTAAAATAATAATCTTAAAAACATGGAGTTCATCCTAGAAATTCTGGAGAGATAATAACAATATAACAATAATAATCGAAAGAATTACACCCAAAATAGAAGTAGAGCTCTTGAATTGGGCAGACAGTCGGGCAGCCTCTCGAACTTGATCAGGGTCGCGATCAACTTCCAGCCGTCGCACCTCTCTCCTTTTGGTCGTAGCCTGCAGAGCTCACGACTCGCCGTGAAAGAAACCTGAACTTCAGAGCACGAATTGAAACGATGGATTCTTCACGTATTTATAGGGTGCGGACGGCCTTCAATTTGATCTCGGCCGTAACATCGTACGGTTGACTTTAAAATTATAAGATAAACTCGGCCAAAGATAAATTCTTTTATCATTACGCCCAAAGATAAATCTTTCTTATCTTTACTCCCTTAGAGTCTCGGATGTAAGGAAAATATTTTATCTTTACTCCTTTCCATTACTTCCAAAAGATAAAAAATCCTTTTATCTTTACGCCCAAACAATTTTATCTTTACACCTTCGTATATCGGCAAAAACGGATGATTTCAATTGCCATTACTCCCTCCAAATCTCGGCCGTAAGGAATGAACTTATCTTGTTACGCCCAAAGATAAACTCGATTGATTGTTACACCCTTCATCTTCATGCCATTACGCCCTCCAAATTTCGGCCGTAAGGACTTGGGATTTAATTTTTGTTACGCCCAAAAGATAAAATCATTTATCTTTACTCCTTCAAATCTTAGCCGTAACAAAGAATTAAATCTTGTTACTCCTTTTGAATCTCGGCCGTAACGACTTGGGTGTAAAGCCAAATCTCGGCCGTAAGAAATAATTTCTTTGAATTTCGGCCGAGATTCGAATTTTCCTGCAAAATAATTATCAAAATGTAGTTAATCCATCCACATTTAAACTATTCAGAGAATTTAATAATTAAAATTGATAAATCCGGAATTACGATTAAAAGTGACTAAAAATGATGCATGCCATGAACAAATTACAGAAAAATTAACTAAAATAATAATCTAAAATATGTTATATTTTGCATGCATCAGTGGGGGCACAGGAGGTGGAGTCGCGTGCATGTAGGGCATGCACGAGGACATGTGAAGCGCACATGGTGCTGCCCGACCGTCATCACGCCCGCCCCCACCACTCCATACGTACAGCTCCTGCCGTCCTGATAGATTACGATGTCTTTCTTCGTCTCCTTTCTCTCCCCCCTTAGTTCCGCATGGCACTTAGCTCCAGCATATCTCATTCTATTACTGAGGAAATAGAATGATGGATTGGACTTTAGACGTGACTCCCATCGTGATCAGTGGTGTAGCACTTAGCTCCAACCATCATATATGCAAATGCAAATGGATGTCGATGCATGATTCATTACATAACAAATATCTCATGACTATCAGAAGATAAATCATATCCAACACCATTTCAGAATGAACAAGAATGCACTCATCGTAATCCATTCAGATCATATCACATATATTTTCCATAATTGCGTTTTTCGAAATCAATTCATAACATTATAAAATATATTCAATACATGTAATAATCGATGTCACACCAAATTCAAAAGAGATGAAAACATAGAGTAAGAGAAATCAACTTACCTATAAGGGCTAACAAAATGTTTTCCTTTCTCTTTTCACTACTTAACTCTTCTACTCCTATAACAATAATAATAAGAAATACATTACTACTATGATATGAACACAAACTTATCACATATGAAACATAATTAATTGAAATGGTATATGAACCTTAAATATTTACTCTTATAACTCAAGTAACTATTAAATATAAGGATTGACATAATATTATAACAGGTATACATAATCAAATGACATCATTCTAATTTTTTTTACTTTCATATTACAGAGACATTAATCTATAAAAGTTTCATTTTCTATTTCACTATAGTTTGCTCTCATGAAAATCAACATTCAGCCTAACTTTTTTGTTATTTATATGTCCTGACAGACTGAGTAATCTTATTTTTATGATTTATATAAAATAATAAACCTTCCCTATTTTGATTCTTTTAATTTTCCCAAATAGTAGACATCCTAAGGTGCAACTCAGAGTTTTACTTGAATTTATATCTAATTGTACTGAGTACAATAAATTTAATCAATACTAGCATAATTTGCCCTAAGCTCTATTCTGACAAACTAAGTAAGGCTCGGTAAAATATTTATAACATTCGCTACACATATCATTTTCTAGTGATTCCAATGTCAATGAAACCTAACATCAAAATCTATAAAACCCTAAATTATCAAATAATTTCATGACATATTGAATTTAATACATAATTTACAAATTTGGGTAGCAATTTTCGACGGACAGAGTGATAGTACCTTAAAGATAAGAACATAACTTTATATATAGAAATCATATTAACTTGATTCCAAAAGCTCAATGAAGGTAGACTCATATAAGATCAATCAGAATAAATTTCATAATTTTTGAATTACTCGAAGGTATTGAATTATGTAGCTAAAGATTCGTGAATCAATTGAACATGATTAGGATTAATCTTACCCATGAAGAACATGAGTTTTACCCCATGTTCAAGTAAAATCTGAAAATAAATGGATGAGAAAGGTTCAGAGTCACCCTAATTAAGAATTATATAGTTAAAATCCAAAGAAAATGAAGTAGGAACTTACCAAACTTTAAAACCCTAGTTGCCCCTTCTCTTTTTCTAATTTGCTTCAATAATGTAGTATGGTGTCTTCTACCTTTGCATTTCGGCCAAGGGTGGTGAATAGGGCAGAGGAAGGTAGTAAAATATAAAAGGATAAGTATTAAAAGTGAGGTAGATATCGACTTCAGCTGGTGTATGTGGTACTTCCCAAAATGCTCTTGAAGTATGTCTTTTGCATTTCTCCATTTATTTATTCATTTACTTAACATATAAATAAGAAACTACCCCCATTTGAATTCAAATAAAATATTTATAAAAAAATAATCAAGGAATCGAAATCTAAATTTTTGTCCGAAGAACAAAAATCACGATTTCATAGATTTTTTGATTTTGTGTCTACGTTTTACCTAACTTATACACCTCCTAAAAATTTTAAAAAATCACTTTTAGAATCCTTTCATATATAAGAACATTTACCAGGACTTTAATTTTTCAAATTTTCACTTTTTCAAAAATCACATTTTCATACCTTAAGTAAATTTCCATCGCTTTCGCACTTTAGTTGATATTGAAATGTAAATCTTAACATCACATTAATAGAGATTATCAATAAGATAATATAACATCACATTCATACAACTAATCATGCATGGTTAACTTAGGAATATTACACTCGAGTTTCACCCTACCCGCCCTGGGTTCAATAGAAAGATGAGTATGTTTGATTATTAGGGGAATCGACCCGGATTCTATGCTACCTGTCCCAGATTCTGAAGAAAGTTTAATTGAAAGTAAAGATAGACGTCATAAGTTAATCAAAATAAAAGATGAAAGATACCTAAAATCGGGAGAGCTCTCAAAGCAGCCTATATAGTGGTTGAAGGATAACTCTAATATGGTTGAAGTTAATTGTTAAAAGTTAAAGAATAAGTATTGAACAACCTTTATGATTGAAGCTAAAGTAAAAATTGATTGATAAAATATTAAATTGCGACATTTATGGTTGAAGAAGTATAAGAAAGATTAATTGATTGTTAAAGATAAAAAAGATAATTGCAGTCTTTATGGTTGAAGTTAAAGATAAAAGATAATTACAACCTTTATGGTTGAAGAATAAGAATGGATGATTGATTGATACTGAATTGTTGATGGTAATATTAGTTGAATCAAAATTGCGGCCTTTTGGACCAAGCTCCGACAAGAAAGCATTGCTCACCTAGTCTAAGGCAAAAGAAGATAACCGAGGGCTTTTCGGACTTAGACTTTAATGCGTGTAAGGTAGGGGTATAATACACTTTTTACAAATACGAAAAATCAAAGATAATCGAGAAGTTGATGAAATTAGACGAAAGAATTAAATTGAAAAAATCGATAATTTATGAACATAAAATATAAGTTCATAATTTGATATTAGATCTGAAAAATCGTAATAGTTTAGGAGTGATTCGAAAAAATAACGTTATAATTTAACCTTCCCGACTAACTCTCGTCAAAACCCATCAATCTTGTAAAGCCCATTCGACATAGGATTAATAAAATCCCGGCCCAATGGTTAACCCGTTGACCTGGGTTTTTATTGTCAGTTATTATACCGCCTTTTCTGTTACCAAAATTATTATTATTATTTATTAGAAATAGAAATCTCTCAACTTTCCCCGAGCTCTCTTTCTCGACCGGCCGCTTCCGTCGTCGCCGGTTTCCCGGAGTTGCATCCTTAAGGTACGTTTTCTCACTCATCTCTCCCTTGTTCTTGTTCATGTACACAGATGAGCGTGTGGTATTGGAGGTGGCGGTAGCCGTGGGCGGCGGTGAGGTATGGGGATTTGAGGGTTTCGTGATTTTATCGGTTTTCTCTTTCGAAAGTTCTTTTTCTTTGTTCTGGATTTCCGCGAGTTTTTTTTTAATTTTTGTTAAGACTGCAGTCCGTTAGTTTTGAACTCTTCATCACTGGTTAATGTTCCGCAAATCTTTTTGTTGACGAATACGAGTGCTCGGTTCTTTTGAGTTTTATCATTGGAGGCACAAAATGGGAAAAAGAAGGAATCTTTATCCTGTTTGGTCAATTTTGTCGATTTATTTGTCTTATTTTCCTGATTTTTTTTGGTTGGCGAAACTTTTGCTTATTTGAGAAGTTCCCCATTAATTGCAGCAATGCTAATAAATTTTAGCCAATTTTCGTAGGCGTTATTAGATTATTGTATTTCAAAATTGAGATTTTGTTGGAGGATGTCGAGAAGGAGAGCTGTCACCTCTGGTGCAAGAACGATTCCTGAAGAAACAAGTGATGACAAAGGTGAAGAAGAAAGACATCAAGGAGGAACAAGTCCTGCACTAGTAGTTGGGCGTTCAGGTTTCCTGTGGCTAGCGCTTCTTGTGCTCTTTCTCAATGGTTCTTGGGCTGTTTACCATTTCCAATATGAGAGTCTTCCGTCTCCTCTGAATGATGCACAGGCTGGTAAACGTGGTTTCTCTGAAGTATTGGCAATGGAACATGTCAAATACTTGACAGTTCTTGGTCCTCATCCTGTTGGATCCGATGCCCTTGAAAATGCGGTTCAGGTTAGTAGTATCTTCTTGTATACTTGATCATGCTTAATTTTATTTGTGTGTAGTTACTGTTTGAGGCTACCTCTGACCATTGTTCAAATATAATATCTGGCACAATTTGTAAGAATTATTTTATGCTATTATGAAATATGGTTTGCACTACGATGCTTAACAAATGCTTACAAATGAAACTGCAGCAGCTAGGGTGATAGACACATGAAGAATCCTGATATTGGTATTTAGCTGTTTCAGTTGAAATCATTTAAATATGCTGAATTCTGTTGGCCTCACAACCCATCAACTTACTCAAAGCCCCTCCATGTCGCCCTAAAAAACCTTTTTCTGCAGCGTGACAGACTTCCTCTTTTTTCCACTTGATATAAATAGGGGACGGTTTCTGAAGTCGTATATCTTGCATTAAATAGATTAACCTGTAGTCATCAAATTCAAACCTCCCTTGTTGTCTTATAGAGTGAAAAAAGCCAATTGGCAAGATGAATAATAATCTTTTTTTCTTTTTAAGAATGGAGTTGGTAATCATCCAAGTTTATTCATATGTAACAGTTCTAGCACAAGAGGCCTTACAATGCAACATGCAAAACAAAAGTAGGGTTCTCAAGCTTTCTAACCCAAGGTCTATCTTGGTAGTTGGTATACCCAATGTAACATTACTCACTTGCAATGGCATTCCATCATAAAAAGTTTCTTGGAAAATTTAATGTCATTCAATCATCTGATAAAATGCTGTGGGGGATCATCCATCAATGTGTTTTTTTAGGAGAAACCATCAGTATGTTGGAAGCCATGTCTGATCCCTAATGATAGCTCATATTGGAGCTTATGGCACTCTAGCAACAGATCGGCCTCTTAGGCTGATCCTTCCAAGACCGATGGATAGGTTTGGCTTTCAAAGACCTTCACAGTTTGCAGCCTCTCGTCTCCTCCCCACCACCATCACCCTGGATACTTTCAGGACTGCTGCAGGTTCATTTAGCGTTCCCATATGTCACTTAAGGTCAATATCTTTGCTTGTCTTATGTGGCATGATGGTATTCTCACTAGAGTCTAGAGTGTGAGAGGGACACCCAACACTGATACATCTTAAGCACTGTGCAGCGCGACAGAGGGCGTAACACATATGTTTTTAGAGTGTTCTATGCCCCAATAGTATGGACACGGATGAGCACCATGGCATTATTTCTTTAGCATTGGAGACCTTTTGGCAGTCACTCAGGGCTCTTGGCGGTCGGAACCAGGGATGGAGAGCACTGTTAGCAACATTCTTGGCTGGTACTTGGTCCATACGGTTTCAGCTTAACTGAGTCATTTTTTTGTAGGGAGAGATGCCATCTTGAGAACATTGTACATCTCTTTTTTCCTTCAGGAATGGGGGTTTGGTTAGACTAGAGGTCCTACATTTCGTTTCTTTTGTCGCTCTTTTTATAGGAGCCTACACTTGTACATGTGACCCTTTTATTAATAAATGTACGAATGACGATTACAAATTTTAGTGGTCATCCTTTTTCTCCTAAAAAAAAGAAAAAAATTAGAATTGGTCTCTAATAGTTCCCAAGGAGCTATATATTAATGAACTTGTCAAAAAAAAAATTAATGAAAAACTTTTCATGAAGTTTGGAGCTCCTTTCCCAATTAATTAAACTTGGGTTTTGGGGACATGCATAGAACATGTACAGATTTGCATGCATCATTTTGCATGAGGTTTTAAGAGCATGATATGTCTCATCATCCCTTCTGAGTTAAGATTGTGGGAAATGGATCGAATTGCGGGTTCGATTTCGACAGCCGAGTTGAAGGTTTCGGCATCAATCTGTGAGCTTTGGATTCGTGGAAGAAGAGAGCAGCCGGGGAGAGATCGGCGATGGGGCAAGCGTTTCGGAAGCTCTTCGACACCTTCTTCGGCAACAAAGAGATGAGAGTTTGGCGCTAATTATTGTTCTGCTGAAAATCACTATAAACCAAAAAGCACACCCTGGAGGAGAAAAGTTAGAGCACACCCGTCGCCGGCATCCCCTGCCGGCGGCGCCAATCTCCGTCTCCAGCAACCCCTGCTGGTGGCGCCACGTCCGCTGCTGGCAACCCCTGCAAGCGGCAGTACCATCATAACTCTCCCCTCGACTGGCCTTTTTCCCATGCGTCCCAGAATACATCAGCTGGGAGAGGGTTGGGCGACATTCGTGCGCTCCCATCCTTCTCCTCGACGTCAGCGAACGCCTGGAGGCCGACCTGCTCCTCGCTGCTTCCGATGCCTTGAGGGGGGACATCTTGCTCGTGTATGTGCCGGCCCTGTTCGCTGCCTGCGCTGCAGGGGGGACGGACACCGCCAAGCTACGTGCGGGCAGCCTCCCCTACACGGACTGCCAAAATCCTCTCCGGCGCAGTCTCACTTGGTGGCTACCGCCACAGGCTGCCCAACCGTCAACATCCCCTGGTCCCCGGAGCTGCAGCGAGGTTTGGGGTTCTTCCATGGATGCGTTGTCGGTGATGCATCTGGAATGGCGCTGGACCTGGTCATGCTGCGTTCAGCAATCGTTTGCCAGCTTGGCAACTCCACCCCCTTTCACCTCAGCAGGATCGCGTCAGGACTATGGCTCCTCGTCCCTGGGTCCCCCCGACAGTGTGAGGCGCTTCTGGCCACACCCTCCCTCCTGCCTCACGGACGTGTGGTGTGGCGGCCATGGAAGATGACGGACGGCACGCTGGCGCCGCCGCCGGTGTCAAGGCGCACCGTCAGAATCCGTGGGATTCCCCTTCATCTCCTACGGCCAGAGGTTGTCGCGGCTGTCGTTGGCGGTTTCGGCACCCCCACCTCCATCGCCATTCCCATTGCTGGATCGCCGGACCTAACCTCGGTGTCGGCGGAGGTTGAGATGCAGGCGACCTGTCGGCCCCCTTCATCGATATCCCTGAAGGCAGGTGATGGGACTTTCCTAATTTCCCTGCAAGTCGGGATGGCGGCTTCCTCATGGGCGGGTGTCGTCGCCGGACTCGCCGACGTCGGCCACCAGGAGTCACCCCAACGGGCCCATGCCTCGGAACCTGTGCAGAGAGGTGCAATATGTACTGGGAGGACAGGTGTCAGTCCCTCACAGGCGGGCCTCTTGGAAGTTCAAAAGTCTGCCAGTTCAGATTTGACAGGTGTTGATCCCCCGCTGGCTGGCATATCGGCAATTCAAATTTCTGCCAATTTAGGTCATGTTTCTGCCAGCTCGGGTCCAGCTTTTTTGCCGCCCGCACATGCAACCCTGGCAGGTGTCGACCTTTCACAGGCTGGCCTCTCGGCAATTAATTCTGCCAGATCGGGCCCTGCCCTTCTACCGCCCATGCATGCGACCGGTACAGGGATAGCAGGTGCTGATTCCTTGACATCTGGCCTCTCAGCGAATCAATTTTCTGCCAATTCAAATTCAACTCTCCAGCTGTCCATGCATGCGTTGTCCCGAGAAGGCAAGTGTAGATCCCTCACAGGCTGACCCCTTAAATTCTGCCAGCTTGAATTCAATTTCCCAGACTTCTCAGCCGCTCGAGCCAAGGCCATTCCGCACCATCAGTGGCCCACCTCCAACAGCCTCACTCATTGAACCTGACCCGTTTTCATCCCCCTCTCAACCCCCAAGTCGCGTCCCACTCGCCTCACCCTCTCAATTTTCCATCATCTCCTCTTCTAATAGAATCCCGTTACTGACGCCTCCTTCTTTGTCGTCACCACCACCTGCCACCACTGATTCCCAACACCCTGCAACACCATCTCGCCTGGTGAGCCCGCTGCGAACCCACATCACCTCCAGCCCGCTCTCATCACCATCCCTGTTGCTTGATGGTCACTCCGTGGATATGGAGCGGGATGCCCCCCTTTCTGGGCGGTCAGACGCGGTCTGTCGGGGGGTGGCGAACCTTGTGGGTTCCAGGCACGTCCGTCGGCATTCTGGTGCCAGACCTGGTACACCTCGACGACTTCTGGCGTTGGGCCGATCGGCCCAGCGTTTTCTTTTGCACTCACGTGGTGGTGCTTGTCGGAGGATGGCAGCGGACAGGGGCTCGATCACCCATGTGGCGGCTTCTGCGTCCTCACACCGACCTTGCATGACGAACAACAATTCTGGATCTGTGGCATCTGTGGTGGATCAACGGGCCAATGATGGGAAAGATCTGACTGCTGACCCTGTTCCTGGCCTCGCCGACATCTCGGCAGCGTCGGGGACGGGTGACTGAAGCTGACCCCACTCTGATGTACGACCCTGACGAAGTTGCCTTGATGGCTCGGGCTTGTGGTATCAGGCGAAAGCCTGTCCGCAATCCTCGCCCAAATGTATGGGGTAATCTGTAGCCGGACGTCGTCCAAATGTGTGGGGCATTCTGGCTTCGTGGATTTTGTTTGGTGTGCACTTTTTATTGATGGGCAAGGTGTGATGGTGGTTAGTGGTGCATGTTTTCTTATTTTGGTCTATGGGGTATGGCTCTGCGTAGCCATTTTTAGATTTGAGGTAGCGTGTTGATGTTTTCATGTCCTGGTCGTGTGCGGCCTCTTTATCAACTTATTGTAACCCCTATTATTATTAATGGAACTCCTGGATGACTACCTTCTTGCTAGTCATCCTTTCTCGTTTCAAAAAAAAAAGATTGTGGGAAATACTCCCCTATGCTACAGGATGGATGAATTGTTGCTTTGTACTGTATGAAGATCTTTATCCTCAATCTTCCTGGCGGAGCTCTCATCAAGACTTTCTGCTGCTAGCCTTCCTCATTAAAAAATAAACTAAAAAGATTGCCATTCAATTTCAAGCCCATATTCCAGGGGTAAAAAATGGTGCCTTCAGTTCTAATATTTCTGTTCAAGCTAGCAAGATTTTTCATAGATTAGCTTAAACTCCAATTTCATGAGGCTTGGCCAGGTTCAACTTTCCTAACTCCCATGCATTTATGGGATAGTGGCACAGAAATAGGTATACCAAAAGAAAGCAGTGTTCGTTGGGAAATGAAGTAAATTGCCTTATCATTTTTTTCCCTAAACATAATTGTCCTGAGTCCTGAACCTCAGATGTAACAATAATAGACACTTTACTATTCCCTTGTACAATAGATGTAGTTAATTTATAGAGTGAACCTCAATTAAAATGTGGATGATGCAAAGACAATCTTGAGAGATTTTCTCTACCAAATTTTGTTCATTATTTTGTGATTACTTCTCAACTTCACAACAGAAATAGTGTGCTGATTTGCACGCAAAAAATAATGCCCCATTTTCTGGTTAACGGATTTAAGTCATAGACAACTACACTGGTATCTTGGCCGTTCTTTTTTCTCCATTCATATTAACAAATGTAGTCTTTATGTTTAGTCATCCATGGTGGATGGAAAGTCTTATTTTCTTTGTTTGTCTCTCTTATTTTGATAAATGGCTGTTCTTTTGTCATTAATAGTATCAATGAATTTTAAGCGTGACATTCCTCTGCTGTAGTATGTATTTGCAGCAGCAGAGAATATTAAGAAGATAGCTCATTGGGAGGTTGATGTTCTCGTGGATCTTTTCCATGCTAGGACGGGTGTGAATAATCTTAGTGGAGGGCTCTTCAAGGGGAAAACACTCATCTATTCGGATCTGACACACGTGGTCTTGAAAATCTTGCCTAAATACCATGCAGAAGCAGAAGAAAATATTATTCTTGTCTCTTCTCACATCGACACAGTCTTCTCAGCGTAAGTTCCATAACTGCAACTTATTTGTTGTATTTCATCTATAATATATTATAGTTATTTTTCTGTGAGAGAATATATTAGCAAATGATTCAGGTTGGAATTGTTATTCCAATTAGCATAAATTTCTCATGGTTCTTGTACTTGTATTGTTTCTACAAGTGCCATTATCTGACCACAGATAGACACATAATGTGCTCAGGTACCTAGTGATGCTTTTAGCACTTTTGGCTAGTTCTGGGATGATCACAATGTGGTTGTGTTGATGTGAAATTCAAATAATTTTAGTAGTAAATGAGTCTCTTGTGCTTCTCAGGGAAGGAGCTGGTGACTGCAGCTCGTGCATTGCAGTTATGTTAGAACTTGCCAGAGGAGTATCTCAATGGGCACATGGGTTTAAGCAAGGTGTTATTTTTCTTTTCAACACTGGAGAGGAAGAGGGTCTTAATGGGGCTCATAGTTTTATTACACAGGTTGGCATCCATCAACTTTTTTTTCTTCAACTTAATTTTTTGATATAATGTTCTGACTTTTGTATTTGCGTGATCTCTGGGATGATATTGTCAATGGCTTTTCTTTATATTCTTCATGATAATTCTGTTTGGTCTTGAAATATGACACCTACTTTTTTTTTGAGAGAGAATATGACACCTACTTTTTCCTGCAGCACCCTTGGGCGAGCCAAATCAAATTAGCAATTGATTTAGAAGCTATGGGCATTGGTGGAAAATCTAGCATCTTCCAGGTCAATCCTATTATGCCATTGTCCTGTAAAGTTGAAGTCATTTTTCCCCTCCTATGTAATTTAGAAACTTAATACCTTCACAAAGAAAAAGAAGTCCTTGTTCAGTTAAATTCTCTCTCCTACTCAATAACTTATTAATTCTTATACATTCTCCATCCCAAAGTGTTTATTTTACTAAATATGGATCCATTAGTAGGTTGGTGCATCTCGGTGGCCCATTGAAACATATGCCAAAGCCTCAAAATACCCATCTGGTCAAGTGATTGCACAGGTCAGCCCTTACTTTTGTTGGTGTCTAGATATTATGGAATATCATCTTATATAGGTGCTTATATCTTGTCATCATTTCATTATCTTCTATCCTTGATGTTAGATTTCTCTTTTCTATCTTAATATTTTATCATACTTTTGGTCACATCTAACAAGCATACACATGTGTGAACAAAGTGAATTGGGCTACCCAAATTTGGAAATCAACTGGAAAATGAGGTTAAAATGGTCTGATGTATGCTTATACCTCTCTCAGCAGTTTTGCACTTGTAAGTAATTCCTAATGTTCCCTAGGGTTAACTGCAACATTTGGATGAACCAATATGATAAAGACTGAAAATATAAATGCTAAAAATATGACAAATATTATTAATGGTAAAAATAAAAAAATCATAAATACAATTACTAATAATTTTGTCTATTCGAAATGACGAATCTCCACAATAAGTAGTTTTTTTAGAAAAGGGGAGGATCAATGCCAAATTATGGGCACCATCCAATATGTACTAAAACTATATCATGGAGAATCGTCAAGTGTGTGGGTGTGAGGAAACATCAGAAAGTGACCAAAAAAGGTGTACAAAACACATGGCACACACTGGTGCGATGACAACTGTTAATGCTTACCCAAAACCCCTCTCTCAATGCGGAGGAGGAGATGCGTTGAACTATGTTTTGTACATGACATCCCCACTAAAAATAGTGCAGTTTCACTACAGCCAAATGACCCAGGTGTCCGCCAAAAAACTCGCCAATGGATGTTGCCAACCCCGACCCCTGTGCAGACGGAAGTTGCAAATGGTGTCGAACTCGAACATGACTTACAAGCAACCTGCTGGACAAGAGAAGGCCCATCCCGAGCGAGGTCGTGCTAGATTGAAGGATGTCATGATATGACTGCCTTTGAACAACACCTATGCCAATTCCAATTGGACGTAGGTGAGATGCAAGATCAGCTTGCAATGCACGAGCGCAAGCTTACCACAAACAGTGGCTGTGACGATGGTTCGAGACTCTGCGCCGCTCTATGCGTGATTCGAATTAATTGAGGCGGTGGTCATAAATTTGAGCGAATCCATGGGTAACAAGATGCATGCAATTTGAAGTGGTTTGAATGAGGAACTCAAGATATTTCTAGATGAGATCAATGGACATTTGTGTAACAAGCGGCATCATGAATCAATCGCCTTCCACGAACCAAGAATCAACATACCTAAGTTGAGGCCCTACAAATGGAAGATGTCGGCAAAGGAAATAAACAACTTTTTGTGGAATGTCTGATGATACATGAAGCCCTTGGACGTGATGTTAGAAGCAAGAATGGTCAAGGCCACTTCTTTCTACTTGCAAGATGCGGTTATGTTATGGTTTGATACCATATCGACAACGTCAATCGCGGCATTGAGGAATTTATTGTGACATGGGAAGCATTCAACGGGTAGCTTGTCAATTACTTCTGTCCGCAAGATTGGGACTGGAGGTTAAGATCGTCTTGTTCTAACATAAGACAATGTTGAACGAGCATATGAAATAGTTCATAAAGCTCCGCCTGCAAAATTCCTAGGTGGATTAAGACATTGTTGGTAGTACTCGTCAAGGGGTTGAAGCCTTGAGTTAGGACAGAGTTGGAGCGATGAGGTTGCCCAAAACTTTGATCGTTAGTCGGCGTTGCTAAGTCGTTTGTGGAGAATTACTTCTAGCTGATGATGAAACATAATGTTGAAACTTTCATGAAGACTTGTCTCATTTGCCAACAAAGATAAAGGCATCCATGAAGAGCCAATGGATTTCTGGAACATGCTTATTCCAGAATGATCAATAAAAGGATGTTTTCATGTCCCCTAAAAAAAAGGATGTTTTCTCAACATTGGCCTGTCCAAGTTTAATGGAGCAATTACCATCATGGTGGTCGTGGATCGATTTTCGAATTGGCTTCTTCGCCTCAAGGTGAATGATTCTACTGCACTTAGGCGGCAGCTCACGTATAAATGAAATTGAGTGTTGACATCTCCCTCCGGGTCTATTGGGAAGGCTGCAGTCATTGTGTCTCTACCTTCTTGTCCTCCATTTAGAACTAGTCATCTACTTACCCCTCAAGAAAAACAGCAACTGTAGTCACAAGTATCTACGTAGATTAGCAAATGTCCCTCCTGGTAGCACAACACAACTAATCATCTTTGTTACTAGGCCTTGCATACCAAAATCTCTTTAGTGTTAGTAGTGTGATGTCTCTATCACATAAACACTACAAAATTCTTACTCTTTTGATAAGCACCCAATATCATCCATGCAAGTCTTGACAGGTTTTTTTTGTACTTGAATTTATTATTATTTAATATAATTATGCTAAAAAAGGAATTTTTATATATTAATTTCTCATAAAGAATTATTATTATTTTTTGTTTGAGCATTTTCATGTGTATATACCATTTTAATATATTTTTATTTCTTCAAAGTATTGTTAATGTATAGGTGAAATAGTTTCTGTAGTTTATTATTTATTCAATTACTACTATATTTGTGCCATTAATTTCTCATAAGCGAATTACTGTATATTTTTACTTTTCGAATATGACATTTCATGCCGCTAAGTAAAGTTGTTTATGCTATTTTTTTCTTTTTGATCATATCAATTATTTTTCTTAATCACTATGGTATATTCATAAAATTTGTTTACTTCATAAATTTACTTTTTATTCTCAATGCACTATTTTGTGTATGTTTGTAGTACATTTTTTTTATTTATTTACTGTTACATTCTTGCCATTTTCTTATAAATTTCTTAAATTATTATATAATTATAAATTATTAAATTTCTTGCCATTTATGTACTTAGCCGACCCCACCTAGTGGGATAAGGCTTTGTTGTTGTTGTTGTTGTATTATATATTCGTTGATCCATGTTCATAAGATTCGACATGATTTTATGTTGGCTGTCGGGGCCTAACACAACCCTCCTCCTTTATCCGGGCTTGGGACCGGCTATAAAATATAGGCGGAGTTTGTTGTTGTATTATATAATTATAAAAGAAATCAAAGATATCGTCCATTTTCATACATTCTCTATCTCAAGCTATGCATGCATAAATGTTCCATTTAAACTATATGACATAGAAGGAATGCAGACATTTTCTAACGTGCCGCATTATATAACGATCAAGTAACTTGAATGCACACGTGATTATTATGGCAAGTAACTTGAATGCATGCTAAAATTTCAGTATATCTTGAATGCACTAAAACTTATCCGAGGAGAGCACATCTTAAAATGTATTTATTTTTTTAAATGAATAAATTTCTATTTGAACAATATAGAATCATATTATGTTCTTTTCTAAAAAAACGTTGTTTATTACTCTGTATTATTTAACTTTAATCTAAAACTTTATATACAATGATCTATTATTAAAATCTATATCTATATATTATATTAAAAGGAGGACATTCCCATGAAATATGGCATGCTCTCAAATTTTTTTAAAAAATATATAAATAATTACTTTTACACAAACTTGGGAAGAAAAGATTAGTTATAAGTAACAATTGAAGTGAATAAATCTATGACACATGACATGCTCTCAATTTTTCAAAAAAAAGCTAATGTAAATAGTTACTTTTACACAATCGTGGGAAGAAAAGATTAGTTATAACAACTGAAGTGAATAAATATTAATCTATTCTAATTTTGAGTGAATGTTTAGTTAGTTAGTAACTATAATATGTTATGAACGATTCCATCATTTTTTATAAACAAAAGTTATTGGAATAATTATTAAACTACTATGAAAAACGGGTTACACGGTTAAGTTTATTGGGAACTTTAATCATATATTCTAATAATATTCTAATAATCAAGCATGGATAAAATAATAAATGGAAAATGCATAAATCTATCAAATATTCTCAAATAATAAAACTAAAACATTAATCTATCTGTCATAAAATTTTTAATGGTTGATTACTTAGTAACTATCCATAAGATGGTTCTTTAGTAAGTAGTAACCATCTATTCTACGAGTTCTTAGATGTAATGCCTCCTTATAAATACTATGGAGGAAATCTTCATGCATGTCCTTTAGTTTCTTTTGGGGAGATTATTTCCTTCGATGTTTTTGCAATTGTAGTTTATCATATTACTGTTCCTTAGTTTTTATCTTTAGAAGTTATTAAGTTAATTTTTATCTCATTAATATATAATCATAATGTTAGAAGTTTCATGTTTATTATATATTGAAAAAATGCCAGGAAGTAAATAAATACTGAGATATTTTGTATCCTCATTACTGTTTATTTTCAATAAGATTTTTTTATGATTATATTAGAACATCATTTTCTTAATGACCATATTTTGTTTTCTATAAAATAAGTCCTTTTAATTTATGGGAGAATTGGATTCCTTATAGTTTATTTTACCATATTTACATTACTTTTTTATTTATATAGTTATAACTATATATATATATATGTCAAGAAATAAAAAAATAAGTAACTAAATACAAAGAATTTAAACTGACATAATATTTTTATAACTACATTCTAATAGCATTTTATGGAAATATATTTTTCTATAAATAATTCTTTTTAAATTCTGTGTACATTTGTTTTCTTTTATTTTATTTCAGAACAATGTCATAAGTGTTTAATTTGTGTTCATTATAAAGGATCATTAATTTGCTATTTAATTTCTGACTATAATTTTCTATAACCATATTTTATCAGCATTTTTCACATGTGATAATTGGATTTATTTAAAATTGTTTTATAACATCATAATTATTGTTTAATTTTTATTCGTTTATAAAAATATTATTTGTCATTAAACATTATCATATTTGTTTACATAATTTTCATATAATGGTGTTTCTTTTAAAATATTGTTAGTGAACAAATGCAATAATTTTTTAAGTATATTATTTATTTCTATATGGATAGTCCTCACTATGAGTTATTTCTTTATGTAAAATTTTTATTACCATATATTCTATTTCAATAAATAATTATTTTTTTATTTTGTGAGAATTGGATTTCTTTTAATTTGCTTTAGAGCATTGCCATTGCTGCTTATTTTTTGTTTACTTTAATATATATATATATATATATATATATATATATATATAAAGAACAAATAAATACAAAGAATTTAAAAAATTTTACACAATAATTTTGTGACCATATTCTATTATCATTATTTTATAAAACCATTTTTTGTTCTATAAAGTAATTTCATTTAAATTCTAATATAATTATATTCCTTCTGATTTATTTTAGAAAATTTTCATGACTGTTTAATTTCTATTCATTATAAAGAGTATATCCTTTTTTATCTTTTAGCATTATCGTATTCATTTATAGCATTTTTATATGATTGCATTTCTTCTTAGAATATTGTTCGTGTACAAAAAGTAAATGCTTTTATAGTATATTATTTATTTCTAAAATAACAGCTCTCACTATGAGCTATTCTATTTGATTCTTTTACGAGTGTTCTATAAACAACAACAACAACAACAACAACAACAAAGCCTTATCCCACTATGTGGGGTCGGCTACATGGATCATACGACGTCATTCCGCTCTATTAGTAACCAAATCTTTTGGTATATTATTCACCAATAGATCTTGCTCTATTAATTCGCCAAGTGTCCGCCTTGGCCTTCCTCTCCCTCTTTTAATCGAATTCCAGATTATTTGATCTACTCTTTTTACTGGCGCATCTAATGGTCTTCTCTGAACATGACCAAACCATCTCAAACGATTCTACCATTTTCTCACTAATAGGAGCCACTCCGACTCGTTCACGTATATGGTCATTCCTAATCTTGTATGACCACACATCCATCTCAACATCCTCATTTCGGCTACCCCCACTTTACGTTCATGTTGTCCCTTCATAGTCCAACATTCACTATCATATAACACTGCCGATTTTATAGCAGTACGATAGAATTTTCCTTTAACTTTATTGGGTACTTTTCTATCACAAAGAACTCCAGTGGCTTTCCTCCACTTGCACCAACCAGCTTGAATTCTATGATTAACATCGTCATCAATCTCACCATCTTGTCTTACAATTGATCCTAAATATTTAAACTTTGTCACTTGATGAATTATATCCTCCCCTAGTCTAACTTCCAAATCGTCTCTAAGTTGTTTATTTGTGAAATTGCTATGCATATATTCTGTTTTATTCCTACTTAAACGAAAACCCTTTGACTCTAACGTATTTCTCCATATTTCCAATTTTGTATTAATCTCTTCTCTTGAATCCGCTAAAAGTACTATATCATCCGCAAATAGCATGCACTTAGGTACCTCCTCTGTGATACTCTCGGTTATAGCATCGATAACTAAGTTAAACAGATACGGGCTTAAAGCTGATCCTTGATGTAGGCCAATTCCTATAGGAAATTCATTTGTCTCACCTCCGGGTGTCCTAACCCAAGTCAACCTTAATGTAGGCAACACTCACCTTCTTCTTTTGCAAGACTTTTCAAAGTACATCCCTTGGTACCCGATCATACGCCTTCTCTAAGTCAATGAAAGCCATATGTAAGTCTCTTCTCCTACTTCGATACTTCTCCATCATCTCCCTTAGTAAATAAATCGCCTATGTAGTGGATCTTCCTGGCATGAACCCAAATTGTCTCTCAGAAATACTAGTCTCCATTCGCAATCTATGCTCAATCACTTTTCCCATAATTTCATTGTGTGACTCATAAGTTTAATCCCTCTATAATTTGCACGATTCTGAATATCCCCTTTATTTTTGTAAATAGGAACTAATGTACTTAATCTCCAATCATCAGGCATCTTTTTCGACCGTAAAATTTCATTAAATAGTTTACATAACCACAACACACCTTTTTCTCCTAAACATTTCCAAACTTCAATCGGTATACCATCCGGTCCAACGGCTTTACCATTATCCATTTTCTTAAGAGCTTCGCTAACCTCCGAGACTCTAATTCTACGATAAAATGACCTATTAAGCTCACATTCGCTAACTGTCAAGTCCTCCAAATCACAACGGGAACCTTCACATCCATCATTAAATAGCTTATAGAAATATTCTTCCCATCTGTTCTTAATATCTCCTTCAGTAACTAAAACCTTGCCAACTTCATTTTTTATGCATCTTACTTGATCCAAATCTCTCGACTCCTCTTTATTCCTTGCAATCTTGTAAATCCTTTGTTCACTAGTCTTTGTCCCTAACTCTTTATAAAACCTCTCATATGCTTTAGCACGAGCATCACTAACTGCCTTCTTAGCCTCCCTTTTCGCCAAACGATACTTTTCCCAATTGTCAGAATTATTGTCTAAGTGTATCGCCTTGAAACAATTCTTCTTATTACGCACCTTTTCTTGGACCTCCTCATTTCACCACCAAGTCTCCTTATCTCGTGGTCCAAACCTTTTGATTCTCCTAAAATGGCTTTAGCAACCATTTCAACCTTTTTTGCCACATTCTCCCACATGATACTAGCATCTCCTTCTAACTCCCACACACTTTCTTCTAATAACTTACTTCTAAAAATCTCTCGCTTCTCCCCCTTTAACTGCCACCACTTGATATTTCGATAAAAAACTGTTCGAGATTTTGGTTTTATACATTTCATTTGCATATCAAGAACTAACAATCCATGTCGTGTAGTCACCCCATGCCCAGGAGTGTTCTATAAACGTTTCGAGATAATTAGAGTAGTAATCAAAACAAATATAATGTATGATTATATGTGTCATGAAATTTATATAAGTATGAAATATACTAACAAATCAATATCCCAAATTTAAATGAAAATAGTATGTTCTAAGAACAGAGAAAAATAAATGGGACACAAAGAGAATTAAATAGACTAATAATTTTTATTAATTTATAATTATCATATTCTTTATGTAATATTAAAATATATCATACTAATATTTACTTATTTTATAAACATTCGATTCATCTAATTTTGCATTGTCCGCGCATCGCGCGGGCCATCACACTAGTAGATACTAAAAGAACAACTAAAACTTCAAGTAAATTTCGCAAATCGGTCATCCAATTTTACTGACCTTCCATCACTCAACTTTGTTTTCTAACTAGACAGTCATCAAACTGTTAACATTTTGTCAGTGTAGTCATGTTGACATCCTATGACCAATTTCCTCATGACTGCACATATGTGACTGCCATGCAAATTATTCTCACTCCAACGTTGACACATCAATAAAAATAATTTTCTCTCCCACATATCCATTAAAAAAGTGTCATTTACGATGTCCTGCCACACTAATGTTTAGATATCTTCTTAATGGACACATTGGAGAGGAAAAAAAAGAGTATAAAATGTGTGTCAACGGAGTTGGTAGTACTCATCAGCATGGCAATCACATATGCAAGGTAATGGGAAACCTGCCATATCAGGTCAACATGATCGTACCTGTTTTAAAAGTTGGATTACCATCTGGTTAGAGAACAAAGTCGAGTGACTGTATTGAGAAGATGTATAAAGTTGGGTGACCCTACAAGAAATTTATTGATAAAACTCAATAACAAAATTGCCAATAACTAGAAAATATTTAATAATATACGTGAACGAGTCGGAGTGGCTCCTATTAGTGAGAAAATGGTAGAGAATCGTTTGAGATGGTTTGGTCATGTTCAGAGAAGACCATTAGATGCGCCAGTAAGAAGAGTAGATCAAATAATCTGTAGTCCGATTAAAAGAGGGAGAGGGAGGCCAAGGCGGACACTTGGCGAACTAATAGAGCAAGATCTATTGGTGAATAATATACCGAAAGGTTTGGTTACTAATAGAGCGGAATGGCGTCGTATGATCCATGTAGCCGACCCACCTAGTGGGATAAGGCTTTGTTGTTGTTGTTGTTGTTGAAGTAGCAGCTTTAATTAGATACTGCAGAAAAGAATCATCATGTACTTCACACAAGCCAAGCTTAATATAAAAAATTCAACAAGTGGCAAGTTTTACAGTTGACATGTGTATTCAGAGATATGTCAATACTCAGGTATAGACCTCATAATGGTCCTCCAACATGTCTTAGATAGCAATACATACCAGCTATGTGGTTCTGAAAATAGATCTAGGCAACTGAGAGTTGTGCTGTCGTTTCATGTTTCCTTCGGCTATTTTTTAATTCCAACTCTGTATTTTTTGGGTGAACATTGTCATTTGCAGAACATGGTGCACTTAGGACGATTTTAGATTAAAAGTGTTCTAGGTGTTTCTGTCCTGTTATTCACTATGGTTATCTGGCTCTTGGCACCTCCATAAATTCTTTTATTATTATGAAATAATTGGAGTGACAACTCTGGTTGGTTGTTATCTTCTCTCTTCACATTAGGATAAAGGCATTGCAGGTAGCAGCTGAAACTTACTTCCAACAACATGCAATATCAGCGGAAGAAAAATGACAATAAAAGTCGATGCATGATAATGACATAGACTCCTCAAAATTTAACTTCTTAGAACCTCTGCACCACAAATATGAACTGATTTGGGATATAATCCTTTGTCAAAGCTTATAGTTATCATATTTCTGCAGGATCTTTTCCTTTCCGGGGCAATACAATCTGCCACAGACTTCCAGGTTTATCAGGAACTTGGTGGTCTTTCTGGTCTAGATTTTGCATATTCAGATGCTACCGCTGTTTATCACACAAAGGTTTGTTTATTTGATGTCAAACTCTGGATCAATCGTTGATGTTTTCATATTTGTTTCGAGAAATTTTGACTTTCATTGTGATGAGCCCACTATCTAAACTGAGGTGAAATGTGCATTTTCAATCCTTTTTTTTTTCTAAAAGGAATAACCACTTTATTCAAAATAATATGATTTTCCACATGGAAAAAGTGGAAGTAACTACTTCAAAAGAAAGTGGAAGTAACTACTTTTAAAAAGTGGAAGTAACTTTTGAGGTAGATGCTCCTTCCAACAAATACATGTAATCCACTAGATATACCAAGGTTAGGCTAAATAGTCCGCCACTTAATTGGTCTCTCTCTATATCTACAGAAGTTTGTACATACCAAAATATTGAAGCAGATTCCAACAACCCTTAGTTAGATTTCTAATAGACCATGGACAACTTGGCTTTGTTAGAAGGATCTGAATCAGATTTGTGATTGTTGAAAACCCTTTTAGTTCCATCCAACAATCCTCTAGCACAAGGTTGGTTTTACATGTGGTAGTTCGTGCACAGATAAAATGTCCTTTAGTAAATCTTGATCCAAGATGATGGTGGTACCCAGTTAATCCACTGGATTTAGATCCTTCAGTTGAACACAGGCAGCAATGACTGGATATGTAATCTTTAATGTTTCTCTAAGTGGACTCCCTCGTCTATTCGTTTTCCCATGGCCCAATGTTGGAAGAGAAAGCAAAAGTTAGTTATCGTTTGGAATAAGTTCCATATATGAAGGTTGAAAGGGCAATAAAAAACAAATGCCGAACTGTTTCAGAGTGAAGTCCACAAAGTTAAAATGAGGGTCTTGTCAAATTGGAATCTTATTCTTTGTGACTAATTTTATTAGTTTTTGGGGAAATTTCATAAGGGTGGCTGAGTTTGTAATTGCCTTCTAAGAATTATATCAAAAGCTTTTTTTTTTCCATATCAATTTTTCATGAACAGAAAATGTGTCTTCATTCCTTGCAGAATGTGCAATTTCTTGAGCTATTAGAATATAGTAGTTGTTCATGCTGATTGAGTATGTGGCTTGTTGAAATGATATCCTTGTCATCAACCAAGTTTATCACATTTTTCTTTTTCTTAACATATTTATGCAGAATGACAAGCTCAAGCTCCTTACACCAGGATCTCTTCAACATCTTGGAGAAAATATGCTGGCATTTCTGATTCATTCTTCAATGTCATCAAATTTCAGCAAAGAATTTGAAACTAAAATAGAAGAAAACAGTCATCAAAACCAACTTATCTTTTTTGATATCCTGGTATTTTTGAACTTATACTTCTTACAGTTTTTAGAGTAATGCTTATATGTTTGCTATAATAAAGTAGCTGAACAGAAGCTACGATTGCTGGCTTGTCTCTTATATTTATTTACATTACTGTCATTATGTATTTACACTGGTTGCATATTGCACAGCACATCTTAGCACAAGAAAAGTTTAATTCAACATGTAGGAATGGGTGAATATCATGGATGCCATTGTGGCTGAATCCTGCTGCTCGACGTGCACCCATTAACTAAAAAATGAAGCAGTGATGACACATCTACGTATCCAAGTGATCCACTTTTTCGAAATAGCATGCCTTCTCAGAGATGACCAGAGAAAAGGCCAAGAAATAGTGTTGGAGCCCTTTGAGAAATCAACTTTTCCACATAAATCTGGTGTCGTTATTGCGTCGCCATTTGGAAAGGATGTTGGAGGCCATTGAGAAGCTATCGCAGATAGAGCAACCATTCACAAAACCATTCTGGACGGGGTGAACTAGTGTTGGAAATACTTTTTTTTTTTAGGGGACTGGAGTCAGACGCGCTACGATTGCGCCACGGATCCACATTATAGTTCTGGTAAAGCTTGTCGCAGCTTGTTAGCCAAGATGCCCAAGACCCTCTAATGATTGATAATCTTCAATGCATTTTGCACCAGTTCTTTTGGGAATGAGAAAGAGGAACTGGTTGAGTCTTTCAAATCCCCAGTTATCTTCAGCAAATTCTTTTATCACAGCAATCATATCATGTTTCACAATCGGCCATTAGTCCTTGTAGAACAGAACGGGGAAACCATGAGGCTCCGGGACGCCCTCCGTGTTTGAATCCATTATAGCCTCGAAGATTTCCTTCTCTGTGAAAGCTGAAATGATCTCCCATCTGCACATGTCATCAAGTCTGGGGATCTCTTTATCTAACCATATACCATCTTGTAGGATCTCAAAGGGCACCAAGAGGGGGGGGGGGGTGAATTGGTGTTTAACCAAAAATATCGATTTCACGAAATCTAAACCTTTGCAATTCAGATTATAAACACAATATTAATGGGGAGAAAGAGTGAGAGAAATCAAACACGAAGACACGGGTAGTTGTTGACGAGGTTCGGCCACACTTTAGCCTACGTCCCCGCTTCGACTTCTCGACCTCGAGACCACCGGAGATTTCACTAATCCCTTCCTTTGTTCCAAATGGGGCAAGGAAGAAAGCCCTTTACACAACCACTTTTTTCTCCGCTTGGAGAGGCAAGGCAACCTCTCCTCCTATGAAGCTAATATTTTCTTTCGCTCAAAAGGTAAGATTTGGAACCTCTTTTACACAGGAGCTTTCACAATCTTTCTGAAGAATAGTTTCTCTCTTTTACAATAGAACACTCACAAGAAGAGAAGAGCGAAAGAAAGAAAGTTCTAAATGATAACTTCAAGAGAAATGATCTTCTTTTTATTTCTTGAAGTTTTGCTTTGATGCTTGGATTGGATTGCCTTTGCTTCTGGCCTGGGCACTCCTTTTATAGGTTCTGGTATGTGGAAAATTCGTTCAGAATTAATTCCATATTTTTCTCCTCAAATTCGTTCAGAATTAATTTCATTTCAGTAATGGACCGGTCGACCGCATTTATGGGCCGGTCGACCGGACTATATGACCGTTATGCTGATTTCTCCAGTTGCCGCAGCTGATCGGTCGACCGGTTTCTCGACCGGTACAGTTTCGCAGTTTTGATTTGTAGCCGTTGAGCTGATCGGTCAACCGGTATAGTCTCAACGTGGATTTGGCAGCTCCTGCATTGATCGGTCGACCGGTGTCTCGAATCGGTCGACCGGACTTCATAGCTTCGACCGGCAGGTTGACCGCGCTGCACTATTTTGAGTATAACTTTTTGCACAGTTATCCAAATTAGATGATCTTGGAGTCTATGGAAAACTAACAGAATTCTCTACAACTCTGACGTTCCACATTTATCCAAAAGTAATAAGATCAGTGCCAATTATTTAATCAAAGTGTAGTGCATAAAGTTATCTCTTTTTCTTTAAACTTTTTAGCATTTTATCTTTAATTATTTGAGGTTTGTGTCATCAAAATATAACTTAATATGTCATTAAAACTTAGATCTAACATTATAAACTCCCAATAGAAATCAGTTACTACTATACCAATCTGCTCTTCCCTGGAGTACTGTTCACGCGAACCTTGGGGCAGTCAATTTTGTTTCTTCATCTTCTTCGGCTATAGCCCTTAAGTGAAAGAAGCATGTGCTCTCATCTCCCTCACTGATGTAGGAGATAGAGTTGCAGACTACAAGACATGAGATTACTTGGATTCCATGTTTGAGTTATTTTAGGTATTTAGTTGCTCTTAGCATTTAGTTTCTGGTATTTAGTTACTGTTAGTATTTAGTTTCTATTGAGTCAATCTTTCCTTATTTAGTCTATTTGAGAGTCCTAATTGGGGTAAAACTTGTATTGCTGGATCCTATAAAAGGGAAGAGCTGAGTTATTTGGTAGATTATTTTTATTCATAACTATTCAGAAACCAATTACTTCTTCCTTTCTTGGTGTTCTCCAAGTTGTCTGGTGCTGTGTTATTTTCTCTGCGTTCCCAGTTTTGATACAATAATCGTATCAGGTTTCTACGGTGACCCGCAGGGATTAATCCCACTGCTGCACTGCTGCTGTTCCCTCATCACTCACTCAACCAGGTTTGCCTCGAATGCTGTCTCCAAGATATCTCCGTTCTTCTGTCTTCCTCTTGAATAATGTGTTCTGTCAATTCTGAGTGATTTGTCTCCCTCTTTTACCTCTTTTGTCTGCCTGAGTGATTGCCGAGTGTCTTCAATTCTGCCAATTTCTGTGATCCGCAAGGCCTCAGAGAGGCGCATTTCTCCAGCAGCCTGAGATTGTCGTCAATAGTCTCGCAGAAATGACCTGAGTCTCAAGGTGGTTTGCCAGCGTTCTGGTGCCGGAACTGCATCTCGGTTAACCGTTCCATTTCTCCTGAATGATTTGTTTGAAGTTTGGTTCCGATAGCCAGGTTTTCTCTAGCTTGAAATATTTGGCACCTGGTTTGTTCTCCCCAGACTTCCAAGGAATCGGTGTGTCGTCAGAAAAGGGTCATTCCATAGTGCAAAGTTCTGCCAGCTGAATCCTTTCAGCCAGGCAAATGGAGGACAAAAATATGTCAAGTCTGAACTTTGGACAGTCCAAGTGTATCTACAATTAGTAATTGGATATTCCCAATGTTGTCAAAATCGCGATTTAACTCGTGGAATCGGACGATTTTATGATGTCACCCAAGAAAAACGAGTTGACTCGGAAGAAAAATCGTTTTCACCCAGCACGCGATAAAATCGCGAGCTGGCTCGTAAAATCGGTAGAATCGGCGTCCCGCCGAGTCCACTCGAAACATTTTTTTCTGTTTCATGAATTTGTGACTCACCCGATGCCCTAATCAGTTATGTCCCAAAACCATCTGCTGTTCGCCGCCACTGTTTGCTGCCTGCTGTTCGTCGCTGCTGCTGTGCGCTGCCGGTGCTGTTTGCCGCACGCTGCTGCTGTGCGCTGCCGGTGCTGTTTGCCGCCATTGCTGCTGCTCGCCGCTGCTGCTGGTCGCTGCTAGTGCTGTTCGACGCTGCTGCTCGCCGTCGCTGTTCGGCACATGCCGCAGCTCGCCAGAGCCAGCATTTGTTCGCCCCTCTCGCGCCTTCTCCCTCCTCTCTCCATCTTCCCTCTCTCTTCTCTGTCGCTCCTTCTCCCTCTCTCCATCTTCCCTCTCCTCTTCTGCTCACAAGGAGAACCACTGCTCAAGCAGGAGGAGGACGAGACAGAAAAATGACTCGTCCTCTCTTCTCCTGCAGTCCTTTTTTTTTTGTCCACTATTTTTGGGTTTCTGCCAGAAATGCAGTCAGTCTTTTTCCTTTTTTTTCTGTCTACTCAAGACTCTCTGTGGGAGTAGAGAGGATACAGTCTCCTTTTTTTTCTGATTTGACAGCAAGAAAAGACTCGTGTAATCTCATGGAAGAGAGAGAATGCAGTCTCTTTATTTTATTTTTGGTTCATATTTTTCCATGCTTTTTTTTCTGCTCTTTCACGTCATGTATTGCTAACAACAACAACAACAACAATAAAGCCTTATCCCACTAGGTGGGGTCGGCTACATGGATCATACGACGCCATTCCGCTCTATTAGTAACCAAACCTTTCGGTATATTATTCACCAATACATCTTGCTCTATTAGTTCGCCAAGTGTCCGCCTTGGCCTTCCTCTCCCTCTTTTAATCTGACTCCAAATTATTTGATCTACTCTTCTTATTGGCGCATCTAATGGTCTTCTCTGAACATGACCAAACCATCTCAAACGATTCTCTACCATTTTCTCACTAATAGAAGCCACTCCGACTCGTTCACGTATATGGTCATTCCTAATCTTATCTAATCTTGTATCGTCATGTATTGCTAATTTATTAATTATTATAACTTTTAAATTAATTATTATAGCTTATTAAATCATAGATGCTTAATCATTAATTATTATTAGATTTTCTAAATCATATTGAATAATTAATTTATAGGTAAATTAGGTTCTAAGCAGAATGAATATTAATTTAATTGAAAATATGATTTCGGTAGAATCGGACGAGTCGTGCTACGATCTCACGTTTTACGTGTTTACCTAGACTTTCCGTGTCGACTCCGATTTACGAGTTTGACAACATTGGATATTCCACCAAACCGTATTCTCCACCGACTCCTGAAATCCCATCCAACTGGTTTCCCCTGAGCTGTTATCCTCAGGTCTTTCTTCTCTGTTTTAGAGTAGTATTGCAGTCCCCTCCAGTGAACCAAACAGTCCCCGTATCTATTTTTCCCCAGCTTGCTCCACATGTTAACCCTAGCAGTCTAGCACTATCAGTCTGTGGAAGTCATCCATCCTTCATGATAAGATTGCAGATATTGAGTGTCTCCTAGATTCCAAAGAGATGAGCTCATAAGTTGTAATCTTGCCACCCGATTAGACAACTGCCAGATCTACCATTGGAATTAATCACCAAGTATTTGGTAATGTGGTTAGTCCAATCTGAGACCTAGGTGGCCAGCAGCAGTGTAACCACTTGTCGAACACCTGCTGGGCGACTTGTGGTGAAACGATGACCAAGTCAAACAGTAGAGACAATTCGACAGACACCTAGAGGACAACTGCTGCTGAAAGAACATCAGAGAGGAAGACGTCAAGATGCCAACGATGATTTTGCCGACATGCCCCAACTTGAAGAGAGCTTCAGCAGCAATAGCAGAACATCCAATGAGGCAAGTAGAGATTCTTCGATGGAAGTAGAGAACCAAGGGAGCTGGAAACATAGCTCCCAAATCCGGCAACAACGCAATGCCGAAAATGGCAAATGGAGAGGAAACTCCAAAGCAACGACTTGAGGAATGCCAACCGCGATCCATCGCCAGAAAGGAAGTAAGGTTCCGATCGTCAATAACAACGTCGACCAAGTCCGGTCGTCCACAACGACGCCGGTATAATTCCGGAGGTTAAGTTCCGATCGAAAGAGGTTCAATAGGACACTCCTCATGGAGTGCAGGACGCCTCAAAGGCGTAGGAAGCCCTCAAGGACTCATGGTATCATATAAATGTGACAGCAAAGCTGTAGAGATGCCCTTGCGGGGTAGAGAGTCGCTGGAAAGCAAAAGGTGGAGAAGAGGAACAAAGGAGAGAAATCACAAAGATACAAAACCTCGATCTAGAATAGCTGCTTTGATCAATAGAGGCCCGAAGGCATGTGGCAATAACACCGGCAAACTATCGATAACGGCAACACTTTCGGCAAAGACGCTGATGACAACCGACAAGACATCGAAGAAGGAAACAGTGATCTTCACCACGAAAATGGAGACGAGCTCCAAACGGCAAGTCAAGCTCAACCGGCAACCTGGCCGATAATCGCCAAGAAAGCAAATGAAAGCGATGGAAACATGGAAGAGGCAAAAATGAAGTTTCGTTCTAAAATAGTTTCTGAGCTCCTATGCACTGCTAAGATTGATCTTGCAGCAGAAGAAGGAGATGCAGAAATAGTGGAAGAGAGAAATAGAAGAAAACACAAAGACACAAAAAGACGTAGAAAGAAGAACGTGAACTAGAAATAGAGAGAGAAAAGGGGAAACCAGAAATGTGGATCATCGAGCCATAAATATGAAGATAAAGAACTTTTTACTTCCTGGACTTAGCCATGGAAGCCGACGAATCACTTGTCGAGAGGAGCTCACACGGATCTCTAATTAACCTGCTATGATACGATGTTGAAAAATATGTATTCTCTTGTTATTCACCAAACACTAGTGCCTCCTTATTTATAATAAAGGTAAGCAATACAAGAAAGGAGAATATGCTAGAATATTATTTCAGAATATCAGGGATATTATCCCAAAATATCTGGGATATTATTCCAGAAAATATGGGATACTAATCCTGAATAATATTACAAAGATATGCAAAGATATGGAAAGATATGCAAATCATATCTCAATAAGGATCATATAAGTGTTCCAAAGTCTCATGTGCTGGCCCAGGGATGGATGCTGCTCAACATCCCTGAACTTTCCAAGAGAGTATATTCATTGGGTAACCACTTTTGTCCCTGAGGTCATGGACCTTGTGCACATTCCTGGTTGGGTGCACCCGCTCGTCTCGTGTACAGTCTGAACCCACGCAGATACCCAACCCGTTTTGGAAGTAGCATCTCTTCAGGTCCCGTATCATCATTTCTGGTTTCATCCTCGCAGGTTCAAGTCTGTATTGGTTGAAGCAGATTCTGTCATGTGTCTGCTCAATTTTGCCTCTGAAATCTGTTTCTCGGAAGTGAGTGATGAGAATGGAGTGCATTTTGTTGGTTGCATAGGTGACACCTTGTTTCCTGTGCATGTCAGCTCCTTGCACCATTCCCATCTGGTTGTTGCCGATGGTCGTGCACGATGGCGATTGACCCAGAGATCGTCCAGTTTGGTGCGCGAGCGACTTGTCCTCTCCTCTCCTGTGCCTCTTCCTGTTCTAGGCTGGTGATTACCAGATGGGAATTGTACAGGGAATGGGCCAACAGTTGCACTGTTGACTGTGGATATCCTATGGACGCCAGAGATGCAGGGGGATGTTGACTTCCTTGGGGGCTGTGTGGTTGGTTTCATCTCCGGCACCCCCATGGGATCGGTAGCTCTGTGGACGGCGATCATCGCCACTGTGGGTGCGACGCCACCCTTCCACCTGAGTCGTCTCACGAGTGCATCCTGGTTCCTCATCCCGGGCGCACTGCTTTCCCACCCTACAGCTCGACCGTCATCCGGCTCTGTTCTGTAACGCCCCCAAAATTCGGCCCCAATTTAGTTGCCGAATCCTAGGCGACGTTACTTTTCATGACCTAATTTCATAAAATATTGTAGCGGAAAACGTAATAATCATAAAAAGTTCAATAACATAAAACACAGCGGAAGACTTCATAGGTAATAAAAGCCCAAGATAACAATACTAGCCCATGGGCCACATAGGCTCTAACATCAAGACCCAACATAAGGTTCATAATACATAAATGAGTTCAAAAGAAAGTAAATGTCTCCAAGGCCCATAGGTCATACATACTTGACTCACTATGAGTCCATCATCATAATATAAAAGACTAAATGATAACTTGGGCCGTAGTCCGACCAACCCATGTGCAACGTCACCATCATGAGACTCTCGCCGCCGAACCTAAGCCTCGTCCATACCTGCACGGATCCATGGAATGCAGGGGATTTCTCCCGTTAGAGTATGTTGAGGTCCATGCATGTAACGATCCTATGACATAATCTCTACATGTCATGGCATATGCATATCATCATCATGGAACATAAATCATGTACATGCTATGAGCTAGTTATGCATACTATATGGCATATGAACATATCATCATTGCAAGATAAGATAAGCATATAACATCATAATCATTATGTCAAAGCATATCATAACTTATCATTATGCTAAGGCATATCATCATTTATCTTACTTTACTTTAACATCTTCTTATATAACATCTTATGACAAGGGGACAACATTAGCATCCTTTTTGGTGCTTTCATCATCATCTTCATCTTTATGTCCCGAGTCATTTTTGGAAAGTACATACACATATGTAAGACTTTACTTTTTAGGCATTGGTCCCCTTGAAGTACAAACATAAGTGTAAGATTTTACTTTCCACTTTACATCATTTTTTCATTTTCTATCTTGATTAAGATAGCTTATTATCTTGGTGATTGAAAAGACCATGGTGATTCGCGAGTCCTTGGCTAGCTAGGCCGGGACTATTGTCCTCTTTGGAAGTACAAACCACGGTGGGTAAGACTTTACTTCCCCGGGAATACATTACATAAGCTAGTAAGTGAAGACTTTATTCCCCTCCACGATTACAACAAGATGCCAATCCGTGTTTTATTTACATTCATCAATACATACAATCATTCAATACACGTTGCATGTTTTAATGCTACTTATGCTACTTAAGATCATACGTACTTCAAACCATGCTAAGTGTGGACATTCAATCATAACCAAATCATCAGTTCAGAACGGATGACCGTTTTACTTTCGGTCGACCGCTGGACTGGGTATCGGGCAACCGATAGGATTTTCGGTCGACCGTTTTGGTCCTTTCGGGCAACCGAGCTGGGTGTCGGTCGATCGATAGGATTTTTGGTTCGACCGCAGATTACAAAGAGCAACGACTGCTCTACATCGGATGACCGTTGGGGTGTCGGTCGATCGCAGATTCCAGGGAGCAACAACTCTCCAATCGGATGACCGTTGGGTTATCGGTCGACGGTTACATAACTTTCGGACGACCAAACTAGGTGTTGGGTCGGCCGCAGATTCTAGAAAGCAACGCCCTCTCTAAATCGAACGACCGTTGGGGTATCGGTTGACCGTTGTAGGTCTTTCGGACGACCAAACTGGGCGTTGGGTCGACCGCTAATTCCAGAGAGCAACGACTCTTCCGAATCGGATGACCGAATAGGTTTCGGACGATTGTTGGACAGAGTTCGAGATCAATTTGTCTCCGGAACGGTCGACCGATAATGTATCGGTCGCCCGTTATGGGACGACAGACCACACAATTTTACATTCTTTCTTTCCAATCATGCATATCTTGACACATTGAACACATAAGTGGTTCCAAACAACATATGAAACTTTCTTCAACATTCTTAAGATCCTAATAATGAAGTAAATGGGGTTTTCACATAAAGACATTAATCACATTCATATATGCACATGAGCATTAGACAATTCCATTTTGAGCTAGCATAAGTAACAATGAACATCCTATATCTAGACATGATTAGCAATAGAACATTAATCTTAATAATACATGAAGCACATTGGATTCTAATCATGATTAGCAATGGAATAGTAATCAAGAAAACATGAATCATCAAATGCACATTCCCTAAACCTTCATCTAAGAATAAAGGGTTTGTTCTTTATGCCCTAATCCACTCATTCAAACATCATTAGGGAGGGTTTAGGGAGGTTTGGATCCCCTCAAACATACTTTAATAGCAATGTCCTTAATCCTAACTTCTTCCTCTCCTTTCTTTCTTTCTTCCTCTAGCTCCAACAACCCTTTCTTCCTCCTCAATGGTGCTGTCCACGAGCTCAATATGAGCTGCTACAGTGAGAGAGTGATGTGAGAGGCCGGCTACTGTAGCAGAAGTGAGAGTGAGACTTACTGTTGCTACAGTAAATCGAGTTACTGTAGCTCCATAGTGCTGGCCGACATGAAGAGAGGTAGGGTGAGGGCACTGTAGCTAAATGTTTGCTGCTTTGGGGTAAGTGAGTGCATTGGGTCATTAGTTAAATGGTGTTAAGAGAGGTGGGCTTTGGGTTGGAGGCGGCTTGGGCTTTTTAAGTTGCTTTCCCCCTTTTTTTTCATTTTCTTTTAGAATGTTACATGTTCACCGGCGACCATGGCCGGTGGACCCTGGTTTTCGGCCGGTGCCATGGTCATCCGCACACGCTAGCGACATAAGTGCAATGGCCAGAGATCGTGGCACGACGGCTGGGCAATGTCGAGTTGTGGCCTTCTCATCACTGGCAATGTCGAGTTGTGGCCTGATAGCCGCCTCCCGATGTCGATTCTGAGGGCCGGCGACATGGGCTGACGTGGCTGCCGGATGGACAGTGCCTTCTCTGCGACCAGTCGCCTCTGTATCGTCTGTGCGTCTGGACGCGCACCTTCCCCCCTCCGACGAACTCAAATTCCCACCCATGCACGGCAGCCCATCCACGCCCCAAATATACTACACCGAACCCAATCCCACATCAAGCACACCTATCAGCCGCAAGTCAACTGCAGTCAACCCTACATGCCTTAACCCAGCCGGTTTCGAACAATCGCTGTGCAGGCAACCCTCATCCCGCCGGCGACCACCCACCGTCATCCATCCACTGCCTCTTCCAGCTTGCCTTCATCCCAATCCCCGCCAGAGCCACCCCATCACCACACCTCTCCTACCCAGCTGGAAAGCCAAGACCTACACGCTCACATCCCCAGCACCGGGCTGCGGCCAATGCAGCCTCCAGCGCTGGCCTTCGCTGCTATCACCGCCGCCGTGTCATGCTGGGCTGCTCCTCGACCACCGTACTGCCAGCTCCTACAGATCGGGTGCTGCCGGCGTTGTCTTCCACTCCTCCACCGGCTGCGACTGCACATGGCCCAGTCTCAGCCACGGATCGCGTCCATCCGGCAGATGACATCTGCCCCGACACTGACTGCCCGGAGGAGGTTGTAAGACAGGTGGCAGTGGCAGCAGGCTTTCGCCACACGGCCAGACAGCCTGGGACGCGAGAGGAGGCTTCTTGGCAGTTCACAATGCTTCGGCCACTGGAACGCCTCCTGGTCCACTCCCTCAGCAACTTTAGGTGAAAGACAGCAGGGGGCAATGGCCCCTGCACCCAGGGGAGCGACACAGTGTCCTTATAAAGGTCCTCACCTGGAATGTACGCAACTTCGGGGATGTGGAGAGACGCCATACCGTTATATTCGGGAGTGGGAACCAGATGTGATTTTCCTCTAGACTCGGTTTGGGCTCAGATCGGTAGATCCGAGCACCTCTCCCTCAGCGCAGTCGGCCACTTGGGTGGCTGCATCATTGGCTGGCGTGCTAACCAATTCACCTTGGAGGACTATTGGATTGCTCATTTCTCGATGGCAGCACACTTTCGTCACCGTGCAGATGGTTTCTCTTATCTTCTGTCCTGTGTATATGGACCTTGTTCAGCGTCCCTTTGAGGCATTGTGGGAGCACAGTCATGCCCGGTCCCACCTACTTGACGTCCGATGGTTGATTGGAGGAGACTTCAATGTCAACCTTGACATGGAGGATCGTCCCATCAACTATTGTAGGAGGCACTCAGGGGCGAATGAATTCAGAGATTTCATTGACACTTAGGCTCTTGTGGGCTTCCCTGCCACGAATTGCAGTCACATGGCATAGCTCAGCAGCACCATCGTCGAGGTTGAGGCTTGACAGGTTCACATCAGCTGGCCGATGTAGAGACACTTGACCAACCATTTTCGGACAGAAATCCACTTATGTGGCAGTAGCTGGTAGATTGTTCCGGCGACTGACTCGGCTGCTAGGACACTTGCGACTTGGCTGGACAGTTTGCGGTCCTTCCTTCAGGCTTTTCAAAGGCAGGTCCGGGAGGATTGTGACTGGCGGAGGATGGAGGCATTGGGTGTTATCACTTGAATCGGCAGAATGGACCACCGACACCTCATGGAGGCAGAGATTGTGGAGTGCAGGCCTAGCAGATCATTCAGCGCTGTCGACAGACCTATCTTCAGGAGAGAGATGCCAATACACGATTTTTTCTCCTATATGTGAGCTCTCGCCGGAGGGCGAACAAGATCAACTGATTGGAGGGAGGTGCAGGGACAGCAATTTGTCGGCCAACACACCATTGGGGCAGTCATTGCCTTATACTTTCGGGAGTTCTATAGACGGCGGGCCCCGAGCCCTTGGAGATGGGATGGCCCCCCTGGGGTCATTCCCCGACTCAATGGCTCTCATTTCTCTTTGTTTTCATAGGCTTTATTGAGGATGAGGTCACCCAGGCCTAGGGAGATCTCAACGTTGATGCTTCTTCGGGCCTTGATGGGCATCCCAGTGTTCTTCTACAGGGAGTTCTAGCTTGTTCTCGGTAGGGATGTGATGGTCATCATCCAAGAGTTCACTAGTGGGAATCGGGCTTTGAGTGCCTCAACTGATTCCTGCTCTTCATGCTGGCCAAGCGCACACTGGCTGAGTACGTGGACGACTGCAAGTCCTTGGCCGTATCAAATGCCATCTACCTTCTCATGGCTAGGGTGTTGGCTAGCAGGCTCGGGGAGGTTCTCCGTGATCTCATTCATCCGGCCGCAGAGATCATCGCATGTTAGAGCACCGGCAACCAAGCCTTCCTATGGAAGGTGGACTTTTCCAAGGCTTATGATATGATCTCATGGTCTTTTCTTTGGGCTTCCCTGAGACCTGAATCACGTGGATGAAGCATTGCATCATCACAGCTTCATTTTTTGTCCTAGTCAATGGGACGATTGCCAAGGGCCGGGGGCTAGGTGCAGCCACAAGGGTGTCCACTTGCCCCCATGCTCTTTGTGCTCACAGCGGATGCCCTTGCTAGGTGCACTCAGGCTTCATGTGTGGTCAGCATTTTCAGCAGCTTTACCAGGGCCTTGTGCGGTTGTGCCCATCCTCGGACGATACTGTATTCTTTATCGAGGACACTGTTCAGGATGCTAGACGGGTGGCCATTTTGGTGCAGTTGTTTGGTGTTGTATCCGTCCTCCAAATCAACCATCCCAAATCTTCCTTCATCCCATTTGGCATGGTCTTGAACGATGCGGCGGGATGTGCGTCTGTACCCCTGGTGGTACCTTTCCGATCACATATATGGATCTTCTGGGTCTTCCCCTCTCTTATCGCACATTGGCTATTGTGGATGGACCCTGGTTGTTCAGCGACTTGAGCACAAACTTCATGGGTGGAGTTCAAAACTGCTATCACGGTGCAACTAGTTTTTTATGCCTGTTTACTATGCCTTAATTGGGATGCAAGAGTGAGGGGGGCTTTGGTGCAACGCACCAAGATAATGAAGTTTTTTTTTATTTAGTGTGGTGCGAGGCTGTCATTTTCTTTTCTTGGCCTTTTGCTGGCCTCTCTATCAAACTTTCTTGTAACTCCTGCTATTATTAATGGAACTTTTGGATGACTACCATCTTACTAGTCATCCTTTCCCGTTTCAAAAAAAAAAAAACTGCTATCACGCGGCAGCCGGTTTATTCTACTCTGGTCTGGCTCTTCCCGTCTACTACATATCAGTTAGATGCTTGCCCGGGTTCTGAGATGGATGGATTTCCTGAGCGGATTCTTTTGGCAGAGATGCAGCTTAGATTGATGTGGGTACACCTGTAGCATGGCATAGAATTTGCTGACCCACTTCTTTGGGTGGCCTTGGTGTCCGCAACCTCCGTACCACCAACTAGGCCCTTCTTGCCCGGGGGTGGATCATAGGCCCAGCTGACAACTTTTGGAGGATAGTGGTTATCACTTGCTATGGGCATGAGCTGATGTGGGAGTCCAAGCCCTACTACCTCGTGGGGCTTCTTCATTATGGCAGGGTGTGGCAGCTATTCTATCGCAAGTGCGCTCGTTCAAGGTGCCTTCCCTCGTCTATGGGGAGGCATTCTCGTTTGGGTAGCAGAAATGGTTGCCTGGGGGACCTCTGTCAGTGGCCTTCCCCATACTTGGGCCTTGTCTGCACATCCTGGCTCGATGGTGGCAGAGATGTGGTCGGAGACGTGTGGCCCCATTCCGACTGAACCCTTCCAGGTTTGTGGGGTGGTGGGTATGGATTTCAGAGGCGTTCACAGCTCGCAGCCTTTATCTCAGGTTTCTCCCTGTCCCATCATCCTCGAATATAGACTTATTTGGCACTCTCGGATGCCGCTAAAAGTCAAGATTTTTCTTGACTCATGTGGCGTGACAATCTCCTCACCAGAATATACATGTCAAGATGGGCACCCCATGCGGATATTTCGTGCCCTCTATGTGGCGAGGCGGAGGACATATATCATCTTTTCTATTACTACATAGTCTCCTGGGAGTGTCGGTCATAGTTGGGGGCATGGGCCTCTTTGGTGCTCCTCCGGCAGCGCCAAAGATTTTTTGGCACTCACTCCGTTGACTATCTAGACAGCAGCTGAGGTGAAGAGCATTTTTTGCATCTTTTTTGGCTGGTACCTGGACCATTTGGCTCCAGCGCAACCGGTTTCTTTTTTTTTTATAGGGAGCAGGGATCAGTTGAGACTATTGTATTTCATGCTTCCTTTCTTCTCCGGGAGTGGGTTTCGGTTAGTTGGTGTACACCCTTCCCTTTTATCGCTCTCTTCTTGAGAACTCACACATGTACATGACATTTCATTTTATAGTTATATACACGGACCAAATAATTCGATTGGGGTTGCTTCTGAACCATACCACATAGTTCCAGCAACAACGAAAGCTGCAAAAAAGATAGGAGCGATACTACTAGAAAGTACAGTTTCAATATTGCCCATACACAATCCTTTATATAGACGTTGAGGCGGACGGACACTAAAATGAAATAAACCCTCTAATATGCCCAACGAACCTGCTGCAATATGATGAGAACCTTCCATTTATCCACATCCCCTTTTTTGTTTCACAATCTATAATGGCAAAATTTCAGTTTCAGTTGCTGCAACTATATGATTGATCTACTCATATAGTGACTGTTTCTTGGGATCTCGACAATACAAAGCAATAAGTTGGTTATTAGTTTATGTAGTTATTAAGTTTATAGCAGGGGTCAATCTTTTTTTTTATCCCAACTAACTTTAAACTCTAAAGAAAAAATTAACGACTCACACACTAAGCATAGCAGACTTGACAAATGGTCTCTGGGATTTGACAGCGGACTTGACAAGCCACCTACGGGCGCTTTACGCCTAATCATTCCGGATAACGCTTGCATCCTACCTGGATGACAATCATAAATTCTGGCTGTCATCCTTCCTTTCCTCGGAAAAGAAAAAAAACAAGGCATAGCATGATAGCAATGCCCCAATTTGTTTGCCTTGGAGGAAGTGCAAAGTCATGCGACACTCACCTTTGCAGTGTCCGCGGCCACGGCAATGATAGCAAATGGAGTCGTGGGAAGTAGCCACACGTATCTGTCACCTCAGTCAAGTATCAGTGCCCCAGTAGTGACACGCCCAGATGTCATGATTGTTCCTCATCGTGGCAGCAGCAGTCAGCAATTGTGGAAGAGCCGAACAGTGTGGGGAAGGAAGCCGAGAAGTACTTGTCACTTCACGCGGTACTCCGACAAAAAATCCCTCCGAATGCTGACCAGAAGTGGGAGGGGGAGTGGAGACAGCCTCGTGTCAACCCTCGTGGCACAGCGGCAGCACTCGTCTGAATGAGTGGGTTTTTTCCACAGACTCGCCTTGGCCTCTAGGTGATCATAATGTGACCTGACACCCTCGCGGCACAGCGGCAGCACTCGTTTGAATGAATGGGTTTTTTCCACATACTCGCCTTGGCCCCTAGGTGATCACAATGTGACCTGCCAAGCGATTGCACCCAATTTGGCAAGGGCCAGATCACCGAACCATTCTCACATGGAGACCTTCTGCGTCAGAGGGTTGGGAGAAAGAGGGGGAGAATACTCCATCGAACATTAGGCAGGGAGGAGGAAAAAGGAGGCATAAGCTTAGAGTCGGCACTGGAGCAATGTGAGAGAGAGAGAGAGAGAGAGAGAGATGGATGGAGGGAAAACTCCAATGATCAGGTGACGGGAGGATGAAGGATGTAGTCAGGGAGACTTAAGCTGGGAGATGCCAGGAGGTCGGCGCCTAGGTAGAAGAGAGAGAGGGAGTTGGTTGGCACCGCTTCGCTCTGGCACAGTTTCATTGGAACACATCAAGTTCCCCACTATTCGATGCCAATGCATGTACAGGGTGTGCTCAAACATGACAACTAATGTTTGTATAGAGTCAAGTGTGCCTCGGACATGACACGAATTTTAGTTGTGCTACTATCATAATAATTTGAAAGTCAAATAACAAAGTCTCGGCCACTCCCTAAGCAAGGCACGTGCAAGGTGCACAACCAAAAATTTCACAATATGTTTGACCCAAATAACTTGAAAGGAAAAGAGCTACTCAGTTGTTGATCCTTTATTAAGAAATTAAAACTGATGCAGATTTTATGCATGTTGTATGAGTAAAATGATGCACCTGTCTTTCTCTCATAGCTCAGAAGAAAGTATTTGAAATTAGGGTGATTTAACTCTAAGCATTGGTCTACTTCTTAATCTTCTTTTACCTGATTGTGCACGTAATAATTTTGCATGTATTGCAGGGTATGTACATGGTTGCCTATCCTCAGCATCTTGCATCAACATTCCACAACTCTGTGATATTGCAATCACTACTTCTGTGGACAGCATCACTTTTTATGGGCGGTTATCGTGGTTCTGTGTCATTTGGGTTGTCATTTTTAAGCATTGTGCTTATGTGGGCATTTTCTCTAACCTTATCAATCGTGGTAGCTTTGATCATACCATTGATTTCTGCCTCTCCTGTGCCATACATTGCACATCCATGGCTGGTTATTGGCTTCTTTGGTGCACCTGCATTGCTTGGGGCATTAGCAGGTCAACATTTAGGATTTTTTCTCATTGTTAAACATTTGAAGCATAACTTCTCACTAGGAATCTCCAGGCTGCCTCCAAATATCCAGGAGAAGATAACAAAGTTGGAAGCTGAAAGGTGGATTTTTAAATCTGGTTTTATCCAGTGGATTATTCTCCTTATTGTCGGCAACTACTATAAAGTTGGTAGTTCTTACATGGCGTTTGTTTGGTTAGTTTCACCTGCTTTTGCTTGTAAGTATAAGGACCCTGCTTCACTGCTTGCATTTAGCTTGGATGCTAATCTTGACTTTTTGTCCCATGATTGTCAACTATTTAGATGGACTCATGGAAGCAACATTGTCTCCGAATCGAGCTCCAAAACAGCTTAAAGTTGCGACACTAGTTCTGGGCCTAGTAATCCCTATTGTTTTGTCTGCTGGCATCATAATCCGCATGCTCGCAACAGTTATTGGAATTATTGTCCGGTCAGAAAGGTAATATTTGCATGTTGTTTAATTTGCAATTGTATTTTCTTTATCCATCTTATGTATCGTTCTTACATTTTCCTAGAAAAGAATGCAAACAATTAATTATCTTGATTTTCCTAGAAGAAAATTGTAGTTTCCCTCTAAATAAAAGAACCAAGCTATTTTACTTGATTTTGAAAACCTGTATAGTTCTCGCAGGGCAAAATATCATGCTTTGCACACAAAAAAAATGTGTCCAAATAGCACTAGAAACTCTTAAATTCGTTGTGATTTGCATTTACAAACCAGAATGTCTTGTTACAAATTTCGCTTCCATGTTGTACAATTAATTTCACTTTAAATGGCATCCAGGAATCCAGGTACCAGACCTGAATGGCTTGCAAATGTTGTTGTCGCCGTGCTTGTTTCAGCAGTTGTTTGCCTGATGCTGGTGTACCTTCTTTCCTATTATCATCTTTCAGGTCTTTGTTTTATCTCTTATTATCTTTTATTTTTCCTGCCAATTTGTTGATTTGTTTCTACTATCCTTCGTAGTCATAACTAACCTTTTCTTTGGATGTGATTTGCAAAGTTGACACATGATTATCAATTGCAACTTATGAGTTTAACTTACATCATTCCCTTTATTGATAATTGAATTTTCATGGATCATGGTTAAAAGTAGGTGATATCTATTGGATATTATCGTCATGGGTCATTTTCTTTTATGTCCCAATGATCTTCTGGATAACCGTTTTAGTTAATTCCTTGGTTAGCTACAAGATCTGGGTGGGGTGGGGAAGATTCAGTATGTCCTACAGATAACTATGGGTGTTTGTTTCCTGGTGCATTCTTAAATCTTAATGTTACTTCAACTACAAGAACCTGCTGTGGATTTATGTAACGTATTTTTTCTGAATTTTAAAGTTATAAGAACCTGAAAAACAAGTATTTATGATCCATTAAATATTACCTTGCTCAGAGCATTGCCTGAACTTATTATCACTTTTTCGTAGGTGCAAAAGGACTGGTTATTATTCCACTATTTGTGCTTCTTGTTCTCTCATTGACTGCTGTAACAACTGGCGTTCTCCGTCCATATACAGAGGACATTTCTCGGACTGTAAATGTAAGCTAAGCTGTTGTCAGTTTGTCGATAGTATGTTGGTTGTAGGAGTACGTGATTTTCTTGACACGAGTTCTCACTAATGTAACTACCTGAATTTGACCACAACTTCTTGATTTGACCTTGTGGTGAAAATAACTCATTGACAGTATGCTCTGGAAGAAGATGGAGCCCATTAAATTGGCTTATTAGAATCTTACCAGGTCTTTCTTTTCTTGAGATATACACTCGTCACAGTGCCATCTTCATTAACCAATAATTCCTATAAGTCATCCCTAGTGTTTTTTTATCAAATCTTATGATTCATTGGCTGGACAAGCTTTCAAGTATATACAGAAGGTCGGGGGTTGATTTATCCAAAATAGAAATAGGTTAATATTTAACAACTAAAAGCAGGTTACGCCACACAAATAAATCGAAGAACCAAAGAAGGATGCAAGAGAAAGAGAGTGTTTAGGTCTATCAAGGTTGAACCATAGAGAAAAATTTGCACCCTATCTATTTCCTTTCTGCTGGTGAATGTCATCTTTATATTGTGAAATAATTCTAAAATGTGTTTGGCAACTCTTTTGTTGATGAGTATGACAGACAAAAATGTATTGAACTGAGATATATTACTCTTCAAATGCAATTACGAGTTCATGGAAATATTGTTCCTTAAAAAATGTCTGGTTTCTCCATTCATTTAACTAGGAGGATCAATCTTCTTTGTGTTTGTTGTTGTATCCTTTTACTTCAGGTTTGAGTTTCGGCTTCTCAAAATTTATGGGCATTAATAGAACATATTTCTTAAGGTAAACTCTTCCATATTTGCAATCTCACTTTCTGCTTTTTGATATATTTTTGTCAGGTTGTGCATGTGGTGGAGACAAAAGGAAATTATGATGAAAATCAGGAGCCACGGTCATTTGTTTCTCTGTTTTCTTCATCTCCTGGTCAGCTGTTAGAGGAAGTGAAGGATTTAAAAGATGAAGACCTCGCCTGTGGGGAGACCAGGTCTGTGGATTTTGTCTCTTTTATGGTGAAATATGGATGCTGGAGTTTCAAGGATGTGGAAAGTGGATGGCATAAGTCTGATATCCCTGTGGTACATGTGGAAAGTGATTCTGTGTCATCGGGTGTCAGAACTACAAGGCTTTTCATGGACACCAAAATTTCAAAACGTTGGTCACTTGCAATTAACAGAGAAGAGATAAGAGACTTCACATTTGAAGGTGAGTAACACTTTACACAATCTAATTATAGTTGGGTTTAAAGAAGTTAGTTATTTTTTAAACAATTTCTTAGCCTTATGCAAAAGGCCTTATCTTCCATTGTACTCTGGATATAGAGTACATAAACATAGCTGTTTATATAAAATTTTATTACTTTGCCCGAATCTTCTTGCACAACCATTTGTCTTGCACATAAATTACTATTTATATCGATCGTCTTCTGACACTAAATGGCTTTCTGATGAATAGTTAACTCAGAAAAAATAGTTGGACTTGGTAACAAGAGCAATGTTGATGGATGGCACACGATCCAGTTTTCGGGTGGGTTCAATGCCCCAACAAAATTTTATCTTGACCTTTTATGGACAAGAAATGCTACGGACTTCTCCCAGGAGGCAGCTCACAAAGAAGAAGATTCACCTTCATTGCTGAGGTTAAGAACAGATGTGAACAGAATTACCCCAAAAGTTCAGAAGATTCTCGACAAGCTTCCGCCTTGGTGTTCCCTTTTTGGAAAATCGACGTCACCATACACATTAGCCTTCTTAACCACACTCCCAATTGATATTTAGGCACAATGTGTGAATGCACTCAACTTGTGCCTCCTATAACAGCAAAATAATAAGTTATTGTGTGATGGGTACAGTTGTAAATCATACTGAATAATGAAGTTTACTGGATGCAATTGATTGAAGTTTATGTTCAGCAAAATATTTCTTGCTGTGAAGTTTCCGGTAATGTGTGATGTGCTTTCTATAATATGCTTATTAATGTTGCTAATGTTGAAGGCATATGTAATACTTTCACAAAGCAAAAAGAGTGTAACTGGATAGGGATTTGCATTTGTTTTTTTTTCGGACTCTAGCAATGAACAAAGAATGATGTAAGAGATGACATTATAAACTACAAGATATGAGATTACTTAGAGTCCAATTTTAGAAATTGAGTTTGAGTTATTTGGAAAGACACTGCAATTTGAATTATCAGATGGTAATTAAGATTACCATAACAATAAAAATTATCTTGTATGATGGGCCTTAGGAATTTTAAAGAAAATATGATTAGCTCAAGGAGGCTTAGGTTATGTTCCATACTTATGCTAAGCTCCCCTCTCCTTTTGGCCGTTGAACTGTGTCACAATTTATCAAGTGAATACATTTCCTATTGTTTCCAAAACTCTAGAGAAACCCTGAGATAATTTCTCTAACATCTCTATGACACCGGGTGATGCATAGATGGAACTTATAGAGTGGATAGGGATAGTGGAAAGGGTTATAGAGTGGATAGGGATAGTGGAAAGGGTTGACTTAATGAGAGTGGTTCTGCACCGGACGGAGATGGCAAGAGTTGGTGGTCGGTCAACATTCATATGGTTTATAAGGCAGCAGGTTAACAGCAAGTGAGCTACTATGAACAACATCAGAAGTATTGATTCCTGTTACGGCTGACTTTGATCACGTCGAATGATACGAGAAAATCTTGGTTGCAGGAATGAGATGTTCTTGCTTCTTAACAATCTTTGTTGAAATCGGACCGGCCGAGTCAATTGCGAATTAGTGGATTCAGTTCAGTTTAACATCAAAATCAGTATTGACATCAAACTTTTTTTTGGGTAGTTTTTGGCATCAGACTTACCGTTTGATCGAGAAAAAATCTAATTAAAATTGAAAATTTAAAAACTATGAAAAATATTATAAAATAGAAAACTAAAACAACGAAGTAGAAAGTGTTAAAAGGAATGCCGAGGGAAAGAATCAGGTGTATAAAATTAAATAGAAATAAAAATAAGAAAATAAGTATTAAAACTGAATAATACTAGAAACAAAATTAAATTAAATTAAAAAAAGAAACTATAAAAAAGTAGAAATAGTGGAAACAAAAAAAGAAAAGTATCAAAGAAAAAAGAAAAATAAAAAATAACCCATTAATAATAAAATGTTTAATAATAAAAGAAAAGTTGAGAGTTATTTTTATCATTATTAAAATGTTTAATAATAAAAAATAAATTATATTAATACTTAATTGTTAATAAGTTATTACTAAAATATTCATATAACATTGGTTGTGTTATACCTTTAAGTTATTATAACCAATATCATTTTAATAGAATCGGTCCAATTCAGTTGATGAGCACTGATATGACTTTGAAAATATTACTTCTAGGCAGCGTTTGTTTGTGCAACCGGGGCAGAACCACACCCTTGTTTCGCCCGATTTCGCCAAACGCGACCACCCGACACATTCCGGGGTTGTAGTTCCGCCAAAACACTTTGAACCGGCCATCCCAACGCGAAGGCCAATTCCAATGAAATATTTTTTCTTTCTCTCGATGCCCTTTCCACTATAGCGCTCCAAACTTCCCCCTTTTTCGCCCAAGTCCACTTTCCCCAACAGTCACCACCTTCCCTCGTTCCCACGTTCTGGGTTGTAGTACATCGCCTCTCCATTTGGCGATCGCCAATGCCTTCGCCGTCGTCGACGAGAAGTCAGCACACTCAGTGGTCACGCGTGGAGCAAACAGCTGATCTGTCACACCGCTGCATGCTGGCATCCTCTTTGGGTGACTTCTAAGTAAAGTGCTCTCATGTTCTGTTGATTGGTGCTTCCCGCGACCTCATCCATCTTAAACTAGTCCTCGAATATGGTTCTGATTCCTTGGCCTCTTGATTGTAGTGTTTTCCCCCTTTTCCCTAGAACCCTCCTTCCATCTGCAAACGTCGCCGCCTCTCGTGCCTCCGGCTACTGCCTCTAAGGTAATGTACTCCCCTCTGATCTTGGTTCATGATTCACATGATGTCCACCTTCCTAATGCTAGGTACATCATCTTCCGCAAGGTAGGGTTTAGGTTGAGGGTCGAATCTGTCCAGAAGCTTCGCGGATCTTCATCACCAACTCATCTTAGGTACATATGTTTATGGCTTAACGTCATATTCACCCCCCTTTACACTTGTTAACTTAAACCTAGAGAACATGTTTTTTTATTTATGTCTGACATGTGTTGATTGTGCATACTCATATTTGTCAATTTTCTATAAGCTGTGTTTAGAAGATCAACGTTCATAAGATTTCATATGTTATGACTAGAAGAGGTTCTTCTAATTAGTTATTTCGTCATGCTGAGTGTCATATGTTTTTGCCAATAACAGTACTAGGTCAGCTTTGTATTTGGGCATTGTTCTTCATGATTCTTTTTGTGCCATTAGATTTCACCATAACAGTAGTAGGCCAAAGATTATTTTGGTTCTCATGTTTCAACAACTTGTAAATATTATGTGGTTACCTCTTGTTCCTTGGATTTCTTTCATGTGATGATTAAAACAAATGTCAATGGAAAGCAATTTTCTCCCTTTTCAAAAGTTTTTTTCATTGGCATACTATGTTCCATTCCCTAATGCAACATGCTCAATTTCTATACAATCTAAGCCAGGGAAGATTACATTGTCATCGAGGGACATGGAAAAGGGAAAGGGCAAAGTTGTCGCAAAGTCCTCGGGGCATAAAAAAAGGTGTGTGATATATGGAGTATGCCAATGTCAACCACTTTGATTGGATTGCTGAAGCAAGAATACGTTGATGGGCACATGCTTAGTGGGTCATTTCGACCAGAAACGTGGACGAGGAACAAGACAAATTTCAACAAGGTGATTGAAAAAGAAATGGAAGTACCACACTTGAAGAACCATGTGAAAGTGTTGAGAAGATACTATAATCTCATCCGAACATTGATGAATAAGAGTAGATGGGGTTGGGACAGTGTCAAGAATATCCATGTGTGACCAATTGATGTGGGATGAGATTATTGCAGTGAGTTGTAGCTCTCACCAAGAATACTTCGTACACTGTCTTAGCAAAAACATCCTTCATCCACTTACTTTATGTCATCTTCATCTCAACAGGTCAATTTTGAATTTTCAAAGATCAAGGAGAAGTCCTACCCTTACCACGAGACATTCTAATGACGACACTCGAGGAACCCGAGCAGTTCTAATGATGACATAGTGGACATGACTACCGGGGTGCATGCGCAGGAAGAGGACCCTGAAGTGCCATTGGATGAAGGCCTGGAAAACATTGACCTTGACAAAGGCAACCAAAGTGTAACATTGACCTTGGCCCACACAATTTTCTCAAAACGTGTCACAATTAGTAAAGGACATGTTATCATATATGCTCAACATCTCTCCTGTGACTTATGAATGTGGGATTAATCCAAGGCATGCCACATGCACCCTTCTCACCTTAGGAGACTCAATGTTCTCATTGAGTTATCACACCCCATCATGCAAAGAGGTCCACACGAAGTGGCTCTCATACCATATTTGTCATGACCCTAGTTTAAACTTTGATCTAATATGCAAGTCGCGACATAATACAATCGATCAAATTCTTATGGTGGAAGTGTCATATTATCATGTAGAAAACACGTGGAATAAAGTTATCACACCATTGTTCACAACACACTTATATTTGATCTTAGAGCAAGTACACATAATAATTCAAATTTGTACATTCTAAAAGGTTTTTAAAACATTTCACTTTTACACCATATTTTCTCACAAAAAAATAACTAGAGACTTAGTCTCATATCTATCTTCAAAAGTGCTTCTAATTTGATAAGTGATTTTGAAGCATGGACACATGATTGGTCTACTGATCTAAAAAGTGTTAAAATAATATTATGAGCAAAGAACATCTCACTAAGTTGAAAACTCATAACATGTGTTACCACTTATTCAATTCTGATAAACTAATCAGTATGTGAGAAACTTATAGAAACAAGCTAATATCTTGTTATTTATGCAGAATTATCATATTACGATGGATATTGATGCATGCATTTTATAACATTTAATTTAAGTTGCATTTAGGTTAATTTTCATAATTTTCTCATGGCATGCATCCATTTTGTTCTATTTATTACAATCATTTTCTTAAATTCCCCAACTACTTGGGTGTATGTTATTTTACAGGAAAATCTCCTACTTTGGTGGAAATTATCAAAAAAAAAAAGTATGGGAACAGCAAAGAAGGAAGAAATGAACCTTAGAGGAGAAAACATATTTTTTTTCTCACGGCCTGTAATGCATAAATAACGCCCCTTCGGATATTTATCACGGGCCGCAAAACGCATTTCACTGCCCTCACAGAAAGATTATCGGACGTATTCGTATTCATCACCGATCATAAGCTATCTCTAATGCCCCTATATATTGAAGATACGGACAGTAAGCAAGATTCATGGATCGCGCAGAGATACATTCACACCTCAGAAGCGATTTCATGGGCTATCATGAAGTTTTCACGGTACTCATAGAATCATTGTGTAAGAGAGCCAGAACATATGACGGGTCATAACGCAAATCTAACGGGTCTCATAAAATGAAGATTGCAGCAAAGGACCCGACATTACAAACCATATCCAAAGTCGATCCCCCTCTTTATCGACCGTAATATCTATTTAAAGGCCCATACAGAATCAGATGAAATTTGGCAGACTTATATTACGGGGCATAATGAAGTTATAACGATGCATACAGAAAGGTGTAAACTCTTGCCAGAATTATTACAAGTCATAAGAGGCATCTAACAACCCGTTATATTAGTAGAACTATCAACTATCATGAATTACGCCCGCAAAGGAGAGCTTTCAAAGCAGCTTTTATGGTTGAAGCAGTCTTTGTGGTTGAAGCAACCCTCGAAGTCGAAGTTATTATGGGTCGTAAGATAGATATCATGGACCTAATGTATGCACCGTAAGGAGACTATCATAACACACATAGAAGCTAAACACATAACTGTCCGTGTTACAGGCAGAACATCATTGTTATGGGTCGTAACGGTGATATGAAAACTCCTACTCAGAATTGAACTGGGCCGTGAACACCTCATTACGGGCCGTTAGGAGTGCTGAATTTTTTCTCATTGTTGATTTTTCGAGCGGATTTTGATTGAATTGAGATGTCAAAATGATACCTAACCTTCTAGAAGATTTATTTGATTATAAGAGCTCAGAATTAGAGATAAAATCATAAGATTTTTAGGCCAAAGAGGAATTTCAACTACATATTACTCTTTGGATAAGTTTTGGACTCTCAACTTAGCGAGACTCATCGGTAACCTTGGAATTATAAATAGAAGACTTCAGAAGTCTTGGAAATTCGTGTTTGAGATCCTAGGAGCCGTGCTTATTGCAGAAGAAACCACTTCAAGTTGAGGAAGACTGCTAGAGAAGAAGAAGGAGCAACCCAGCGTCAAGGCTCCAAGTTCGTTCCAAGAATCGTCCAAAGCAAGAACCTCTTATCTCTTCTTATTATGGATTCTCTATCCCCTGTTTATTTTCATTTCTTTTTTTAGTTTGTGATAGAGATTTATATTTGTTTCTAAAAAATTGCATGGATCAATTTAGTATTGAATTGATATAATTTTTAGTTCTTTTAGATTATGATTGTGGCACGCTTCATCTTGTTTTCTGAAAATATCATGCTGTGAGTTTAGATTACAAACCAATTTTGGGGTGACTTAATTCAGAACGTCATACTTTTCAAAAAAATATAATCTTAACTTATAGGTTAACTCAATCATAACAGAAATCTTGTAATTCAGCGCAATAGTTGATTTTCTACCGTCTAATAGATTATATCCAGTGTGAATAATTGTTAGTCTAGGATTTACAAATTCATGCATCTTAGTTTTTTATGATCAAGGGATCTACTCATCATTAGAGATCTCTGAAATTCAGGAACTAAGATAGTTCGATTTAATCAGCGCATAAATCGTTACTTCATGTGATCCTAATCCGTCTTAAGAATTAACATCTGAATCTTTTTGTTAAAAATCCAATCTTTTTTGTTTCATGAGTCGACCTTACTATTGATCATCCAGAATCCTTAAGGCTCTTCACCACTTATTTTTAATTGTTAATACGTTAATTGTATGCGACTTTTAATATTTCTATTTTGAACACAACTCCCTTTCTTCTCTTAGTAGATTGTTAGGATAGAATTGATTTAGATAGTTCCTCATGGGTTCGACACTCTTTACTCTTTTCACTATATTACTTGCTAACGAATTTATTTTGCACAACTTTTTACGCATCAAGTTTTTGCATAGCCACACATTCCGAGGCCACAGTGCCGTCGACGACAACATCCAGGGCCTTCAAGCTCCACTCAGGAGGGCACCGAGGACCCGATGCGCATTGATCCACCGTAGATAGGTATGACCAATTTTTCTGTTATGCACCAGCTCTTACTTACAATGTAGGCCGAGCAGCGCTTGATGTATGCTGAGCAGTGGACGATGCACCTCGAGCAACGTGCTATTCGTAATGAGCAACTTCGTCAGGCCACAGAGATTCGCGATATGCGAGCAGACATCTGTGATCTTGCAGAGCGACAGGAGCATACAGATACTCTGATTCATATGATGCATGACTACCACAGAGCGCAAGGTCACTATGGTCCTTTCCTTCCGCCACCGCCCCCGCCTATGGATTAGAGGGTTGTGTCTTTTTCACTTTCTTTCTATTTTTCCTTTCTTTCATTTTCAGTTTCTTTCATTTTCTACTTTCTTTACCATGCTTGTATCTCTTTTACGAGTCCGAACTTAAACACTGAGGACAGTGTTAGGCTCAGGCTTGGGGAGTTGCATATTGCATGCATCATGTCCTTAGGTTTAGCATTTCACCTATATTTTCTGCAGTTTGTTTTCATGTACCAAAAAAAAAAGTGGGTCCAAATTGTCCCTTTTGCTTGACTCTTATGGTCAAGGACACCCTGCTAGTAAAATGAAATTCAAAGAATCAAATGTTTATTAATCTATCACTTTTATATTTGGAATTTGGCAAGAAGAAAGTTTTCGAGTGAAATCATGATTGTATGACGACAAATCCTTTTCATGATCTTGGTTCTTTTCATTAAAATACTTACTATACCTTTCGACAATTATATCTTTGTTGACCATTCAAGTGTGACTGAGTTGAATAAAGTTAAAGGATTCAAATGATATGCAAGAGGGCTACTGGAGACCCAAAAAGTAAGAGAAGGTACAAAAAGGTGTTATTTGGAACCTTAGTGCATTAGAGTAACTAGACTCGTAGGGAATTCATGCCTAGCAACCTAAGGGCATCTGCTCTGGGATATATCGATCGAAAGCTCGCTATATGGACCACCTTGAGCAATATGGAAAGCACATGAGTACCAAATCAATAAAATCAAGCTGAACTACGGTGTGTACGAGTAATTAGATCCGTAGGAGATTCTTGCCTGACGATCTAAGGGCAATTGCTCTGGGATCCATCGGTCGAAAGTCCGCTACATGGACCACCTAAATTCCTAAGTAAAATTACAGTTAGTATGAAAGTTGTAAAAGCTTTGGACACACTTGATTATTCAACACTGATATTCTTATCGATAGGTTCCACATTCTCAATAAAATTCAAAGCTAATTATGGAGGAGTTTACAAATGTTTTACATTCAGAAATTTCATAAAGTTGGGTTGTTTTGGAATGTGGAGAGACACTTCAGTCATAGAGGTATAAAACTAGATGCTGAGAAAAATAGTTGATGACCAGGGTGGATACAATGATCAGATCAGCTGTTGAGTTTTCCTTTGATCATTGCTTGAGGACAAGCAAATATTATAGCTTGGGAGAGTTTGATGCATGCATTTTATAACATTTAATTTAAGTTGCATTTAGGTTTATTTCCATAATTTTCTCATGGCATCCATTTTGTTTTATTTATTACAATCATTTTCTTAAATTCCCCAACTACCTAGGTGTGCATTATTTTACTGGAAAATCTCCTACTTTGGTGGAAATTATCAAAGAAAGGTATGCGAGCAACAAAGAAGGAAGAAATGAACCTTAGAGGAGAAAACATTTTTTTTCTCACAGCCCGTAATGCATAAATAACGCCCCTTCGGATATTTCTCATGGACCGCAAAACGCAATTCATGACCCTCATAGAAAGATTATCCGACGTATTCGTATTCATCACCGGCCGTAAGCATTGAACATACGGACCGTAAGCAAGAATTCACAGATCGCAGAGAGACATTCACACCTCAAAAGCGATTTCTGTAGGATCCCAAAGGGCACCAAGAAGAGGGGGGAGGGGTGAACTAGTTTTTAAAATAAAAGATGTCGATTTCACAAAATACGTTGCGAAAGCTTAAAATCGATTCTTTAAACCTTTTAAAAATAATACAACTCAGATCACATCAAACACAATATGAGAGGGAGAGAGAGAATTCAAACACAAAGTGCACGGGTGGTTGTTGACGAGGTTCGGCCATACCTTGGCCTATGTCCTCACTCCGACTTCTCGACCTCGAGACCGTCGGAGATTTCACTAAATTCTTCCTTTGTTCCAAATGGGACAAGGAAGAAAAAGACTTTTACACCATCGTCTTTTCTTCGCTTCGAGAGGTAAGGATCACCTCTACTCCAATGAAGTTAATCTTTTCTCTCGCTCAAGAGGTAAGATTTGGAATTTCTTTTACACAAGAGCTCTCCCAATATTTTTCTAAATAAAATATTTTTCTCTTTTACAATGCTAAGCTCACAAGAGGAGAAGAGAGAAAGAAGAGAAAACTTAAAATGAAAACATCAAGGAAAGGATATTCTTTTGATAACTTGAAGTTTTTCTTCAATGCTTGGATGGGTGCCCTTGCTTCTGACTTTGGCACTCCTTTTATAGGTTTCAACATGTGAAAAATTCGTCCATAAATTATTCCACATTTTTCTTCTTAAAAAATAGTCGTTATTGTTCATGTCAGCAGTGGACCAGTGGACCGCATTTATGGACCGATCGACTTTTTTATGACTGTTATGCTGATTTTCTTCACTGACCGTAGCTAGTCGGTCAACCGAACTATCGACCGGTGTATCGATCGATATAGTCTCATAGTTTTGGTTTCCGCCCGTTGAGTTGATCGATCGGCCGGTGCATCGACTGGAAAGTCGACCAGTATCATCTCGGCGTCGTCTAGAGCAGCTCATGTATTTATCGGTCGACCGGTCTCTCCAAATCGGTCGATCGGTGTTGTCTTGACCGGCCTTCTTAATTTTAATTAATGAATTCCAAGATCAAATAGTTCATAAACTAATAGTTACTTAATTCAAAAATCTAATTAACTAAATTGAGAGCACTAAGCACAATAAAATAATTGATTAAAAAAAATTAAAAGAAATAAAATAGGGTTCAGATAGTTTCCCTTCAATTAATAATCTTCTAAAATAAAATAACTAAAATCATGGAGTTCATCTTAGAAATTTTGAAGAGAATAAAATAAAATAGGGTTAATTCCTCAAACCTCCTCGAACTATAGCAATTTTTTATGTCTACACCTAATATATGAACTTACTGTAACGCCCCTCTAAACTATGCTACAATTTCTAGTTTAGTTCATTCATCATGTTCCCTTAACTTTTCTGTTATTTTTTTATTTTTAAAATTTATTAAATGGCTAAATGACACTATTTGCACACTAAAGCGGCACTGCGTAATAAATAAAAAGAAATCGAATTCGACGCTATGTTGACGCTGTAGTGACTCTAAATCAGCATCACAGAAAAAGATGACGCTAGCTAAGTAGACTCTATAGTGACGCTATCAACATATATATGCATATATTATAAGTTTATATTCAAATAGGTTTATATTTTTAATTTTATGTTATATTGTAAGTTTATATTACATGTATATATGTATGTATGTAAAGTCTAAATAAACTATAAGTCTAGATTAAGAATATAAAAATAACTTATCTATAATTAAAATATGATATATATTTTGTATATATATAATATATTGACATGTGTGCATACATATCTATGTTCTACATATATATAAAGTATACATGCAGATTGTTAACATTCTTTCTTTTTATATATAAAGTGTGTGTATATATATATATATATATATATATATATATATATATATATATATATATATGTGTGTGTGTGTGTGTGTGTGTATGTGTGTGTATGGTGTATGTATGTATAATGTATGTATGTATGTATGTATGTATGTATGTATGTACGTATGTATGTATTCGTGTTTACATATACATCTATATTTAGGAATACATATGTAAGTAACATATATAGTTAGGAATGTACATATGTTGGTAACACATAAAATATATGTAATATATGGTGTAGGAATACATATGTAGATAATACATATAATTTAACTAACATATAGTATACAAATATATATGTAGGTAACACATATAATATCATAATACATATGTATGTAACATATATATTTAATCTATTTATTCACTAAATTATAGTATAGGTAACATATATAATTATACAAACTAACATTACCTATCAAGCGTCGACTTAGCATCACGTTGACAATGATGCTAATTAGCGTCGCAATAGTCAACGCCAATACAGCGCAAGAGGTCGACGCCCATATTGACTCTGTCCTTAGCATCGACTTATCGTTGCACGCGCTATGACGCTAAACTAACGTCGCAATATGTCGACGCCAATACATCGGTACAATCTATCGCGCATTTTCTCATTCTCACGTGTGATAATAGCAACGAAGTAGCATCTCTATGGTGCCGCATTTAGCTTTTGACATAATGTAATGCCAATGCGGCGCTAAATTGAAGCTATGATGAGGCAGTTAGCGTTGCATTTTGGTGACACAATGTCGTCGCTATAGAGACGCTATTGTCTCCATGTTTTGCGATGCTAATTGTTGTCGCTATTTGGCAGTTTACTTGTAGTGTTGGTGGATAACTAATTTGTTTGAAAGCACAAAGAAGAAGAAGAATAGTATATTCTGTTATCTATTCTTGAGTCAAACACCACCTATCTTCGAATGTGAGATGGAATCAAGGTGCTATTTCTTTTGTATGAATAAGTACCAAATTGTAGAGTAAGTTTATAATCAATCGAATTAACAATGAATAATAAAAATACTAAAAATTATTTCATTTAAACATCCTGATCAACAAAAAAAAATTGTATCACTAACATTATAATCTAATCCCTTTATCCTTTTGCCTTCTCCTAGAAACCCTAAATTGTAACGACTTGGATTTTAAAGAAATAAATAAAAGATATTTATTTTAATTTAATATATCTAAAAATCGCTATTATAATATTTTGGAATTATTTAATTCCGAAATTGATGGAAATTATGGAATAAGTTGGAAAGATAGGAAGAAATTTGAAAAGTGATAGAATTTCTATGGAGATAAATATTGGATTGTTAAGTAAATTCGGATTTGAATAAATCTGAATAATTATGAAGTGATTAATTATTGATGGATGGCCAAAATTGATTCTAAAAAAGTCCAATGCACAATAGAATTAAAAATCCTAATCTGCATTATAAATAGACATCAAAGGGGTGGCTAGAAATCCCCTTTGGCCAAAACAGAATTTTGTTCCACGAGCCTCTCTTTTTTTCTCGTTTGTACGTGAATCGAGGCATCCCAGAGAGTATGTGGCGACTGAATTTGAAGTCGGCATATAGGAGAAGAACATCCAGATGGTGGCCGCAGATTTTGGGACATGGACAGAGAAATATCGCCGGCCAAAATCGGCGTCTGGACAACTCGCGCGGACATGGGGTCAGTTGGCTTTCAACTAACTTTAGGTACGTAGAGGGAATCCCTATGTCATCATTTTTTCATGACGTGGAACTCTATTCTCTTCTCCTTTGTACCGAGAATCCATTGATATATTGTATACATCATTTCTACATCGTATGACATGATTGTGGTAGTCGGAATGCACTTCTCCATCGACGGCAGAACCCGGTCCAGGTTTTGCTGTAATCCGAACCGAGTTGTGCTCAGAACCGGATACAAACTCGGCCTGATTCCTATTGGCCCAGCTCGGGTTCTGGCTTCGGCTCGACTCGGGTTGCGACACGATTTTGATCGAAGGTGAACTGGCCGGCCCAGCCCAGATTTGCCCTGATCGAGGTGATTTTGAGCGTCCCCGAACATGGCTCGGGTTCCATACGACGAGGGACAGATTTTGGGGATAGAAAATATAATTATGGATATTTTATAATGAAAAATTGAATAGTTATTATAGTTTACGATTCCTGATCATCCTTGATCATATCACAAACAAATCTGACCTCATCATATCTTTCGTATTTGATTTGAGATTATTGTCATCATTATTCCATCAGATCATGTGAGCCATTATGATATTGATCCAATAGTTTTCCCCTGATCGGGTCCTTGTTTAACCTAAATTAAATTGTTAAAAGATAGGTCCATTAGGTAAACAAGATAAAAGATAGGTAGGTCTCCATGTTCTCTGATTGTCTCTAAGCCCTTGGGTCACATTGTTATGGAGCTTAGAGGTTTGAGACGTTATCCTTTAGAGAAGCTATGGCTGTCTTGTGATAGCCATGGTCCCCACTAGCCTATTATTGAAGGGCGGCTTGCCGTGGTTTGATCCCACACTAGTCTACATGAAAGAGACATGGAGTTTCTCTTAATTGACTGAGCGCTTCCTATTGAATTGAATAACTTCAAAGATTGAATTGAAATTAAATTGAATAGAATCGAATCGAGTTGAATTGAATCATGGACATTCGAATTTTAGCGTTGATTGGCCTTGCCTCCGCTCATTGAATTGTATCGAAAACTGATGACCATTGATATTGATAATTGAATCGAAATTGTTAAATTGAATAGTGTTATAGTGATCAGGCATAATTAATTATTGATAATTGTTCATTGATACTAATTAGTCTTTTGACTTCTTTCCTGATCCTCTTTATTGATTTATGGTCATTGTTTATTAAGCTCTCATCATATTGTCTATTGCTCCATATTGTCATTGATTTTTTAGCACTGTCGATTCTTGATTATTGTTATAGTTAAACCCTACATATTGAGTATTATTATACTCATAGATTTTTCCTTGCGTTTGGATTTATGTAGATAAGATGATAGAAGATGATGATGCAGGTGGTCAGACTCAGTGACAGAGATGTTGCACATGGTGTAGGATTACGTCTTACTAGAGTTATTGATTAGTTATTATATTTCCGCACTTTTAGTATTGTGGAGTCATGAACGTTTTCGCTCCTTGACATTATAGATTTTTTAGATGTTGCTACTATATATTATTTCGCATTTTATAGAATTTATTTTTCGCAAATTAGTTTAAATAGAATTGTGTAATATCTTCGGGACGACTCTGAGCACGTGAAAGTCACGTAGGTCTCGGAGTGTTACAGATACTTGATGGACTAATAATCTTAGTCCTCCTATCATTAATACATAAATTAATGATTCATTCTAGTTCATGACATCTGAAAAGGCTCTTAAAAATTATGTGTGATGCTCCAGTCTTTTAAAATAATGACACATGTTTATTACTTTAGAAAATAGGAGATTTAATAGAACATATATAAGAGAAAAGGGAAGAGATTGAAGAATAATAAAGATAAAAGAGTTTTAGATTAATTTTAGAAATACAAATTTAAATTCAAATTAGAAATAATATATTATCTTGATCCTAATTAAAATTGAATCAATAGTTTTAGTTAGAACCATATTATAACTTAATCCATATGAGACTCAAAGCTCCCATCTCATCCCTCTCCATCAGATGAGTGTCCCTCTTCCTTTTGTGTGCACGCATTTTCAAAGCATGACACCATAGCAATTGACATCAGCCTGTGGGCATCCAAATTACACATTGCGACCTTCACCCTTGCCCATCATGCAACAATTTTTGAACAAAGTTATGATATTAACTAATGTATGTAATGGGTTCCAACATGTGTTATTAATTTGTATAGGTTATGTACTTTTTACTTTTGATTTTAAAGCTATTATTAATGATATAGTTGTTATAGTAGTGGTCTTATTGTGATCGATTTATTACTCATGCAATCATGTTTGTGACATCAACTTAAAGGAGACAAAATATAGACGTGCTAGACACATAAAATAAAAATAAAAAGCTATAGACTATCATGTCTACGTATTGATAGTCCACCTGGTTGATGGATAATTATTATTGAATTGAATATAGTAGGTAATTAATGTAACAAAGGGAATAGTACATCAAGCTTCAAGAAAAAAAAATTAGGGACGACTATATATTTTGTTATATAATATATCATCACTTAATATACAACAAATTTCAAATGTCCTGAAAGGGGGATTCTTTGACTTGAGTAGAGAGCAATCATAGCGTTATGCAATTGGTTATTGTTGCATGAAAATGTCCATGATGTTCCCTTAAAATTTGTTGAGATGTTTTTCCATTGACCGTTAATGTTAAAGTTAAGAAAAATAACTTCCACATTGACAAATAACTTGATCATTGGTATTAACAATGGACATGGACATCAAATTGACAATGGGTATGAATAATTAAAGTTGATGACATATATTGTTAATTGACCATACCTCATTGGTAATGACTAATAATAATTGATTGAAGTCATATGATATTAATTATTAGAAATTGATATATTGTTGTTTTTTAATTGTTATTACAACTATATTGATCATTTTTTTTTCATTTTAATTGAGCATTTGATATGTATTTTGAATTCTACATACTTAGTATTTAAAATCAATGCATGCAGATGATCAAATACCATAGACAAATTCTAGTGAGCTGATGGTGGATAAAGTGATTAACCACTTTGCACATGAGCATAACATGGTTTTAGTTTGGTTGATTATCTAATTTTCAATTTATAAATTCATGGATGATTTATTTTGATAGAAAATTATATTATGTTATTTTAAAAATTTCCAATTATGTGTTTATATTGTTGACAAGTTAAATTAAAAAAAATTTTGGATCATAAATTAGATAGCACATCGAATACGTCTCTTAAGCATATGTTTAGAGCATGTGTGTGAAAAAAAATAATATGTGAATTTTACAAGCAATATTGTGATAACATTGACTATGACCTAACCTAAGAAATAAAGCACTTCTTTCAAATTGGTCACTAGGCTACCTATAGAATCATGTAATAAACACTTACATGATTTTTAGGAATACATTATATGTACTTCTGGGTTAGAAATTTATTAAACCATTATAAATTAATGAAGAAATAACAATAATAATAATAATAATATCTAATTAATTAATTCTCTTCTCCTTCTTGCATGGAGAAGTCCGGCTCCTTGGGCTTCTTCAGCGACTTATCCGCCTTTCCATAGTCAGGAGAGGCCTCCCCGCGCCTCTTGCTTGCGCTCGCAGCCAGACGCGCCACGAACGCGTTGGCCCCCGCGACCGGCGGCGGCTCCGACCCGGCCGAGTGAACACCTCCAGCTACACTCCTCTCGTTCCCGTATCCGTAGTACTCCTCCATTCGCGCAAGCTCAATCGACGCCCTCCACCGTTTCTGGCGTCTCCATGCAGCCTGTATGAAGCACGCCGCCCACGTCCGCCATTGGTGCGAGTAGAAACGGAACTTGTGGCGCAGCTGCTTGCTGTGCAGCCTCCTGAACTGGGACGCCACGAACTTGAGGTCGTCGGCGACGAGGGCGAAGGCCTCGACATCTGACACCGCCAGCACTGTCCGAGTTGACAGAGGCAGGGTGGCGGTCGGCCGGGGGTCCAGCGCCCACGTCAGCAGCTCCTCCCCACAGAACTCGCCGACGCCGATCCGGCATGAGTTGAAGAAGCCTGTGCGGCCGCCGTTGGTCGTGTTGGAGTCCACGTAGCCACGTATGATGAACACCATCTCGTTCACGGGGTCCAGCTCGCGGACGAGGCAGGTGCCGCGAGTGTACAGTGCGGGTTTGAGCCGCGCGCAGATTGCCTCGAGCATCCGCTCGTCCATTTCGTCGAACAGCGGTACCTGGGCGCATGCATGCACATTGTAATATTCTAAAATAAATAAATAAAATAAAATAAAATAAAAATAAGAAATCTATAATTAATTAAGGTCCAATTATGAATATAAAATGTTACACATGCCCTAAACCCTACCTACCCTCACTTAATCCCCTCTTTTTATATCCTAAGAGCCCTTTCTCCCCACCCTTAAGTCTCCTTCCTCCCACCCTCTCTCTACTCACGGTCAACAGCAAGCCAAGGGAAGAAAAGAAGAAAGGGTTGCTGGAAACAAGAAAGAAGAAGGAAAGAAGACGAGTGAGAAAGGTGTAGCCACAGGAAGGAAGAAGGAAAAAAAAAAGGAAATAAGATTAGGATTTTAAGGGGATTCAATCCCAAATCTTCCCCTAGAGATGCTTGTGTGTTTGGATTAGGGTACCTAAGAACAAATCATTTGTTCTTAGACTATAAAATTAGGGGATGTCCATATTAGTCATTGTGTTTTCATAATGGTGTTCGAGCTACTGTTACATTGGATTAATTGCTTAGTGTAGATGACTAGTGCAAATTTTGTTTGAGTACTGTATGTGTTCTTAGCTATTATTTTATTCAACTTGACATGACGATTCCTACATAAATCTAAAAAGTTTTATTATCCTTAGATTATTATGTTGCTAATCTTAAAGGGAATATACAATTGCACATTTTATAGGTTGAATGAATGGATGCTTTAATGTTGCTTATACATGGTTGTAAATGGGGAGAAAAACAAGGGAAGCTCGGCTGCTTCCCTAGTGTCACTCCTGCCCACTGAAGGGCGCGCCCCGAGCGGGCGTGGCCATGCGCGCGAGGAGGCGGGTGTGGTCAGGGCGATTCCTATCGTCCAACACTCCGAAGGTCCGACGAGGAGGGAGGAGCTTCTGGAGATGAAGACTTGGACTCCTATCGTGAGTAGGAGGACGAGCGCGTGGAGAAGTGCAGGATCGGAAGGATTCCTACTCCTAGTAGGAATAGGAATTCGGACCTCTCCTAGGTCGAGTAGGACTTGGGCGCGGACGGAGCTTCCTTCTGGATCGAGGGTCACTTGGAGATGAAGTCCTAATCATAGGAGGACTGAAGATCGGGGCGCGCCCCGGACATGGCAAGGCGCCAGGAGGGCGGCCTGACCAGTTTGCCTTCAAGATGGACTTTGAAGGAGTGCTGGCCGAATTCTTCTAGGACTCCAAGGTTGCTGGATTTCTACTCCTACTCCAAGGAGGTTTTTTCTAGAGAAGGGCTTGCATGCCTAATAGGATTAGGTCCTTAACTTAGACTAGGAGTTGTTTCTCTTGGGCACTATAAAAGGACATGTAATCAAGGCTTGTAAGACCATCCTGGACAATCTGAGATTGCTCAATAATATTCTCTAGTTTTCCTCTAAACTCTTAGCCTCCCTCTCTTCTTCCTGGGCGGGTGTTTCGTTGTGCATCCGGGGCGTGTACGGCCGGGGTCCAAGGCACGTCCAAACGAGGGCTGATCGGCGACCGAGCAGGGTTCGTCGAGCCGCACGTCTGGTGTTTCATATCCGAAGCGTAAGGGCGTGACATCGTGGTATCAGAGCTTAGGTTCCGACTTTGTCAGGAGAAGAAGGTGCTTTGAGCAAAGGCCGTTCGATGGAAGCTGAGGACACGACCCGGGGTCGAGTCCAAGGTGCGGACGTTGGGGAAAAGAAAAAGAATACGCGAGCAAAGTCCAGAGATCCCGGCAACCATATTGAGAAGAATATGGAGGCGCTGGAACGAAGTCTTCAGGAAACGGACGAGGCGGTCCGTATCTTGAAAGCCGCGGCAGGAGAACACAGCTTGGCACTGGAGCAAGGAGGAGCCTTACACCAGGAGCTGTCCAGCCACGTTGCAGCCATAGAGGAGGCTATGGATGCAAGGTGGAAGGCCATGGAGACAGATTTGTTGCTGCTCAAAGGTCTTCTCTTCGATGCAGGAGGGCTGCGATCGAAGACCCTGGTGCCCAAGTTCTTGGGACCGAAACCGAAGAAATATGATGGTGCGCGAGAGGCGACGACCATCGACGATTTTCTTTGGTGTCTTGAAAAGGGTTTCAAGACGAGCAAGATCGTGGTCGAGAAGGACCAGATCGACATGGCCGTGCGCTACCTGGTGGATGGTGCGCTCTTGTGGTGGCGTCGGATGGAGGAAGGAGACGAGACTCCGATAGAGTCTTGGGCAGACTTCAAGGTGGAATTGAAGAAGCAATTATACCCCGGCAATGCACAAGAAGTGGCTATGAACAAGCTGACCTCTCTCAAGCAAACGGGTTCCGTGAAGGAATATATCGAAAAGTTCCAATCGCTTATGTTGGAGATGCCCGGGAGCATGGAGGAGTCGACATGGTTGTTCTTCTTCCTGCGGGGGTTGAAACCATGGGCGGCTCAGGAGTTGAGACGTCAGAGGATAACGACCATGAACGGAGCATTGGTCGCTGCTGAAGCTTTGGTGGAGTTTTCAGCAAACTGGGATCCTGGCGCGGGTGCTAAGGATCAGGGCAAGTCCAAGAAGGACGGAGCCCGAGCAGGTGGCAAGAAGAACGATAAGCAAGAGAAGAAGGCGACGACATCGAGGGGAGATGCCAAGAAGATGGTCAGATGCTTCCTCTGTGGAGGGCCGCACTACGCGAGGAAGTGCGACACGAAGAAGGGGCTCTCGACCATGGCATCTACCGTGGACACCGAGCAAGGCGCTGCACACATGGGGTCTATAATGGCGCTGACGACTGCTGCCGCAACGCTCCCGACGAAGGAAGTGAAGAAGACCGCGAAGGGCCTGATGTTCATGGAGGTCGCAGTGAATGGTCACACTTCGACCGCTCTGGTTGATACTGGAGCCACGCACAACTTCATGGATTCAAGGGAAGCGGCACGACTTGGCATACGGTATGTCAAGGAGCCAGGCCTGATCAAGACCGTGAACGCGGCCTCCCAGCCAATCCTTGGCACGGCCAAGGATATCCACGCGAAGGTGGGGGAGTGGGAAGGAGCGATCACCATGACGATCGTCAACATGGACGACCATCGGTTCGTCCTGGGCATGGAGTTCATGGATGCGTTCCGTGATGTGAGACTTTCCCAGGAGGGGATTCGTCTTTTATCTCTGGAAGCTTCGCATGAAGTTGCCACGACGAGGGCCAGCGTGAAGTCCAAGATGCTTTCGGCGATGCAACTTGATAAGGGCATACGTCGGAAGGAGGTCACCTACTTGGCTGCCTTGAAGCTCAACGAGACCGGGCTCAAGGTTCAAGGCGTCCCAGAGGAAGTGGAAAGGCTTCTGGAGCAGTACAAGGATGTAATGCCGCCAGAGCTACCGAGCAGACTTCCTCCTCGCCGAGATATCGATCACGCCATCGACCTAGTGCCAGGTGCGAAGCCTCCGGCTATGGGGCCGTATCGCATGGCACCTCCGGAGCTGGAGGAGCTTCGGAAACAACCGAGCGAGTTGCTGAAAGCTGGGTTCATGGGATCCTCGAAGGCACCCGGTGGGGCGCCGGTCCTACTTCAGAGGAAGCAGGATGGGTCAAAGATGAACAAGATCTTTCACCCACTATTGGACAAGTGCGTGGTGGTGCACTTGGGCAACATAGTGGCATGCTCGGAGAAGCTCGCAGAGCACATGGAGCATCCCGGGGAGGTGTTCAAGCTACTGCGAGAGAACGAGCTCGGGGAATGCTCGTTCGCCCAACCGGAAGTGATATTCTTTGGGCACCATATTAAAGCCGGGAAGATCAGCATGGACAAGGGGAAGGTCCAAGCTATTCTCGACTGGGAGCCGCCAACGAACGTTCCGGAGATGCGATCGTTCTTGGGACTCGCCAACTACTACAGAAGGTTCATCGAGGGATACTCGCGACGGACTGCGCCCCTCACCGACCTTCTGAAGAAGAACGCGAAGTGGGTATGGTCAGAGAAATGCGTGAAGGCATTTGAAGGCCTGAAGAACGCAGTGGCGGAGGAGCCGTGCTTGCGTCTACCCGACTACGGGAAGCTGTTTGAGGTGCAAACGGACGCTTCCAACTTCGCATTGGGTGGTGTCCTCATGCAGGAGGGACACCCAGTGGCCTTCGAGAGCCGGAAGCTCAACGAGGCCGAGCAACGATATCCGGTCCATGATAAGAAGATGACCGCGGTGGTGCACTGCTTGCGCACGTGGAGGCATTATCTTCTTGGGAGCGCATTCGTTGTGAAGACGGACAACGTAGCAACATCTTACTTTCAGAATCAGAAGAAGCTGAGCCCGAAGCAGGCACGATGGCAGGACTTCTTGGCGGAGTTCGATTACGTCTTGGAATATAAGACGGGACGGACCAACGTGGTGGCCGATGCCCTAAGTCGCAAGGTGCAGCTTGCGACGATAAGCGCCATCCGCATGGACTTCAAGGATCACATCCGGGAGGGATTGAAGCAGGATCCTAAGGCTCTGGAGATGCTTCGACTTGTCGGGGAGGGCAAGTCACGATGATTCTGGACAGAAGATGGGCTATTGTTCACAGTGGGACGTCGGTTGTACGTGCCACGATGGGAGGGTCTTCGACGGTCGATATTGAAGGACTGTCATGACTCGAAGTGGGCGGGCCACCCGGGAGCGGCTCGTACCTTGGCGTTAGTTGAAGACTCCTACTTCTGGCCTCAGATGACAGAGGATGTCGAGGCATATGTGAGGACATGTCTCAAATGTCAGCAGGACAAACTTGAGCAGAAGAAGCCGGCAGGGTTGTTGGAACCCTTGCCCGTACCGGAGCGTCCATGGCAGATGGTGACTATGGACTTCATCTCAGCCTTGTCTAAATCTGGGGGAGCGGGATCGATCATGGTGGTGATCGACAAGTTTTCAAAGTATGGAATCTTCATCCCGGCTCCAAAGCATTGCTCGGCGGAAGAGGTCGCCCGCTTGTTTGTCAAGCATGTAGTAAAATACTGGGGCGTACCTGAGATCATCGTCAGTGATCGTGATCCGAGGTTCACGGGTCACTTCTGGAGGGAGCTCTTCCGGCTCCTGGGGACGGAGCTGCGCTTCTCGACAGCTTTCCACCCCCAGACGGATGGCCAAACGGAGCGGGCCAACCATCTTCTGGAAATCTACCTGAGGCACTTTGTTGCAGCCAATCAGGAGGATTGGGCAAAGCTCTTGGACGTTGCACAATTTTCGTACAACATGCAGAAGAGCGAGGCGACGCAACAAAGCGCGTTCGAGATCGTCACTGGGAGGCAGCCAGTGACGCCTGCAGGACTGGCGGCCAGGTACGCGAGGAAGTGTCCGACGGCGTATCATGTGGCGTGTGGTTGGCAGGACAACCTCGAGGCGTCGAGGGCCATCTTGGATAAAGCGGTGCGCAAAATGAAAAAGTTCGCTGATCAGAAGCGGAGGCATGTCGAGTTCCAGGTGGGAGACAGGGTTCTTGTGAAGTTACGAACACGTCAGTTCAAAGCACTTAGGAACCTGCACCAAGGGTTGCTGAGAAGGTACGAGGGTCCCTTCGTCATCACCAAGCGAGTAGGCACGGTGGCCTACAAGGTGGATCTTCCCAAAGAACTGCGACAGATCCATTCAGTGTTCCACGTGAGCATGCTGAAGAGATTCTACGAGGATGCAGAAGACTCTGGGCGTGAAGTGGAGACACGTGGATTAGTGAACGACATGAGCACACCGACAAGTTCAAGAGGCGCACCGGAGTTGCCGGGGACGGCAACAACTTCGGTGGGGGAGGATGTCACTCCTGCCCACTGAAGGGCGCGCCCCGAGCGGGCGTGGCCATGCGCGCGAGGAGGCGGGCGTGGCCAGGGCGATTCCTACTCCTAGTAGGAATAGGAGTCGTCCAACACTCCGAAGGTCCGACGAGGAGGGAGGAGCTTCTAGAGATGAAGACTTGGACTCCTATCGTGAGTAGGAGGACGAGCGCGTGGAGAAGTGCAGGATCGGAAGGATTCCTACTCCTAGTAGGAATAGGAATTCGGACCTCTCCTAGGTCGAGTAGGACTTGGGCGCGGACGGAGCTTCCTTCTGGATCGAGGGTCACTTGGAGATGAAGTCCTAATCATAGGAGGACTGAAGATGGGGAGAGGCCACAGGAAAACAGTCCTAGTCCTAGTAGGACTAGGACTTGTCCCGGCGGGCGCACCCGGGGCGCGCCCCGGACATGGCAGGGCGCCAGGAGGGCGGCCTGACCAGTTTGCCTTCAAGATGGACTTTGAAGGAGTGCTGGCCGAATTCTTCTAGGACTCCAAGGTTGCTGGATTTCTACTCCTACTCCAAGGAGGTTTTTTCTAGAGAAGGGCTTGCATGCCTAATAGGATTAGGTCCTTAACTTAGACTAGGAGTTGTTTCTCTTGGGCACTATAAAAGGACATGTAATCAAGGCTTGTAAGACCATCCTGGACAATCTGAGATTGCTCAATAATATTCTCTAGTTTTCCTCTAAACTCTTAGCCTCCCTCTCTTCTTCCTGGGCGGGTGTTTCGTTGTGCATCCGGGGCGTGTACGGCCGGGGTCCAAGGCACGTCCAAACGAGGGCTGATCGGCGACCGAGCAGGGTTCGTCGAGCCGCACGTCTGGTGTTTCATATCCGAAGCGTAAGGGCGTGACACTAGGTACGGCCGTGACACTTAAGGCACGGCCGTGACCCCTTTAGGAAAGCCTGCTGCCTTAGCCGAAATCGAAGACAGGGACAAGGAATGAGGTTCTGGCACGATCGTGACAATGAAGTCATACAGTCGTGACCACATCCTTAGACATTTTGTAGGATGATGGGTGTTCTGTTATAGCCGTGACCAAAGGATCACACGGTTGTGACCTCACATGCCTTAGAATATTTTGAAGATAGGACAAGATTTAACGTTATGTCACGGTCATGACTGAGGTCAGATACGGCCGTGACCAACTTGACCAAAAATCAAGCTTTTGGTACAACCGTGAGCAGGGAGTCTCACGGCTGTGACTGGACACAGGCACGATCGTGACCAGTGAGGATGGACTTTGATGTGTTGTATGCTTACACTTAGACGAATTTTAAGCCTGTTAATCTTAAATAGGATTAAAATATGTGACATATATTGAATGTATGTATGTATTGATGAATGTAACTAAAATACATATTGATATGAAGGTGTCTTATTGTAATTGTGGAAGGGAATAAAATCTTCACTTGCTAACTTATGTGATGTGTTCCTGGGAAAACTACTACACCTAAAAAATGGGACTAAAATGATCCCAGCCTAGCTAGCCAAGGACTCGCGAATTAACATGATCTTCTCAATCATCGAGACAGGAGGCTATCTAATCAAAGACGAAAGATGAAAAGATGACATGGTCTATGACATGACCATGATGATATGACTTGGAACATAAAGATGGAGATGGTGATGATGTATGCACCTAAAAGATGAAAGTCACTTAAAGTGACTAAGATAAATGACTTAGGACATAAAGATAAAGATGATGATAATGAAAGTACCTAAAATGATGCTAATGTATGTCCTCTTATCATATGTTGTTCGCTAATAAAAATGCAACCACTTAGAAGGATGTTAATGTATGCCCTATTATCATATGATGCTATGGATGAAGATGTTAAAGTAAAGTAAGATAAGTTATGATATGCCTTAGCATAATATTAGTGATGTTACTTATCTTGCCATGATGATTGTTCTCATGTCATGTAGAATGCATATGTAGCTCATAGTATGCATATGTTCTACTTTTATATTATGATATGATGCATATGTCATGACATGTAGAGATCATGTTATATGATCATAGCATGCATGAGCCTCAAGATATTCTAACATATGAGATCCCATGTACCCCATGAATTCGTGCAGTTATGGACGAGGCTTAGGCGAGGTGAGACTAGTGGTATTTATTAGACCAGACAGCCCGACCCGCCCGTTGGTCGACCTGATATGAAAACGGGTAAGCCCATCCGTGTCCAATCCGAATCTATCCAATAAATTATCGGATTCGGACAGATAATAGGCCAAACATTATATTTCAGTCGTTCATCCGATATCTGATAGTTCGGTATCCGTTCATTAACTAACAAACTGTCTGATACAGCGATTAATCTGTTAATAATATTAGCTAATAAACTTATATTATAATATTTATCTAATAATAGAATATAAGTTGTTTATCCATTATTAATTTCATCTGTTCTATTATTAATGAAAAATAAAATAAACAAATGAGTAAAAAGATAAAAAAAATAAAGAAAATTATGAGAAAACTAAGAGAAAAATTAATGATACCTTATTTATTATATTATTTTATTAATGTATCAAGAAAATAATATAATAAAATATAGAAAAAATAAATGCCAATTTCAAAAATAAAAGGAAATAATAAATTAGTTTTTTTAAAAAAATTAATGAGCTTGCTCGGTTCGTCTGCCAGTCGATTTGTCCGTTGAGGCCTATTAGACTTTAACGGGCTGAATAAGTTTGAAAATCTATTAGGTGGTCCAATAATAACTCATTAAATTAACGGATTTGTTCGGCCCGTTCGATGTCCGGTCAAAATTCGATTGGCTTAGACTATTAGGAGCACGTCTGATCCATTAAACACCACTAGTGGAGATCTCATGACGACAAGATTACGGCTTAAGTTAACTTATGTTACTTATATTGGACTTTTTAGCGAGTTAAGTATGTATGACTTATGGGCCTTTTAAGTCATATTTTTATATGAACTCGTGTATGTATTATGAACCTTACGTTAGGTCTTATGTTAGAGCTGCCCATAAGTTAGTACATTATCTTGGAATTATATGTTTATAAGTCTTTTGTTATTTTATGTTATATTATTATGCTTTTGTTGCAATATTTTTTACAATTAAATTATCGAGCGCCGTCTAGGATTCGATCCCTAAATTTGGGCCGAATTTTGGGGACACATATACGAAAGCATATATGTTTCGAGTAGTAATCATGACATGAGAGTTCAATTAATTTTCCCATTCCGTCAATTAATATGATTAAAAGTGCAATTAACAACATTACCTGTCTAACCAGGTCGAGGCAGAGATGGCGTTTGATGTCTCTGCGAAGGTCCATCGGTAGGCAAGCGAGCAATGCCTCCTCGTCCACCCCCGTCGTCGCCACCCATCGGTACTGATGATATCGTCGGACACACTGCTTCAGTTCGGCAGGCAGCTGACGGTGGCGCATCCACTGATCAGTGTCAGTTTTCTTTATCCTCCACTCCTCCAACCGAGCCGTTGTAGATTGAAGATAGGACTATATATGCATGGATCAAAGAGAGCAAAAAAACAACACCACATTAGTCAGACATCAATTTTCTTTTGATTCGTAATTGTCCTTCAACGTTATTTCTATATGTTTGCATTGGCGACGAAGATTTACTAAGTTAAATTGATCCACTCCTAAACTTCAATCAAGTTTGCTTCACATCAACTGGTTTCCACTGCTATGTTCACAACTACTGTCTCGACAATATGTCTGAATGACTCGGAGCGGAAATACTTAGTTCTTTATGGACTCACTTGCACGTTTCCTATCAGCAATCCAAAGAGCACCAGACCCAGAATTGCAATCACTATGGCGAAGATGATTTCTCCTACGTAGGTGCTTGTGGAGAGATTCTGTCCCAAACAACTGCAGGGATTTCATAACAGTTTACTGTAAGAAATCATGGCCGTTGTTCATGTTGCATATCTGTGAGAAAATGTTTGGAAATAAATCTTAGTTACCTGAGATTCTTTAAGCCCCACCAGAAGCAGTAGAAGTATTTCTGGAGGAATGGAGAAGACGTCACATTAAAGTTCAGTGCTTCGGCATATATTCCGAACTGATAGAAGTTGTTGGTCGGATTGCACAAGGGAGATAGGACCTCTATGTTGTGTCGATTTGATAAGTTTTTGGCATGGTCCAATATTTTGCAGTCGAAATAGCTGTACCGGCATGAAAGGCTTTCAAGACGACAGGCCTCTCTCCAACATGATTCTTGGCGTTGGATTGATAGAAGATACCATGATGATCCGAGGACCTGTGCTTAGTAATTAAGAACTATATATGAGCTTCGCATTTTAGAGTGCCAGAATACACTGGAAAAGGGATAGTTGTAACTCATAGATTCCAATTGAAAAGGAGATGATAGAAATAAGTAGAAAAGAAGCAGAAACGAGCATGCTAATCATAAAACATTTGGTAATTGAACTTACGTGGCTCGCAAGCATGTACAATATAAGGTTGTAAGCAGCCCCTGCCCAGGCAGTTTCAGTCATGACTCCGGTGACCTTCACAATTTGCCCGGACAATGGAAAGATTAGGAAGAGCCTAGGAAAATATTGGATGATGATGATGAATCGAAGAAAATTCTTGGTGTTGGTCATTGTTGATCCCTTCATAATAGGAATGACTACCCATATCAGAAACTGCAAAATAGAAAATACCAGGAACCGGCATAGGTTTCAGAGTTATTGCAGATTCTGCATTCCAGATTAAGTGAAAATATACTGATTCTAACATAAAATCTTATGGTACCTTTTCACTAGAAATTCACTGAAACAGTGAAACCTGAGGAACTCAATAACAAATGCAAGGTTGAAGGCTTACTACTACAAGTCTCGTCAAATATTTGGAGGAATTGCTCAACCAAGATATATGGCTTCATATATATGTTTTTCAACTTTTGAAAGCACTTCTAATCGAAATGTTCCTCTTTTTTGAGGCTATGAGCAATATGTCCTTAAAGGCGTAATTTTTGAACAAAACAGAGGATGGGTGCATTTAGTTTGTACCTGTGGCAGTGGCAGTGCGGCAATGACGTCTAGCCAAAAGCTCCTGGATAGATATCTCAAAGCAATCCTGGAAGAGTCAATAACAAGCTCACCTCTCCCAAATACTCGAGAGGATGGCGCAACAAATGCTGTTCGGAACCGAACAAAGATATGAATGCCATAGAAGACGTCCAAGAACGAGCGGATGATTGTGAGAACTACCTCAAGTGAAATTCCTATATCTATACATAATTCCATTTTGCGCGTTTCCGGAAGGTAGAGGAACAGGGGATCAAGAAACAGTGACAAGAGACATGCTATTAGGAAAATCTTGTTCCAACGGTTGATAACAGGACCGCGGGGATCAAACAATTTTCTCTCACTGTTCATCAAAGATTCATAGTCCTCTGAGAATACTCGCGCGAGTACTTTCTCTTTGAAGGATTTGATAGGTTTCTGCGGACAGATATTGGATCCTGAACCATATCTTCTTGCCTTATCAAATTTGTACGGGTGCTTAAATGAATTCTTGAAGTTGCTTCTTTTGCATCCTGCATCTTCAATGTCATCACTGAATCTGAAAAAAAATTTGTGGAAAGCAAGTGCACTGTGAGAAAACTTCCCATTAGGGGGCATCATAATACTTCATAAAATGATCAAACAAGTCTCTACTCTTGCCAATACATTAAACAAGTCTACTATAATAAGAAAAAGAACTGCTAACTAATTCATTTCATAAAAGAGACCTAAATCAGATCAACATCAGGTCTTTGCTCTGAATCACTATGTTTTTCAGTTAAATGAAGTATACCCAATGGTTTATCATAAATGAGCTAAAAGGAGTACAATTTTATCAGTAGGAAGTAGAGTTAGTGCATATGTAGAACATGAGGCAGCTTATTATTTTTTATGGCTCACCTCACAGCTTTTGTATTGATGTAAGCCATCAGTACTCTTCTGAACTCTCCTCCAACAACGATGAATATTATGCCATATATAAGAGCAACAAAGACACTGAAAGCATGTGTTTCGGGTCAGCTCAGCCATAAGAACCAGCAAGTGTTCTTGCAACTGCATGTAACAAGGATCTTGTGAGCCCAACTACCAGATTGCAATTGTCTGTTGGATCTTCTTCTATGCATGGTTGATGCGTTGGCAGCAACATGTGATCTTTAGGACTTTAGATCCTCAGTGGCACGTTCATGTGCTAACATCTGAGAGGCAGAAATGTATCTAGGCCCACTGAGGTTTGAAAAGTATGTTCAGCAACACCGACTCGGATGTACCCCCGCGCGCCCTGCCCGTGACCCCATTTGTCTAAGCCTAAAGGTGTCTCGATTTCTTTGCGCAAGCAAGACCATTATTTTGACTGGAAACCACTTCACATCAAAGTTCACAATCAAAATTGTGCACTGACTCATTCATATCATAGCTGATGATTGCTCACGACAGCGCCTTCTTTATTTAGGCATCCACTTGTTAGTACTTTTTGGGGTGGTTCAATCAAGGACAAAATTAAATGTCACGTTTGCATCACATATAGCTTTTCTTAGGAGCAGAGGTGGTGACCTCATGATCCGAAAATATTTAGTTCTAGCATGGGACGGACGGACAAGCTCGCAGTGTTCCACTTTCCCCTTACTTCTTCAACACCAGCTTCACACACAGAGTTCAGCTTCAGCTTGTCTTCTCTATTGATAAGACTTCTAAACAAATAGAGATTTTGATATTTTCCGACGCAAGCAGGCAACACTAGATTCTTCCAGACAAGTTCAAAGCTGCACAGTTCCGGAAATGAAGTAATTCATTGCATACAAAAGAAGACACATATAATAAACTTTCCAGCAAAAAGATGAAAGACGAATGCGCATTTGAACAGTATCTTTGTTTGAAATTTTGTGCATCTAAACAAATTGATTGTTGTCGTTGCGGAAACTGAAAGAGGAAGAATTCCTAATCATGAACGCATGAAAAGTTTGAGGATACCTCCTAACTGAATTTTAACGTACTTTGCATACATGACAGGAGAGATCAAATAGCAATCAATTTTTTAACAGATTCAATCTTCATTAAATTTACATTTTATTTATTAAATTTAATCTCAACCTCCTAATCATCATTCATCCAAATTTATTGAATAGATGTTTGTTAGTAATGTTTTAAATCCTACTCCAACTGGAAACTCATCTGAATCCAAGCTTCGAAATTAAAAAAAAAATCTGTTTTATATATTCTGTATATTTCTTTATCATGAGATGATTAAGGAATTGATTTATTTTCTTATCACCTATTTTTTTGAATCAATATAGAGTTTCAGTAACTCTGTAATTCCTAACATATGTAAAAGTGGGTGTCTATATAAACTCTCCAAGAGTCAAAAAAGAAAGCAATCTGATCTTGTAATTCTCTTATATTTCTTCCATCTAATAAAATTTTACGTCGTTTAAATTTTTCGAATTTTCTCACTGTACATAATTTCTCTCGTGCATAAATCCTATCAAACTGGTGTCAGAGTGAGGCTTCATCGTCGATCCTCCATCAGACGTAGAGATGACATCGCACAACGTGAATATCGAAAAATTCACATGACGAAATAGTTTCAGTCTCTGGCAAATTAAGATGCGGGCACTTCTGAAATAACAAGAAGTTTGGACGTCGCTCGCAAACGTATCGAAGAACAAATCAAAAGAGGAAGACTCGAAGAGCAAAGAAAAAGAGTTCGATCTCGCAAATTTGGCGCACTCTATGATTCTGTTGTGTCTGGCGGATGAGGTGATTATCGAAATCGTCGATCAAGAAATGACGACTAGTCTGTGATCGAAACTTGAGAGTCTCTACATAATCAAGTCTCTAACCAATAAGTGGTTGTTGAAGCAACATCTGTTCGCCCTATGCATGCAAGAAGGTACCTCTCTGAAAGATCATCTTGATAAGATGAATACTCCGTTAATGAAATTACGAAATATAGATGTGAAGATTGAGGATGAAAATATTGTCCTATTTATGTTGGTGTCTCTTCTCCTATCATACGAAAATTTCATTCAGTCTGTTATCTTCGAAAAAGACACAATTATTTTAGAAGAAGTAAAATTGAATCTACATACTCGTGAACTTTGTCATAGGACGTTTGCTAAGGCTATGGAAACTCAGGCCCAGGATTGGTGACAATAGCAAAGAAGGAACATCATCTAAACCTTAAGAAGGGTAAGTCTAAGAAGAGGAACGTCAATCCGAATGACATCTGCAACTACTGCAAAGAATTTGATCATTGAAAGAAGAATTGCCCCAAGAAAAAGAAGGGCACAGTTGCTGCAGTAGCACACCAGAATAGCGAATCTGATGACGATTTGACTCTTATTGTGTCTGATCAGATGTTTGGAGAAGAGGGGTTTTGGAATGATGCAGCTTGTAAAATAGTTAGAATCATGGGTAATGATGCAGCTTGTAAAATAATTAAAATTAGTTCAATTCAAATTAGAACTCATGACAATCGAGTGAGAAAATTGATAGATGTCAGTCATGTTTTGCAACTAAAAAAAAATTTGATATCGTTAGAAGTTCTGAACTCCAAAAAATATCAAATGGATGCTGCAAGAGATGTTCTCATGGTCACCAAGTGTGATGTTGAAGTTGTGAGAGGAGTCAGACAAAAGTCCTTATACATATTATAAGGCACAATAATTTTTAGCGTAACTGCAGTAGGTAGTTCATTCAAATTAGAATTAGAAGCATCCGAGTTGTGACACATGCGATTTAGACATATAAGTCAAAAATGGATGAATATCATCAACAAGCACAATCTTCTAGATGGTCGTAAGATATTTGAAATCAGATTCTTCAAACACTGCGTCTTCAACAAGCAAAAAGACATCAATTCAGTAAAGTCGTACACAAGACGAAGGCAACACTCGATTACATCCACGCTGATTGTTGGGGTGCCTCTCGTGTTCCATTTCTATGAGGTTTTAGATATTTCCTATATATGATCGAGTGAGGCATTCGAAACCTTCAAATAGTGGAAGGTTTTGATGAAGAATCAGACATTGAGAAAAGTGAAACATCTTCGTACCAATAATGACTTGGAGTTTTGTTCGACTGAATTTGATCGGTTTTACAAGGATGAAGGCATTGCTAGACATCGTACCGTCAAATATACATCGCAACAGAATGGTGTAGTAGAATGTATAAACATAACTATTCTGGAGATGGCACAATGCATGCTTTTCTAATTCTGATCTGAACAAGTCATTCTGGATTGAAGTTATTAGCATAGCATGATACCTTGTCAATAGGAGTCCTACAACCGCGATCAACCTGAAGACTCCTATTGAAGTATGGTCAGATAATCCTGCTAATTATACTAATTTGAATTTTTTTTATCGTCCAACATATTATTATGTTAGGGAAGGAAAGCTGGAATCGAAGGCCAAAAAAAGAGTTTTTGTGGGATATGGTGCAAGTGTAAAAGGCTTCGGAATCTGGTGGTCTCTTTCATAGCACAATGTTCACAGTAGAAACATATCCTTTGATGAGATGTTTATGCTCAAGCAAAAATCAGATGTTGTTGACTTAGCAGAGGAGGGTGTCAACAAACAGGTGGAGTTTGAATTAACTCCAATTTAGAATGGGACAAAAGAATCTCATCAGACTGAAGATGCAGAAGAAGCATCGATGAGTCTAGTTGTTGAGTGTGCACACAGATAAGTAGATTCTCCTAAACGTTAAACTTTGAGGACATGATTGCATATACATTCCAAGTAGCTGAAGAGGTGGAGCTACCAGAACAGGGTACAAGAATGTTATCACATGACGATGACAAAGAGTGTTAGATATCTTATTGGAGGATTCAATTCAACTAGAAACTCATAAGAACACAAACTCCGAAATAAAAGCAAAATATGTCTGATATATTTTGTATATTTTCATATCATGAGATTATTAAAGAATTATTTTATTTTCTTATCACAAGATAAATATCATATTTTTGAAATTAATATAGAGTCTCAATAGATATATAATTTTTATCATCCGTAAAAGAGAGTATCTATATAAACTTCTTAGGGGTACAAAGAGAGCGATCTGATCTTATAATCCTCTTATATTTTTTCCATCTAATAAAATTCTGCGTCGCCTTAAATTTCTCAAATTTTCTCGTAATGTATAATTTCTCTCGTGCAGAAAATGTCTGCATAAAATCTATCATTATAAAAAAATGTCTGTATATAAATATATTATTTTTGGATATAAATTAACATGAAAGAGTCATGCAAGCAAGGGCCAATGCTGGATTTGGATTTTGGATATGGATTTGGATTTGGATTTGGGCCTGGAATTCTGGATCTCCACACCAAAACCCCGAAGTCCCTCGCCTCCTATAAATTAATACGTACGTCAGGGGCACACTCTCACTCCACAAGTGCGCCAGACGCCCTCCGCTCGCTGCTCTTCCCTGCAAGCACAGTTCTCAGATCTCCCTCTGATTCCCGAAATGGATCACCAGGGCGTCCTTTTGGGGATGGGGAACCCCCTCCTTGACATCTCCGCCGTCGTCGACGACGAATTCCTCAACAAGTAATTGCTTCCTCCTCCTTCTAGATCTCGTCCCACGATCCCCTCTCCGAGTTTTTCCATCGAAACCTTATGGTTCTTTTAAGTCTCTGATAGGTTTGAAGGCAGTGGATGATCTCGTTTTTATGTGTTTTGATCTTTTAAGGAAAAAAAAGAGCCATCTTTCAAGTGAGGTTTTTGGGTTCTGTTGGCTTTAGGCTTGGATTTGTTGGAGTCAAGTGTTATGCCCTTATGGCGTCTAACTTCTTTGTTTTATAAGTCTTAGCTCGATTCTGTTCGGCTTTCATCCGCCCAAAGGCATAATCTTTTTGGTCCTCAGAAAGACTTGCATCAATCATGCTGATTCTTTGCCTTTGCTCAAGTTCATATAGTCGTTCATTTTCCTCTAAGCATTAGCGAGAATAAACTAATCCATGGACATAGATTGGGAATGCTTTCTCTGTCAGTTATGTGGTATCTATTGCCCTTGGCATCCAGTTGCTTGCCTCATTCTTCATTTGTTTCATCTTACTCATTATGTGTAACTTGCTGATTCCGATAAAGCTTTTCTCTGCTTTCAACATATGTCAAAGACAGTCATGAAATATATATTGCTACTGCATGGTTATCATCATAAGAAACATTAATCTGATATTCCTTTTGCACTCGTTGTACTCTGAATATTTGCGTTAGATCCTCTACCAATAAATGCTTCATTGGATAACTTTTTTATACTTCATGGTCGATAAGTAATTTTGCTTATACAATCCACTTATTTTCTTATTCTTGTCAGGTATGATGTTAAGTTGAACAATGCTATTCTTGCAGAAGAAAAGCATGTGCCAATGTAAGTTTCTTGGTAGAATGTAATTGTCAAATATTCGTTTAACTTATAATTTTGGATTGGATGACTACAGTTTCTTGGTAGTCATCGTTCTCCTTCAGAAAACAGCTTACAGTTTTGGATCTCAAAGACCCTTAACTACCGTGTTTCATCGGAATGATGATGTTCACCACCTTAGTTATTCAGTGTGTGCTTACTCTCTAAATGGCTAACAATTTTAATCCTTCTCAAACTGTACCAGGTACGATGAAATGACAGCGAAATACAATGTTGAGTACATTGCTGGAGGTTAATAATTGACTTGTATTAATTGCTGAAAGAAATTTATACTGTATTTTATTAACCTTCATCCTGTTTGATCTGTTCAGGAGCAACACAGAATTCAATAAGGGTTGCACAGGTATTTGTTATTCTCAAGTTATGAAATTGTCTAATTTTGAGGGGTTATTAGTGTTTCACTGAATTACATGAGGTTGTTGTAGTGGATGCTTCAAGTTCCTGGTGCAACTAGTTATATGGGTTGCATTGGAAAGGACAAGTATGGAGAGGAAATGAAGAAGAACGCCGGTACTGCAGGTGTTAATGTAGGTCTACTCTTATTTTTTGTCTGAAAGAAGGTCTACTCCTAATTGATTATGTATGTTATCTGCTTTGTATACTCTTGCTGTATTTATTCTTAAATAAGTTTCTCTATTCATGGCAGGCTCATTATTATGAGGATGAAACTGCCCCAACTGGTACATGTGCTGTCTGCGTTGTTGGTGGAGAAAGGTAGTGTTTGCTTATTCTCTATTGTTAATCTATATCTTCTTTGTGTGTGCAATTCATTATGTTATGCAATTGAGTCAAAGCTTGCCTATGTCAATTCTACAAGTTTTTGTATGCACTCAAATCTATGCTGTCAAACTTTATGCTAGGTTCTTTTGTAATTATAGATTTCCTCCGTGAAAATTTGTTTCTCCATACTTTAAGAACATATTCTTCTTCACATCCATTGGTGTTGCCTTGATGGTTATGGGTGACATTTTTTATTTTATTTTTTTCTATTCACATCTTGTTTCTAGTTCTCTCATATGTTTTTTTTTTCTCCTCTCTGTTAGTGGACTGTGAAGATGGGTAATAAGTTTTTTTAAGGCAGATGTGTAATAAGTTTACTGGACCTTTAAAAAAGGAAAACAAATGAAAGAGTGAAAAATATTGGACTTGATAATCATGACCTTGCATAAATTTTCTCTGAAGAAGTGAAAAATTATGCCAAATTAGCTGCCAAGAATTTGATATTCCTTTCTGAAAATATCTCATTTGAGCACCTTTTATCTTTACCTGAGTTGAGCTCTACGTTTCTGTTGCGCAAGATCATTTTGAAGCTTGGTGGCATTTCTCACTTCGAAGTATTAATTGGTCCTGTGTAGACTTCTTATAGTTTCATCTTTTTTATTTGAATACAGATCACTAATTGCTAACCTATCTGCGGCAAATTACTACAAAGTTGACCATCTAAAGAGATCAGAAAACTGGGCTTTAGGTAACTACTCTTTAGCCTCACTCTTTTGTATTTTTACCTGTGGTTATCAATGATAAGATAGCCACTGATCTTGAGGAATGTGAATTAATAATTACAAATATGAGTTAATCATCCAAGGATATTACAATCCAATGGAAATGCACAAAATATAGGGCTAGTGACAATTTTTGTTGAAGATGGATCCACTTTTCTCAAGTCAATTTTCACATTCATATCGATTAAAGTTGTCATACTTCAGCTTGGTTTGGCTTTTATTTCAGTTATAAACTATTCAACAACAAACTTACACAGAAAGCTGCTTCAAGTTGTGATCTATCATCCATGTTACTCTAAAAAAAATTGTCTATATTTCTACTTACAATTAAATTCCAGTGGCACTGTGTGAATGATAGTTCATCCATTTTTATTCTTGAACAGAATGAGAAACTAATTCTCATTTGGTTGATCAAAGAAAAAGGTTAGAAAAAGGCCAACATAAGAGGGAAAGTAAAACATGAATCATAAGCAAAGAAAATAAAACAAAAGTGAGATTCCAAGCTGGTCAACTTCACTTGAGAGTTAATGAACGTGGACTCATATTAGAAACTAGAAAAATGAAAATGGGCCTACCATTGTATGTGGGTCTTTGATGAGGATATAAATCATCTTTTTTTTCTAGTGTGAGATAGCTAAACAAGTTTGCACAGCAATGGGAAGCAGATGGATTAATGTACAGCCAGAGACAACCTTCTGGAGATCTCTTAGATTTGGTGGAACACAACCAGAAATGCAAATTTACTCTTCTAGAAAGTTGTGGCGGAACCTTTTGCAGTATATTTTGGTATCTGATCAGGGAGAAACCAATGTGTATTTCAAGGAAGTTGATGTTATGTGGAAAAAAATTGTCCTCTTAGCCATTGCTGATGCTCATTGAAGAATGGAGATGATTAAATGGTTTGGATAGAATCTGCTTCGAAAAAAATTCTCAAAAGAGAAATAATTTTGAAGGGTGAAGTACTATTTTTGCTGGATTAGATTTAATCTTTTTTGAGGAAATCAGATGATATACGGAGAAGGGAAGGTAGAATAGGCTTTGACCATGCAGAACGGGAGAATTATGCCCTTTGAGATTTGAGATTCTTTCCTTTATTTTTTTTAGAAGGAAGCTTTTGTTTTTCCATGAACATATATATAAATCTTTTTAAAAAAATCCTAGTATCTTTTATTATATGCAGGAAATTGGTGTGATTCAGGTTTTAAGAGTCTTCTTTTGATTTTTGTTTTTTTATGAAGGTTTGAAGAGTTTTCTAAGGCTTGAAACTGAACAATTTGGGAAGTTCTGTTCAGTGATTTCCAAACTAAGTTTACTACAATCTTAGAAACCCAACCATTTACATTTTACAGGTTGAGGATTCAATCTGTTTATCTGAGAATCCTAATCACTTAGATTTCCTGTGCAACAGTTGTGGAAAACCAATTTGTGGTTGCCTCTATATTCTTAAAATGTTTTTTTTTTTGTTACACTGGGGGCTTTGGTGCTTTGAAAATTTTGTTGACATGCTTCCTAACTAATGCATTGTATGCACTTGCAGTGGAAAAGGCAAAGTACATCTACATTGCTGGGTTTTTCCTTACAGTGTCTCCTGAATCGATTCAACTTATGGCTGAGCATGCTGCTGCAAAGAATAAGGTATATCTTATTAGTGATGTAATTTTTAATTATCTTGCTTACTGAACACCGCGTCCACTTTATTTCACTCAGGTATTTTCAATGAATCTTTCTGCTCCTTTCATCTGTGAGTTCTTCCGTGATGCCCAGGAGAAGGCATTACCGTAAGTCCTTGATATTTCTGTTTACATCATTCTAACTCTATAATAGATTAGTCCTGATCAATCATTGTTCACTCCTCATTTGTCTTCAGTCATTTTGCTATAAATGATTTAATTACACACAATGGAACATATTTGTTATTTCAGCTATGTAGATTTTATATTTGGAAATGAAACTGAAGCAAGAACATTTTCAAGAGTTCGGGGGTGGGAGGTAAATATTTTCTGTTCATGTTTTGGATTTGTTGTTGTTGTTTTGGATTTGTCTGGTTACACATTCCAACTTATACTTCTGACTTGTTGTCATAATTGTTAGACGGAGAATGTTGAAGAAATTGCTCTTAAGATCTCAGCACTGCCCAAGGCATCAGGAACACATAAGAGGATTACTGTTATCACACAAGGTTGTGATCCTGTAGTTGTTGCTGAGGATGGAAAGGTTAGTTCTATTTCTTTTCATGTACCTGCAAATTCCATTATACTTTGTATTTATGTGGATCACTTGTACGATCAGCTTTTTAGTTTTGGATTATATTCTTTTAGTACGTGTGATACCGAGCTTGCATATGACCGCCCATGATTTAGAGAGACGAGGAAAGGCATTTACATAAAGAAATGAATATCTTGTGCATTGTGACAACTGACTGTTTCTAGAAAAAATGATTTGGGGACCAAAGTTATGAAACCTTTGAATCTTGTAATTGTTTTTAGGAATTGCAGCTAATATGCTGATAAATGTTTTCTAGAGAACACTCTTTATTTAGAGGAATAAAATGTAGGTAGCCAACCTCTTGTATTAGAGACTATGAAATCGAACAATTTACAAGTGTGTATGGAAAGTTAAAACAAACAAAAAATTGAAAACTCTGGTGGCAATGGATGCTCACAAAAAGATGTTGAAAGAGGCTAACCAGCTCCCCACTCTCCAATCAAAAAAAGAAATATGATGCACAGTCCTAAAAAAGAATGCAGTTGTGCTGAAGTGCTCGTTTCAAAAAAAAAAAAAGTTGTGCTGAAGTGATATAACCCACAAGCAGTGGCGGAGCCAGAAACGCTTTTCAGTGGGTTCACCATTTATCATTACTTATTAGTTATTAGACAAAAAAAATTAATATTATTATTTAATATTGAATCAATTTTAATTTTCATCACATTTTTTAATAAAGAAATATGAGATAAAAAATCTCTAAGTAAATATATTATTTTCAACCTAACATTAATCATCAAAAGGTGATATTTTTTTTTGAATTCCGTAAATACTAATATAGCCAAGGTTGTCAAAAACGCGAGTCGACTCGTAGAATCGTACGATTCTACGAGTCTACCCCGGCCAAACTTGTTCGACTCTATCCAGAATCGCGTTTCGTCAACACGCAGTGGAATCGCTTGTCAGTGCGTAGAATCGGTGGAACCGCGTGTTGACTCCGTGTCCGCCGATCCCTTTTTTTACCTGCTCGTTCACCCACGTGACTCATCTTTTTCTTCCAAATCGCAGAATCCCTAATCCTTTTTCCCTTTTGTTCACGCCACGACATTGTGCTCCAGCTCTCGGCGTTGGTCCACTACTCCCAGCGTTGGCTTCCACAGCCACCCCTTGCTTACCCTGTTCGCCGCCTACAGCCGCCCCTGCTCGTGCTGACATCACTCATGTTGTTCGCCCCTGCAGCCGCCATTAACTGCATGTCGTCGTTCGGTCGTGTTATCTTCCACTGCTGGTACCTCTACCTACCTCTCTCTCTCTCTCTCTCTGCATGTGGCTGTTCACTGCGCCCTCTCTCTCCTGCCTATGTGCTCCTGTCTGCGATTATTCGTGACCTCACTGTTCGCCGCCTACAGCCCTAGCTCGTGCTATTCATTCCTGCAACCGCCGCTCGCGTCGTTCGCCCTTACAACCATTGCTGACCTCCTGCTGCCGTCTGCCCTTCCTTTCTACTGCTGCCGGTACGCCCTCCCTTGCTCCCTCTTTCTCTACATCTTTATGACTGTTTGTGCCGTATTCGTCCTCTCTGTTGACGACTCTTTGCATCGCCCTCCCTCCCTCTTTTTTTTCTGTGTTTGCAAACAGGGGAAGCTCCCATGGTCCCTCCCTCGTACTTTGTGTGTTTAAGAATAGATAAACCGAGAGGGTTAGAATGTTAGACTAAGATTTTTTTGTTTGCGGCTCCATCTGGTTGTTATTTGTTCATTAATTAGTGATTTAGTGTGTTAAAACTTACAATATAATGGTTAGATATGTTATTTTGTATGAACTTGGTTGATGGTTTGATGATTTTAAGTTGAAAATTCTTCTTCATCTTTAAAAAATGCTGGTCTGTGCTAATTAATATATAAAATATTTTTCTGGTAGAATCGGCCGTGTCGTGTTACGTGTATACGATTTCGTGTTTTCCCGGCTGCTCCGTGTCGTGTCCGTTTTATGTGTTTGACAACACTGAATATAGCTAACTAAAAAATAGATTTTATAAACAATTCAATTAATTTATTATAAAAAGATTAACAATATAAAGTCTCAACTATAATGTATAATATCAAACATAATATTTGGTTATATTAATATAAAAATAGTTAATAAAAACTAAATTCTTTAACTCTTGAAAGAACCACCATTTATTAAGGAAAAAACATAACTAAAAACATTCATGATAAGTTTCGAACCTACGGCCTCTAAGAAGAAAAAGAGTCTCCTCTGCCAGCAGACCACTGTCAAACAATTGCTTAGAGTAATCACTTTATATATAATATCAACATCCAGTGCCCACAAGACTACCAAGGCCGTCAACCATGGAATTTGCTACCCCTGGTTCCCTGGGTACATAGCATGTAAGGATGGCCAAATGTGTCCAGTGCCGAGGGATCGATGCCCAGCCATTGCACCTGTCTAGACCTATGAATTAATGTGCAGGTCCAATATAGAGAACCTTCTTTATGTTATTTTGTTCCTCTTGGATTGTTTAACACTCTAAGTTGCCTTTATTTTTGGGATCTTCTTACATATCATTCAAGGGATATCAAAACTATATAGACAAGGTTCCATTTCTTTCTTATGCTCAAAAAATAAAAGGCATTCTGGAGTAACTTCTATGCGTTCAAAAAGTATAAGCATTTCTTTTGTTATTATTGGTTCTTCCAGAATGGGTTTCAATATTATGCATATCTTCCTCGGAGCCAATGTACTTGTTTAATGATCTCTATCTTGTCTGTCTTTAAGGATGACATTATGAGTAAATTGTTTTCTAATATTTTAAATTTGTACATGGATGGCTGCTGATCTGTTTCATATAACTAATGTATGTATCTTTCATGTAACCTGTCAATAGGTGACACTGTTCCCTGTTATCGTGCTACCCAAGGAGAAGCTGGTTGATACTAATGGTGCAGGTACTTGTTTTTTCATTCTTGTTGAGCTGACTTGGCGTGTCGACTTGATATTGTGATTTGATCATATTCCTAGATATTCCTACTTGGTGAAAATTATAGCACGAGTAATTAGAAGTTTCTTACATTGTCTTTCTATTTTCTCTGGTGACATACTCTGTAAGATGATTTTTATTGTTAGGAATGTCTAGTTTGACTCCATTTCAAGAAACTTGATAGGCATGCCTATTTTTGCAGGGGATGCATTTGTAGGAGGATTCCTATCCAAATTGGTTCAAGATAAGAGTATCGAAGAATGTGTGAAAGCTGGATGTTATGCAGCAAACGTCATCATCCAGAGGTCAGGCTGCACTTACCCGGAGAAGCCTGATTTTCACTGAGCTCTATTTGATGAGGAGAAGGCTGAGATCAAAATGTGGTAGAGGATAAGTCGTCCGTGCATTGTTTCTGGTCAGAATTTGATGCAACGTCTTTTCACGTTGAAATTTCGAGGCTTTCAGATTGGGATTTAGTTACTATTCTTTCTTGCCGGCGTAGGCAGCACATATATGTTATCTTCGAAGGATAAATATTTTCCAACGAAGACTTGAGTCTATAAAGAGTTGCAATTTTTGTGATCCGGATGCATTTATGGCTATTACTTTTGCACATATTCTTCTGGTCTTATCTTATTTTTATTAATAACTTGGGGCCAGGTCCTTGACAGCACGAGAACCGCTCAAAAGAGAAAAAAGAAATATGTATCTGGAACTTTGACATGAGCAATTGAAACCATGTTTATTATGGAGGATTAGATGCACACGGTTTTTGGAAAGTGATTTTGTTTTGTTCGGATCGTGGCTGCTCTCCTTCCTAGTATTTCTCTCTCTCTCTCTCTCTATATATATATATATATATAAAGTTTGCTTCCTTTCCAAGTAGTATTCAAGAGCACGTGCACTGCCGCTCTTGTTGTCAGGTGGGCATGATGTTTGGGGGTGTGCTCATGATGTTTGGGAGGGTGTGCGGCCTTGACCTTGTGTTGTCGGGTTCATCGAAGGGGAAAAAAAAAAAGAAAAAGTGTAGATGACTTGGCTTGACACCTCATCACATTCGCTTTTTCCAAGTCTTGCTATAAATCTTGTTTTGAGATTATATAGATTATTAAGTGGCTCTGTGTGGTGTCTAAAGATGGGCCGGCTTTCAATATTAAATATTTGTGTTACGTGGAAAATGGCTAGTCACCACATTCCTTAAGTAATCTCACAATCTCATTTGGCAATTAAAAGTGCTATATATATAATATATTTTAATCAAACAATCCAGATATATACATCTACCGATCTGTACCAATATATTTGTTTTCTCCCTCTATATATACATATACATCCAGATACTTGTTTTTGCATGCATGCCTGCCTGCCTGCTTTGTACTGGAAATGGAATCCTCTAAAAGCTCCTCCTCCTCGTCCTCAACTTTTAGCATGCAGCAAACAAACTCCCATGAAGAGGTGTCCACCATTAATCGAGATGCTCACATCTTGTGCTTCAACCACCTTTCCAACTGCTACAGTTATTCGTATCATAATCATCACATTTTCAAAACCACCACCACCACCACCACCAAAAAATTCAAAACTGCTACTTTCATGCCAAGCCGCAGGCACAGATTGAGAAGGCTGACGAACAAGCTCTTGGAGCTCGCCGGCCAATCGGCTGTTAGCGTCGTCGGCCCCTGGATGGCCACGGCCACCACTTCTTCCACGCCGTCGTCACGGCTCGTGGTCGTCTTCGTGCTTGCTCTCGTGCTCTTCTGCGCCCTTATTATTTCCTTTTGGCGTCTTTCTCAACGCTTAATTCGAGGACGCAGACCAACTCCTGTTACTACTACTCGAGCTCTTTTCCACGCCTGGCTCTCTCTCTCTCCCATTCTTCTCCTCCTACTAATTTTTTAATTCGCTTAATTCGAAAAGCTCAGAGAACAACAGTTCGTGATTGCATTGCATTACACTACAGGCGAATTAGGACCAGGCACAAGAATAAATCGAGGCATTTATTTGTTTGTATTCTTCAATTGCTTACTACAGATAAATAAAAGTAAAATGAGTAACTTGTGGAATTGTTACACTGACAACTATCTCTTCTTTTTCTTTTCCCGGTAGCAAAGGGAGGCTCAAGAGGACACAATTCTCAGTATCCAGCTTTGGCATCATCATCCAGCTTCGGGATTGCTAGGTCTTTGCTTGCCAGCCAGCCTAGGCAGCTCATGTCATCGTGAAGCATAAATATAATTTTCCATTGAAATTGCAATTAATTTTTGTTGTCATGCATGTTATATGATGCATTCGTGGTTACCCCTTTGATTTCAACAAGTTCCGTTCTTATGGTTGATCCTCCTATATATATATATATATATATGAATTTATCATCCGATTGGCTGTTGGCAGCGCAAGAGAGTGCACTGGTAGCATGCAACTTTGAATTTTCGATAGAAAGCATATGTTCTTGAAGACGTTTGATTCCAGCAAGTAGCAGAGATGTTAAAGAAGTGGTCAATCTCTTAGGGTTTATTTGGAAAATAATTAATGGAGGGATGAGATGGGATGGTGTGATAGGAGGTGGTGAAGGGTGGTGTGGTACGATTTTATTAAATCCATGTTTGGATAAAAGATAATGTGAAATGATGGAATAAATTAAACCAAATTTTGTTTGAATGCAATATTTAAAACATGGAGTTTGAGAGGTTAATTTAGATAAAAGTCTATTTTACCTTTTATATTTTATTGTTATTTATATTACTTAATAAATTATTTATTTTATAATGCAAGTTAATATTGGAAGATAAACAACAAGAGTAGCTGAAATGTGAAATTTTTTGAGTTAAATAAACTTGAAAAGAATTACTTGATCATTAATAGATAATAAAAAGATTATTTTGAAAATAACGATAGAGTGTGGAGAGAGAGAGAGAGCACAAATTTAAAAAATTATTTGCCATTGAAAATTTCCAATTGTTACTAGCAAAACCAAGAAATCAAGCGGAGAGAGAGCGCAAACCTCGAAATTGTCTGACAACGAGAGTTTGTAAATTGTTGTTTGCAGAATCAAGAAATAAAAAAAAAAGAGAGAGAGGAAAGAGAGCGCGTTAATCTCGAAAATTGTCTTCCATCGAGAGTTTCAAATTGTTGCCTATAAAATCAAAAAATCAAAAAGAGAGAAAGAAGAGAGAGAGAAGGGGGAGAAAGAGAGAAGAGAGAGGAGGAGGGAGAGAGCACAAACTTTAAAAATTGTTTGCAAAATCAAAAAATCAAGGAGAGAGAGAACGCGCTAACCTAGAAAATTGTTTGTCATCGAGAGTTTACAAATTGTTGCCTGCAAAAATCAAAAAATAAGGAGAAAGAGGGAAAAGAGAGGGGGAGAGAGAGGAGAGAGAGCGCAAACATCGAAAATTATCTGTGATCAAGAGTTTCAAATTGTTGTATGCAAAATTAATAACTCAAAGAGGGAGAGGGGAGAGAGAGAAAGAGGAGAGAGAGAGTGCAAAATTTGAAAATTATTTGCCACCAAGAGTTTCAAATTGTTACCTATAAAATTAAAAAAATCAAGGAAAGAGAGAAATTGTGCAAAACCAAGAGATCAAGGATAGAGAGAGAGCGCAAATCTTGAAAATTATCCGTCATCGAGAATTCCAAATTGTTGATCGCAAAATCAAAAAATCAAAAACTATAAGAGAGTGTGTAGAGAGGGATTGTTGCCTGCAAAACCAAAAGATTAAGGAGAGAAAGAAAATCTCAAAAATTTTATGCCATCGAAATTGTTGTCTACGAGGATTATGTTGCATATAGAGAAATCAGGAGACGATGGAAAATCACTGGAGTCTCGCACGTAGCAAAGAGTAAGATAGATTAGAAAATGAGAGAAAAAAAGTTGGAATAAATAAAATAATCTTAATTAACGATAATTTTATCAAAAAAATTATTAAAAAAATTAAAATGTAAAGATATAACTCACGTCATCAAATTTCTTGTAACTTTTAAAATAAATTTTACCAAATAAAATCTTAAAAAATTCATCGCTTCATTTTTCACCCCACCTCATTTTATCTTTCCATAAGGTATACACCACAAGTAACAGGCCTTATCCAATCCGAATGGCTTTAGTCACACATAACCATAGACATTACAACTGAGAAAAAGAAAGGCAAAAATAGCAGAAAGCAGCAACAGGAACAGCAGAGCAGCAGGCAACTTCCCTTCTCGATAAAATTCTTCCCTCCAAAAAGTAGTCTTTCCTTCTTCTCTCCCAAAAATGACTTCCTCCAGCCCTCATGGTTGACTTTCCTCGGAAAAGAAACTTTTTCTTCCTTTTATACATGTCTTCTTCTTTTTCTTTTCCACCATTTGATTTCTAACACCTGTCCACGTATACAGGAATAGTTTTTTACAGACTGGTACAACATTCTAGCAGCATGATGACAGATTTTTTTTTTATCTTTTTCTGCTATCTTTTCCTTCGTTCATTTTGCTTCTCACCTTTTAATTCATGCCACATGTCCACATTGTGTAGCAGTTTTATTTTTCTCTTTTTTTTAAAGATTCTCTGTCAGAAGGGAGCTTATTTTTTGTTTCCGTACCATTATCAGCTCATCTTTTTCCCAAGGTGTTTTTTTTTAAAATAAGAAAAATTCATTAATACTAAAGATGACTACCAAAGTTATTGTACAAAAATTAACAGAGACTGAGAGAAAGATTATTCACCCAAAAATACTCGTCATTTTAGCTAATTTACTAAGTGATTTAGGCAAAAAATAATAGTGATGGGTGCAATCTTAATATTGCAGACACCAAGGGCAAGAATGGGAGCGTGAGTCCGTATAAATTCTGACGTGAGTAGTTCTTCAAGCAATGCAAGAGCGAACCTCAGGAGCAGCGCCCAAGCCTCAAAGTGAAGGACTGACGTGGTATGGATAGAATCAGCACCTGTTAAAATAAAAGCACCAGAATAAGAGCGAAGAAGAAAACCGTATCCTTTCGAACCATCGGCCCGAATATACAAACCGTCTGAATTGAGATTAACCCAATTCAAGGAGAGGAACTCCCACAAAATCCGCAGAGGATCTTAGGGTGGATTGCCTCAGAGGCGTGGGTTGCATACGATGATAATTCATAAAAATCAGTTGGAGCCTTCTCTCAGATTACCTTGACAGTTACATACTTGGATCGGAAATGGATATCGTTCTTGAGGTTCCAAATAGACTAGAGGCAGAAAGCAAAGATAGAGAGGAGGTGCCGCCTGGATTGCCGGTCCAAGTTAACTCCATGAATCCAAGAGCCCAATTCCTACGAGGAGGAGAAACAAAAGAAATAGTGAAGCTCCGATTGGAAAATGTCTCATAATTAAAGCACAAAGGAGCAAGAGAAAAACATATGAGGGATGATTTCAATGGCAAGACCAGTCGCTTGAAGAATCGTACCAGAACTGATAACATTCGAGATTATATAGGATTGTACACGAAAGATCTTTTTTTGACTCTCTCTTCAGCCCTATGTCTCTTATCCCTAGGAGGTCTTCCTTCACTAGCAAGTTTTTTCGAAAAACTCCAAAAGAGCGTTTCCATGTGGTAGAACCTCCTCTCAACTTTAGGGATAATTTTTTTCGCTATCTTTTTTTGAGAACCACCCAAGGTTCCAACTAAAAAAATGAAATAATTTTTCATTATCTCAATTGAAGTAATGAGCCCCCCCCCCATATGTGAGACTCATTACTTCAACTAGTCTCTGTGTTCCTCAAATGGATTTAAGGTTTCTATTTTTTTTCAAAAAAAAAAAATAGAAACATCCTCCACCGATTGATTGTAGGAACTTTTTATATCTCCATGAATGTAGGAACTTTTGCTTTCATTTAAAAATAGCAAGAAAAAATTGGATTAAAAGTATAATCGAGGGATTACATTTTCAATTTTGGTCCTAAGGTGCTAAGTACCCCATTCGGAGTTTCTTTTCAGAGCAACCGTAACTTGTTTAGATGTAGGCATCTCCTAAATATAAAATTCCATAAGTTTACTTCTATATTTTTTTAAAGAAATTATAATAAAAATTAAAGTGACATATGGATTTCATAAAAGTGGATTAAAAGTATAAACTTTGTGATACGAAAATGCAGTCAAAGACCGAAATAACCCTAACAAAAATTGGCCAGAAATCTGTCATTAGAATTTTATAATCCTCACTCCGGGTCGTACTTTTACCATTTTCTTTTCTTTTTTTTTTTTGTGACTGCAATTGAAACTTGGAGTTTGCAGTGAGTGCAAACTTTTTGGTTGTGACTTTTTTGCCGGTGACTTTTTTGCAATGGAAGCTGAATATTAAGTTTTGGGACTATAGCCGTCCGATGGGTGATCTGTGAGATGAAGGCACAACGAACGACCCTGATCAACCCGCTCCCTAATGACGTTTAATCATAACATCGAGGCTGTCGAGAAGATCGGAGGGGAATGGGCCCCGTTGATCACGTCCACACTCAAATTTTAGTTGCTTCTGCTTTCAATTTTTCTTTTTGCTATTAAATTAAAGAAAAAGATTTATAAAATGCTTATAAAAGATTTAAAAAATTATAAAATACTTATGTTTCCATTCATTACATTATATACAGAAATATTTTATCATTCAATTTTTTCTATTGTCTAAATATCTAAAAAAAATGTAGAATTGAAATAAGTACACTAAAAGAATTGGAGATGACACGTGTGATGGGACTGTTTTCTTTACGCGCATATGTATTAGCATTTACATATTTTATCTTTATAATTACTATAAATAATATTATTTTTAAAAATCCTCTACTGCGATTCAATTGGCACGCGAAGTTAAAAGATTTCAAAAACCTTGAATAGAGCACAGGATAATAAGTGTCGTTCTTATTTAGGTGTCATTCCTTTAATAATTCTATAAAGAGTTGTAATTTTTGTGATCCTGATGCACATATTGTAATACTTTTTTAGTTCCGACAAGATATTTTTTTAAAATTCGTACGAAAAAATGTCACTTATAAGTCTACGATCATCTCCGTATTTTGTCTGTATAAGACTACTTCTTCATATTTTTCTGATCTTATCTTATTATTAACTTGGCCCAGATCCTCCTTGACATCACGAGAACCGCTCAAAAGAGAAAAAAGAAATATGTATCTGGAACTTTGACATGAGCAATTGAACCCATGTTTATTATGGAGGATTAGATGCACACGGTTTTTGGAAAGTGATTTTGTTTTGTTCGGATCGTGGCTGCTCTCCTTCCTGGTATATATATATATATATATATATATATATATATATATATATATATATATATGTATATATATATATATATATATGTATATATATATATATATATATATATCTGTGTGTTTGCTTCCCTTCCAAGAAGTAGTATTCAAGAGCACGTGGTGGGCATGATGTTTGGGGGTGTGCTCATGATGTTTGGGAGGGTGTGCGGCCTTGACCTTGTGCTGTCGGGTCATGGAAGGGAAACACAAAAAAGAAAAAGTGTAGATGACTTGGCTTGACACCTCATCACATTCGCTTTTTCCAAGTCTTGCTATAAATCTTATTTTGAGATTATATAGATTAAGTGGCTCGGTGCGGTGTCTAAAGATGGGCCGGCTTTCAATATTAAATATTTGTGTTACGTGGAAAATGGCTAGTCACCACATTCCTCAAGTAATCTCATTTGGCAATTAAAAGTGCTATATATATATATATATATAGGATTTAATGTTTATCATACGCATTTCATAAACATACACCCTTTGCACACCGTCCGATTAGATCGGACGGTGGGCGATGCACTCTCCACTCTCCTCCATGCGCTTGCCGCCTTCGCCGTCGTCACCGCCGTCTCCATCTCTCCTCATCGCCGCCGGCGCTCCAACATCCTTTGAGCTTGCGATCGTCGGCGAAGTCCCCGACCATGAAGTTGCAGCCTACGATTGTCGCCCTCGCCGTCGATCGGAGAGAAAGGGGATACCCTCGCAATCAGCCGCCCTCGCCATCGCCGGATCGGAGAGAAAGGGGGAGAGATCGGATCGTCTTGTTGCTCGTTGCTCGTGTCTCGCGTCTCACCGCTCGCGCCCCCGCCTCGTCGCCTCGCCGCTCGCGTCCCGCCGTCCTCGCCTCGCCGCCATCGCCGGATCGGGGAGAAAGGGGGAGAGATCGCGCCTCGTTGTCGCCCTTGCCTCGTCGTAGCCCGCGCCTTGCCTTCGCCTCATCGTAGTCCGCGCCTCGCCGTCGCCCTTGCCACCATCGCCTCGCCGCCCGCGTCCCGCCGTCGCTGTTGCCTTGCTGCCCGCATCCCGCCGTCGCCTCGCTGCAAGATCGGAGATGGGCGCTGGTCGGGGGAGAGAGAAGAGAGAGCGGAGGGTGGAGAGAGAAGAGAGAGGGGGTAAAGAAGAGGAGAGAAAGGCCGCGCACAACGCCATCCGTCCGATCTAATCGGACGGATAAAAAGCGTGCGTACATGCGTATGATAAACATTAAATCCATATATATATTATTTTTTATCAAACCAAATTATATATATATATCGATCTGTACCAATATATTTGTTTTCTCCCTCTATAAATACATATACATCCAGATACTTGTTTTTGCATGCATGCCTGCCTACCTGCTTTGTACTGGAAATGGAATCCTCTAAAAGCTCCTGCTGCTCCTCAACTTTTAGCTCCCATGAAGAGGTGTCCACCATTAATCAAGATGCTCACATCTTGTGCTTCAACCACCTTTCCAACTGCTACAGTTATTCGTATCATAATCATCACATTTCCAAAACCACCACCACCATCACCAAAAAATTCAAAATTGATACTTTCATGCCAAGCCGCAGGCACAGATTGAGAAGGCTGACGAACAAGCTCTTGGAGCTCGCCGGCCAATCGGCTGTTAGCGCCGTCGGCCCCTGGATGGCCACGGCCACCACTTCTTCCACGCCGTCGTCACGGCTCGTGGTCGTCTTCGTGCTTGCTCTCGTGCTCTTCTGCGCCCTTATAATTATTTCCTGTCGGCGTCCTCCTCATCGCTTAATTCGAGGACGCAGACCAACTCCTGCTACTACTACTACTCGAGCTCTTTTCCACGCCTGGCTCTATCTCTCTCCGATTCTTCTCCTCCTACTAATTTCTTTATTTGCGTCCAATTCGCGTAATACGAAAAGCTCATAGAACAACAGTTTGTGATTGCATTGCATTACACTACAGGCACAAGAATAAATCGAGGCATTTACTTGTTTGTATTCTTCGATTGCTTACTACAGATATATAAAAATAAAATGAGTAACTTGTGGAATTGTTGCACTGACCCCCAAAATCGCCCCTCCTGTCACGTAGACAATCAGGTTGACCCCGGGAGCGCTACACTATCTACTACTCTATTGACTATGACCATTCAACAATATGACTTACATGACACTAATATAATAATAAAAATATAATCAAAGACTTTAATGCGGAAGATTAAACGGTGGAATGTTAAAGAACATTTGATAACATAAATAGTCTGATATGCGAAAATTCAAACGTTAATATCAAGCAGAAAGTGGATAACGTAGTTTGTGACGAAAAATGGAAATGCATCAGTTTAATAAGCGAAAGAGAAGTCCGATGAGCGGAATAACTTAGTCTCTAGACCGAATTACAACTTGAAATAAATAGAGCAAGAAAAATTTTAAGTAATGTAGCAGCCATGTGCAGCATTCTCCAAGCTCTGTGCCCAACATCCTCATCAGTTGGCATTCTCCTGCAAAATCCCATTGCAGGGGAATCGAATACCCATGAGCATAAAGCCCAGTACGATAGCAAATAGACGGAGAAATAAAGATCAATGATAAACATGGAATCAATGAATCAATCTCTGACTATAGCAATGTCCATACTTTATTCTTTACTATAATTATTCTTTGTCTTTACCATACCATGATCCATACTCTACTGTACTTTACTCTATGCTTTACTTTATTGTTCACTGCTTTACATTACTTTACATTACAATGCTCTGCTTTGCATTACTTTACTTTACAATGCATTGCTTTACATTGTCTTACATTACATTGCTTTACTATGAGTTGCACTACGTCTTTTACATTACTATGATATCCTTATAGTTAGTTGTCATATGCGAGCTCGACTTTATTAGGTTGGGATGCCAGGGGTGCCTCTTTGCTCTGAAGCCAGTAAGCCCATAAAGGGAAAAGGGGTGGGTGTTACGACCTCACCCAGTTCGAAAAGTAGGGGGAAGAATTCCTACAATCCAGGAACAATTGTCAATTAAGAGACCTGTATGTTCACTGTCTCCTCAGCTAGCTACCTGTCCTTATGGCACGATACTTTAATCTTTAGGGGAAGGGATGTATCATCTAGCACCACCCTTCATTCGAGATACAGGTGGGAGAAGACCTGAAATCTCAGAAATAGTGGTCATTGAAGACAGTAGCTTCGCTGTCCCCTCAGCTAACTACTTATCCCTCCACTGCAATAACATTGATCTTTACTTTAACATTAGCGGCGGCACATAGCAATCCCATGTCTTTAACTTTACATTATTTATCTTAAATCAACATGACATCTAAGGTTCAGGACTCAACTAGAAGTTTCAATATGATTCGACCAATGTCAGTAAATTAATTAAAGTTTCAGATTCTGATTTACATTGGAATTGGAATTCTATAGGAATCAGTCGACCGTTCCCGGACCGGTCGACCGTTCCTACATGACCAGATGATCGGTCCTCTGGATCGGTCGATCGTGTCTCTGGTCGAGTTATCTGTGGATCGATCGACCGTGCGCCTACGGCCGGTCGACCGATTGTGCAACCATACGGATCGCACTGCGCGTCCGATCGATCGACCGGTCGTATGTCCGGTCGGCCGATCATGAGATCGGGTCCATCTGTTTAACAAGTGGATCAGTCGACTATTCAAAGAATCGACCGACCGATTTTAAGATCATATATATCCGACGACCGATAGGTCGGTCGACCGCCCTGTGAGGCCGGTCGACCGATATATCAGAACTCCGTCGAGTTCTTTGTAAGGATCGGTCGACCGTTTCAAAAATCAATCGATCGGTCCTCTCGATAAAATAGGGCCGTCGGACTTCTTTCTTATTTCCGGCGACCTTCCGGTCGTTAAATGATGACGCCGACAATACAAAAAGCGTAGACAATCAACTCAGGATCATAATGAAGTAATCATACGCATCAAATAATCACTATTTCTTCGTCTAGGGATTTAATAAGCCACGGTACCTTTTCGATCGACTTTTCGAGTTCGCCGGTCCTGTTCTCGTCGGTTGCCGACCACTGGTCATTCTTGGCCGACAAGGACAACTCGTCTGGCTCCTGTGTACGTCGAGGAAGTCGCTGGATGTCGAAAGAATCTCAGGTGAGTTGTTGTTCGTCGTCGAAGTCACGCCTTGTTTCGTCTCCGGTGCGCGGCGCTCGTCGGACGAAGGAGAGAAGACGGAGCAGAGGGAGAGAGCGGCGGCTGATGAGGGTTCCAAGGGGGTCGCAGTAGCGCCCCTCATGGTCCTTCTTATAGCATCGGCCGGCCAGGGTGGCCGGCCGATTCCGAGCGGCATCAGGGGAGGATTTTCCTCCCCCTGTCGGTCGTTTCTTCTTGCTTGTTTCCTTTTTTTTATTCTTGAATTCAATTCGAATTCCTTGTCATAATTGAAATTGAATTTGAATTTTTTTATTTGATTTCCCATTAATTACTTTGATTTGTTCATTGGTTTCCATGTCGAAAATTTGCATCCGTTACAACAACTATCTCTTCCTTTTCTTTTCCTTTTTTCCTGAGTAGCAAAGGGAGGCTCAAGAGGACGCACAACTCTCAATATCCAGCTTTGGCATCATCATCCAGCTTTGGGATTGCTAGGTCTTTGCTTGCCAGCCAGCGTAGGCAGCTCATGTCATCTTGAAGCATAAATATAATTTCCCATTGAAATTTCAATTAATTTTTGTTGTCATGCATGTTATATGATATGCATGCGTGATTCATGGTTACCCCTTTGACTTCAACAAGTTCTATTCTTATGGTTGATCATACTTCCTAGGTTGGGCAATATGCACAATCTATTTGCTACTAAACTTTACAACTACGAAGCAAGAGAATCTAAGGCTTTGTTTAGCATGGTTTGATAAGCGGATAGTGGTTTAACTAGTGAACGGATAATGATTAATGGTTAAAAGTTATAACAAATAATTATTTGATAAATTTAACGGTAGAATTAATTGATGAATATAAAATGACATAATTACATATGACAAATTATTTAATTTAAGCATTATATAAATTTTATTATAATACAATAAATTAAATATTTATATTTCAATTGAGTAAAATACAATTTCTCAACTAATTCTAACCTCTCAACTCCTTACTAATTGTCATGTAACACAAGCCATTCTCAGGGTGTTGTTGCACCAAAGGGAAATCAAACATAAATAAAAAGGATGGAAGATAATAGCTCGATAAATCAATAAGTTAAAACACCATAATTCATTAGTAACAAAAATGTAAATCAGATACAAAAAAATGCTAAACAGTTCAAATGAGACAAAGCATTCATCATAAAGGTATACATTACAAATAACAGTCCTCATCCAATCCGAATGGCTTTACTCGCACATAACCATAGACATTACAACTAAGATTATCATCATCCAGATGTTAAATATCGTTCATAGAGAAACAAAAGAAAGGCGAAAATAGCAGAAAGCAGCAACAGGAACAGGAACAGCAGTGCAGCAGGCAACTTCCCCTCTGGATTGAGCCTTGCTTTCTTCTCTCCTAAAGTAGTCTATCTTCTCTCCCTAATTGACCTCATGCATGGTTGGCTTTCCTTCCTTTTATATGCTTTCTTGTTTTCTTTTCCACCATTTTATTTCTGACACCTGTCCACGTATACAGAGATGGTTTTTTACAGACTGGTACAACATTCTAGCATGATGACAGATTTTTTTTATCTTTTTTCTGCTATCTTTTCCTTCATTCATTTTGCTTCTCAAATTTTAATTCATGGCACATGTCCACATTGCGTAGCAGTTTTATCTTTTTTTTTCTTTCAAATGCTCCTCTTGGCACCTCGACTCTTGAATTCACGAGGGAGCCAACTTGACGGCCAAGGAATTTTTTTCTATCCACTTTTTTTCTATTGCTTTTGGGAGCTTTGAAATCTTAAGAATAATGCCCACTTCATGTCACGGCGTGCAATCGTGAGTTCGGCTTAGAAAAGAACTTTGATCGGCTTTCATGATTTTGCTGACGCCTATGCACCTAAGACCCTCTGCCCCTGCGGATCCGATGGGAGTCCTCATCTCAGCACTGGGTTGTCTTCAACTCAAATGGCTCCTTTGGGACAATTGGGATAGGGAGCATCAAATACCTAACCCTCTCTCACAATGGTTCTTTCATTTTTGCAAGCACCGGTACCATGATAGTTGACTCTGTGTTGGAAATTGAAGCCCATGCTTTGCTCACCGGACTTCGGAAGTGTAAGGAGGTTGAGCTCTCTCACATTCAAATCTTCTCAAATTCAGAGTCTCTCGTCCACATCATCAACAAAAATCGACATGTCCTTGGAAAATGAGGGATATTATTGTTGATCCGAGAAGTCACTACGACTATTGACCCTACCATTATGTCTTATCGCACCCGCAATGCTAATCGGACAGCTGATTACCTTGTGCACTTTGATCGCTATTTTCTAATTGCGCAGACCACCTTCGTGTCTTGCCCAATTTTTATACCTTAACTCCATTGGAGTAACTACTTAATATTAATTAAAATCACCTTTTGAAAAAAAATCTTTTTTATTACAGATTCTCTGTTAGAAGAGAGCTTATTTTTGTTTCTGTATCAGGTCACCTCTTTCTAGTGCTAAATACCCCACATTCGGAGCTTCTTTTCAGAGCAATCGTAACTATTTAAATTCTTTTTCTAGTGTTAGAATTTACATATTTTATCTTTATAATTACTACAAATAATATTATTGTGATTCAAAAAACTATTTAAAGATTTAAAAAAACCTTGAATAGAGCACAGGATAATAAGTGTTGGTTCTTTTTAGGTGTCATTTCTTTACTAAACAGTCTTATATATGTTCTTTTTGTTTCTTATATTTTGTTGATTCTTATTAGGTGTCATTCCTTTAGTAAACAATCTTATGCATGTTCTTTTTGTTTATTATATTTCCATTTTCTGTTTAGTATTATCCAGCTTAAATATATGTTGATTCTTATATTTATAATCATCGTATATGTGTTTTCTGTTTGAAAAATATATAAAATAAAAATATTTTAATAAAAATATAGTCGTCTAATCCGATTGAAGTCAATTGAATGTGGTCCAATTGTTACTCCCAATTCAATCTCCGATTCAATCATGAAAACACTGACAGCGGTTGCACCCCTCGTGCCCTCTATTTACAGACACAACAGTCTTTGCCCTCCTCAAGCATTCCCATATATATTTCCTGTTTGATTCAAAAGGTTTCGAAAAATTTTGGGTTTATAATATAAATTGAAGATGTGTGCACATTGTCATTGATAATTTTGAAAATTTTGCTGTGAAAAAATAGCCCACCTTTAAATATGTTCTTAAGGATGGAAGACAATATCACCATGTAAAAGGATATGAAAGAGTTTGATGTTACCTCAATTAAGAAATACACGAACAAAAGATCATAGTAGAATTTTCCATATATCCAACAGTTTCACTGACATGAACATGACAATAGAGAACATTTTTTTTAGAGACAATAGAGAACATTATCTCTTACCAGTTAGTGATTTACAAGAACAGTTCATAACTTCTGACAACAAATAAAAAATTCAAATGCATCCAAGATGAATGACAATGGCTGGATCATTTGAATTAAGTACACGATAAGCTCTGGAAATTTATTAGGTAACTAGATCCTACTGCTAGATGTGGTTTGGAACGCTGGTGATCAGGTTCAGTAGCCTGGGATGTTTAACAATCCACACTGTACAGGAAAACCCTACCCATATCTACAATGTTATCCTCATTCTGATGTGTCCCCTTGGAGAGCCCCGTCCGTTAATCCAAAATTCAAATCAGGTTTCATCGTGCTGCTGCAAGAGAAAGCGGGCTCATCTACAAGAATTATCATTTAGTTCAGGGATGAGAATCCTGCTCATTGAGAATGCAGTCTAAACTGGTTTGTTGAAGAGGACAAAGTTCATGCTTCTTTCCTTTGGTTACCAGTACCAATCCTTTGCTTAGTACAATAATGTTGGACCTTTTCTCTTTTCTTAGAGAGGGGAAAGGACTATGATGCCGAACTTTGACTACAATTTTAGAGATAAATAACTTATCACAATGTTGCATGCTATCCTGAAACTTTTAACAAAGTTCAAGCAAGAGAACGTAATTAAGCAACAAACAAATGTTCAATTATGTAAATATGTACTTAATTCGTTATAAATGCCAGAGAATTATTTGAAACTATCAGACACAAAAGATTGAAACAAAAAATCGAGTTACACCTTACCCTATGATATAACTTTGGGGTTAAGCCAATCTTTTGCATGGCCTCAAATCATTATAACTGCTCTGAGCATCAAAGTCCTCTTCATTCTGCACATGAATTGATTGTTAATCACATAGTTTAAAGAAGCATGAAACAGAATTCGATGCAAATCAGCTCAAGTTGATTTTCAACTGTGATTATTTTACATCTAAAATAATTTAGCACAAAGAAAAACAAATCACTTGCAATGTCCTTTACATATCTCTCAAGAAAATATCATCCCAATTCATTTGCCAGGAAAATATATCCAGTTGGTAACATATATATTGTGTACCTTTTCTGTTCTGGTTCCTTTAGCTTCTTTGTAATGATCGAATGAAGGAGAGTCCACATAAGGAGATTTCAGTGAACCATATTCATGCATAGAGTTTCCATGCGGAGACAAAGATGGTGCCGGGACAGTGCAAAGACTTTCACTGATGCTTCTTTTCTTAGCTGAAGAAGACTCGGCTGTTGAAAGCAAGTCAACATCCATTTTTGGTTTGTCTCTGTTGTTTTTTTCATCGCTTATAGCAGTAACATTAGGCCTGTCACCATTTAGATTCTTTTGGGTAGGATTGTGTAAACTATTGTTGATATTGTACACAGAAGGCACCTTCTGATCCATAGATGAGCTGGTGCATGTTACATCCTTTTTCAAAACAACTTTTGGAATATCAAATTTCTTCATACTAATCAAATTGTCAGCTACTACTTCATCTGAACCACTTAACTCTGCAACTCTCGCAGCCCTATCGAGTTCCCACATCATAGCCACAGCATCATCGAGCCTTTCTCTAGCTGTGTCAATTTCTACGATGGGCAATGGATAGTTCAGCCCTAGCTCCACCCCAGCAGCTCTAAGCACCGATTTTGGAGCATCCCATGGACGATGAATCCATTCAGTAGGCATTCTTGCAAGTTCAGGAATCCAAATTCTTACGTACTCACCATCTGGATCATACTTTTTGCCTTGATCCTAGTGTCATTGATACAGAAGATAGATGAATAATGAATATAACTAACATGGCTTCAATATGACAAATTTAAGAATAAAGATTTAAACTCAGAATTGACATTAATATACATATACATAATGGGATGTTTATGGACCGTTCTAATTTTTCATCGAGCAAACTGTAACAAATGATACACCAACGAACATAAACTCAAGCAAATGCCACATGGGAATTTCTACCCAATGAAACTTTGGCAGACAGATAGTTATGGAGAAGTGTTTCTGAAAGAACAATAGAAAATTCTGAGTCTCTGACAGATGGAAAAATAAACAAGATGAAGACTATAACAACTGCAAAACGAGCATGCAACATATATCTGAACAAAGAAATGACATAATAAAACATTGCATGAGATAAGTATCGTGGACAAACAGAACCAAGAGTCGTTATTAGGGACAAACAACTCATTTAGAAGATGTATCTTAAAAGTTCTATTCAGATATTACAGAAAGATACCTCTGGGTTATCAAGACGATTGAGTTCATGGCCATCAGGTAAACTACCTGAGATATACTGCCAGCCTAAGATGTCACTTTCCAAGTCAGCGTCCAGCAGCGTATCCCAGAAATATTTCATGCCCCATGTCCATGGAAGTATCAGAAACTTTACAAAGAAACTTGCTGTAATGACTCGAATGCGATTGTGCATCCAACCAGTTGCCCAAAGTTCTCTCATGCCTGCATCTACAAGTGGGTACCCAGTTCTTCCTTGTCTCCAACACTTAAACTCACCTTGATCAGACCGCCATGGGTAATGTCTTAAGTTCCCCAACAATGACCGTTCATGAGTAAATGGAAAATTGAAACAAAGATAACGTGAATATTCTCGAAGACCAATTGAACGCAAAAAGAGGTTTACACTTTCATCTGCTTTGTGATTCCCCTCTTTTGCCCACTGAATCTGTTTAATTCTTACACTATTGTAAATTTTCCTGACGCTAAGTTCACCAAAATGGAGAAATGGAGACAGAAGTGATGTCGTGGATCCATCCACCTTCATTCTGTTTTCTGAATAACCTAGAAGATGCCCACTTAAAAATTCACACAGCAATTTGTCCGCATTACTCCATCCAGGGGACCAGCCTCTACTTAACAGTGCATTACTTGATTTCTCGGCTTCATTCTCAAGGCCTAGTTCCTCAATGGAACAACTTTCAATGTTTTCAATCCCTGTTACATGAGAAAAAAATGAAATGATGCAACCTTCTGCAAATACCATTTTGCTGAAGTGTATAAGACAGGAGACTTTCATAAACATGAATATAAGAAGCGTGACACACTCAGAAGCAAATAGCTCAATCATGAACTGGGACTCATAAATGTTAATTGCTAGATCATAAGTTATAAATCTCAAGTTATTAGATTGTTTCAGATGTTCATCTTCCAATCCACCTCGGCCTGTAAATAGCATCGTCTATTTTACTCCATCCAGGAAGGCAACTGACAAAGATTAATGTGTCATTCTATCTACCTTACTAGGAGTTATGGTATGCATATGATTTAAAATTCCTCATAAATGTAAGTGCAAGACTAGAGTGCCAAACACATAATAGATTGGTTCATATTAGTAAGAATAAGTAACATCTGGTAATACAATGAAAAATAAACAACAAGCCGTTGGATGTGTTGTATAAATTTGTGAAATAGGGTATCACCCTAAACGAGTGAGACAATTTCTGTTGTCAAGCCTCAGATGAATGTCAAAACATAGGAACCATGGATAAAGCAACTTCACAATTAACATTTGATAAGAAAATAATAAACATATCAACCAATCTAACGTATAATAATTGCAACTTAAAGAAAGCATACAAAAGTCAGCCAAGACAACAGTTACATGGTGAGACTACCTGTTGGTGGTTCCAATCTCCAAGGAGGAAGAAGCAAAGACGACTCAAGTGGCAAGCTCTTGCACTTGTCCCAGAATGCATCAAACATTGTAAATGCATGTCCATTATCATCATAAATTTCCCATGGTTCGTATAAGAGGTCGCCATTAAAACTTTGCACATTAACTCCTAGAGTCACCAGCTGATTTTTTATTTTATGATCACGGACCAGCGAAACAGGATCTAGAAACAGAATGCATGCATAAGAGATGATATTGCGACTGCTACTATCTTGAAGTACTACTTAGCAGAAACACGGAGGTTCTGTGAAAAGGAAAAGCTTCTTGGTTTTATGGATGAAATACTATTGGCAGCGAAGACAATCAAGATAGAAAAAATGATTAGCAGGAAGAAAAGAAAATATTCTTTGTACATTATACACCACAAACCCACACAAAGAAAAAACAATTTCTAAGATCCAAAAATTTAGTAGATGCAAGCCATAATATTTAATTTCCAGTAACTGAGTATCCTTAGGCTCTTATCATGAGTACCTAATCAATCACACTAGCCTCAGATATTAATCATATTAAAAAGAGTGCATATTTCATTCATTCAAAGAAGAATGAATTTTTCGTTTTCATTGTCAGATGACACAACACTCCTTTTATGTGCATATTGACAAAGTGTTGGAAAGTCAACAAAAGGTTGGGATCTAAAACCAATTGATGTATATATCTAAAGCTAAGCCTTAACCAATAATTAATTACCTACTCATGAAATTAACTAAAGCAAATAATTCCACTCATCAAGTTTGTCTTTTAAACAAATACCCAGAGGATTTAATAGAGTTTACAAAGCAAAACTACGGCACAGAAGCGGGCAACTAAAAATCATATACTAAAGGGCAAAAGGTCCAGAATCCTAATTGTTCGACATCACAAGTTTATTATGATTTCTTGACATCATGATCATCCTATGATGAAGTTTTATTTTCAGATCATTGTGCTCAATTGATCTTACCATCCAATTAGCCTGTTAACAAATTTAATTTTGCTGAAACAACAGATCCAAGCAGATCATTGATTATACAAAATTAATAAGTGGTTTGTCATAGAACATTATATATGTTTGAGCAGTTCAAACATATGAGTCTAGAAAATGATACTTCACTGGAGTTCTGAAAGCCTAAAGTTCATACTGCTTGCATTTCTGATTCACGTCTATTTCATGACAGATTTTCTATCCATGTTCCTCAGCAGATACATGTATGCTTTGGATGTCATAAATATTACATTTGCCTCTCTGTGGCCAAAAGTTTGCTTTCTACCAATCTTTCTCACTCTCTTCATATGTGGTCACAGACCTTGAAAGAAAAAAGGCATATTCTACAACAACAACAACAACAAAGCCTTATCCCACTAGGTGGGGTCGGCTATATGGATCATACGACGCCATTCCACTCTATTAGTAACCAAACCTTTCGGTATATTATTCACCAATAGATCTTGCTCTATTAGTTCACCAAGTGTCCGCCTTGGCCTCCCTCTCCCTCTTTTAATCGGACTCCAGATTATTTGATCTACTCTTCTTACTGGCGCATCTAATGGTCTTCTCTGAACATGACCAAACTATCTCAAACGATTCTCTACCATTTTCTCACTAATAAGAGCCACTCCGACTCGTTCACGTATATGGTCATTCCTAATCTAAAAAAGGCATATTCTGATAGAATAAAAATAAAACATACTGAATTTTGCTAATGGAGAAAGTATAACTAAAGTTACCGGAAAAAAAAAGATAAAACAATTCAAAAGTAAAAGTGAAGTTTTATTCCTCTCTGGACCACCAATGTTACTATGAAGCAAGACATGTTAGAATGTGTAGAAACATAAACCAGCTCCATAATAGGTAGTGGGGGCAAAAATTAAAATAGGGCTCAATAAGTTAAAAGAAGTTGGCATACCGTACAGATGATTATAGACAACTCTGTTAGCCCCAACGGCGCCGATGCATTGCAAAAGTGCGGCAAGAGTGCTTTCTGCCTTGATGAACACAAGAGATGTGCCGAGGGACCTCAATGACTGATCGAGATGTGCAAGTGACTGCTTCAGCCACCATCGAGATACGCGGCCTGGATAGAAGCGGCCTTCCTCGTTAGGACACCATATGAAAACCGGAAGAACTGTGCCCTCCTTTGATGCCGCAGACAAGGCAGGATTGTCCTCAATCCTTAGGTCCCTCCTGAACCAAACAATGGTCTTGATCTCACCTCCCATGATGACAAAAATCTCTCAGAGCACAATGATCAGCCTGGAATCTCTACTGCAGCCAGTTTGCATCACCTGAGGAGAAGAAGTTGCCGCTGGGAAGAACCTCCTTATGCTATCCTAAAAATTTAACCTAACTATAGGCCCCAAGACTGTATCCACTGCACACAGGCACCAGAAAAGCACAGTCCAAAGATGAAAGAAGGAAGGAGATACCCCAAAAACTGAACTTCAGACACATGTAAGCTATATATGGCAACAGATCGCTTCAGATCTTGCAGAGCTCATCCAAAGTTCATTAGGTGACTGATCCTGTAAGGAAAAAATATATAAGTGAAAGAAAATCTACAAGTCCCTCCCAAGAAATAAAGCTCCACTTAATAATCCAAGAACACCCAACTCATACACCTTAATCAAAAATTAAGAACAAGAAGCAAGAAGAAGAGGAATTGCAACCTTTGGAATCACCTCCTAGGGGTTAAAAGAACAGGAAAAAAAATGAAAAGAAAACAATCTTTCCTGAATCCGAAAGGAGTGTTTTTTAATCAAAATTTTTAGAAAAGAGCTGACCCCACCAATGGATCGAGAAAGGCAGGTGATTTGTCAGATGCCCCCCTATCCACAAGCTGCACCATGCCAAAACGTTCAGAGACCAAAACCCACACCCTTATCTCATTGCATGTCATCTGTCACCAGAAATAAATCCTCGTGAAGCCCATAATCAAACATAAACCCAAAGTTCGCTGAATCCAGAAGGCTCTGAAACCTGCGCCAATTTGAGCTATGCAATTGTATTGTATAAACTCCCATCAACACCAATTCAATTCCGGTCCTATCAACTAGGGTTGGTTTCCTTTATTGCCTGCCTCATCCGCATGGGGCCACAAGACAAACCCAAACCTAACTAAGAGCATTAATCAGAACCCACAACAAAGCTAACTAACAGCATCAGGAATTTAGTAGAAAAATTAGAAATGTTTCGAGGATCCAAGTAGCCGCTTCTTACTAGTTATCCTATCGACCTCAAATTGCATGGTGGTTTAGTTGCTGAGCGCATATGCCGCCACCAGCAGACCCCTCCTCGCCAACCAAACTACAAGCATCTAATCTGCGCCAGAGGAATTTAAAAGTAAAACAAGTGTGCATGCAAGCAAATATTATATTAGAAACGGTGCTAAAAAAATGCTTTTATTAGATGCACTGAAGGGAGGACAATATAATTGAGTTGTTATTTTCGGATTTTTAACTGATTTCTTTCGACATATGCCCTATTTTTACAAAAATTTTCTCCGCAATAAAATTTTGTTTTACCTTCTTTTCTTCGGATCTCACGTGGAGACAACTTGCACGGTTTTCTTCCGAGTTCCGACCATTACGCTGTCAACTTCGCGGGATGGGCCCTCGGCAGCCATTTGCCCATGCTGATGTGGGACCCTCTACCCCCGCGTGACACGTTTACGAACCTTATGGGTGCAGAAGCGTTCTGAAATCTAACTCTAGATTGTAGATTTATGTGCGATGCTCGGTGGTCCACTCCCGCAGCAATATGTTTAATATATATATATATGATCGATTTTTCCAAGGAACTTATTTCTATAAGAAATTAGTCGCATTTGATAATATTTAGACTGCGTTTAACGAATCAGAATTATATTTAATAGAGGGGAACGTAACTACGATTAATTATTTTCGATAAGAAAAAGTAGATGTGATGAATTCTAAATTAAAAATTAGTATTGTAAATAGAAAATATAAATTATTAATAAATAAAAATAAAAGTATAAATTATAAATCTTTTTACTAAAAACATTAGTTTAAAATATATTATTTAAATAAAAAACATAATAATTTATATTTAATGAAATATTGAAATTTTTTAATGAAATAATAAGTAATAAATATTAATATATTAATTCTTTATTTTTCATATGTTGCACATAATAAATAAATTATTATATATAAGATAGCTAAAAAGAAAGAAAAACTAAAATAAAAAAAAGGGTCACACCGTTTGCAAAAAAAAATCACGTGACCTGATTCCGTCGCATTTATTGCGACCTGATTTCGTTTAAAAAATCCACACCAACCGAGGCCCCAAACGCACCCTTTCTGTGAATGTTTACCCCTTTGTCATTCGTTATCAATTTGGAAAAGGTAAAAAATAGATCGGAAAGATGTATTCGAGTCTGAGTTACGAAAGAAATATATAACTTTGACTCTTTTTCCAATGATAGAGTAAAATGTACTTGAAGAAATAAATAATAGATGGTGCGTGATAAGTTAGTGGATAAAACTCAAAACAAAAATAGATGTAACACCCGAATTTCACCCCAAAACAATTTCGTCATTCGATTGTGTTAGTCCGTTCGCTATCACATAATCATAAAATAATATGATTTTCAACTGAATAAGCGGAAGCATAAATCATTAAATAGGATAAAAGAATCCTTCCATAAAATGCGGAAAACTTCGTGCAACGTCAAAATAATGTTATAGAATTTAGAACGTCACTGATAACCGATAAAAATTTTAAAGACCATAGTGTAACATATCTCTTCAAAAACATAATCAAAAGGCTCTCAACATAAGGACTCTAAGACTTCTAAATCAGTGGGCAATCTTTATTGTCATGAGCTGAGCCGTCATCATCCATAACCTTATGCACCTACACGGATCCAAGATATAGGGATTTTCCCGATTAGAGTATAAAGGTCATGCATACGATGGTATAATCCTATATAGGATATTACATAATATGCATCATCATTTTTATATAAAAGAAGTAAATAATATGCATGTCATATCTTAACATATGATCTACATGTCAAACATCAACGTCATTCTATCATCATGCACATAAGTAATTGCATGGAAAACATGTAAACGTCTCATCATACTTATAGCATGGAGCATTCATATCAATTTTTCATTCAATTCATAGGCATATAAGTGGAATATACTTATCATAACTATTATCTTCATAACTCTTCTCAAGATTGCTTTATAATCATTTGGATTTCCACTTTCGTGGGACATCATTTCATACCTTTCCTCAGGGTTACTTTATAACCCTTTGAACTTCCACTTCCGTGGGACAACATTCCATAACTTTTCTCAGAGTTGTTTTATAATCCTTTGAACTTCCACTTTCATGGGACTTCATTTCATTCGATTGATGTCCTTTCCTATTAACGTCATATCTTCCGATAGTTGGGACTTATGTCGTTGCCCTCTCAATAGGCTAGTTAGACATAGGAAATAATGCTCCCCTCTCATCCGAAGGCGACATCGGAATGCACACACCGTTGTCGATAATGATCATTCCGGACAATTATTCGATAAAGGGCCATAGAAGGACGACATGTAATATCATCCACAACTGGATTCATTATGCTTTGCAATCAATAAACATTTACGTCATTCAGTCTTCATATTTTAACCTAGTTATGGCTATCCATGCAATTCGTATATTTAGATTCATATATAATCATCAATCAGTAATACATAATAGTAAATACCTTAAAAATAACATCAATATAACATAAAATAGTTTTTCGATCTGTCAGAGCCATGATAAGGTTCGTCACGATCGTGACAGAAACCCAGTTTCCTTACGCCCTCTGTCACGATCATGATCGGCAGAGTCACAATCGTGCTACCATGTCACAATCGTGACAACAATTGTCACGGGCATGACAGAATGATGGATTTGACCCCATCTTTCGTCCTTCTGTCACGGTCATTCCAGGATCTGGCACGGCCATACCAACGTCCCGACAGTCCGATCTTCCACCCAAAAGTCTCAATTTTTTTAGATTAAAATTTCAATAAAAATAGTTTAAAACAACATAAATATTTCATATATAATCTCTTAACATCTATGCATCATAAAACACATTAAAACATACAATGTTCATTCATTAACAAGAGTTGAGACTTTTTCCTAGAAATTCATACAACCACCAGAATTTATTCTCAGCACAGTATTCTAGCACTAGTCACTAAGATATCAATAACTTTTTCTTCACTCAAGATTGGGTTTCTATGCTTGTTCTTTTCAGATGATTCGAATTTTCATAGAAAGATAACATGAACCTTTAACTTGAGAATAAATTTCAAACCATAATTCAGTATTTTCAATTTACTATATGTTTTACAATTTGGTCTCGTCGTTACCAGAGACAACATGACACCAATCCGAAGTTTGGATCGTAACTATTTGTATACAACCCCAAATCATATGAAACTAATTTCTGTGGAAACAAGACTTCGAATTTTAAATTTTTGGATAAGAAAAACCTATCCAAACAATTATTATAAAATAGTCACGAATTCTCAAGACAGCATAACTTCAGTCCGATATTTGGATCATAACTATTTGTATACAACTCGAAATCATATGAAACTCATTTATTGACTTCGAGAGCTTTCCATCCATATATTATTTGTAATTTTTGGACAAGTAAAACCTATATGAATAATTATTGTAAATATAGTCACGAATTTAGACTGATTATGCAACTTAAATTATGCAATCCTAACATTTAGATCTAATAATGAGTCATTAGAAAATAATATCAAATCTCATAAATCTCATAAATTCCTCAAACAAATCCCTAATAGGCGCAAGGTGTCATATTACTCTCAATCCAATCAATAAAACTTTAAGAGGAGAGAGAGAAGTTGGATCCTCTTTACATACCTTTCAATTCTAGTTTTCCCTTCTCCTCTTTCTTCTCTTCCTCTTCCTCTTATTTCTTCTCTTTCTCCTTCCTCAAGTCCTAGCCGTCAAGATGTGTAGAGAAGAGGTGAAAATGAGAACAGGAAACTTGGAAGAGCACGAGGGTTTGAACAAAACCTCCAAATTGCTTTTAAATAAAAATTTGGGGTTTTACATCCTCTCCCTCTTAAAAGAAAATTCGTCCTCGAATTTTGTAGAATCTTATATAATAGATCTCTTCATCCCCGTTGCTCCACTTATCTTTCGATCCTCGTATACAGCGGTATGACCTCTTCCTTTTTGACATTTAATGCATATTTCTCGGTGGTCTCACTTTAGTGGCTTTTGCATTTCGTCTTTACTAGTCGATCACCATCACTTACTATTCCAAGATTTCTATGGGAATCTCATATCTCTAATCAACATCAAGAAGTTGAGATCGTTCTTGAGCCACATTTTCGTTATGAAACTCTAATCATTAACTTAATTTTAAACAAAAACCTTTCATCTTTGTCACTTAATTGATCCTCAACCCTTCATGTGCACCAACATGATCTTCCTTGTGTGTCTTCAACAACATCGCTTAATAATCTATTACGAATGGTTCTTGATGATGGTCATGATTATGTTATCATATCATTTTGTATTTTTAAGATTCTAGTGTGAATCTTATATCCTTAATTAACCTCATGAAATGAAGATCGCTCTTGCACCATGTTTCTATTGCACTACTCTAATTCTTAACTTAATCTAAATGTCAAACTATCTAGCTCAACACTTGACCATATCATGTCATCGTTTAAGTCATGTAGATTAAAGTAAAAACAATCCTAATTTCCTTTACATCTTAACCATCATTTTTATGATCTTGGTGGTTTTTTTTCTTAATTTTCTTACATTTAAGAACCATAATTGGTTTCTTATCCTTAGAATATTTTTTTATAATATTTCTTTTAATATTCTGAGTGGTTTCTATGTCTATCATGCATACACAACTTGATCTGAAGGTCGTCTTAGCTATGTCTTCATCAGTTACTCTGAGCTGATGGTACCCACTTCTCAAGTCATTAATCTTGGAGAAGATCGACGCTATGGACAATTGATAAAAAAATCATCAATTCTGAGCAGAGGGTACTTGTTCTTGATGGTCACTTTATTCAACATCTTGTAGTCTATGTATAACCTCGGTTACTCATCTTTCTTCTTCACAAATAGGACATACGCACCATATGGGGGACACACTTGGCCTAGTGAATCATTTGTCCAATAGTTCTTGCAGTTGAGTCTTCAACTCTTTCATTTCTGCTGGTATCATTCTATAGGGAGGTTTTGATATGGAAGTCATCTCTAGTACGATATCAATGTGGAAATCGATCTTTTTTTCGGAAGTAATCCTGTGAGCTCATCAGGAAATACATTAGGAAAGTCCTTAACCACTTCAAGTTCTTCTAGTGGCTTGGGTTGAAAGTCACACTTAATGATCCTATACAGGATACTACATGATATGCATCATCATCTTTATATAAAGAAAGTAAATAATATGTATGTCATGTCTTAACATATGATCTACATGTCAAAACATCGACATCATTCTATCATCATGTACATAAGTAATTGCATGGAAAACATGTAAACATCTCATCATACTTGTAGTAGGGAGCATTTATATAAATCATTCATTCAATTCATAGGCATATAAGTGGAATACACTTATCACAACCATTGCCTTCATAACTCTCCTCAGGGTTGCTTTATAACCCTTTGGACTTTCACTTTCGTGGAACATCATTTCATAACTTTCCTCAGGTTGGTTATATTACTTTATAACCCTTTGGACTTTCACTTCCATGGGACATCATTCCATAACTTTCCTCGGGGTTGTTTTATAATTCTTTCGACTTCCATTTTCGTAAGACTTCATTTCATTCGATCGATGCCCTTTCCTATTAACGTTATATCTTCCGATAGTTGGGACTTATGTTATTGCCCTTTCAATAGGCTAGCTAGGCCTGCGAGACAATGCTCACCTCTCATCCGAAGGTGACATCAGAATGCATACATTGTTGAGGATGCATATAACGATCATTCCGAACTCTCGCCCGAAGGCGATATCGAAATGCACACACCGTTGTTGATGTTTGTAATGGTCATTTCAGACAATTATCCGATAAACGGTCATAGAAGGGCGACATGTAACATCATCCATAACTTGGTTCATTATGCTTTGCAATCAACAAATATTTACGTCGCTCAGTCTTCAAATTTTAACCTAGTTACGACTGTCCATGCAATTCGTGTGTCTAGGTTCATATACAATCATCAATTGGTAATGCATAATAGTAAATACCATAAAAATAGCATCAATATAACATAAATCAATTTTTTGACCTGTCACGGCCGTGATAAGGTTCATCACGGCCGTAACAAAAACCTAGTTTTCTTACGCCCTCTGTCACGATGTCGATCACGATCGTGCTACCCTGTCACAACCATGACAACAAGTGTCACATGCATGACAGAATGATGGATTTGACCCCATCTTTCATCCTTCTATCATGGTCATTCCGGGATCTGGCACGGCCATACAAATGTCCTAGTAGTTCGATCTTTCATCCAAAAGTCTCAATTTTTTTAGATAAAAATTAAAATAAAAATAGTTTAAAATATCATAAATATTTCAAATACGATCTCTTAGCATCTATGCATCATAAAACACATTAAAACATACAATTTTCATTCGTTAACAAGAGTTGAGACTTTTTCCTAGAAATTCATACAACCACCAAAATTTATTCTCAGCACAGTATTTTGTCAACAGTCACTAAAATATTCATAACTTAACATATACTTGTTTTTTTCAGATGATTCCAATTTTAATAGAAAGATAACACGAACCTTTAACTTGAAAATAAATTTCAAACCCTAATTCAGTATTTTCAATTTACTATATATTTTACAATTTGGTCTCGCTGTTACCCGAGACAGCATGACACCAATCCGATATTTGGATCATAACTATTTGTATACAACCACAAATCATATGAAACTAATTTCTGCGGAAACAAGACTTCGAGGGATTTTCATCCATATATTATTTTTAATTTTTGGATAATAAAAACCTATTTAAACAATTATTATAAGACAATCACGAATTTTCGAGACAGCATGGCACCAGTCCGATGTTTGGATCATAACTATTTGTACATAACTCCAAATCATATGAAACCAATTTATCTAGAAACTAGACTTCGAGAATTTTCCATCCATATATTATTTGCAATTTTTGGACAAAAACCTATTCGAATAATTATTGTAAATATAGTCACGAATTTAGGCAGATTATACAACTTAAATCATGCAATCCTAACATTTAAATTTAATCATAAGTCATTAGAAAACAATCTCAGATCTGATAAATCTCATAAATTCCTTAAACAAATCCCTAATAGGAGCAAAGTTCCCTATTACTCTCAATTCAATTAATAAAACTTTAAGAGAAGAGAAAGGAATTAAAACCTCTTTACATACCTTTCAATCCTAATCTTCTTTTCTCCTCTTTCTTTTCTCTCTTCCTCTTCTTTCTTCTCCTAAATCTTCGCTTTCTCCTTCCTCAAGTCCTAGCCGCCAAGATGTGTAGAGAAGAGGTGAAAATGAGAAGGGGAGAACATAGGATTTGGTCAAAACGTCCAAATTGCCTTTAAATGAAAATTTGGAATTTTACGATAAAAGCCTAGATCTGATTGAATAATGAATAGCAATTAAAGGATAGAGATAGAGAGGGGCAAACATGTTAAGCCACGAAAGGAAAAAAAGAGGCAAAGGAAGTGGCGAAGAAAAATTTTTAATTGTGAAAGAATTGAAGTAATAAACTGCAACCTTCCTTTTTACATAATTTGGTTTGGAGAATCCAAGGTACATGAGATTTTTTTCAAGAAAATTTTATAACACAATCTCCAAACTGAACCAATTAAATTGCCAGATAACTTTTACACGGCAAAAGACAAAAAAAAACTTCTTTGGACATCCAATTTCTCCATTTGCAAGTGATGCATTATTTGAGAGTGCTTCAGATGTTCTGGCAATCCCATTCAACATTTCTCTACGGAATATTTCTCCATGAGTCCAAACATTTTTTCCTGCTGGAAGCTTTCAATGTAGAACCAATCCATTTGATCTTTGTGCCCAGAAAGAATTTTCAGTAGAGCTTCCTTTTAACGTCGAGTCTGTAAAAATAATGGGGGCCCTCCAAAGTATGGAGTAATATATACACATGGAATGCAAGGGAGCCTGTCTCTATTTTTTAACAAAACAATTGCGTTAGCACAATAAGCATAGATTTCTAGTTCTTGGTTCTCTATCTTCACAGCCTTTGATAAAGGCTCTGACTGCCAGATGCTCTGAAGCAAATGTCATGAAGGAAGACACTATTATACCACCAGCAACCATCAAACCCAACCTGCTCAATGTATTCAACAACAAATCATCAAGAATTAGTACTCCAATTGAGGATGCAAATTATCATATCCCATATCAGAAACATGAAAGTACTATTTACTTCTTTTTTAGGGGAATGAAAATACTATTTACATTGAAGAAAGTGAAAACATAATGATGCAAGAATTCTTCTCTTACAAAGATAATAATATATTTACAAAGTTCATGAATCATATGGAGAGAGAGCATCAGCTAATCCCATATCCTGAAAAAGAGCCAAAATAAATTCCATCTCTGCATATGCAATGTATATGATCCATTTCCTTTCCTTGTTGAACTCCAGGGTAATAGTTGAACTTCAGCAATAATAATAACAAAGTCGTGTTCTAGTTAACCGACTAGTTATTTTTAAAAACTCAGATAAGTTTGATGTTATTGAATCACAAATCACAGTCCTAATTGACACATATCTCTCTTAGTGAGTTCAAGTGGAACATGAAGATCAAGATAATGACACAAGCTTCTCAAAAAAAAATTAGCTTCTCAAAAAACGTGACACAAGTCTTGGTGGAAAAAGATCAGAGTACACTAACAAAAAAGGAAAAAAAAAAGGCTGAAGCACCAACATATCAAAGTCTCAAGATTTGACCATGTGGGGAACAAGTGCTAGCACATACAAGGTTGACCATGCTATACCTTCTAAAGAATTGGAGGCTTGTACGGAGTGAGTACCTCATCAACATGCAAAAAGGACAATGTCTGCATCCCTGGTTATTTATTTAAATTTTTTATATGTGGTTGTTAATAGTTAATGGAACTATAAGAATGGAATTGCCTCACATCGCACTCACACACTAGAAATTTTATTAAAGGTTGAACTATGTTTTCATAATATTTTTGTGTTTTCTTTATCCAATTCAAGATTCTATTAACAGCAAGCATCCAAAAAGTTTTAATAACAAAGTAGCAAAATACAACTCCAGCATAGGATCATGGCTATCTTGGCTCTGATGTCCATATGGAGAAAATTCATTGATCAATTTGTTTAATAAATATTTTTTTTTTACATGTATCCAGTTAACATCTGACCAACTACAGAGGCCACATATGTATTGTTATTCATTCCATTGTCAAAGTTGTCAAACTTATTCTTGACCTGAGAAGTTTACCTTGAGAACAGTGCAGTAATTCCTAATAGGCCTGGAAACAAAGGCACTGCAACAGCTAGAAAAGCCATTCCACTCCAATAGAACAAAGTTATCATGTCATAACTAGATGCACTAAGCAGATGGCCTGCCATACAAAGAAGTCATCAACTTCCATTGCCACGTTTATAGAAAATATAACACATTTCAATGCAGTTTGACAAACCTTTTCCTGAGTCATAGGAGGACGAATCAGCATGACTATAATTATTCCCAAGTTGATGTGCTGTTATATTTCCCCATTGATAAACTAAATGGAGATAACTTTTAAATGATATGAAAAATATTGTGAATGCCCACTCATACATCAGCAGTAAACCTGTCCATGGCATGGCTTGCCGAGGAACTAGAACAAATGCAAGTGCGATGGATATTATAGCAGCCATGAAACAGATTATGACAGAAATTGCACCCAAGTAAGCTGGAAGCTTCAACTGTGCACCATTTGAAAACTGTTAATAACAAGAAGATTGGAAGTCATGATAATTTGGGAACTAGAATACCAGAGTCAAATCAGAGTTGCAGTTCACAAGCTGCTAAATATTTATATTGGACATCATAAAACTAGCTTAGAAATCAACCAAAAAGTTAACCTTTTGACGTTTTAATTGGTTAATAGCTTATCCCAAGGAACAAACGAGAAGTAGTTAAATTTGAATGTCAATAGGAGACAAGGGAACCCCGCGAAGGTTGGTGCTGGAAAGAAGAAAATCTTACGTCCCCAATGATTCAGTTTTCAATGACCTTAATCAAAAAGTTGTTTGTAGCCCTAGATACCACCAACAAAATAGGGTGACTTGACAGAGTTATTTGGGTCCAACCCAATTTACCCAAAGATATGATGTCACTGGAAAGATAATCCTGAAGGACAGAGCAGAGAGGATGTCAGCTCTATATTCTCAGGAAAATTAAATGTTGATGAAACGTAATGTCACAGGACTTTCTACAAATGAGTTCATTATCTTCACTTTCTATCAAACTAGCTCTTTATCACCTGTAAAATCATTCTATACACAATAACAAAACGCTCCATAGCCAATTGCAAACCTGTCAAGAACTTTGAACCACGGAGCCAGGGGTACTTAGATAATCATGCTTTATTTGTAAACTCTAAATTGCAAGAAGTTTCGGATCTATACCCGAGATGGGAGTACATGTTGTAAACTGGAACCATCCTTTGATGAAGTGATAGAATTTATCAGTTAACAGTTTTATTATCAAATTCTAGTAGTCCCGAGTGAAATCACCTTTTATTAACAGTTCTTTTGTTAGAAAACAGATGCATGATGCAGTATACAGTGAAATCATTATCATAAAAAATCAATTAAGTTTAATAATCAAGCGTTGTTTGAAATGGTGTCGAATGAAATATGATCTACAATTTTATCTTTGGATAAGACATAACCTGTTGGTTAGAACTGGCAATAGATGATGAAGCAACGCCAACAGTCAAATAAGAAGGAAGCCGTCCTCCAAATCTATATCTATAGCAAATACGTCTCAGATATACACAGTCACATATAGAGCTTACAGTGAAAATTCGAAACATATCCCTGTTCATCTGCAAAAATCAGAAACAAACGACTTCATGCATACGAAGATGTCTAAGCATATATCTATTGTCCTTAATTTCCAACTGCTCCAGTATCATCTACTAACCTGAATGCAGGATCTGTAGAAACGGAAAAGCAATACAAAAATGGGGAGAGCAAATAAAATCTTGATTACAAGCTGATCACGAGGGTTTCTACCTCCACCAGTGCCAGGAAGAGATTCCATGAGTTTTTCACGAACATTCTGCATAAATGTCAAAAGTAACATTTATAAGATTTATAATATTAGATACAAGGCTCTAGAATAAGTTAGAAATGATTACACATTAGCACCACATTATGCGCATTTATTTATCAAATGTTAAAAGCATAAACATAATTAACTGAGATTAGTAGAAGATACAGGGTAGTGAGTATCACCTGCCATACATCCACAGGTTTTAGAAGCCAAGCTGTCCACCAGTCCCAAGGTTTAAGGGGGCCAAGGGTGTAGTGAATAACACGAAGTTCTGTCTCATTGACCATCCACTGTAGAATTAGTGTAGTTATAAGAACTCAATAATTAACAAACAAGTTGATATTTCAATTGTTAGTACAACAACAACAAAGCCTTATTCCACTAGGTGGGGTCGGCTACATGGATCATACGACGCCATATTCGTTGATCCATGTTAATGAGATTCGACAGGGTTTTACGCTGGTTGTCGAGGCCTAACACAACCCTCATCCTTTATCCGGGCTTGGGACCGACTATAAAACATAGGCGGAGTTATTTCAATTGTTAGTATGAAAGCGAAAATTTTATGAAAACTTGATCACTGGCAAACAAACTCCTTACCAAGAAAATCCCTAAAGTAGTCAGTATTAGATTGTTTGAGCTTAAGAACAGAATAGAACTGGACGACTGGTGCAATGCTTAACAACTTCTATGAATGAAACTCTATAATGTCATTTTTCTCGTACCTTATTTGCAAGCATGTATAGACCAACATCTGCATTATATATGGTGGAGAGCCGTTGCATCTCAGGTAGTTTGGAATGGGTCACATTTGGCTCAAAGATATGAGCATTGGGAAAATCAGCATAGTAGGAATTCAAGAAACCCTGGTCTCCTACAGAAAATAAAAAAAAGGAATCTGATAAACAGAAATATCTGAAAGCAATGGCAAATTTTCAAAAATAACATTATCTTAATGCTGTTTGACCTAGCTAAACAAATGGGTTCAGGGTTCAGATATGGTCATTAGATACATCAGCAACATCTTGTTGGTATGATCTAACCATGCTACATAAAGTGTTTACCTTTGTTAATGATCTTTTACCTACAAGGAGCACGTCATTCTACTTCCACACATGGTTACTTGAAGTATCATAACATGTAAGGACAAATATTTTGGTCCAAACAAAGAAAAAAAAAGTTTCAATTCAGATTCTGAATCAAAAAATATAAGGAGGATGTTGACCTACTTATGAAAGGCACTAATGGACGAGCCTTACCCCCAGTATAAGAATATAAAGAAGTGACTTTCCTCATCATATCATCATAAAGAGTTTCAGAAGGTTCAACAACCATAACTCCAGAATTCAGTCTTTCTGAATGTTTCAAATTTGCACAAAACTTTCCACACTTGAAAAGATCCTCTATGCTCTTTAGAACAATTGTATCAGCATCAAGATAAACAACTGCGCAATGTAAAAGGGAAACAAAGTGAACGAGTTACAAAGATTATTTGAAATCAATAGGCAATTTACATAAATCAAATGGCTGAAGAGAGAAACAAACTAAATTACCTTTTCTATAATTTGTCATGCTAAATATCTTTAATTTGGTGTAGACTCCCCAGAACCTTTTTGGCCGCTTAGAATTTGGATTAGCCACTAAGCTTATATGTTTTACAATCCAGCCATCGACCTGTATTTATATGAAAGTGCCAATTAGCATAAAATGTTGATGACAGATAGCCCGCAAGTTTGATTGAATGTTACAATAAACCTACAATATACAGAATAAATAGCATTAGTGTATCCTTCCATTTTATCATAGATTCATTAAAGCGCCTGAGATAGCATGATAAAAACAGTCGTGAATAATTCAAATGAAGCTGTGACACCCCTTAGCCTATCAAGATATTGTTCGCTAAACATGCCTTGAAAGGTAAAGGTAAAGGGGATATACTAATAAGCCAACCTCCGTGTTTTGCCCATATGGGACTATCTATCCATCCTTTGGCCTTCTTGCCTTAGGGGGACTTACAATCACCCTAGGGACTCAACGTTGAGTGCGTTGGGCGGTTCACGAGCTTCCACATGGCTCAAGTGACGTGTAAGGTTCCTTTTGTAACACCCCCTTCAAGATATTATTGGCCTCCGGCCGCACGAATTTAAAACATGTCAAAAGGTAAAAGGGAGGATATTAATAAGCCCATGACCACTTTTGCCCATGTGGGACTATCTATCCACCCTTTGGCCTTCTTGCCTTAGGGGCCTTACAGAAGTAATTGTTAACTAGACTAAACTAATACGTGTGAAGAGAATTACTGCATAAATATACTATGTTCCCGAAAAGTTACAAATTACGCTTGACAAAGTTACAAATTTTAGACAACCAATCAGTCGAGAATCGCAAAGTTGTAATTTTTCAAACGAAACAGACGTTGAATCCACTGAATGTAACCCCAAAAATCTCACTCTTCACGACAGCGAAAAAGAAAAAATAAAAGGACTCAATAATCCACCTCAAGGAGCTTCTTTGCGTATTCTGAGACGCCGTCGGAGACGAGCGCCACCATGTCCTTGGTCGCCCCGGTGTCACGAATCGACCTCCCGAGGACTCGAACTCCGAGCAGGAACTCGTCCCCGTATAGCAGCGTCATGTAAGCCTCATCGGAGCCGGACTCGGCCCTGGCGAAGCCTCCTCTAGCTCCAAGCAACGCAAGGAGAGCGGCGACGACGAAAACCTCCATGCGAATCCCTAACTTTGTCCCTGGGAGCGATCTCATCCTCCGAATCCCCAACAGCAACAACGAAACAACCACAATCACATTTACAGCGCGAAACGATTCAAATCACGCATGACAAAGGAAAAGAAAATTGAAGACTTGGAGAAGGGAAAAAGTCGGGGGAATTCGATCGATTACTTCGCGATTAGGAATCGAGATCGAAGAGGGCGAAATGAAATGGTTCACACTTCACAGGCATCAGGGGGATAATATTGAGATTTTAACTCGCGTGATTTTTATTCGCACTCTGGTGAGCTACCCCACTGAGAAATGATTGGCCTACATAAGTGGGGACCATTTGTGCGCCTTTTGTTCCACGAGAACAAAATCGAGGGCTGCGTAACGAGGGCGCGTAAATTGGATTGGTGCGTCTTGTTTGCTTTTTAGATGCCGGCCGGCGTTTATAATTAGAAACGACGCCGCCGTAGATGAATAACGTGATGCAGTTTACCTTCAAACTCTGTGAAGGATTTTGTTTACATGGCTCTTCAATTAATTAATCAATTTTAGTAATAATCCTGAACACAAACAAATCTGATCACTACTAAGAATTTCTCTATAAAAATTATGAAGAAGGTAAAGGGAGGTATAGAGTGATTGGATGAGATTTCTAAAGAAAGACACCGAGAAAAATATAAGAAATATTCTCTTTTGCTTCTCTCTATTTAATTTAATTTCTTCCTATCCCAAATTAAAAAAATAGAAGACGAGAAATATATTTTAAACATTTTATATTAGTTTTACCCACCCTTTTCTTTTTTTTTCTTCTAAGAACATTTTTTTTCTTCGTATTCTCTTCCTCCCCTGTGACGATCTTGATTTTCGTTAAATAAATGCATTCATTTATAAGATCTAAAAAATTATTATTTAATATTTTAGAATTATTTAATTTCAAAATTGATATAAATTATGGGACAAGTTGAAAAAATAAGATAGAGTTTTAGAAGAGGTGAAATTATTATGGAGATATTTATGATATTATTAAATTAATTCGAATTTAATTAAATTTGAAAAATTATGGAGTGATTAATTATTGATGGATGGTCAAGATTGATTTTAAAAAAGTTCAAGGCCCAATAAAAATGAAAACTCCAGCCTAAAATTATAAATAAACATTAAAGAATGGCTTGAAACTTCCTTTCAGTCAAACAAAATTTTAATTTCATGAGCCTCTCTTTTTCTCTTATTATCAAGCGAATCGAGACGTTCTAGAGAGCACGCGATGGCTGATTTCGAAGTTGACATATAGGAGAAGATCTTTCAAGTTATGGTCACGAATTTCGAGATGTTGACAAAGAGTAATCGCCGATCAAAGATCGGCATTCGTGCAGTTTTTCAAAATAAGGTTTGTAGTTGATTTTTTAGTCAACTTTAAGTACTTAGAGGAAATTTCTATGTCGTCGATTTTTCTGCGACATGAAATTCAATTATCTTCTCATACCGAGAATCTATTGATAGGCATTATGCATCATTTGAATATCATATGACATGGTTATGATGATTGGAAAGTCATATAGGAACGTGTTTCTCCGACGACCGCAGAACTTGGCTCGGGTTTTGCGTTGCCCGACCCGGATTGTTTCAAGTCCGACTGAGTTGGACTCGAAACCGGACCGGGTTATAAAACTTGACTCGGGTTCCTATTGGTTCGGCTCGAGTTATAACTTTGGCTCGGCTCGGCTCGGCTCGGGTGCGGTGCGACTGGATTGAAGGTGAACCGGCCAACCTAGCCCAGGTTCACTATAGACTCGGCCTAGGTTTTGATCCTGCCCAGAGGTTTTTAATTGTTTCAAACATGGCTCGGACGCAAGCCGAGTGTTAGGGACAAAAAACTTATTTTTGAATATTTTATATGAATAATTGAATATTTATTATGGTTAATTGTTCTTGATTATTATTCATAATCATATCGTTAACAAATCTGACTTCATCATATTTTTTAGATTTGATTTTGAGATAATTGTTATTATTATTCCATCACATCATGTGATTTACTATAATATTGATCCCCTTATTGAGTTTTTGTTTAACCTAAATTGATTTGCTAGAGATGGATCTTTAGGATAAACAAGATAAAAGATGAAAATTGATGGCTTTTCATATTATCTGATTGTCTCTAAACTCTTGGGCTATATTATTATCGTATTGTATCAGATAGATTGTATACCTAGATATTTGAGACGTCATCCTTTAGGAAAGCTATCACTGTCCTGTGATGACTATGATCCTCCGCCATCATGAATTATTATTTAGCGCTATTATTGACGGATGGCTTGCCATAGTTCGATCCCCTATTGTCCTACATAAAAGAGACATAGTGTTTCTTTTAATTAACCGAATGCTCTCTATTGTATTGGATAACTTTGAAAATTGAATTGAAATGAATAAAAAATGAATTGAATTAAATTGAATGAAAATGTAATTGAATTGAATCATAATCATTTTGGATATTGACGTTGATTGGCATTGCCTCCGTCCATTGAATCGTATGAAAATTGTTATTGGCTAATGACCATATTGAAATAGAATCGAAATTATTAAATTGGATAGTGCCATAGTGATCAGACATAACTAATTATTGATAATTGTTAATTGATATGGATTAGTTTTTTGACATCTTTCTAGATCTTCTACATTGATTATGACTATATAGATTTATTGATTTATTGAGCTTTTATCCTATTGTTCTATCCAGTGCTCTATTACTTATTGTATTATATTATTATTAATTTATTAAGCATCATTGATTATTAACTGTTGTTATTATTAGACTCTATGTATTGAGTATTTTATACTCATGTATTTTTCTCTACATCTGGATTCATATAGATGAGATGATGATAAAAGATAGTGATGCAGATGGTCAGGCTCAGTGACAAATATGTTGCACAAGGTGTAGGATTGTGTCCTAATAGATTTATATATTAGATATTACTTTTTTGCACTTTTAGTATTGTAAAGTTATGAAGGTTTTCATCCCCATTGATATTATAATTTATATTTTATATTTTCATAAAATTATTTTATATAAAATTATGTAGTGTCTTTTAGATGACTCTAAGATGTAGCGTCTTTGATGACTCTAAGCACGTGAAAGTCACGTGAATATCGGGACGTTACATTCCTTTTCCTCCCTTCTCTTTTTCTTGTTTTCTTTTTCTCTTCCATTTGATGAAGCTTCATGCAAACATAGTGGGAACTCTATTTTGATATGATAAATTCTAGTGTTTTTTTAATACTTTTTCACATATTTTAAACTTATACCCTCAAATATTTTTCATCTCTCAATTGTATATGCATTAGAATAAGCAGTTTTAAGCCCTTTATAGCATCAATTTTATCTAGTTTTCTTTCCTTCATTAGTAGAATGTGTTTGACAGCAAGCACTACATGCAATTTCAATTTGGCACATGGAGCCTTTCATGTAATATAACTAAAAAAACTTTAAATGGATACATATTAAAACCTTTCGTGTAGTATAATGGATGTGTAGTGACCTAACGTTGAAACCTAGTGTACGCCTTCATCATGAACGTTGATAATTGTTGAACGGTGCATATTAAAACCACCACCACCCCTCCGCCCCTAAAACAACTTCCGTAGAAAAATGATAACTCCTTTCTCTTGTGCTGCCCTAGATGAGAGCCCCTTTTTGCTATTGTTGTTTGTGAGTGCTATGCGAAGGTTCCCTTTTGCTTCTACTCTTGTCACCTAGGCACTATTTGGAATGGGAACCGGAACCAAGGGCTTCAGTTTGGTTCCGGTGGCTTGGTTCCTAAGGTGGTGACCTTGGTTCAGGTGGCTAGTTCCACCTTTTTGGTGAAACCAGTCTTCCACCCTTTTTTTGTTTTCTCTTTTTTTATTTGACCTTTCTTTTTTTTCTTTCCAACTTTTTTTTTCTTTTTTCATTTTTTTTACTTTTATTCTATAAAATGATTTATTTATTAAATATATAATATGTACAATTCAATATAATATAATTTATTACTTATTATTTTATTTTAAAAATAATATTTCATTAAATAAAATTAATGTAAAAATATTTTTATATTTAAATAATATGTTTTTTAACAATTTTTTCCATAATAAATTTTTATTTATACTTTTATTTTTATTATTAATAAAATTATATAATAACTATTTTTAATTCAAACACTCACTAAAAATTAATTCATCGCATCAATTTTTTCTTATCATATTAACTTTCTCGTTATTACATTCCACTCCATCTAAATACACATCAAACTAATATGTCAATTCAACTATTTATCAAAAATTTATGAAGAACTACGGTTCCGTTTCCAAATGCGGTCCTAGTGTTTCCGCCGAGGAATCCCCCATTTTGTTGTTGTTGTCATCTGTTGTGCAATGCGTTCTCACTCTCTCTCTATCATTTTTTGTTTTTTACTGTGTTTCAGTTGATCATCGGGGTTTGCTGTCATTTTTTAAGTCCTGTGTGAAGCCCCCCTTTCTCTTTGATGCCCTAGACGAAATGGGATGAAAAAGAAATGGAATGAAGACGAAACCACCTAGACAAATAAAGATGAGTCTTGATGTTGTTGTTGTTAAGCCTGTGGGAAATGAAGCTAAGCATTCTCACCTTCATTTTTTTTTTCTAGTCAAGTGAGCTCTCTCACACACACCTTCGTTTTTTTCTTGTGATTCAACCAACTTGTGATTCCTGTGGGAAATGAAGCTTCATGAGCATTGTCACATGTGATTGTCGACCGTCGCTCTTGCCCCTCGCCACCGCCTGTCAAGTGAGTTTTCCATTCCTCTCTCTTTCTCTCTTCTGCATTTTTTCTAGTGATTCGGCCGACATGATGATCATTTCCATAAAAATGTTCTCACCCATTTTTAAATCGTGTAATCATTAATTATTTTGAGATTAGATGCTTATTTTGTTCCTGCTACCTCTCACTCCATGTATGCTATTGATTTTTTTCTTCTCAAAATGAAATGCTTCCATGGACTTTGCTTTGCATAAAAATGGAACAAGTAAGCAATAATGCATTAATAGTTTCTGTACTTTAATTTGGTCAGCTTTAAGTTAATGATATGTATGAGTTTGGAATTAATTTGATAGATATTGTACACTAAGGTAGCATTTGGAAACAAGATCGCGGTTCCTCTTAAGTCAAAAGAAAAAGAAAAATGTGTGAGAGAAAAGAAAAAGACAAAACAAAAATAAAAAACAAAAAAAATGTCACATAAATAAAAAGCTGGTTCTCAACTATAGTGCCTAGGTCATGTGATGACTTGGTTCCAGTTTTCGATTCTAATGTTGGAACCCGATGCTAGGTGAGTGTTTGGCAGAATCAGGTGAAACTAAAGCTTGTTCTGGTTCCATCGCCAAACGGAGCCTACAAATGGTCACATCCCCCCATTTTATAATGCTTCTATGGGCTAGGAAGAATTTATTTATCATTTCGAATTGTGCGGCCAGCTAGAAATTACTATTTCTCTTTGCTAGCTTTTTCCCTTTGCGCTTGATGCGTAGAATTTGTAACAAATAAATTTGCTAGCAAGTGCAATAGTCGTATCAAATAATAAAGTAGAAAGTAGAGTGTTGAACCCATGAGAAACTAGTTAAATATAATCTATCTCAATAATCTACTAGGAGAAGAAAGGGTTTTGTGTATGTAAGATAGAAATATAAAATTTACAAAAAATAAATAATTGATGCTTAAAGATAAAATGGCGATGATCTCTGAGAATTATGGATGATTAAAGTAAAGTTAGATATGTACGAACTTTTCAATCAATCAAATTATGACAAAAACACTCAGGTCAATTTCTGAGACGGATTAAGAGCACTTAAAATATTGACTTCTCTAGACGAGTAAATCAAATTATCCTAATTCCTAATAAGATCAATAATTGCATACGACGAGTCAATTACTGATTTTACAGGGAACTAAGATGCAAGAAAATGTAACTATTAAATTATTATTCACCCATACTTATGGACAGAATAATAAACCGCACGATTCGGCATACACGACGAATTACCAGATACATGTTATATATGCTTCAACTTTAAATTAAAAGATTAATTTTCTAAATAATAATAATTTCTGGAATTATTTACTCCTCGTACAGGTTTGTAATCTAATTTCAGAATTTTTATCACTCATAAAAAAGCATTAAACTCAGCATATATAATCAAAAGAAATCGAATGATTTAATTAATATGAAGAATAACGAAGTTCAAATAATCTATCTTTCTAAAATAAATATGAAATCTTTATTACAACAATAATAAACTATGAAAAACTAAGTAAAAGGCATCCAAATAAAAGATAGGAGAAGAATTCTCAGCCTTCGAGACTTCTGGATCGTTGCACAATACGAACGACGAGTTGTTGCGCAATCTTCTCCTTCGGTTGATCTTCAAGCCTTGAAATTCATCCTCTACAAGATAGCATGGCTCATAGATCTCAAGCACACCTTTTTCTGTCTTCTAGAGCCTCATTTATAGCCTCCAGGGGTCTCAAGAATTTTTGTAGAGTTTCGGTTTGATTCGAAGTCCTTTTGTGTTAAAACAAGTAAATTTGGAATAGACTTTGATAGATCTTTAAAACCATTCAAAACTCTTTCAAATCTGAGTAAATATATTTCATAATCATTCCTGAGGCTTAGGATAAAGTTTGAGTTCGATCTGGACTTAAAATTAGTCGAATAAATCTCGAGAATAGCTTTCATAACGCCCTGTAAACACTCTGTAATGTCTGAATATGGCTTTTCACGTCCTGTAACACTAATTTTACGGCCCTCACAGTGTCCAAATAGAAGTAGAAGTGTGGTTTTAACGCCCCATAACTTGGTTTCAGGCTCGTAACTCGGGCAGGCTGTTTGAGCGAAATTAGGTATTTAACGGACCGTTACAAACCTCTCACAGCCTGTTATATTCAACTTTCAGACTTTTGGGCGAAATTGCAGATTTAACGGGCCATTGCATAACTCTCACGACCCGTTATATTCGAGCCTTCATCAATTTCCACTTTTTGGCTCCATTTGAACTCCGATTTTAGTGTGGTTTGTTTCTGTGGCTTCCTAATTCAATACTCTTTCATTTTCTGCAATAAAATATATAATTTGGGTAGACTTCCATTTTTATAAAATTAAAGCAAATAAAGTTAGAAAATGATGCATGCTATATGAAAAAGAATCGAAATGCGATTAAATGCATGGCTAATTATATGTTATATTTTGCATGCATCAAATCCCCTCAAGCTTAGATACTTGCTTGTCCTCGAGCAATGTTCAAAGCAAAGCTCCAACCAAAATGATTAATCATCACTTCCACCTTGTCATTCAACTACTCTTCTTAGCACTAGATTTTATACATCCATCGCCTAAGTGTCTCACCACTTTTCATAATAACCTGACTTTGTGAAATTTCTGAATGAAATACATTTTTAAACTCGTCTAAATTCAGCTCTAATTAATAAGAAAATAATTCTTGAAAAATAAAAAATATCAATGTTGAATTTACAAGTGTAACATGAGCTTTTACTCATTTATTGCTTTTATATTTTTTCACTTGGAAACTTTTTCATCCTCATATTTTTTTTACTATTTTTTCTGATTCGGTACTCATGTGCTTCTCCGTATTTCCCAAGGTGGTTTATGTAATAGATTTTCGACCGACGAATCCCAAAACAGTTGCCCTTAAGTCGTCAAGCAAGAATCCCTTACGGATCTACTTATCCGAACTCACTAATGTTCCAGATAATACATTTTTGTACTCTTCACACACTTGTTTTTTGGGGCTCCACTAGCTCTCTTTATTAGTGAGCTCAGTTACACTTGAATGTTCAATAGGGATATAATTATTATCAAGCTAATATATATAATATAAAAATAAGAGCATGAATAGGACTTGCCATCAGACATCCATAGTCACTCAGCAACTTTCTTCAAACCAATTACCCAACACGAAGATGATAAATGATAAAATAATAATGTTTCAAATTTCGTTAATTAACAAGATATCCTTAAATAATGCTTGAAAAATAAGTAAATACTAAGACATAAGAAAATAAGATGCAATTTTCAATTAAGCACAATTTTTTTAGATTTTTCTTATATTCGACTAAAATATGAAAAGATTGTGTGCTTGCAATGCAATATAAAAAAATATACATGATGCATGAAATTGCAAACTCCCCCAAGTTTGAACTCAACACTGTCCTCAGTGTTGAAAATCAAACTCGTAGGAATCCAAATATATGATAATGAAAATATAAACATATTAAAGGAGATGAAACACCCTTATTTGTCTTAAGTCGATGGATGTTGAAGTTGTAAGAAGAAGCCACGAAGAATCCATAGTGTCCTTGGCCGATAGAAATTTGGGCATCTAGGCTGCTCCTTTCATTGATTCTAAGGAGGTAAAGTTTTTCTCTTTCGTTCTTTCCCTTTTCTCTCATTTTTCTTCAATGTTGTTACCAGTCATGAAGGACAAATAACGGCCCGTGAGGTAATGTCAACGAATCATGTTGAAGAGTTCACGGGTCTTCTGCGCAATTTAATGGGTCATGATATGAAAATCACGACCCTAGCAGTGATGATGTTGAATAGGTGCAGATATTCACGGGTCGTGGTCACGCGCTTACGGCCTTCGGTGGATGCTCACTGTAACAACCAACAAAAAGATAAAAAAAAAGGAAAAGAAACCAGAATTTAAACGCACGGTTGAGAGAGAAATAAAAAGACCCAATGTCACTCAAAGTTGGTAAAGGAAGAAGATTTAAATCTGATCTAATCAGATTTGTTTAGGAGAGAGGGGTCTATATAAGATGAGACCAGATTTGTTAAAACTCTTTCTCCCTTGGCAAAACTCACGAGACCCTACCGGACTTCTGGAGCGCCGCCAGGCTGCAGGAAATCCAGCGACAAATCCCTCCTCTCCTTCATCTCAATTTCAAGGCGTGCGGAAATCTACTTGTTCTCCTCTCATCGTCTTTCGAGTGCTGTCCTTTTTACGCCCTTGCTGAAATTTCTGCAGAGGGTGGCCGAGAGGAAGAACAGGGAGAAAACAAGGGCGGAATTCAAACGAATTTTTAATGAATCAAGGGTAGGATCCATCGCGACCAGGTGGGTGAATCGAAATCACCTTGCATGACCCCTGAATAACGTTAAATCATGACCTAATCATACAAGTAAAGAAGAAGAGAAAAAGATGGTTCAAGTTCCTTATTTTTTCCTTGCTTGATTTTCTTGAATTAATTGATTGATTGATTATTTGCATGCATAATTCTCTGTTTGTTGATCTATTATTATGTGATTGATCTGCTAGGAGATAGGAATTAGGTTAAATTGAGATTGCACCGAAGAATTCACGAAATTCGAGGGTTCTGCAAGTTTTCTGGACGCCTACCGATCGACCGGTCCGTATGCATCGCGGCAACCGGTCGACCGATAACTTGCATGCAGCCGCTTTCTGCAAATGTCGACCGGTCGACCGATTCCTATCACCGATCGACCGATCCTTCCCCATCAGGTCGACCGTTCAACTGAACGGATCAGCCGACCCGCAGACAATCGATCGACCGTTCCCCTGAACCGGTCGACCGATTCCCAGAAAATCTTTTATTATATTTATTAATTAATTTCCTTTTATTCATATTATATATATATATGATTGATCCTATTTTCTGACCCCACAGAGATCCCTCACTGATTTACATGATTTACTCTGTTATTGATTTATTTCACGTTGATCCTATCGTATCGGTTGAATCAAGAACAAAGAGCTACAAGTTATTAAAGCGATTAATAAGTTCAGATGAAAGATTAATGATGGGTTGCCAGTCCAAGCCAAGTGCATCAAGATAAGGGTCGCTCCCTTGGTCATGGTTTGATCACCCATTGACCCACACAAGGCCGTATCATTTGCTGGGCATACCCCAAGAATTAAAGGCACCTAAAGTCACCCTCATTGCTAATTAATAACCAAGATCAAGAAGCAAGTTCAAGTCAAGTTAAATATGCCATGATTTCAAGTTTAATATATATTATTGATCTTCATGATTCATAATATCTACTGATCTTATTCTCATTATGATTCATGATACTGATATGTTATCTTTCACGTTCAAATTAAGCATGATTATTTACTGCTGATTACTATATTCATGTCATGCACTGTATATCATGTGGTTCCCCACTAGACTATAAAGCTTACGGGAGGACCTCCTCCCCTGTGTCTGATTTTCACAGGACCAGGTCAGTGACGTGGTGGAGTAGGCGTGTGGTGATGAAGTTCTGGCGATAAGACGACACATGAACCATAGGGCTTTTAGAGTGTTATTTAGTTTTCATTTACCTTCCGCATTTTAGATTCATGATGTAGAACCTATTTTATTTTCTTAGCAATGATATAGCCACTTTTAGACTTCCGTATAATTATGTTATCTTCTTTTATTTTATTTTTTTCGCTGACGTGTCTCAATTTTGACTGAGATATGATCAATATTATGGTCAAATTATAGCATGCCGTAGCGTCTCCATATTGGTCTTCGTCACGTGGCGGGGGTCGATTTGGGGGCGTTACATTTATGGTATCAGAGCCTAAAGTCAGGACTCTCTTGACGTCCTAGTGTATAGAATAATATGGTATTGGTTCATGTGCTATCGTCGAACAGTCGCCACACCCTCCACCGTAAAGTACAAGTAAGATCTTTCTTGCTTTGTGTTATTCTTTATTGATGTATTGATATGTATTTCACATGAGTGATTGATTCCTAAGGAGATTATTTCTGTATGGTAGGAATCAACTTAAATGTTATTAGTGACTAGACAAAAAGAGTCATAAATGTTACAAACAAATTGGAACATAATAAGTAACAAGCATGTGGATAAATATACCTACGTGAAAGAAATGAGTCTTATAGATAGTTAAAGAATAAAATATAAGAAACGATTACGTTTCTTATAATTCATGTTTTCCTTCTCTTTCATGATTGCTATATTCACGAACTTCTTCTGCTGACTGCAGCAGTATGAAGAGGGAAATGAATAGGCATATTAGTTGCAAAGATATGTAGATTTAAAAAAAAATAAACGAGGGAATTATAAGGGTAATTAAAGATTCGACTCACACAACACGTAGGTGTGAGATGATTTCAAATAGTAGAAGTGAAATTAAGCATGTCTAAGTTATGCTTTATCATTATGACTTATGTGGTTCCATGAGTCTACCAATATAGTGGTTTAATAAATTATCTGATTTATATTTATATATATTGATAATATGGACCCATAATGCTCGTCGTGCTTTAGACTTCATATGGCCCTCTTATATTATGTTGATAATGGCCTTAAGCAAATCTAAACTAGTTATACAAAATTCTTAGTTGGACTACCTTATGTGGAAAAATAAGAATAAAATTATTAATTATGTTCAAGTTATGTAATATCCGTACACAAGAGTTTAAAGAATTAGTAAGCTGTCCAATAATCATGTATAAGGTATGGATGGACAAATATAGAAGCTTAAAGGGTTTAGAAGTCACATTAGCTTGAATAAATATTAGGAGAAATTTTCAATAAGTAAGTGATTATTTAAGTTAACCGAACATTTAGACCTAGCATACTCACACACATATGTACATATAACATAATATACTTATAAATATATAAGGATAAATAAATAAGTAAATAGATTTAATTAACTTAGTTTAGTATATAGTATATTTGAAATTTTATTAATATGAAGTATATTTTTAAATAGCCATTATTAAATAATGAATTCTCTATCATCGCAATGTATATATATTTTCAAAATAGACTAATATGATTAATACAAGAATTATATAAGAACAAGTAAGACATGAAAGGGTTAAAAATGAATGTGAGAAATTTTAAAAAGATTTAAGGTCTCTTAATTGAGATATGCTTGAGGAGGATATGAGCCTCCGACCTTTAAGTATTAAAAGAGCAAAACATCAAGTGAGGAAATCTTTAAAAAGTATGGGGGGTTAAGGTAAAGTATGAGGAATTTTATAAGTTCCCTACAAGATTTTTGAAAAAACAAGTTATACACCTGAGAGGGATGATTATGCAAGTTTAATTGATTTATCTTGATTATTGATATAATTATAGTTTTCATAATAATGTCAAAACGTATAGAGTATTTAATCATATAATTATAGTTGATGGTTCAAGAGGAAAAATAATTCATATATATATTTAGATAATGGGTTAAGCAAGCCATCAGATGATACATAGAATGTCCTCTAAGATGTAAGATATAAGATGATATATAGAATGCTCTCTAAGATGCCAAATTTTCAAGATTTTATCTTGATCAAGTGGACCACTTATGATTTGATCATAAGTCTTATAAATGGATTAGTTTTCCTTTCCAACTTTAAAGTTATCCCGACCCTCTCCCATGTACTACAAGATATCGTTAACGCAAAGGACCATGAAATGATGCACGAAGAAAAAAAATGATTGCTTGGCTTCTGTTTTGTTGATTGTTTTGTTTCCTTGTTTTGTTGGTTGAATTCATTCCATGGGTCTACCTGCATTCATGATATTTGACTAAGGACTTATGTTAGATAATGCACATAAATTGTTCTATTAATTCTGGATTAGATCATACTATGTAGTGACCCCATGATAGATACCGTTCGACCTTAACATTAATTCAAAGTGCTTCAAGATACTAAAGGAAAGAACTTGTTGTGGTAATATATAACCACTAGTCTCCTATGAAATTATAGGATATGACATTGCAAGAACCAGATCAATGTAGTCAAATAAATTATGTCTTCCACTCAAAAGGTAAATGATTATGATGATGTTTAGAGTAGGGTTACATCAAACATAGGTCATAGTGAAAGTTATTGATCTAAATTGACCTTATAAAGATGATGATTGACATGATTTCATCACCTATTTTATCGAATCATATGATGATGCCATTATCTACGATGATGGACAATGTTCTTAGTGATCCTATTGATCCTTACATGACATAGGTCACCCGATAAGGACGATGACCCTATGGAAATAACTTCATACCATGAAGTTCATGCTAGTGATATTAATGACGATTAAAGATAAGATCTATTCTTCACATCAGCTAGAAACTCCTTAGGAGGATTACGTTGGGATTCCTATTTGATTCTTCCTTTTAAGATGTATAGGTATTATGAAAAAAAAAGAAGAAGAAGATAGTTGCCAGTATTGGAAAATCTAAAAGTTATAGTTAGAAGTTGAGTGTCATATCGATCTCCTTTCACGCATGACCTTGATTTTCAAGGCCCCATGACACACGAACTGAAAAAGACAAATTAATAACTTCAAGACAAGGGGCTTATGAGACTGATGGTCTCATTTTTAGATGTTTCACATCTTTTGTAAAGAAGAATGATGACTCTATGAATCTAGAGATTTATTAACAAGTTGTTAAATAAAATAACCATCAAGACATAAGTGTTTCTTACTATGTAAAGATAACCTATTTAAGGCTAAGTGCTCTCAAGATCGATCTAGGGAGTGAGTACCAGTAGTTCGAGTTGCTGAAGAGGAAGTAATGAAGATAATTTTTCCTGGCAATGAATGATCACTATAAATTGAGCGATGCCATTGGTCTAAGAATACCCCTCAAACTTTTAGGTCCTCAAGAACACTGTGTTCAAACTATGCCCACATTTATGTAGAAAAAAAATTGAAGTGTTCATCGTTTAAAAAAAAGTCCTAGGTATATTTTCTTTTAGTAGTATGCTAATATGTGACAATGAAGATAACATGAAGTTTGAAAGATTATGAGTTCTCCATGAAGTATCATTTTGGTAAAAAATGAACTCAGTTACACATACACTCAGACACAAATGATGCTCGCTAGGCTTCATGAGGCTGTGTATGTAATGATGAAGGAACCAAGCATGTGAAACCCAAATGATGAAGTCCTAAAGAGAGAAGTACTAGATAAATAACATAAGTCTCGGTTGCGGTCCATGTAGGAATAAGTCTTATAGGAAGTATGAGATGAATATTATAAGCTTGGGTTACGATCCATTTGAAAAGTACAAAGAAGTATAAGGATGTAATCATAAGCCTGGGTTGCGATCCATTCGGGAAGGACACGGATGTATAAGGATGAACAAATAGTAATGACATGAAACATGAAGATACGAAAATAAGTCACAAGTACTCAACATGTTAATGTGGAAAAAAAAGTAGAGCATCAGAAATCCTATTAGATGATGATGCATGACGTTAAGAATTCGTAGACTTGACCTTCGCTGAGTATCCAACGCACATAGTGGAGCGCAATGTGCAACGTCAGAAGAACAACGACGTAACCATGGTCAGAGTAGCTTGGCATTTCCATAAAGACGATGATGCAACATGGAAACTTGAATCGGAAATGCGCCAAGAATTTCCTCATCAGTTCGGTAAGCTCCCTACGTAGTGCAAAATTCGAGGACGAATTTTTTTTAAGGAGGTAAGAATGTAACAACCAACAAAAAGATAAAAAAAAAGAAAAAGAAACCAGAATTTAAACGCACGGTTGAGAGAAAGAAATAAAAAGACCCAATGTCACTTAAAGTTGGTAAAGGAAGAAGATTTAAATCTGATCTAATCAGATTTGTTTAGGAGAGAGGGGTCTATATAAGATGAGACCAGATTTGTTAAAACTCTTTCTCCCTTGGCAAAACTCACGAGACCCTACCGGACTTCTGGAGCGCCGCCAGGCTGCAGGAAATTCAGCGACAAATCCCTCCTCTTCTTCATCTCAATTTCAAGGCGTGCGGAAATCTACTTGTTCTCCTCTCATCATCTTTCGAGTGCTGTCCTTTTTACGCCCTTGCTGAAATTTCTGCAGAGGGTGGCCGAGAGGAAGAACATGGAGAAAACAGGGGCGGAATTCAAACGGATTTTTAACGAATCAAGGGTAGGATCCATCGCGACCAGGTGGGTGAATCGAAATCACCTTGCATGACCCCTGAATAACGTTAAATCATGACCTAATCATACAAGTAAAGAAGAAGAGAAAAAGATGGTTCAAGTTCCTTATTTTTGCCTTGTTTGATTTTCTTGAATTAATTGATTGATTGATTATTTGCATGCATAATTCTCTGTTTGTTGATCTATTATTATATGATTGATCTGCTAGGAGATAGGAATTAGGTTAAATTAAGATTGCACCGAAGAATTCACGAAATTCGAGGGTTCTGCAAGTTTTCTGGATGCCTACCGATCGACCGGTCCGTATGCATCGCGGCAACCGGTCGACCGATAACTTGCATGCAGCCGCTTTCTGCACATGTCGACCGGTCGACCGATTCCTGTCACCGGTCGACCGATCCTTCCCCATCAGGTCGACCGTTCAACTGAACGGATCAGCCGACCCGCAGACAATCGGTCGACCGTTCCCCTGAACCAGTCGACCGATTCCCAAAAAATCTTTTATTATATTTATTAATTAATTTCCTTTTATCCATATATTATATATATATATGATTGATCCTATTTTCTGACCCCACAGAGATCCCTCACTGATTTACATGATTTACTCTGTTATTGATTTATTTCACGTTGATCCTATCGTATCGATTGAATTAAGAACAAAGAGCTACAAGTTATTAAAGCGATTAATAAGTTCAGATGAAAGATTAATGATGGGTTGCCAGTCCAAGCCAAGTGCATTAAGATAAGGGTCGCTCCCTTGATCATGGTTTGATCACCCATTGACCCGCACAAGGCCGTATCGTTTGCTGGGCATACCCCAAGAATTAAAGGCACCTAAAGTCACCCTCATTGCTAATTAATAACCAAGATCAAGAAGCAAGTTCAAGTCAAGTCAAGTATGCCATGATTTCAAGTTTAATATATATTATTGATCCTCATGATTCATAATATATACTGATCTTATTCTTATTATGATTCATGATACTGATATGTTATCTTTCGCGTTCAAATTAAGCATGATTATTTACTGCTGATTACTATATTCATGTCATGCACTGTATATCATGTGGTTCCCCACTAGACTGTAAAGTTTACGGGAGGACCTCCTCCCCTGTGTCTGATTTTCACAGGACCAGATCAGTGACGTGGTGGAATATGCGTGTGGTGATGAAGTTCTGGCGATAAGACGACACATGAACCATAGGGCTTTTAGAGTGTTATTTAGTTTTCATTTACCTTCCGCATTTTAGATTCATGATGTAGAACCTATTTTATTTTCTTAGCAATGATATAACCACTTTTAGACTTCCGTATAATTATGTTATCTTCTTTTATTTTATTTTCTTTTCGCTGACGTGTCTCAATTTTGACTGAGATATGATCAATATTATGGTCAAGTTATAGCATGCCGTAGCGTCTCCATATTGGTCTTCGTCACGTGGCGGGGGTCGATTTGGGAGCGTTACACTCACGGTCCTGCACTTATATGAAAATGTTAGAGAGGGCCATTACCAAATGGTCACGACCCGTAAAAAAATGTATTATCTAGACCTTACTGAGACCTCCGTGAGGGGCGCATGACAGCCCGTAAACAATAAGACTAGTGTTAGTGAGGCACTATGATATGCGTGAGATTTTAGTGCCGACTCGTGAGATGTGGGTATCTAATTCGTACTAGGATTTAACGGGGCATGATGAGGTTTTAACGACTCATGAGCTGTTCGTAGATCTAGGCAATGGTGCATCACGGGTCGTGCTAAGATCAATCATGCCGTAAATAGGGATGTTTAAGAGTATCAGCTGGCTCAACAACTTACGGGCTGTTATTTGACGATTACGACCTGTAAGATCAAAGTCCCTAAGTACCATACCTACTGTGATATGCGTGATTAGTTATTAACGACCCGTAACAAATTGACTTAATAGAACAACATTAAATATAACATCTCTTACGAGTCGTGAGATAGAGATTACGACCCATGAAATGTTCAAAACTTGAAATTTTCCACTGTGAAACTCGTGATATAAAAATTATAGCCCATTAAAGAAAAATACATGGTGTTATGTGGGATGTTACGGGTCGTTGCATTAATGTTATGACCCATGAAGATCAAAATATACGTCACTGTGAGACTCGTGAACTATAAACGATGACCCACGAGATATGTGTAACACCCGTGAGAAGTGAATAACGACCCGTAAAAAGTGAAAATTTGAAATTTTTAATAAAATTTAGCTTGTGACATGCATAAATTTGTTAAAAAAATAAAAATAAAAATGACAGAAGGAAAGTAAAAAGACTAAGCAACTAAGATAAACAAACTACTAATCTAACATGAACTAAATTAATCTAAACTAAATTACACGAAAGATCTAAATTGTAAGTTTAAGGATGAAGAAAATTAGTTCTAAGTTTAAAGTCCTTAGCTCGACTGTGACATGACATATGCTAAGACTAATATGAAATAATCAATTAAAATAATGCAGTTAAGGAATAATCTTACCGGGTTTTCTGTGATCTGAATACTCGTAGTGGTGGAGATTGATCATCTTAGAAATCGCAATCCGTTTGGAATATCAACTCTGTTCCTTTGGTAGAAGCTTCAATTGACATTGTCGAATGGAATGTAGTGATTGAATGACATTGTTCATCTGGATGATCTTCTTGTTTCTGAGATGATATAGGAGTCAATGGTTGATTTGAGGATTAAATCTCACGTTAAATCTCATCTTGCTAGACAGCAATGTTGTTTCCCTCAAGGCCCATAACTAAAAAACCTACTTTCTTACGATGAGAAAATAGAATCCTGGGTCACGAACACTTGTTGGTTTGTGATCATTTTCTTCATCGACATTGAGGGTGTAAAGATGTGAATGTTGATAATCAAGTCTTGTACTAAAGATATAACTTGAAAAGCTTACACATCACTAAAAGAAAAAGTGAAGTCAAAATAGAAACATAAAAATTCTCAAAGTAGTTTATACGAGATAGACTAATAATTCTTCTCGGCAACGGCACAAAAAACTTGATGCGTTGGATTTTATAACAAATAAATTTGTTAGCAAGTGTAATAGTCGTATCAAGTAATAAAGTAGAGAGTAGAGTGTCAAACCCACAAGAAACTAGTTAAATCTAATACATCTCAATAATCTACTAGGAGAAGAAAGGGTTTTGTGTATGTAAGACAGAAATATAAAATTTTAAGAAAATAAATAATTGATGTTTAAAGATAAAGTGGCGATGATCTCTGGGAATTATGGATGATTAAAGTAAAGTTAGATATGTATGAATGTCTGAATCAATCAAATTATGATAGAAATACTCGATCGATTTCTGAGACGAATTAAGAGCACATAAAATATTGACTTCTCTAGATGAGTAAATCAAATTATTCTAATTCCTAATAAGATCAATAATTGCATACGACGAGTCAATTACTGATTTCACAGAGAACTAAGATACAAAAAAATGTAACTCTTAAAATATTATTCACCCATACTTCTGGACAGAATAATAAACCGCATGTTATTCGGCATACACGATGAATTACTGGATACGTGTTATATATGCTTCAACTTAAAATTAAATGATTAATTTTCTGAATAATAATAATTTTTAGAATTAATTACTCCTCGTAAAGGTTTGTAATCTAATTTCAAAATTTTTATCACTCATAAAAAAGCATTAAATTCAGCATTATAATAAAAATAAATCGAATGATTTAATTAACTTGAAGAATAACGAAGTTCAAATAATCTATCTTTCTGAAATAAATATGAAATCTCTATTACAACAATAATAAACTATGAAAAACTAAATAAAAGAGCATCCAAATAAAAGATATGAGAAGAATTCTCAGCCTTCGGAACTTCTGGATCGTTGCACAATACGAACGACGAGTTGCTGCACAATCTTTTCCTTTGGTTGATCTTCAAGTCTTAAAATTCATCATTTGCAAGATAGCATGGCTCCCAGATCTCAAGCACACCTTTTTCTGTCTTTTAGAGCCTCTATTTATAGCCTCCAGGGGTCTCAAGAGTATGCAAATTGTAACCACATTGATTAACAACGAGCATGCAAATTTATTTTTGTTATCATTAAAAATTTTGCAACTAAAGACAGTTTCACTAGTGAATAGTTAAAAAACATAAAATAACACATTTCCTAGTAAGTAATAATATGTATCTTAATAATATACAAGTTCTTTTATTAGTTAAAAAATGCATTTGGGACCTCCTGACGCTCCCATGATTATCTAACATTAGGCCTTATTATAATATATAGTTGGATCTTTTCCTCTAACCTCTCCTAAACTATGAAGTTTTTTCGCGTCTACCAGTGACTTTCAAATATTTCGTGGACCTCTCACGAACTATGCAATTTCTTTTCACTTAAGTCCATCCGTCAATGTATGTTAACTTTTCATTATTTTTTTAATCATGAAATGATCAAAATATCATTACAAAATTCAAATAAGTGTACTTAAAATAATACATAATAATAAATATAAAATTTTTTGCAAGGGCAACCCCCCATATCTCGCTAGCGACCCCATCTTGCCGACGAGGTCTTTATAAGGGGGGCGCCCCCCTCGTGCGCACCGACAAGGTGGGGTGGTGTTGGGAGTGGGGGGAGACGCCCTCCTCGACCTCACCGGCGTGCATGAGGGGCATCACCCCCTTGTGACCTCGCCGGTGAGGTCCAGGGGAGCAACCCCCCAGTGATGTCATAAGTGGAGGTGATATGCTCATAGGCAGTGTTGGAGTAGGCCTGAGAGGAGATGATGGAGACGGAGGAGGCGGTTTTTCAATCGGTGGCAGAGGAGGAAACCTCGAGGGATCCTCAGACAGGAGAGGCGATGACTTCTTCGGTGGGGGAGGTGATGGCAACGCGGGCGGAGGAGGAAACTTGACGGGAGTCACTAGGAGTGGGAGGAGAGGGGATCACTAAGGCAGTGAAGTTGGAGGAGATGCGAGAGGAGGAGGAGGCGGCGGCAGTGGCGAGAGTGGTGGTGAAGCCGGAGGTGGGACGAAAGGCTAAGAAGATGGAGTGGTCGGGGCGAATTGGGAGAGGAGGACGGGGGTTGAGCGAAAGGCAGCAATGACGTCGAGCCCAGAGGGGGCGACGTAGTCGACATGGCGACTCCTCTGATGCAAGGAACTAACGATACCGCCGACAGAAAATTTTATTAAGTGAGAAAAAATAGGGATATGAAGTTAAAAAAAATAGAGATATGAACCCCCATCGCCGATGAGATGGGGGTGTTGCCCTATGCGACCTCGCAGGGGTGGGGGTGGGGGAGGACGACACACCCCCCTTCCGACCTCATGGGCGAGGTCGCAGTGGGGCAATGCCCCCATCTCGTCGACGAGATGGTGGTGGTGGCGTTGCCCCCTGCAACATTTTTTTTATATTTATTATTGTGTAAGCACACTTATTTGAACTTTGCGAGAGTATTTTGATCATTTCATAATTAAAAAAATGAAAAATAACGAAAAAGTTAACAATGACGGATATACCTAAGTGAAAAAAGCGGCATAGTTCAGGGGAGGTCCGCGAAATATTTGAAAGTCATTTGTAGATGCAAAAAAAGTTGAGAGGTTAGAGAGAAACCCTATATAATTTGTATAGATTAAATAAAGTCTTTAAGTTCTTAACTGTCTCTGTTCTAGGGGCGATAGTGGTTTGGGTCGAGTGATTTTTATGTAGAAAAAAATCGACTTTTAAATTTTGAGTAGTTTTTTAAGAGCATAAAAGACCACCCTAAAAATTTTTTCGAAGAAAAAAATCGACCTAAGCGATCTCGACTTTTTCGAATAGGGGACTTACTTAAAATAATATTTTTTCTTATACATCACAAACTATGTTTATAAAAATTAATATTTAACTCTAAGTTCATAAAGAAACTAAACTATCATTATCACACTATAATTTAAAATATTATAATGACAAATTTTATTAAAATATATTAATAACGTGATGATAATATAATAAGTCAACAATATATTTAATCTAATAAATATGGGTAAAAAATGTAAAACTTTGAAAATTGAGATATATATTTGATTCGAGTCGAGCTCCTCCCTTTTTTTTTTTTTGTTAGAAGTCGTAATTTAAAGGGGCGATCTTAATTATTCTAAAAAAACTAATCTAATTTTTAATTGGTTCGAGTTATTGATTTTTTCTAGTCGATCTTTTTAGATTTTTCAGATTTTCTTCTGCCCCTGGTCTGTTCTTATACTCTTATTTATTTTAATGAAAAAAATATTTTTCATAATTTCTGAACTGATTTGAGGTCCCCGACGGAGGAGGGGCCGGGCCGCAGGTGGACTCCGAGCGGCCCCAGAAGGGGAGACCTTCGAGTACGTCTTCCATTTCCAGCCCCCGCCCGCCGCACCTTGGACGCCGACGGCCGCCTCACCGGAATCCATTCGCACCTTTTTCCACCTTCCTTTTCCTTACTGCAATATCTGTGTATCGTTTCCATTTCCGATCTTTTTCTTTCCGTTTTGCTGAGTTGCTCAGTTTTTAGTCGTAGCATCCATGTAACAGAAAGGAACATAAACAAAAAGGTTTAATTTTGCTGTAGCCAGGAATGATCACGAAGTGAAGAGTCGGTGGAATGCAAGAGCAATCTTCAGGATGATACATTAAAACGTCATCAAATATCTTGATTTGGCTTGTTCACTCCTTGAGAGGCATTCATTATTTTCTCCATTTCACTTTCTTTGGTAAATAGGAGAACCTTTTGTTCGCCTTGAAACTTAATATTGATTAATGCACAAAGACTAGTAATTAGCTATCACATGGTTATTTACGTTATTTGTGTCAGAAATGGATGATGTTGCTGATGCCTTTACAGGCGACAGGATAATGAGAAACGGTTTCTCACTGCAGGCTAGTGGCATTGTCCCACTGAAAATGTGATGTATCGACATCCTTAACACTCGTGTCACTAAGCTTGATGCTCTGATGATTTTTTTAGTTTGATACTTGCTGCTATCAGTTTACGATGTAAATTTGTGATCACGTCCTTTGATGTTTCGAAACAGCTCCTGAAGTTATTTATTGATGCCTTTCTTTTTTCACTCCACCTAGGTGGATGATGGTTAATGCCTTAATTGAGGGCATCCTTCTTCTTCTTGAATCTTTATTATTCCAATGGAATCTGAAACTTTTTTTTTCGATAGTGCCATATAATCTGTAACCTCAACTGAAGTACTGTTTTGTAACGTCTCAAAAAGATCCTAAATTATCAAACAAGTTTGTAGTATCTTTTTTCGTTGTGGGTTCAAGTTTGCATTCTGACTGATTTTTTGTCGTCGCCCAATTTTAGTTGTCAGTTCTAATGACTCAAGGCCTATGGTTCAGTGGATGGTAGGATCCTTCCTTACAAAGTTCATTCCTTCAGGTAATCTCACAGGTACCCTGCACTCGAAGCATGTTACTTTCCCAAGTTACTTGTGTTGAATGATGAAAGGTAGAAATTATACTGCATTTTTATCAGCTCTCATTACTGGTTTTTTTGAAGGTAAGAAGGATGTCAGACCCTTTGTCTGATATCCATATTATTCATAAATAATGAATACAAAGCGGTAATTAGTAATTACAAATAAATTAAAATTGGTAGACATCATAAACTTTTCCACTCATTAAGCAATCCTCTTGCTCCTACTACAACATTTTCAGTATAGAAATGCTCATGTGCAAAGACCACCACGTTGCACTGTCTCAAGATGATCCAAAGTAAACAAAATAGGTGCAATCCTGCCCCTCCAATTACTGGTTTTGTAGTCTGGAGAAATTATGTACCATGTGTCAGGCCCTGCAACAATTTTCAAGTACTGCATTGTCACTATTGTCCGCACAAGTCTTTTCCTTTCCTGCTGCCTAATAGCTTGTCGATGATAAATGCTTTACTTCACCTCTCTAAGCTAAGAGACAGAAAACTTTTAGATTACATGTTTGAGAAAAGACTAAGTTGTCACTTTCTTATGCTCAAGAGTTGTCACTTATTCACGAATCTGTCACTTGTGTTGTTACACATTTCTTTGGACTGAAAGCCAGTGTGCCCTGTGTCTCAGTCACTGCTATATTTTGCAGGGTTGCTATGTACCCATGCTCAAGCAAGTGTCATCGGTTGGGTAAGAAAGAATAATGAAACTGGTGAGAAGAGTTTTTGCTAAATATTGCAAACTGTATTCCAGATTCTAAAAGATGTGATGTGGCATGTTAGTTAAACCCATCTGCAGCAACATGGATAAAAAAATTAGCAAAAGGATATGCAGTTTTGACACTTTCCAATTTTTTTTTTGGGATGGTAGCAGAATTAAATTGTCATCAATTCAAGGAAAGTGCTGTAAGCCTTTTATAGGGACAGATGCGGCTTTCGCTCTTAAAGTCAACAGCGGATAAAAACTTAATATTTTCCAATTTTGTTACTTCTCTAATTCAAAACCATTGGATAATTCGTTTTTGTTAGAAGCTTTGTAAATCCTATCAGAAAAAGAGAGGGGTGTGGTATGAAAATGATCAATCCAACGCCTGAACATTTGAAACTTTAGCTCCAACGAACCAAGAAAATGGCCGATCCTTGATTTGCAGAGGATGCAGTTGTGCTCCGTGTGAATCGTTAGTTGGAGGTCAGAAAACGACTGTGAGTTAATGAAATATCTGAACTCCTCCATTTCGACATCCCTCCCTCGTCATCAATTGGGGTGATCGTCCATGTCTAGCATCACATTGAAGTCGCCCATTGATGCATGCATCAAATTCTCTCAAGCTTAGATATTTGTTTGTCCTCAAGCAATGTTCAAGCCAAAGCTCCAATAAAAAAGGTCAATCATTGCTTCCACCCTATCAATCAACTATTTTTCTTAGCACTAGATTTTATAAATCGATCGTCAGTATCTTTCCATCATTCCAGTGACCAGCCTTGTAGAATTTTTTAATATTAAACATATTTAAACTCATCCAAGTTTAGCTCATACTAGAAAACATATAATCTATCAAATAAGAGTCTCAATGTTGAAAACATAAGTGCATACGGAGCTTATGTATTTTCACTTAAAAACTTTTTCACATTAAAACTTCTGATATTTTCATTCACTTTTTTTCTTTTGTTGATTTGGTACTTATGCACTTCTTCATATTGCACAAAGTGGTCTATGTAACGGGCTTTCGACCGACGGATCCCAAGGCAGTTGCCCTTAGGTCGTTAGTCAGGAATCCCGTATCTAATCACACGGATACCTTTTATCTTTTTGTACTTTTTTGTACTTTTTTTTGCTATAAACTCAATAAACACTTAAATGTTCAACAAAGAGAATTATTATTAAGACTAAAGAAAAAAAAGAGCATGAACAAGAATTTGTCTTCCAAATACTCATAATTCTACTTAGCAATATTCACATTCCAAATACCCAATACTAAGGAGATAAAAGATAAAATAATAGTACTTCGAATTTCGTTAATTAGCAGGATGCCCTTGAATAATACTTGAAAATAAGAAAATATTAAGACATGAGAAAGAATTATATGGAATTTTTAATTTCTATAGATTTTTTATTATGCAAATAATAGATAAAACATGATAAGAACGTATGCATGTATTGCAATATAAAAAGATAGGCATGATGCATGAAAATGCAAATTCCCCCAAGCTTGAACTCAACATTGTCCTTAATGTTGAAAATCAAATCCGGAAAAGGGGGTATAAGAATAATAAAAAAATCATAAATGGAGGAATTGAAAAGAGATAACCTGATGTATCCCAATGTGATGGATGTGGAAGTCGTAGAGAGAAGCTTGTACATGTGTCGGATGTTTGGAGTTGTCAAGTTTGAATAGCACATGCATTGCTCAAAGGTGTGACGGGCATGCAATGCAAGGGGTGCTTTCGGATCTGGTGATGATTACTCACGACATGCGATGATGACTCATGGCATGTCATTGAACATAGCAGGTGCCTCAAGCTCATAACTGTTCGTGAAGAGGAAGTTATGTCATGATGCTGGTCTTTTTTCTTTGTTGATATCACACATCGTTGATAACACATGTAACGACCCTTATGGTGATCATCTGATTAGCTGAAATCATGGACGTGATATGAGTGGTCAAGGTTCTGGGTTTAATTAATCACGTCCGTTACAAGGATATAACGACCATGGGTCATTCGTCTTCTTTCTTTTGTCGCCGAATGTTGATGGAGCTGGAATGGGGTTCGCCGGCATGACTAGTTGGGGCACACGTTGAGTCATTGGAGTTGAGAATGAAGACGTAGTTGTTGGAGCTCGCCGAAGAGAGCCACGCTTGTCGGGGCTGGTCTTGACGCTGCAGCTGGGGGTGGCTCTGCTAGGTCGTCGGCCGGAGATTGTCGATGCCGTGGAGGTCCCTGCCGGTGTGGAAGAGGTCGATGAGTGGAGGTCGAAGAGGAAGAACAGACGATGGGACATGAAGGAGCGCCGGTGATGTCATGAATCATAGTTCACGGGCCTGCATAAATAGAAGAAGTGAGGGTGTGTTACGGGCGTGAACTCGTAACGACCCGTGAGGATAATGTAACACCCTGTGATGGACATGACGCCCCGTGTAAGTTTTGAAAGGGTTGTGAATCAGGCAGAGCTAGGCGTGATACAGTGGTAACGACCCGTGAAACTGCTCAACTACTCATGGTAAGAACCATGATTGACGCTTAACGGCTCGTAAATAAAGAGTATGTATATGAGAATCTACTGTAAGACCCGTGATGAAGTAATAACGACTCATGAAACCAGAATTCTGACATGTGAACACTCTGGAAGACTCATGACTGTCATGTAACACCTCGTGATAGATGGAGAGGTTGGTCTAAACCTACTGTGGGACCCGTGACAACTTGGTAGCGCCCCGTAAGTTTGGAGATAACGCCTGTGATATTTTTCTATATTCTTTTTTTTTAAGTTGGACCTGCAATGTTGGATGATTAGTTAAAAATAACAAAAATAAAAATCGAACAACTAAGATTCAATTAAGAAAAAGAAAAACTAATTTAATCAAATGAAAATTAAATTCAAACTAAGAGATAAAGGTGAGAGAATAGTTCTAATTTAAAGTCTTTAGCTAGACTTTGATATGACATATGTTAAGACTAAAATAAGATGATCAATCACTCAAATAAATAATTAAGGAATTAAGGAACAATTTCACCGAGATTATTTGATGTGATCTTGAACATTCGATGTGGTGAGGCTCAACACGGGTAGTGGTGGATGGCGTCCAATGTCTTCACCCTTGTGTCATCGTCCGGTGGTGGAGGTTCTTCAAGTACAACAACGTTCTTATATTGAAGTTGGGAGTTGTGTTGCTTATTGTCATGGGATAGTAGAATGATTCTTGATTCGCCATTGGATTGATGTAGTAGGAGTCTTCGGCGTTGGTGATGTGTGCCTCTTTTTTTCTTTGATTTGCCACTGTTGTGTTGTAGTCGGAGATGACCTTATTGAAGTTGGTGATGTGCTTTCTCTCCTTTGTAACTTTTGAATTTGTGAAGATGTGGCAGCGACATTGATGGTGGCGGTGTTGGTGGTGGAGATGAAGTTTGAGTAGTGAGGACTACCGAAAGCTAGTTCCTCCTTCGAACTTGTCCATCTTCAAAGATGTATTCACTCGTCTCCTTGATACGCCAATGCGTAGTTGCTGTCCTAGCCGAAGTCTTTGTTCTTGGATATCCTCTTCTTTGATATGAATGTTGATGATGGCATGGGCATATGATGATCACTGGGCTCTCGTCGATTTTCTTTGGTATCTAGAATTTAAAGAAGTTAATTGTACAACTTGACTCTTTAATGCATGTAGCTTTGCCTCCAAAGCATCGAACTTGAGCTCTGTATCGAATAATCGAATCGAATCATCCATTTCGATTTGCTTTTGAATTTGTGTTAATTGAGCCGCCAAATTTTAAATGTGTTGATCCTGCATTTGGAGCTTCCTTTCTGTTGTTGTAAGAAGTTGGCCCATCATCCCTTCGAGGTCAACTTTCGGCTCAACTGAAGACTTTGCTTCGAGAAGTGATGTGATGACATCCTTGGTCGTGTTGCTTTGATGTTGCAAGTTTGAAAGTTGACTCTCCAGATTTTCGATTTGATATGATTTCTTGGAGAGTTGCTTTAGCAAGGGATTCAACTTGTTTGTGATGATGGCTTTTGGGTCGAGAAAGAAATCTTCATAATCAATTTGTTGAAGCATCTTCATGTTGTTGTGATTCGTTGTGAACTTTGTGTTGCTGGACAATAATTTTATCTTCCTCAATTTATTGATTGGTGGACAATTTCTTCTTTGCCATTGAGAATGTAGTGATATGAGCATGATGGTCGAGTCGTGTACAAAAGAAATATACTTGAAAACTTAACACAACAAAAAGAACAAGTGAAAGCAAAAGAAAATTAAAGTCTCAAAGTAGCATAAAATTATAGTAGTAAGTAAAGAATAACTCCCCGACAACGTCGCCAAAAAGTTGATGCGAGAATTGATAACAATTAAATGCTAGCAAATGCACTAGTCGTTCAAGTAATAAAATGTAATGAGTGGAGTGTCAAACTTACGAGGAATTAACTTACTTAACTAAACTAATTTCAGAGACTAATAAGAGACGACATAAAGTTTGGGTAAAAGTGTGCAGAAAATAAAATAACAAAAAAATAAAGACTAAAAATAAAATAAACTTATGATGTCTAAGATCCTTAGGATGGGTTAAAATTATTATGAACAAACTTATTTCACTTTTGTAGCAATTGATTTAATCGAAAGAAAATTAGATTCAACTTTTAGATTAGGAACACTTAAAGTATGATCTCTCTGACTAGGTAAACCAACTATTCGTAATCCTAATAAGATGAGAATACTTCACTCGGATCCTACTCAGACACGTAATCTAATACTCCACTTGGCTCTATTAGATTACGACATGAATTCCATAACCAAAATATGAATTAAAAATTGATCACACTGTCCACTTAATAATCAATTAATAATTTAATTAAAAATAATGATTAAACAGAGCAATCATGTTCTTAAAAGCTAAACAAATTATAATCAATACTAAAGAAAGGTTCACAAGTTTTCCTTACCAATAGTTCTCTTGTAGAAATAAAATTGAAACTCACAACTAAACTAAATTATCCAGATTACAAAGATTAAAAAGATTGAACTTTTAAAGCATAATGATGCATCCCAACATAAAATAAAACTGGAAGTATTCTTTAAAACGAACGATCAATCGCTGCATGATCCTCGCTCGAGATCACTACGCAGAAATCTTCTCGATTGTTCTTCAAGATGCTCTCACGTTTTTGTCTTCAAAGTACAGGCTGCAGGCCCTAGCATATTCTCTCCTAGCTGTAGAAAGCCTCAATTTATAGGGGTTTAGGTTTTCATATAATTGGAGAAAAAACAAAAACCTTTTCTATGTCAAAATAAGGAAAATTTGGAGTATATTTAATTACGAAATTTTGGCCTTGTCAAACTCTAAATTCTGGGCCATAATATATTTCCAAATCATTTTAGAATCATATAGTATGAGCAGAAATCTGTGTACTTAAAATCCCTTCAAAAATTTGTCCAAAACTCGGATTTGACTTTCGTCACAAGTTGTTACGGAGCTTTAACGGACTGAACAGTGTCGGAATCGCATTAGAATTGGGTTTTCACGGCACGTGGCTGGCTTTTCACGGCCCTTACATTGTGTAAAAACATGAGTTTCACGGCCTGTGAGAGACTAGTCACGACCGTGTACGGGGCAACTTTCTGGGGTGAAAAATGTATTTAACCACCCGTTACTAGTGTTTCACGACCCTATTTCATGGCCCGTTATAGTTTCTTCACGGTCCGTGAAATAGCGCAATTTCAGCCTTGCGCAGCTTCACTGTTTTTGACTTTCTAGCTCCGTTATAACTCCGATTTGAGCGTGATTTTTTTTCAGTGGCTTCGTAATTCAGTTTTCTTACTTCCTAGAAATAAAATACAACTTTTGGGTAGATTTTTATTTTTATAAAATTAATATAAATAAACTCATAAAATTATGCATGCTATTAGAAAATGATTCGAAATAAGATTAAATGCAATACTAAATATATGTTGTATTTTGCATGCATCACCCATCATCAACCATCGAACATCTCGAAGGTGGATGCGTGCATCACTGAGCTCCTCTCATGGAGTGCTGCCTAATGACCCCGAGCATGGTCCATACACACATGATATGAGGTAGACACCGCTATCTACCTGACTCCGCTGGAAAAATATGAGTCCACAAGAGAGAAAAGATCCGCCCGCCAACCAATAATTCAACTCAATTGGCCCACTGCATGGAGGGAGAGATGCTCTGACATTGGGCCCCCAATCTGAGCCCACAATCCCAAGCTGCAATCAGCCAACTTGGTTTCTCGAAGAAGAGCCATGTCAAGCTCCCACTCGAGATAGCAGCCCAAGATTCGATGTCTCTCTGGGCCACCCAAGCCCCGTACATTCCACGTAAGGACCTTCATCGAGTCACTAAGTCGCTTCGTTGGGTGACCAGGCCTCTCACCACCTCCAACCGGAGGTGTGCCCGGCAGCATGTGTGGCGCAACTCAGCCGTGTCTGCTATTGTGCTGACCTCCACATCAGCCTTCCCAGCGAGGAGGGGTTCACCCTTGGCAGTGTCACCCAGCCGGGGCAATTGAACAGGGGAGCCTTCCAGCACAGTTGATGGCTCGGGCAGTGAATGGCCATCTGGAGGAGGCAATACAGCCCCTGGGGTGCGACGGTGGTGCTGTTCGGGGCCCATGGACAAGAGAGGCTCCCCATCCTTTTTGTCCTGAGGTTGGAGCTCATGGACATGGATGTCGTCCGACAAGTCCAGCGTCTCAGTCAACGGCGTCTAGTCAAATGATTCTCTTTACATAGAAGAATATAATGTCGTGAATCTGTTTCGAAATGAAGAATATTTTCTGCAGATGCCAGCATCAATTTACATATGCTGCCCTCCAACTCACATGTTAAAACAGACTGAGTAAAATTTTAAGTTTATGGTGATAAATTATGTGTATGTGATCATTTGATTAATTAATAATTGTAAAGTGACCAAGGAAGTCTCTTTGTTACCTCAAAAAGGAAAAAGCAAGGAAACTCTCCCTTTCGCATTAGAATTTACAAATGAAGTGAAAACATCTTTCTGATAATCACATTCATTAGCATTTGCATGAAAGCTTTCTGTTTCTTAATTTACTGTTGTGGTACTTAGTTCAAGAATTAAGATGAACATTTTACCCTAAAAAAAATTAAGATGAGCATTTCAATTCGTCAGTCTTGAGACTTGGCCATAGCAGAGACACGGTCATAAAGGTTTTAATGTATAAACTAATAACTAGGTTTTTATATTGAGCTTTAGTTTAAGGGACAATAACAAGGTTTTAACTCGGGAGAATTATGGATTGAAATATGTGAGGAGGAGAATCATTAGTCGACTCAGGACCACTTTCTCATTAACTTGCTTGCAAGTAACCTTTCCTTTTCTTTCTCTACTTTTTTGCCCATGGAGTTCTTCAAGAGTTCACATTACATATCTCAGCCGATGCTGAACATTTCTGTGCACAAGTTTACTAGCGGGGTCTTGGAATACATAATTACTTGGTCATATTATTATATGCTTGTATTTGTTTGCTTGTTCCTACTTCAACTAAGCCTGCTGAGGTCAATATCTTGAAAAATGGTTCTCTTTTGATTTTGATAGGTAATTCTGGCATATCTTACTTATAATTTGAAGAAGCATTCCCTTGCATTTTGTGGTAGGTAGTACCAACCTCGTCAAGAGTTGCAGCTCTGATTGTAGAAGCTAAATCTTCCTTTTGTTGGTAGGCTACACTCTTGTATGTAATTGTGCATTTGATCAAAGTTACTATTCCAGGTTTTCATTTTTATTATCGGCATCTTTAAACACTATGATAATTGATTAGAATATAGAAAACACTCAGCTTAGTGTTTTTTTCCTTTCGGAGTATCAGCTGAGTAACTTAAAAATATGTTAATGCCCCTTATTTTCGCACAAGGTTACTTTCATAAAGGTTTTAATCTTATTTACCTTCATTATAAAGGATTAGGTACAATAACTTTTCTGTGCTTTCTTTTAGGAGAAAAAAGATGACAACCATAATTATGGTTGTCATCCATCTGTTTATATATAACTGTGGAATGAACTGCGCTTGCTAGTTGACTTAAGGAGCGCTATGGCTTACAAAATAACTTAGGATCATCATGGAGACAATATTAATGAACATATGGGACACTGATGGTGAAAGTAAAATAACTTGGTCGATATGAAATAACCCTCTTAATGGTTTAATTACAACAGTTTCATTGAAGCAGTTGTTAGAAATGTTGGTGACGTGTAACATGTAGATGAAACCAAATCAAGGCCGCTTTGCTCTTAGCAAATAGAGTGATGTATCCTCTTCCAAGTTATTTCCTGCATGGTAAATTGCATGTTAGTGGAGTCAACTTGTCATTAATAAATGATACGACTGTCGGTCTAGTTATGCTGAAAGTTGTTTCACTGTACAGTTTGTAATGCAGACTACAAAGTCCATTATCTGATGCAAGATTGTTGACTTCTTTTGATTAATAATTTAGTCAATTGTTTCACTATATCTTATTATTTACATTTTGATGCGATGGAACAATTCTTATGAATGGTTTTCCAATACAACTTATTATCAGTCAATTTTGACATGCTTGAAAATGTTTGTGAAGATAATTGTTTTGATCTTTTAACAGTCTTATAGAAGAATATATATGCATGCGTGCGTACCTTGCCTTGCCTATTTATAGATGGTTGGAAAATTATACGGACGCTGATAGAAACCATTGTTTCTTCATGTACTATATTGTCTAGGTGTCCAGTATATGTAAATAGTTTTTTTTTTTCATAACTATGTCAAAAAATTGCTTTGAAGTATAGGATATTACTGTGAGGCCTGAGTTTGAATGATGAACTTTAGTTTGCTGCATAGTAAATACTTTTTTTATTGGATTGTCATGCTGCTTTCACATCTACATGCTTCATGGCCAGACTGATGATCCTGAACCAGTAAGTGCTATATGAAATGTACTGCTTGGTACTGCTTGTGAATGTTAATCTTACCTATGCGTTATAATTTTTCCTAGGGAAACAAAGTCTTATGATACTTTGCCGCCTAGGAATTTTTGCATAAATAATTTCCAGTTGATTAATGTTTTATCTGCGTGAGTAGGTAGGCTCTGAAAACTCCATTTTGTTTTATGGCTGGAATGGGTCGTAGAGAAAATAGTGGTCATAGTCAAATATGAAGTATATTTCGTGCGTGCCCTTGACTTGGTGAAAACTAGGTTTTGTTGAAATCGGTCCCTCCCTCCAAGGAAAATTGAGGCAGCACTTGAAATATGCATTTTATTTTATGTACAGGAGACGTCAAAGTCTGCATATGTCTTACTGTATGCATTTATTTATATACAGGCAGAAAGCAACAAGAAATTAGTGCCCAAGTCAAAGAGCTTTTTTGGAACTGTGTCAATGAAAGCTAACCATTCAAAATGAAACTAATATTAATTTAGATGATTAATACAATGCATCTTAACTTGTCTCTTATATATATATATATATATATATATATATATATATATATATATATATATATATATATATAACACATATGTATATGTGTGTTGTGACTGTTGTTTGTTGTCACTCTGTTTTCCCTTGGAACAGTAATTGGCTTCTTCTAAGAAAATGATATAAAATAGTAATTTGGGTTGGCGTGCTAATTAATGACGAATGCTAATTAGGACAATTCTGTCAAGAAAGAAGAAAGATACAAGAGATGAGATTATTATTAAAAAGTATACATATGGCCATATATTGAGCAACGAGGAACAATATGCTCTAATTAGATTGGAAGTCGCATATTAATAATGCACATTAATTGTAGTAATCAAGTATCTTATTTTTTTTAATTTGTAAATGCAAGTATCTAAATTACTTTTCATTCTTGATTGTTATCGTATAGTTGATACCAAGTGTGTTAGGTGTGTGTATATATATATATATATATATATATATATATATATATATATGGTTTAATGTATATGCTGAGCGCCATTTGCTTCACACCGTGTGAAGCGCGATCTGAATCGTCCAGATCAGATCGGATGGTTCAAATCAGATGTCATCAAATGCGTAATCCAATGACTCTCGTTCATTTCGTGATACACTCCCCTCGCTCTCTCTCTCTCTTCTCTCTCCCCGTTGATCTCTCCTCTCACTAATCCATGACTCTCGTCGGCAGTCGTTTTGAGGTCGCCGCTCGATCCGCAACGCCACTCGCCTGGATCGCCCCATCCTCGCCGCCGTCACTGACTTCCAGTCGAGCTTTGTCCTCACCCTCGCCTGGTCGGAGAGTGACCTCAGATTGAGTTGTCGGAGATCGATAGAGGGAGACAGAGATCACTGTCGCTCGTCGGAGTCCGAGAGAAAAAGAGAGATCGGCGTCATGGCCGAGAGAGAGAGAGAGATCGTTATCATGGCCGAGAGAGATCATCAGTGACCTCAACCTTGCGATTTGGATGGCTGCATGCCGCTTACATGCTCGATCGCCGGTGTCGCAACTTCGAGATCTGCAGCCCTCGGACTCAATCGTCATCGCCGCCGCCGCCGCTTCCAGATCTGGAGCCCTCACGCCCGATCGCCGGAGTCGCCACTTCCAGATCTACAACCCTCGCGTTCGATTGTCGATGCCGCAGCTTCCAGATCTGCATCCCTCACGCTCGATCCTCGACGTCACCGCTTCCTAATCTGTGTGTATGTATATGTATATATATTCCCATATCCTTTTCACTTTTTTGGGTGATTTATACTTCCGTCGTCTGGTGTTTAAAATATTAACATAAAGCCTGATTCTCTTCGTGATATATACAATTAAAGTTAACAACTTATTGAAGATGTCTGGCTCACTTGATTAAAAAAAATGATATATTATGAGAAGTGGGAGAGAGAGAGAGGATAATTAAGCCTGTGATGCATATTAAATATTAATCATCCTATAGCTAATCATTATGTATTTATCTTAAGGATACTCATGATCCCTAGAAAAAATAATGAGGTCAGCTGACTAATTAAATGGTACAAATACAGAGTGGATTGAGTCAACTCTCAGATTTAATCGGACTGGAGCCGCGAGAGCACGTCACCCTTGTTCATCCCAATTAATTAAGAGTTAATTCTTTAAATCTCTCTTGAAATATAGCTATTTTTTTGCGCCGGCTCTTAATATATGAACTTATCGTCGCACGGGCACCTCCTAAATTGTGTTTGCGATTTTCACTTTAATTCATCCGTTACCTTTTTCGTTATTTTCGATTAAACGACTAAACTGTCCTCCAGTGATTTAAAATAAATGTTCATTTTATTCTTTGTCGAGTGCAGTTTAGTCATTTAATAAATAAGAAAAATAAAAATAATGGAAAAATTAATGACGAAGAATATGATGGATGAATTAAAGTGAAAATCGTCGCATCATGGTAAGTTTATATGTTAGAGATAAACACAAAAAATCATTATAGCTCGGAGAAGGCTTAAGAAATTAACCCATTAATTAATGATCAATAAATAGCAAATACCTTACCTGATGGACTTACTGACTATGATTAATGCGAACCACTAAAGCAAAAAAAAAAAAAAAAAAACAGAGCAATTAAATAAGCTACCAAATTCAAAGTTCAAAGGACATGTACGTGCAACTTGGATGGCACCTATCATGCTTAATTATATTATATTACATATTGTGTTCCATTTGATGTAAAGGAAATGATAGATATAATCATTATAATAATCAATTTATGTAGGTTTCATATGGGAACGGCATAACAATCTATATTTTTGTTTCATTTTCATTCATTCATGATGGTGGCGCAGTGCAACCATAATTTTGTCGTCTTAGTTTATCAGTCAAAGCTTTAGGTTTCCACTTCTTCACGCAGACGATATATATATATATATATATATATATTAGAATTTCATTTCACGCACGTAGGGAGAATGTAACTCTGACCATCGACATGTATCAATATATGGTCAACAAAGTAATGGTAATGGCTCTCTCTCTCTCTCTCTCACACACACACACACACACACAATACATATACAACTTTCTCTCTCTCTCAATACATATACATCTCTCTCTCTCTCTCTCGCTCTCAATACATATACAACTTTTTTTAAAGAAAAAACTGAGGTATGCATGCATGGTATGACTGCTGCCATGGCTGGAGCGCAGCTTCTCTTTCTTCACGCTGACACCAAGATTTTCAATAAAGAATGATGATGATGATGATGTGTTTGTGATCATCAAATTAAATTGTGAACATTTCTAAGACTTTGTAGGCAGATTCAAAATCGTTTTGACTCCTCTGCAAGCAATTAGCAAGAAATTGATTAATTTCCTGATAATCAATAAATTATGAAGCATGCATCACTTCTTAATTACTTTTAATTAATTTTCTGATCCAGCTATATATAATAATAATAATAATAATAATAATAATAATAATAATAATAATAATAATAATAATAATAATAATAATAATAATAATAATAATAATAATAATAATAATAAAACTGCTGCTCTTTGATGCTCTTCTAAAAAAGACGCACTAATCATTGTTTGCCAGTTATACTTCTTAGTAATTAGGGTTGGTATTCAAAATTTTAATAGACGATGTTTCAGGGCTGTCACAAATTAAGGAGGGGTAACATGTCATACAACTTACGTTTATATATATATATATATATATATGTATGTATGTATATATAATGTTAAAAGATTTTGTCTATTAGTTATTGGAGCTATTTTATGTATCTAGTATAGCATGTATAGGATACATTAACAGCTTGTACTTCGAGAGAGACAGAGGGGGGGGGGGGGGGGGGGGGGGGGAGTGAGTGAGTGAGTGAGAGAGAGAGAATGGTTCACTGAACCAGTTCAATTAACACTTTAGTTAGACTTAGGAGGAGTAAGAGTAAGTTGCCCAATTTTGTTGGAGGAAAATAATTTATAAATCATATGGTAGCATATTCATGAGTACACACACACACACACACATATATATATATATATATATATATATATATCTTATTCAATTGGCAAGTTGAAGGAGAGAAATAATTTTGGCTATTTTGTGCCAACATCTTATTCAAAACAGCATCTCGAAAGTGAGATCCTGGGCAAGTTGGAGAAATGAACAAACTAATAACTGATCACCATTCATGTTGCTACTATTTAATTTAATTTGTGTGCAGTATCTGCCAGCTAACTAATTGTACATCAAATTAAACTATTATTTAGTGACCATTTATATATATCACATTTTTTTTTGTACCGCACAGCTCAATCAATCTGAACCATACCTTCAATTCCAATCAAATTTAATGGAGAAACTTAAGTTGATATGGAAAGGAAAAGACTTGGAGATAATAGTGCATGGCAGAAAAAACAGAAGAGAAAGCATACATACATGTATCAGCAAGATTGTCCACCTTTTCTGTAAAGTGCTGATATCTACCTTTGCCAAGGTGTGCTAGTGTGGAGGGTGGATTGCCACAAAAGATTGGAATAAACAACAAGAACAAAACACAATCCCCTGAACCTAATGATCTTTGCCCAGCTGAATCTAAATGGCGGAAAGTCCCTCAGATTTTGTGCTGACTTGCAGTAGCTACGAAATGATGAAACTTTTAGCTGCTAGTGCCATTTTCTGTTTTATTAAATAAAAAGATATATAAGCTTTCTCCTGGGTACAATATACCATGCAAGCTCTTCAAAAAAAGCCTGATTAATTACTGTAAACAAACGAGATCTCCAAAAACTGATCAACTTATATTAATTAACTGCAAGATCCATATCTTATTTAGTTTCAGTTCTGCAAACAAGTACTGTCCAAGACTTTAACTAATTAATTAAACTTCGTATCATGTCTGGCAAAGAATTAATAAAACCTGTCAATCATGCCAAAGATGGATGAGCTCCTCTGTCCTGAATATTTTAGAGCCCTAAGAAACGCATGGAACACATTTTCGTTCTTAAAGATGGAGGTTCTTGCCTTCTTCCATGTTTCAAGCAACCTTGACCTATTCATTAATTAGCAACACCAGTAACTAAAAAAGATGTGACCATATATTTTTTTTCGGTCTAGACCTATCGGTGCTCAGGACTATTAGCATCTGATTAATTCGATATCGGAACGAAAGCGATAAAGGTAAACCCCTGGCCAACGCGGTGACTCCAGGGTTCGAATTCGAGGCTACTAGCACCCGTCGAACTACTTGAAGCGCAATCCGCTATCCACTGGGCCAACCTTCATTGGTTTGTGACCATGTATTTTTATGCTGTGGTAAGTCGGGCCTCAATATATTTATATATCATGCACATGCACTGCATAGAAATCAATCTCTCTCGTAGTAAGTAAGAGCTTCAAATCTTAGTAAAACGAAATAGACAACAAGATTTGACCCCAGAAAATAATATTATAGAGAGAGGGAGGGAGAGAAACAAGACTTTAGCACTCCCTGCAAAGCTAAAACTTGGCCACGTACTATTACAATTTGGACATTTCGTTTCCCTCTTCAAACTTACTTGCACATGCCTATTTTCGTTGCTAATTAACTTGCCTTGGCGCTCACTTATTTTCTCTGACTCTGCGTTGTCCTGTTCCCGAAAATGAAAGCCTTGGAGCTGTGAAGAATATCGTTCAGAAGATGGCACCATGTACGTACAAGATCTATATGACAGGAAGAAGAAAGTTCTGGCATCTAACCTTTCTCTGTCTCACGGTTCAATTTCTCAAGCAATTATCAAAGCCCTCCACAAGCCAATTTTGTTCATGATGTTTCTTCATTGCTTTTCCCTGCTTTCCCCTTTATATGAAAGGACAACAATTAGCTGTTGCTGTTCATGGGCCACCCACCACGTTTTGCTGAATTTTTGACTGTGCATTCAGCATTCATGATCGCTCTCTGCAAGCTACGTACGTACTGCCATGGACAATGGATTTGTCCTGTATCCAACCCGAGGCGAGGCCAATTGAGGCAAGACATGTCCGCATCTGGCGCTCGCACACTATGATCCAACTTAGACCCTCCACTTCCACCTACGACTTTTGTGCACGATTAATTAGTCAAAGGATGCAATCTGCGTGATGCTGATCTCCTGTTCTCACATCTCACCATACCACCACCATACTATAATGCTCATATCAGGCAACATGAAATAATTTATGGAAAGTAAATTTTAGTGGGAGAAAGTACATATTAATGGCAGACCATATATAACTGCATAAATGGATGTGCTTCTCTGACAAAATGGATCCTTAATGATCTGAACATGATCAGTTTTCTTCTTTTTTTTTTTCACCAGGAAGTGGTTACATTAAAAGATTTGGATGCTTAGGCAAACCAAATTTGATCAAGGCAAAGAAAAAAAGTAGACAGAGAGAGAGAGAGAGAGGAAAAGGCTTCAGCAAGCTCCTTGTACAATTGGAGTTGGTTCAGACTAATTTCTCAATAGATTAGTGGCAACTCTTGCCGCCAAATGTTTTGATATATGAAAGAATCACAAACGCCTGGATTTATAACATTAATTTAATTAAGAACTTGAATGGGTCTAAAGTAAAGGGTGGTGTGCTAAAGTTAATTTTTAACACCTTTTCATGTCACAATTAGCTGCGAGCACATTTGCACGACCATTTCTGTCAAAGCCAATTACTGCCCGAGAGAGAACAGGGTCGCACATGATCTCTTGGACGAAATAGTAAAAGAAGAAAAGGTGATAAAACAAATTGCGTAGCGTATCATTTTGTTACTCATCAGACAGACAAATAGAGCATGCATGACACGAGAGAGGCCATGAGGGCTCTCTCTTTCTAGGAAGCAACACAAATTTACAAAATGTTTTGGAAAAAGTAAGCAATCAACTTCAGACTCTTCCTGCGCACGTTCAGATTTGGGTCGTATAAATAGGCAGGAGACCGTGCTCTTTTCCCTCAGCTCTTCTTCAGATTCGAGACAGAGTAAGAGAGGCAAGGAGCTCCCTCTCTGCATGCGAGGAGAGAGAAAGAGAGAGTGAGGAATCACTGCAACGGTGCTGTAAACAAGATGGTGAGAGCTCCTTGCTGTGAGAAGATGGGACTGAAGAAGGGCCCATGGACTTCGGAGGAGGACCAGGTTCTGGTCGATTACATCGAGAGATTTGGCCATGGCAACTGGAGAGCGCTGCCCAAACAAGCAGGTAAACAGCAAGGGCAGCTCATAGAATTAATGCATAGAGTTCAAAAGCTAGCTATTAATTAGCTTAACGGTGCATCATCAATTTTCAAGCAATTAATGGTTTTTTTTCTGATGATAAGTCATTTCTTCCTCTTCCAATCCCCAGGGCTGTTGAGGTGTGGAAAGAGCTGCAGGCTCAGATGGATGAACTACCTGCGCCCGGACATCAGGCGCGGAAACTTCACCATGGAAGAGGAGGAGGAAATCATCAGCCTGCATGAGAAGCTAGGAAACAGGTACAGCTCTTTCTATCTATCTATCTATCTATCTATCCATGCATCACCAGTCCACACAACATATGATCAGACCAACACCAAGAGCAAGTCGTATTGCAAATCGTATCTCCTTAGGAATGCAAACTGTTATTGTTCATCTTGTTTTCTGAGTATTTTACGCGTTCATGAACAGAGATGAGCAGAAGAAGAGTTCAAAGATTGGTCTGCACTTGCCATTAAAATAGTCTGTAAATAACCATAAAGATCCTTGCTTTTGCCAACTTTTATATGGTCTTCTTCATTCAAGTATTATTTTATGTAAATATATACATATACATACGTACAAATGATCAAATCCTTGTGCATGCATCTATATATACGCTGAATTCGATCTATGAAAAAAGTATATAACTTTTTCCGTGTTTTCTGCTGAACAGATGGTCCGCCATTGCTGCAAAACTGCCCGGAAGAACAGACAACGAGATCAAGAACGTGTGGCACACAAACCTGAAGAAGAGGTTGATGCGCCAGGACGCGGCACTGCAGGAACCGAAGAAGAAGAAGAAGAAGATGTGGCGCCAACCCGCCAAGTCCGGTGCCAAGGTCAAATCCTTTAAGCCCCTCGAGAGCCTGCAACTAAAACAAGCGGACTCCGGCGACTTCTCGAGGCTCACGTCGACGACGGTGTCGCCGGCGCAGTCCTGCAGTGAGTTCTCCTCCTGCGTGACGACGAACAACTCGTGCTCGTTGTCCGGAGAGACCACCATCGACGTGGGCGTGAAAGGCGAGAGCTTTTCCTCCGCGGAGCTCCTGGAGATCGACGAGAGCTTCTGGGCGGACGCGCTGTGCATGGACGACTCGGCCACGTCCTGCGTGGAGTTCGCCGCGTCGGAGGCGCCTCAGCAGCCAGTGGCAGAGCTCTGGAGCTCGTTCTGTTCATCAAATGGTGACGACGTGGAGTTCTGGATGAACGTTTTCATGGAAGCCGGAGGGTTGCAGGAACTGCCATCATTCTGAGGAACAACAATTAACAACGACAACAAGCAACACGCATTTTCTTGGAGTTTTTTAACATCGAATTCACATCCTCGGATCGAGATACGATGTATCTAGTGCACTTTGAGAAGGCGTGAGGAATTACTGGTTTGTGTTATATATTCAAGAGGTAGTGGCAAAATAATTAACTAGAGGGAGATGAGATATCAAGTGTAGATTTATTGCCCTGTCATTTGACTTGGGTTCTCATCCATCTCTTTCATGTATAGAAAAGAAGAAAAAAATAATATAAGGAAAAAAATGTCTCTCATCAAGATATATGAAGAAGATGAAGTGTGTCCCATTTTCTTTATGTATATATATATATATATATATATATATATATATATATATATATATATATATACTTGTAATGGTACATGAAGGTTTAGCAATCCATGTTTGATCTTTGTTTCTGGAGTTTAAAACTTGAACATGCATGCGGCCACTTGTTGTTTTTCTATTTCTTTTCTTGTCATTAATGATAAAGGAGTTGTTATTGTTTAAAATGGTATTTGGATTTCTGAACACATATATTTTAGTATATATCAGACATCCTGCAGGGAAAAGCAAATTTAAAAAGGTCTCCAGATGTCTCACTTTTATATCATATTGAGTGACCCAATATGATCCAGATCATGTTGTCCTCCTTTCATATATGGAATTAATGTAGTTATAAAGCATCTTTCGCTTTGTAGGAATGTTGAGCGCATCTCAATCGTTGATTCATTAATTAACCATTGAGATAATTGATATTTTTAAATCATGATATTTAATCACTTTTGATCAGATCCATTGATAAATGGATCAACGATTGAGATGCGCTTAACATCCTTCATATATAGCAAAATGTAGCATAATATTGCACCCAAAAAAATGTAACATAATATAAGATTATTGGACCTTTGTTACCTCATTAAAAAAAGAAATAGTGAAATAATTATCAATGTGACAAAGAGTTAATCAAGTTCTACTTCAAAAGAGTTTATAGAGATGACATTATCAGCACACAATTAAGAAAGAAATTGATGCAATGAGAAAATATATGCAAATGAAAATTGGATGTCTTTCCTTAATTAAATTTATTTTACTTGTGATATAGTTATTCACCTAATTAGGAGAATTGCCACCCCTATCGTTCAAAAAGTATTTATTAAGAAATTCCAAACATAGTAAATAAGTGGAACAAATAAGTCATTTGTGTCCTCGTATATTCACCTATATGGATTAAAAGGACCTCAAACCCAATACTAAAAGTTAGGGAGGGGCAAGTTAGAAAAAAATGTCTATTTTTTTTTTTTTGTTTAGACTGGAGCAACTCATTTGAGATTTGGATATCTTTTATGATTTCATAATATTACAACCAATATGATAAGTTGTATATTTTTATTCCATAGCATGAATATTTAATAAAATTAAATTAACTTTTATTTAATATATATTAAAATTTTAAAAATTGAGGAGGGGGAACATTGTATGTGGGTTTAGTTCAATATATGGGTTACAATTGATTGATCAAGTTAGGATTATCAATTTTCAATAATTGAAATAAATATTAAAAATGATGCATGTATTTTATAACATATAATTAAGCCTTCATTTAGACTTATTTTGAGTAATTTGATCATAGCATGCATCCATGTTTTATTTATTTATTTTTTTAAAATTCATTGAAGCAACAATCTACCTCTAGTCGGTGTTATTTTGCAAGAAATATCAATAGAAAATTATTAGGAGAAAAGATAAAAGAAGAATCACGCAAAATAGAGTTGATTTAACTTTTGAAAAATAAAATTTTTATTTTTTATGGGACGTGACAAATGGGTCACGGCCATTACAAGCCATATTCATGAGACATTATCCGATGATCATGGTGCTCACAAAAGCATAATACATCCAATTGTATATATCATGGGTTATGACATACAAGACACTTTCACGAATAGATCACAGTTGTCATGCTTCTATCAAAACCTAAACTCGAGGAAATAGGATTTCTGGGTTGTGATGTAGTCATGGTCGTAACCTTCACAAATAGCGTGACATAAAGGGATCCAATCTAATTTAGAGGCCATGACATTGGAGTCATAACCATAATAATTGAAGCTTGAGACATTGTAGGGTTTCACGATCCTACAATGATTCAAACAACAACAACAACAAAGACTTATACCACTAGGTGGGGTCGGCTATATGGATCATACGACGTCATTCCGCTATTCGTTGATCCTTGTTCATAAGATTCGACAGGATTTATGCTGGCTGCCTACAATGATTCAAAGTTGGAAAATATTTGTAATTGGTCATGACATACATTAGAGGATTGGAGAAAATGATTTGACGGACCATTATACTTTTTTCACAAATGTCACAAAAAAATAAAAAAAAAAACTTTATTTATATTGTAATGGGCCATTATATTCAGGTCACGCTCTCACAAAATGTTTGCGGATTAAGCAATGAACTTTTACAGACTTTTACATTTGCATCACGGCCGTGAAGTACCTTATGTCGCACGATTGGAAGAAAAATTACTCGATTCACGGTCATGAATCAAAGTCACAACCCATGACAAAAGCAATTACATACTCATACTTCTTCTCTAATTGCGTCATGACGACAGTTTCAAAGGGCATTACAAACATCAATTTTTGCGATGAAAATATATTTTCAAAAGAATTACTAATGTATAACGTCTCCGACACTTACCATATGACCCAGGTGTCAATTGGAAATGAATTAAGGTAGACAATTTGGTGTTTGAGAAGGTTAAATTTTCAAAATCAATTATATTTCGAGTTTACCTTATTTTATATGAAAAATTTTCTATATTTACTTTGATTACATGGAAAATGAGTCTTTACAAATAGAGAACCTGAGAGATAGAAAATTCATGCTTAAAGCTTAGGAAGTCGTGCCTAATTTCTGAAGATGACTGTTTGAAGGAGTTTTGTATGGTAACTTGGTGGTAGTGCTTTGCAATGGTACAAAGGTCATCAATAACAACGAGTTTTGTCTTCTATCTTTTGTGGATGCTCTTTACTTAGATTTTCATAGTTTTTATCTAATTGCATGAACCTAATAATTGTTTTGAATTAATACAGTTTGATTTAGTTTTTTTATTATGATTGTTGTGTGCAATGCCTTTCCATGAGATTGTGACGTTATGTAATTAGGATTACAAATCGATTACTGGGTGATTAATTTTAGGATTTAATCATTTTCTAAAAATTGATTTTTAACTTAAAAAGTTGAAGTATTCATAACATGAATTTGGTAAATCGATGTTTGTACATAATTCTTGCAATCAACCAGATTTTATTCGATGTTGGATGATTGCTAGTTGAGGATTTACATTATAATTCACTTTAATATCTTATTAAACTAAAGATTATTTCGATGTAAGTGGTCTTAATTTTCTGCAAGATTTAAAATAGTTTGATTTACTTGGTTGAGAAATCAATGAATTAAGTAATACTAATCCATCTTAAAAACTGAACTTATTTAGTAATGTTATAATTCGATCACATAGTCGTTTCACTTGTTGGTTTACCCTTATCATTAATCATCCAATATTCTCAAAGGTCATCACCAATTTATTTTATATGCTTATTGTTTCTTTTTTGTACCTTTAATTTTATGTTAGATCATTGTTAAATCATCACCTCTCGTAGTAGATTATTGAGATAATTTTGATTTAAATAGTTACTTGATTTAAATCATAACCTTCTTCATTTCCTAGACATACACAACATGCAACAATGGGGAGGGCGCCGTCTTCGAAGGCAGCAATGGTCGCACATGACATGGGAGTCGATTTGACAGTCGCATCGCGGAGACGTCGAGCGTGGTCCAGATAGGCCTCAACCGTACCTACAGGTGGTGGTCCTTCGCGAACTCGATTTCCGACAACAAGAGCCCATCGTAGCTTGAGTTCTCTGACGAGCTTGATGTCGAGATCGACGTTGGGAAGCCACTCCTGCTGCGATGACGTCAGGACAAAGCCTTCTCGCTCCTTGCCATATTCTTTCGCTCTCCTTGTGGGCGTTCTAGTGCCCACCAAAGGCTTGCGAAGTTGGGAGAGGAAGAGAGGGAGAGAGTGAGGGAGAGGGAAAGGGAGAGCAAGAGAGAGGGATGGTCATTGGATTTTATTATATAAATTCATTTTTTGACGACTTCGCTATCTAAAACATTAATATTATAATATTACTCATATGCTTATATTATATTCTATATTAATATAATATATTTTATTATAAATACAATTATCGACGGGTCTAACCTTTGAAATTACCGACAGATGAATATCTGTCGACAATTTCGAAGGCTACACACATCGAAAACATTACTATTAACATATTACTCGTATACTTATATTATATTATATTATATAAGAATATAATATATTTCTATTATAAATTTAATTATCAATGGGTCTAATCTTCGGTATTTATCGAAGGATGTACATTCATCAATAATTTTGATGGGTACACCCGTAAAACATTAATATTAAAATAGTGATCATATGCTTATATTATATTATGTAGTAATATAATATATTTTATTATAAATTCAATTATCGATGATCTAACCTTCGATATTACCAACGGGTGTCCATTTGTCAGTAATTTTGAATATTACATCCATTGGAAGCATTAATATTAAAATATTACTCGTGTGCTTATGTTCTATAGTAATGTAATATATTTCATTATAAATTCAATTACTGACGAGTCTAGCATTCAATATTATCAACATTCTGAGAGCTACATCCGTCGAAAAAATCAATATTAAAATATTACTTGTATGTTTATATTCCTATTATCAACAACTTGTGCCATTGGTAACGACGGGCGCTTTGCCCATCGATATTTCTCTTCTTGCAATTCGAAAAGTGTGAAGGATTATAATCCATCGAAAATTGGTCCATCCATCGGTAATACCGAAGGTTAGACCCATCGTAAAACTCGTATGATTATATTATATTATATTATATATAATATATATTATTATAAATTCATTAACGATGGGTATAGTACTCAAAATTACCGATGGATGCGTTGATAATTCTGAAAGTAATGACCGTCGATAAAATATCGACGGCTTGTATTGTCGGCACCAGTGAGAGACGCTTTTCCATCAATATTTCTTCTCCTCGCATACTTCGTCGAAAAATACGAAGAATCCGAACCCATAAAAAATTGACTTTGGAAATGTGCAATTTTTTTTATAACAAAGTACAAGTAGGTGACTTTGATTTTGGAATCAAGTATGAAGTATACAATCGACAAATATAAATATGAAACAACTATAAATCAAATATCGAATATTATAGATTCTTGTCTAATATCAAATAACAGATATGAACTAACATTTTATTAACTGATTAATATCAAGTAGTAAATGTCAAATATTAAATATTATCAATTGACAAGTATAAGGTTTTTCTTTAGATTGTTTTATATATGTTGCACTAGTGTATTAACATTGCTGGTATAAGACTTCACTCTTGTTATCATTGTGCTATATGATTAGCTCTTTCAATTAGTAAGAATCCAATGTCATTTTCATAAAGGGGACCAAAGTCAACAACTCAAGAAAAAGAGAGCATTCACAACTTCAAAATGGGGTTTTGTCAACCTATATATTTCAACTCATATATATTTTTGTTAACGTCTCCAATTATTATTTTTCAAATGGTAAGAGGATATCTTTAATAATATTACATAATGATTCATAAGAAATTACTACGGAAAATCTATAGCAAGAAGTATAAAGAGAATTAAGATGTAATTAAGTCATTAAAGAATTATATATATATATATATATATATATATATATATATATATGGGGTGCTCTTGCCTATTCATCTTCCATCCATTTTTTTAATGACATATCATTAATATACCCTCCTTTCATCTTCAATGCAATCGATATTAATTTAATATAGTATCATTTTTATGTATTTCTTTCTTTTTATGACTCGTGAACTCCTAGGCCGCTTGTTAAATATAATAATATTGTTTAACATTAGATGAAAACATATTCAATTAATGTATACTATAATATATGTATTAAATTTGTAAAATAATTCACCAATAAGGCAATAAACAACATATGCAATTGTTTCCGAAAAAAAACTTTCATTTTCTTTTTTATCTATAGTAATTTATTTCCATTTTCACTTATCTTAATTTTCATTTTATTTCATATAATTTTGAATATTTGTTATATATTTAATGTAATTACACTTTTCGTATTACTTATATAATATTAGTATTATATTTTTTATCATGAAAAATGATAATAAGAGAGACAATAGAGAAAGAAAAAAAATGATTACAAGATTAATTAAGAAAAAGGTTGGGTGGAAATCAGAATTGAAGAGGTGAAGGATAAATTAGAATTAAAGAAAGGATAAAATAGAAAGTTTTTTGAATTAAGTCTTAGAGGAGTGAGATTAAGATTATCTTATTGCTAAATCTTAATGCGACTTAGCCATGGTGACCCCTTTAGCAGGTAGTTGAGAACTTGGACCTCATTTGCCATGGGCCCAAATATCGGCCCATAAAAGCAGACTCCACGACCCAATGACGGGGCTTTTAATCGCCGGCAGCACCGACGAGAAGCCTCCAGGAGGGACGCAGTTCCAAGGAGTTGGCAGGCACAGGCGACATGCTACACTGAGAAGCGGTCTCAGCCGGCAACGATGGAGATGACGTCATCGAAGAAGAAGCGATGGATTCCCCTCGAGGCCAATCCTGACGTCATGAACCAGGTCGGCCATCTGTCCGTCACCTCGGAAATCTCTGGTTTCTCTCCTTCTTGGCGATAAGTCTACGAGGGAACCCTTAAGAAACGAGGGCGCAGGCCTCTATATCAATTTCCGTCCATCAAATGCTTGCATTATTTCCAGAGAGTGGAAGAAGATTATTTATTTATTGCATGGACTTTGAACTCCGTTGCAGTTCATTTGGGGTTTCGGCGTGTCGGAGGATGCGGTGGAGTTCAGCGATGTGTACGGGCTGGACGAGAAGCTCCTCGCAATGATGCCGAAGCCCATCCTCGCCGTGTTGTTCCTTTTCCCTTATAATTCCCAAGTCAATGATCGCATTTTTTCGAAGGACGGTGTTGTGTTTTGTGCATGGAGGTCGCATTGCATTTCAGCTACGCCGCACTAATTATTTTGTTGGTTCAAATTGAGGCAAAACGTGTAGGTGATAAGGAGCGAGCTCCCAACAAGGTGACCGATTTCGGACCTAGTTTATTCTTGGTGTTTCTTATTGTGGTTAATGTGTTTCGATTACTTGTTCTTTGTCGCATCCAATATTCAGACAGAGTTAACGGATGGAACGATGAATATGAAATGATGTTACCCACTCAAAACTTGTGCATGTGATGAAATTGAGTTCTTCAAGTTCAGAGAGACAATTTTCAAGACTCTATTTGAGGGATGGAGAAATGATTGAATGATCAGACCGTTTGCATTTTATCATCTATTGCAAGAATTGAATGAAAAGGTGTATTATATGAAACAAACTGTTGGTAATACTTGTGGAACTATCAGTGTGCTTCATGCTTTGGGAAATGCAACATAAGAGATTAAGTTTGGTAAGCTAATTTTATATTGTTTGGCACTTTAATCTCTTATTGAGACAGCTTCTAGGGAACATTAGACATGTTGATTCCCCTGAAAAAACCATTAGGCATATCTGTCATTTTGTCATCTTTCGATTGTTGAATAGGTTAACCTTTAGCAACAAAGTTGTCTGCAACATGCATCTATCATAAATAAGCTGTTTAATTGAAAGTTGTATTATTTCATTGCATCTTATCTTTGAATATGTTAACCTCTGATGTTATGTTTTCATGTTTTCTAGCTGAAGAATCATACTTGGATAGGTTTTACAAAACAACAGCCAACATGGATCCGTTTGAGGTTGTATTTGCAGATGCTTTCTTAGTTATCTAGTGATCTTCTCGTTTATAATATGTGATAATGCTTGTGCTACACATCGTGCGGCCTTTCTTGAGAAGGACAGAGAAATGGAGGATGCACATTCAGTAGCAGCTATTGCCGGAGATACAGAGGTTATAATTCGCTTTCATGATTTATAGTTATCCTACTTTAGAAATATTTTTAAGAAGTTCCTTTACACATGCGTTCTTCCAATTGATGCCCATCTCTTAGTGGTATGCATAGTAGAGGTTATCAATGTTATAGTTTATACTTTATATCTAAGCCTCTTTATGTGCATAAATTATACACCTTGCTTCCTTGGTATTATAGAAGTGTTAGTTTTATTGGAATATTCTGTCAGACCACTTCAGAAGTCAATGAGCACTACATTTGTTTCACATGTGTTAATGGTAAGGGCAATGTTATTGCTGCTGATTATCCTGTGGCTGTGTCCTCAAGTTCCATTATATAATCTTATACTGAATGGTGTTTCCTCTTCTTTCAGAAAAACGTTGAGCTCGATGAGATGAATATGTCATGGTCCTTCATCACCTGGTAATTTATTGAAGGTAAAGTGTTTTGGCTACAATTTTTTATCATAGCTTACTCATATACTTCATTGCAGTTGTAAAGGTGTTTTGGTTGTAGCATACAACCTTTTATCTTCTTTGCATCCGTTTTACCTGTAGAAGGAAAGCAGATGAAAGATGCTTTCACAGAAATCTACAAAAACGTGTTGGATTTAGTGGTTTAAGAAAATAAAATGGATTCTAACAACAACAACAACAACAAAGCCTTATCCCACTAGGTGGGGTCGGCTACATGGATCATACGACGCCATTCCGCTCTATTAGTAACCAAACCTTTCGGTATATTATTCACCAATAGATCTTGCTCTATTAGTTCGCCAAGTGTCCGCCTTGGCCTCCCTCTCCCTCTTTTAATCGGACTCCAGATTATTTGATCTACTTTTCTTACTGGCGCATCTAATGGTCTTCTTTGAACATGACCAAACCATCTCAAACGATTCTCTACCATTTTCTCACTAATAGGAGCCACTCCGACTCGTTCACGCATATGGTCATTCCTAATCTTATCTAATCTTGTATGACCACACATCCATCTCAACATTCTCATTTCGGCTACCCCCACTTTACGTTCATGTTGTCCCTTCATAGCCTAACATTCACTACCATATAACACTGCTGGCCTTATAGCAGTACGATAAAATTTTTCTTTTAACTTTATTGGGTACTTTTCTATCACAAAGAACTCCAGTGGCTTTCCTCCACTTACACCAACCAGCTTGAATTCTATGATTAACATCGTCATCAATCTCACCATCTTGTCTTACAATTGATCCTAAATATTTAAACTTTGTCACTTGAGGAATTATATTCTCCCCTAGCCTAACTTTCAAATCGTCTCTAAGTTGTTTATTTGTGAAATTGCTATGCATATATTCTGTTTTATTCCTACTTAAACGAAAACCCTTTGACTCCAACGTATTTCTCCATATTTCCAATTTTGTATTAATCTCTTCTCTTGAATCCGCTAAAAGTACTATATCATCCGCAAATAGCATGCACTTAGGTACCTCCCCTGTGATACTCTCGGTTATAGCATCGATAACTAAGTTAAATAGATACGGGTTTAAAGCTGATCCTTGATGTAGGCCAATTCCTATAGGAAATTCATTTGTCTCACCTCCGGGTGTCCTAACCCTAGTCAATGCCCCATCGTACATATCTTGTATTACCTTAATGTAGGCAACATTCACCCTCTTCTTTTGCAAGGCTTTCCAAAGTACATCCCTTGGTACCCGATCATACGCCTTCTCTAAGTCAATGAAAGCCATATGTAAGTCTCTTCTCCTACTTCGATACTTCTCCATCATCCCCCTTAGTAAATAAATCGCCTCTGTAGTGGATCTTCCTGGCATGAACCCAAATTGTCTCTCAGAAATACTAGTCTCCATTCTCAATCTATGTTCAATCACTTTTTCCCATAATTTCATAGTGTGACTCATAAGTTTAATCCTTCTATAATTTGCACAATTCTGAATATCCCCTTTATTTTTGTAAATAGGAACTAATGTACTTAATCTCCAATCATCAGGCATCTTTTTCGACCATAAAATCTCAATAAATAGTTTACATAACCACAACACACATTTTTCTCCTAAACATTTTCAAACTTCAATCGGTATACCATCCGGTCCAACGGCTTTACCATTCTCCATTTTCTTAAGAGCTTCGCTAACCTCCGAGACTCTAATTCTACGATAAAATGACCTATTAAGCTCACATTCGCTAACTGTCAAGTCCTCCAAATCACAACGGGAACCTTCACATCCATCATTAAATAGCTTATAGAAATACTCTTCCCATCTGTTTTTAATATCTCCTTCAGTAACTAAAACCTTGCCAACTTCATTTTTTATGCATCTTACTTGATCCAAATCTCTCGACTCCTCTTTATTCCTTGCAATCTTGTAAATCCTTTGTTCACCAGCCTTTGTCCCTAACTCCTTATAAAACCCCTCATATGCTTTAGCACGAGCATCACTAACTGCCTTCTTAGCCTCCCTTTTCGCCAAACGATACTTTTCCCAATTGTCAGAACTATTGTCCAAGTGTATCGCCTTGAAACAATTCTTCTTATTACGCACCTTTTCTTGGACCTCCTCATTCCACCACCAAGTCTCCTTATCTCGTGGTCCAAAACCTTTTGATTCTCCTAAAATGGCTTTAGCAACCATTTCAACATTTTTTGCCACATTCTTCCACATGATATTAGCATCTCTTTCTAACTCCCACACACTTTCCTCTAATAACTTACTTCTAAAAGTCTCTCGCTTCTCCCCCTTTAACTGCCACCACTTGATCTTTCGATAAAAAACTGTTCGGGATTTTGATTTTATACATTTCATTTGCATATCAAGAATTAACAATCTATGTTGTGTAGTCACCCCATACCCAGGAATTACTTTGCAATTAGTACAACGTCTTTTATCAGTATTTCTTGTCAAGAAAAAATCGATTTGAGATCTATGAGTTCCACTTTTGTATGTGATTAAATGTTTCTCTCTCTTCCTAAAACAAGTGTTGATAATCTTAAGGTCGTATGCTAAAGAAAAATCAATAATAGTTTGTCCTTCCCCGTTCAACTCCCCAAAATCAAAACCACCATGAACCCTTGCATGTGGTCCTGCCTCTTTACCAACATGTCCATTAAGGTCTCCCCCAATATAAACTTTCTCGGTTGTTGGTATACTTTCAATCAAACCCTCCATATCTGCCCAAAACTTCTCCTTGAGATGTGATTCTGCTCCTACTTGGGGTGCATATGCACTAATAATGTTCATAGTCTCCTTTCCAACAATTACTTTCACGGATATGATTCGATCCTCAATCCTTTTAACTTCCACAACATTCTTCCTCCATTCTGCATCCGCGATAATACCAACACCATTCCTTCCATTTACCTTACCCGTGTACCAAAGTTTGGAACCATTTAACCTAATCTCTTTACTTCCCTCTCCTACCCATCTAGTTTCTTGCAAGCATAAGATACTAATCTTACGCTGGTCCATTACTTGTGCCACCTCGAGGCGCTTCCCATTCAACGTCCCAATGTTTCAAGAACCTAATCTGACCTTAGTCTCATGAACTAACTTCTTTAACCGCCTCCGTCCATTAGAGTGCGGTAGCCCTTGCTCATTCAACACTGCATTCAGGCGAGGATGCAGCGGCTCTTGCTCTCTTATCATTGTACCCGAGCTGTACATCGCGTTACTTACGGGTAACGACCTAGCATTAACACAATATATTCGTTGATTCATGTTCATAAGATTCGACATGATTTTATGCTGGCTGTCGGGGCCTAACACAACCCTCCTCCTTTATTCGGGCTTGGGACCGGCTATAAAATATAGGCGGAGTTAAAATGGATTCTAACAATTGAAAGCAATTATTTTCTATTGCCAAAACAGAACCTTGAGGCAACATTGTCAATTATACTCGACTATTTCATATGTTTGATAAATCTGATTATTTGCATGAGTTGGTTTTGCCTCTGAATAAATGTTGAATCTTGTTCCATTTTAATGTTTTGTGTTTGACAGGATGCTGCCAAAGTCATAAAAACCATGATTGAGAAGAATCCTGACTCGATGAACTTCAATGTTATGGATCTAACAAAGAAAATATCATGATCCCTATCCCTCTAGCGAATGAAGTACAACCTTGGAAGAAACATCAGACACTGTTGCCAATGTTGTTAATAGTTATACAGCGAGTGATCCTTTATCATCTCTTGCAGTGTAGCAAGTGAAACTGAGTTTTTTTCTTCAAGAGTTATTTCGAGTCCTGAGACTAGTAATATTCAGCTTATATGAGAACTTTCACATGTTCATTTGTTTCTGTTCTATATGGACAGCTTGATGTCTCGATGAAATCAATTATTTCTTGATGCATAGCTATGCATTAAAATTGAGCCCATTGCTTTGTTGTTTTTTGGTTGGGGTGCTTCATAGTCACCCCACCCTACTCTTCTCCGGCTCGTTTCTTTGCACATCAAATTGCGTTACAACTTGTTTGGAACATTGTTATTTTCTATTCTCTTTGGCCTCTGTTTGATATACCATGCCGCAGTTGGCAGCCATGCCACAACATCTCAATGTATGTATAAAGCCAAGCTGATGGCTGGTGCATCCTCCATTGGACCGTAATCCTCGGGATGAAGGTATTGAGAATGATTCAAGATCATATATATATATATATATATATATATATATATATATATATATATATATATATATATATATATAAAAGGGTTTAATGAGCGTGTGAAGCGATTTTAGACATATTTATGTTTATTTTTTTCGACATATTTTTTCATTGATAGTTTAGATGGCCACTGGGATAACAAATATATGATTCAAATCATTAATAATAATTTTTTTCATCATTTTTGAATTTTGACGAACTTCTGCACATTATTATCCGTCATAATGGATATAAGCATTTTATATAACTTCTAATCTTATAAAATTATTTTTTGTTATCATGAATGATCATTTAAGTTATTAATAAAAAAAGATATTGAAAAAAATATGTCTAAGGCCGTTTCACACGCGCTTCACACGAAAAACGTTTCACACGCTCATTTTTTCCTATATTATATAAATATATATATATATATAATATTTAATGACAGTGTTCACTAATTAAACAGTCTTCATTCCTTATCTTTTACCATTAAATTTTTATCATAGTTGAATGAAAATATAATTGTGATATAAGGAACAAAATGAGGATACTTAATTAGAGAACACCATCATATATGAGAGAGAGAGAGAGAGAGAGAGAGAGAGAGAGAGAGAGAGAGAGAGAGAGAGAGAGAGAGAGAGAGAGAGAGAGAGAGAGAGAGAGAGAGAGAGAGAGAGAGAGAGAGAGAGAGAGAGAGAGAGAGAGAGAGAGAGAGAGAGAGTCCATCTTTTCAAAGGATTAAAAGCCTCTTCTTGTTGCAAAGTTATGTTTATAAAGTGTGTAAAGAAAAAAAAATAGTTAAATAAGTGAGATTTTGACTCGAAATAAAAGGTTCGTAACTGCATTTTTATTTATACACAAATACAATGTAATGGAGGGATTGGAAGGTATCCATGACCGAAGAAAGGGGCCAACTTTCCAAAAGATAGAGATAACTATAATGCTACATCTACTTCTAATATATCTCTCGTAAAATCCTCGTAATACTCACATTTTAAAATACACCAAAAAGTTGAACAAATTAGTGTGCAACAAATTATTATTGTGTTATTAACCCATTTCTTCTTTTCCTATATTCGATCTTCCGATATGCGAAGGCGCTTGATATATCAATTAAGGCCTAATAACTTTTTAAATATCACATTAGCAGGGGAAAGAAATAAGATGCAATAGAAATAAATAGATAATATATATATATATTATAAATTTGTATTGGGAACGTTATTGGGCTTGGCCTTTAAAAGCAGGCAGTAGCTTTCGGCATTACTCTTGGGCCTTCTCTCCACCAAACCACATGTGAAGAGTTGCAGGCCGTGACCCATTCTACGTAAACCCCGATCATTTTGCTCCAAACAGAGATTGTTTCTTCTTCTTCCCAAGATTAAACCCTTGCCGGACCGTCGTCGTTCGTCGTTTCCGGTGTTTCTAAAGAACCCACGAGGACTTCCGGCGAAGAGTCCGCCGTTTTCCGCTCTCGCACAAGCGGAGGCTGCGGCAGCAGAAGCCATGGATGTGGAGCGGAGGCAGTCTGAGATCATCGCGCATTTTTCGAAGCAGGCGGCTGCTCTCGAAGGCGCCCCTTCGACGCTCGCGGGACTGGTGCTGGAGGCCACCTCCCACCCATCCCTGTTCGCCTTTTCCGAAATACTGTCCCTCCCCAACCTCACTCAGGTCTTCCATGTCTTCTTCGTCGTCGTCACCACCCTTTGCTTGTGCGTGTTTCTTGCGCTGAGGTCGGCAGTTAATACTTTCTCCATTGGTTGGCTTTCAGCTCGACAGCACGCGGTACTCGACATCTATGGACGTGCTCCGCTTGTTCGCGTATGGGACGTGGAGCGATTACAAATGTCAGCACCGCATTCCTTGTCACTTGCGCTCAGCGCTTCCTTCTCGTTTTAAGCCACTTTTGTGCTGCCCTATTTATTAGATTTTTCTTCGTGGTAGTTTTAGGTAGTTTGTTCCTATGGAATTTGATATATGCTCAGATGGCAGTTCTTAGATTTCCTTTTTTAGGAACCTATCATATATAATCTATATGAATATGCTTTGTTGGCTATAATGTGGTGATGATACATTGAGAATGGAATTGCCTATATGATCCCTAGTGAAATAAAAAGAAAAAAAAAACCTTTGGGATAAAGGGTAGAAATCCTTAGAAAGGAGAGAGAATGAGAGTTTAGCAAATTGCAACGGAATTTTGTCTTAAAACTGGTGAGGTCTTAATTTGTATACATGTTGGTGTAATTACATTACGAATTGTAGCGGGTATTTAGTTGAAGCATACTTTTAAAAGCTACATTAGTTATGAGGATCTAATATGTAAGTTGCTTAGGTGTTTTCACCATCTTTTAATTTGTAAGTTGCTTTTATGGCTCTTCATCCCTTGATGCCCTTTTAATCTAACTATTTTTATCAGGATCTTCATAAGCACTATCAAGCATTACACTTTCCACACTGAAAAGAAAACGTTCAATTTCCTATATCGTGTAGTTTTAAGCCTTGGGGTAGTATTTTATCAAAACATCCTATTACACTTTGTTCAGCCTTTTTGGGAAATAAGTTAATGACTTAACATCCTCCTCTTTTGCATTGAGATTTTGTTTTGTTTGCATTTCTATGAAACATAAGGAAACTACGTAACAAAAGAACATCATATTTGTGAAATGTGTGAATTATAAGAAATGTTAAACACTAAGTAGATTCCCGGAAACTATGTTATATCAGGTGATAAATTTCCGTCTGGTGGCCTGTGTAATATATGTTGAGATGACTGGCGTTATTTATAGTTTTAAGTCTGCATATGCAAATATATGATATGTACTTGCTATTACTACTTACAAATCCATTAAATCAGTTTGGAAATATCGTTTGTAGGTAATGCTGGTAAACTTCCAAACTTGTTACCTGATCAAGTACGAAAGCTGAAGCAGCTCAGTGTACTAACTCTGGCTGAGAGGGAGAAGGTTCTTATATTTAGTTAGCCTTATTATTCTCATATCATGTCATAGTTGCATTTTCTTTTCCTTGGGATTTCTTATTTACATCTATGATCTGGACTTTACATCAGGCATATGCATGACTTCTGTGTGAGTTGCATGGATGGCATCACATCTTCTGTAGATGGGAATTTTTACCCTTTTCCTCTAACCATGCAAATGTTACTTTTTATGGTTTTCATTAGCGCACTATTGCACCACCTGCCATTATTGTCAATATTTTAGTTACACATGTTATTTTTGACATGTAATGGATTTTATTTGAAAAGTTCATGTTTTAAACTTGTAGCATCTGTGGTATGTTCTTTTTTTTGTTCATCAGTCTAGACATAATGGTCAGTCATGTCTATTCTCCTTGTGCATACTTTCAACAAAAATGTTTATGTATTGATGCCATTTCTTAGTAAAGTTTTGACTTTTGAGAAATGATACAAAATGTCATTGCATGGTTAGAGGAAAAGGGTAAAAATAGATTCTCAGTTCTCTTTTATCTTTACTGCAACCGAGCAATGGATTCTTATGTACAAGTTGACACTAAAAAAAGAAAAATTCTGACACTCAAGCTTGAAATGAAAAAGAGGCTGATTGTGGCTCCCGACTCAAGTTTAAAATGAAAAGAGGGATTGTGGCTCCCAAATCAGTAATGTTATCACTTTTTTTTACAAGAAATGTTCTCACTTTTTGTCTTAAGGAATGTCAGACAACTCACTTTTTTAGCTGCCTTGGCATAGTGTGTTTTATGTTTAATTATTGCAAGCTCATGTTGAAGTATCATGATGGTTGTCAGGTGTTGCCTTATGATCAGTTAATGCAAGAAATAGATGTCTCCAATGTGAGGGAACTTGAAGATTTCCTAATTAATGAGTGCATGTATGCAGTAAGTTTCTCATCTGAGTTTGTACTGCTAAGATTGTCATTACATGAAAAGTGTACATGCTTCCTCTCCTGTCTGCAAATTTCTTTTTGCCATACTAGTTGAGAAACTTTAGGCATATTCTTTTATCTCCATTAATTGAATTATAATCTACCTACCAGTATTTTTCATGATAAAAGCACTACTACTAGTTAGTACAGATATCTTGTCATTCACTTGAAATGTCAATGTGATATCGCTTGTATCTACCATGTAAGTGAAGAAAGAGGTAGAACAACATTCTGCTGCTGGGACAGGGTTTTTCTGTGCTTTCTAAGAAACAGAATCCTTTATTAGAATGATGGCAATCTATTAGATTTCTCGAGCAATGTCCTATTGTGCAAATTTCATACACCACTACCATTGTATCACTGCGGATTCTGCAGATATGATAGTTCTATGTGATGCTTGTTTCGAGCAGCATACAAAATTTATGTTTGTGTTTTGAAATCCTGGGATTTATTATCATTCTTATAAAAAAACAATGAGGCTTCAATTATTCATATTTTACCTAAACAAAAATTCTAACTTTGTATGATGTCGTAGTTAATTATGCTTAACTTAGATCTGCTTGAAATACTAATCATCTCCAATTGTTGAAAGGTCAACCTCATGGTTCTGCAAAAATATTTGAGACCACCGTGGTTAATCCTCTTTTATAGGACCTGGTTGGTCCTATTTTGACATCTGATGATTGATAGGGTACATTGTTGTATTTACAGGGTATAGTCAGGGGGAAACTGGATCAGGTGCGCAGGTGCTTTGAGGTCTAGACATGCTGCATACCCATCATTCTAATTATTTTGCAAAGTTTGATCTTACTGATATTCGTTTGGCTTCTGACACAGGTGCAATTTGCAGCTGGACGAGACCTTAGACCTGAACAACTTGGCAACATGATTCAGACATTGGATAACTGGTACTTGATCCATTTTGAGTAATTTATTCTGCCATTTTTACTCTGGCCAAGAAAACAGAGTAAAATTGGCTGATTAATAACAAATGATATTCCTTCTCAAAAAAACAAACCAAATGATATTCTCCCAAAAAGGGTGGAAACAAAGTGATCACATGAAAATTGATTTCTTTCATCGTCAAGCAAGGATTAGTTGCCTTGACATTGGAGAGTTTTCTTGTTGAAGACTTTGTAAACCAAGAAGCTATATTAATGGAGATCTACTAATCTACTTTTAAATTCTAACTAAGTTAGCCACTTAGAAAGAAATATATTATTCATACATTCATTCATTCAAGCATTTGTTCCAAAGGAACCATACAAGAGTATTTTTAGACTCTCAGAAAAAAAAAAGTATTTGTAGGGTTTTAAACATCATATGCCAAATAACAAGGAAGCTAAATAAAAGGAAATCTAATTAAAAGATGTAATATAAGGAAAACATCAAATGTGTGCTGCTAATTAAAGTATAGGCAGAAGGCTCGTAAGTAAAGACAATGGCAAAGTGCCCATAACATTAATCTGGTTCTACATCACATTTACCTTTCCTTTTTTGTTTATTTTTTTGTAAGGAAAGCACATACAAATGGTTAGAAGGTCTTCCAAAGGAAAAAAGAACTATGCTAGGTTTTCAGATGGCCTGTTAGTATACAACTGAATATGATGTTTGCCTTCAAAGTATTAATTCATCATAATATGTTTTCTTTTGGTCATCAACAGTATTTTCTCATGAATATACAATTTTTTTCCTAAAGAAAAAGGCATGTGTCATTAAATTGAGTAATATGTAAATAATTTTGATCCATTCTGTTTGTTCTTCCACCAGGTTGGACACTTCAGACAATCTACTGCATCTAATTCAAGAAAAGATTACATGGGCTGATACAATGAGTGAGGTAAACAAGAAACATAGGATGGAAATTGAGGACAAGGTAGATGATGTGAGGACATCTCTCAAGGTGAGATTATGGTTCTGTCGTGGAGTAATATGGAAATATAATAATTGTTCGTTGTAATGTGGTCAGAATTGAAACTAGATGGAGAAACCTGTTAGTTTTTCCACATCAGAAGATGCAGAACTTGTTTTGTTCTATAATTTGACTTGCATTTTTTTCTCAAACAACCTGAAGACTCCTTCAGGAAATGATGTAACTTAATTTTGTATCGAACATGGGGATATTGGTCGATCTCTTACTTTGTGGCAGAAGTTAAGCAGGAAGAATTGGAGTTTCGAGGATACGAGGAACTATTCTCTGAATCTGGACTGATGGATTACGAAGAGGATCGCATCAGACCTAAAAGGTAATTCTTGGTTTTCTGCCCTTACCGTAGTGTTATATATATAGTTCACTCGGTATTGAATGATCCACTATGTACTGTGTGCCTATTTAAGATTCGTCTTGCCTATGGAAGTTCGGTTTTTGCAGAGTCCATTCAAATAATATTGCATGTGGAAGTTCACACGAGCCCCTCTATAGAGGAAAACAAAAACGGAAACATCTCTTGTGATGTGCGCCCGCTCGGACGTATTTGTCGTGTGTGGTGGTGCATGAAGTTGTGCACTGTTTTATTGTCCGTCAATGTCATGGTCGGCATACAACATTCTTTCCTGTTATGGATTTTTAAGTAAACAAGCTAAATTATATGCTACTGTTTGTCCTATTTTCAGCTTCCTTGAACTCAGCTGTGCACATTCGTCTAGGTAGATGTCTAATTGTCTGTTTGACTTCGACCTACATCTCCTTTTGCTTGTCCATGTGTTATGAAGAAATTATTAAACAAAATTATCCACAACCCTGAATCCGTGATAGCTTGCTCGATCTTGCATTTGGCAGGAGGCGGCAGCCAATGACATAGACAGTAGATGCGGACCCTTCGCGTGGTTGCAAGTTAGTAGTTGGTCTCTCCGGTATATGATGACAGGTTCAGGTTCAAAACATCTTCTGATAGGCAAATCACATTTTGTTTGTGCCCGAGATTTGTGCCATGACACGAGAGACACAACGGACTAGTCTCTGCAACACATGGATCATTCCCCTCCGACATGTTTATCCATAACAATTTAACGTTTGCTCTTCATTCTTTTATGAGTACTGTCAGATGGCATGGAGTATAGGAAAAAAAATTTGTTTGGCGCAAGACAAAAGTGGTGCTTCTGTTCTGTTATATCGTGCTCGAATTTTCTATTTATTTCTCCTGCCCACTTGATCAGTTCATGTCATCATGTCCGTTGCACCCTAAAGAGTCATCTTCATGTGCTGGCGCATTTGACAAAGTGGGAGCTTCTAGACGTGGTTAATTTTGTTCTGGAATAAAAGGAGGTAACTTGATATTTGTTCTTGCACTCTTAATCGAGCAAGATTTTCTTGGGAGAAATTCAACAAGCTGACTCATCTATTCTTAGGATTTAATAAAGCTCTTTATTTTAGGATCATGACCAATGATGCCTCACTTGGTCATGTACATTATGTATTGCTTAGACTCCCTGCCCCTTGTTAATTTTGGATTCAGTCCTCTACGGAAAGTTAAAAAGAACAAATAGCATATAATTTAAAGGGAAAAAGGAGCAAGATTAGGATAAAGTTGAGCCGAAAAATAATACTAACGTCCATGTGTATATTGGCCATGATGAAGGCTGATATGATGTCCGTGCTTTGCGCTATCATGTGTGTGTGTTTGTGAGACCAGTCTCATTCCTTGTTGAATCATGGGGTGCATTGACTCCACGTTGGACGGTCAAAGAATAAATAAGCTTGGAGGGTCCGTCTGACGCAGCCTTCTTTGTTTTCTTCTTTTTATTTTTTTGTGTTGTTTGTTCGTTGGCCGATGTGTCCGTCAAATTCAGATCATATGCCGTCTCTCTCTCTCTCTCTCTCTCTCACTCATCGTCATTATCTGCTTTGGAGTCCCCGCGCACGTGCAGATCGCGGCTCCGCGCCGCGACAGGCATTTACCCATGGATTAACAGTAAACAAAAAAATAATAGACACTAAAAAAAAGAATGCAGACCATATATATATATATATATATATATATATATATAGAGAGAGAGAGAGAGAGAGAGAGAGAATCTGATTAGGTTGAAACCCGCGAGTTTAAAGAAGAGGAGGATATATAGAAGAAATCAAATGCCTGCCATGTCGTGAATTTTATTTTTCTTCGACGAAGCGCCGGCGATGTCGTGAACTTTTATTAAAAAGTTGAAACGTGGCCTATTGCTAGCTAACCCACACAGGAAAGGGCCGGGGAAAGGTAGGACAAAGTCAATCCACACTGTTTTAGCTACTAATGGAACCTCAACAGATAAAGTCGCAGGTTTCCAACCATGGCACAACTGAGTTGGACATTAACAGATGAAAATCATATTGTGGAACCGTTAGAGGGCACTAAGAAGTCACGTTCGGAACCGTCTCGCGGCCCTTGCCGACTTAATCAGGGAGCATAAATCGAACCTACTTGTTTTGTAGGAAATGCACACAACAACTGAAATGGCACAAAATGCTACATGCCGCCTAGGATCATCCAAATGTCAGGCCACATTTATTCTTCAAGCTAAAGCTTATGGTGCTCTTTTTTTTTATCTCCGCACTTATCGTCAGCCTGGTGTTCGAAATGTAAGCCTAGAATTAGACTCCTCAGCTTTAATTGAATCATCAACAGGAAGTCAGATGTACCTTGAAGAATCTGATCACTCATGACGGAAATTCGCAACCTTTTACTATTTTTTTAATCATACAAAATGTATTAACTGCCCTAAAATTTCTAATCAGACTGCTAACTATCTTGCTAAGTTAGACAGTTCCATCTCTAATGACAAATTTTGGAATGTAAACCCCCTCGGGATGCACATCATTTTGTATCACGACCGTTTTGGCCACCTAGATTAATACATCCTTTCATTTGATAAAAAAAATATTTATATTTGAAAGAGACTAACAATAGTTTATTTCCAAATTTACGATAATGATTGTAGGATTATCTCATCGCAACAAATGCCAAACAGGCTCTTTTGCTTTTGCCAATACGAGGGAGCAATAAAAAAAATAATAGATCATAATAGTAACATATAAAATAATAAAATAATAGTAACATATAAAAAAACCATTTACTTAAATATAGGTATTTGTCTTATATAGAATAGATCATTCCTCAAAATAAAATATCGTTATATATTATATGGAAGACGAGATAGTAAGTAAGGAGAGAATTACACTTGGTGAAAGCACAAGCCGTTATGAGTTATAATTAATTCAAATAATAATAATAATAATAATAATAATAATAATAATAATAATAATAATAATAATAATAATAATAATAATAATAATAATAATAATAATAATAATAATAATAATAATAATAATAATAATAATAATAATAATAATAATAATAATAATAATAATAATAATAATAATAATAATAATTAATATGATGACGACGATGATGATCATAATAACAATAATAATAATAATAATAATTTTAAATATTTTGACATACATTCCAATAAACAATGCTTGAATGGAGGGAATAATTTTACTTTTAATATAATGCCTCGGCCCATTATATTTCTGCTATACTTAATATGATAATCTCTAAAATTCTGATATAATATTTTGCAAAGAGTTGAATTTTCTGATGCATATAAAGGAACACGGCTATCAAATTTCCGTAAATTAAGCATCCAGATTAAGTCACCATTAGCTTGGCAAATACAAGATTTCTAAATATGGTAATTTTTGTGATTTTCTCATATAGAAAAGATGGAATCTTGACCATCTGATTATCACGTACCAACCTCAAAATATGATGTCAAACTCAAAATACGATTTCTAAATATGGTAATTTCATTCTCATAATTGAGAATGATATACGATGAAGAATAATATTATGTTCTTTTACCGAATTGAATTCTGATTGTCAAACTCATTTTGCATCAATATCTTACAAGATTTGATAATTAAGTTATATTTGGCATCAATCTCCCATTATAAAAAAGAGGTTATCATGGCTCGGTAATTTGCATAACCCAAACAAAACTTTTCTTCCACCTTTTCTCTCCTCTCCTCGCTCGTTGTCTTCATCTGCTATTACTACTTTTCCAAGTGGCCGATGGCTTCCTTCAAGGGTATTGGCGCAAGCAAATATGTTAGATATTATTTTTTATTTCTTGAATCTTTTTGTTTTCTTCAGTTCTTGTTAAACTAACAAATGCACCGTATCATCAATTTTGTACATCAATTTCCCGTTATAAATTTTCTACATCAAGGTTAACACAGTTTGGTAATTAATTTGCATGTCCCGAAGCTTTTCCTTTCAACTTTTCCTCTGCTATTACTTTGCTGTTACTTTCCCAAGTGGCTGATGGCTTCGGCATTGGTGCATATATATTAGATATTAATTTTTATTTCTTACATAATTTTTTCTTCTGTTCTTGTTAAACTAACAAATGCACCATGTCCATGAATATTCTATATTTTAACTTGTTTTTTTTTCTGCTTACATGTAGATTGTGACGGATTAAACATTATTCCGAACAGCATAGTTTCCAAGCAAGGTGATGAAAATTATCGCACTTTGGAAGAAGCTGTGAAGAGAATTCCTAATAATTTTTTAGGAAAATTTGTGATATACGTAAAAGCTGGAATTTACGATGAAAATATTGTCCTGATGAGATCCAATATCACTATAGTTGGGGATGGTCAAGGAAGAACTATTATTCGCAGTCAACGCAATCAAAGTTTTGGGTACGGCATTAAAGATTCTGCAGCATTAGGTAATTGGCACACACTAATTTTTTATTTCATTTTTCCATTTATGCACATATGTTGATTCAATCTATCCACAATGCAGCAATCCTCGGTGATAATTGCATTCTCAAATGTATAACATTTGAGAATATTTCTCACGATGCTAAAGGTCAGGCCGTGGCATTACGAACTGAAGGCGACTTGAATGTTTTCTACAAATGCGAATTCAAGGGCTACCAAGGTACCTTATTTGTGAATGGTAAGAAGAATAAGGACAAGAGAATAGGTAGACTTTTCTTTAGGAAATGTCACATTGCAGGTACCATCGACTTTATCTTCGGGGATGCACAAATGGTGTTACAAAAGTATCACATCGTATTTCGGAAGCCAAGTCGCGACGGAAAAACGAATGTGATCACGGCCTCCGGCAGAGAGGACATGGAAAAGAACACAGGCATAGTGATCCAATGTTGTGATATTGTGGCTGAGTTCCAAATGGGCTCGCATAAGGGTTACTTGGGACGGACGTGGAAGAAATATTCAAGTGGCCGATGGCTTCCTTCAAGGGTATTAGATATTATTTTTTATAGTGTTAATGTTCGGCTTGGTATTCTGGAACCTCGTGTATCCGATCTCGGTCATGAGAGCTTCTGATCAGCTTAACTATGAAATCATAAGGTCTAAGTGCACTAGCGGAATTACAGATCGACGAAGTAAGATTTGTTCAACACAATGGGATCCATGTATTCTGCTGTACTATTCATCGAGATACAGAACTGTTCGTCTATTCAGCGAGTGGTCTCCATTGAACGCACCGTCGTCTACTACAGGGAGAGAGCAGCTGGGATGTATTTAGCTTTACCATATGCCTTCGGACAAGTAAGCCTTTCTGCAGTTTAATTGTCACATAAGTTCCATGCTCGTGTCTTGACAAAACCATGACATCACTGCCGGCTTTGACTCCAGCCTTGTGACGCAAGTCGCTATCGGGTTCCCATACGTCTTTTTTTTCAGCTTTGCTTGCGCATGGTGAAAACTTGAGATGCTATTGGTCATCTGACTAGATCTTGTTGTGTTTGTGTGGGGGCCCCAAAGATCTATGATGGATTTGGTACAACAGCATTAAGCTTTATGCAAGTAAGAAGCAAGCAAATCATGCTCTCCCTACATGTTTCTTTTTTTCCTTTCCTTCGTATATACTTTTCTTCTCTTTTGTTGTTGATGTTTGGGTCTTTTGAATGCATGATCCAAGGAAGTTCTTGTGAACTGATGATTTTTGATGCAGCAAGTCAGTATCCTCCTTTTTGTTGCCTTTGAATATTATAAATCGCATTAAATTTTTTATGTCCCTTTCCATTCAGTACACTTTATATAATCACATTCAAGTGGCATTTTATTATATAGTTTTACTGTTGCTTAATTAAATTGATGGAGAAAATAAATCCTTCTCTCTATATTTTTATTAGTAGTGTTTTTATTAGTTTTTTAATGATAGTTTCCATTTTGATCATGAACATTTGAATGTAGGAATATGTAATTAAAATTTATTTGTGTACTTGAGATAACTTCCATTGTAGAGGAAGTATCCCTGGACAAGGATCACATATGCAGAAGACTACGACCCAGTAATCCATTTTGTGGTCAATCCAAGAAAATATGATGAGCTCTGTTATACTTGTCCCTAACTAGAATTCGTGCATCATAATACTGCTCTGCCTTAGGTATAGTCATGGACCTAAAATTTTGGTTAGCAGATGGCCACTTTGTTAACCGCAAGAATTTGATTTATTTGGTTTTAGAAAATTTATACTTCAAGAGTTTCTTAGTCATCTCATATAAGATGACATATCAGAATCATCTCATATAGAAAATATCTATGATGCATGTAATGATCCAACGAAACAAAGTTCTGAGTATAGTCGATCAAATAGTTAACCTCTTTGTGGCCACTTGAGCCTATGAATCATTGTATATTTTGTAGGATTTATTGGTGGAGCTCTAAGAGATTGGTTTGGAGCAAAAGGAGTTGGTAACTACAATGTCAATGTCAGGGCATCATGCGCCAAAGCAGGGTCAAGCATTTGTGATAATCCAATAATATATGTGAACTGGGATGAGATTCACTTAATTGAGGCTGCTTACAAACTCATTGTTTATGACAATCCATCCATTATTTAATCCAAGCATCATCAACTCTATACGATGCTTACAATTTCTTTTTATTATTCTTTTGTTGACATGTATAAATTTAAGGTACTAATTAGAGGGGTAATATGAAGCTTTGTGCATGACACTTCTCATATTTTTTAAACATTGCTTTTGTAATGAATCAGGGAGGTTAAAAATCAGGGAGGTTAAATTATTTTTTTTATTTTAATTGCTTGTCAAAATCATGCATAATCGTAAAATCAACTTATTAATAAGATCATACATCAACTAAATTATGGATAGTATCGAAATATAGTTTATTTATTTTTTTATTTTAGTTTTTTGTTCAGACAAATTTCATGAACAATGTCATGAAGCGACACACTACAAGAAAGTGCATTATTAAAGAAGGGAAATCGGTCGCTATTATTAAAATTTCTATCGTTATTGGTCATTAACGACCAGCATTTTCCGTTGTCACCGGTCGTTGTAAGTCAATAACGATGGTTTAGATGTGTCGGTCGTTAAAGGTCATCAACGACCATAAATAATTCGGTCGTTAAAACCATTTAAGGACCATTTAGTTGATCGTTAAACATGTTAGTGGCCAGCACTACCTTCGGTGTTAATACTCTTCAACGACTAGTAATCCGGTCGTTAAAAATCATCAACGACCATAAATAGTCCCGTCGTTAAATCCACATAATGACCATTTAGTTGGTCGTTAAATGTATTAATGGCCATCAATATCTTTGTCGATAATCTTTAGCGGCTAGTAATTCGATCGTTAAAGGCCATCAACGACCATAAATAATCCGGCCATTAAATATATATAATAACCATTTAGTTGATCGTTAAATGCATTAGTGACCATCAATATTTTTGTCATTGATAATTTTCAATGACATTCTGATCACTACCATCAACCACGTTAATACTTTTTAAAGAAAGCAACCTTAGTCTTAAATATATCAATGACTAGCTATATTGTGATAATTAAAAATGTTATTATGTTGATCGTAAAACATCTTCTCCAACTAGAAAAAATGGCTGATAAATATAATTTAATGACAAATTATATAATCGTTAAGAGCATTAACTATTATTATTATTACTATCTTTAATATCTTCCTAGAATTGATCAATCAACGTAATATACTAAACATATTTGTAGTACATTTTAACATGGACTTTATCACACATTGTTTTAAATGATACATGATCCACAAAACATTTTCTCGACGATTGTTCAACTAAAATAAACTCAAAAGCTATAACACAAAAGTTAAATTAATTTGTCACAATGGAGTGTTCATATTAACAATTTAAGAAAGAACAATTATCCAAGCAAACAAATGTTCATAATTGTGAAAAGGGATAACATTTAGCATCCAAATTTTCTAAGCCGTTAGTCTTGTTCATTCCCTCCAAAGAAATGCTAACATGGTTCTAAAAACAAAGTAGCTAGTTTGAGATGTGCATTGCATCTCTTTGTTTTCATATCTTCAAAATATGTAAAGTTGACAAAATACATAAGATTTTTTAATAAATATGCAGCGATTGTTGATTAACAACAAACTGAAAATCAAGAAATGATTCTCAAAGCAGAGATGAGAGAAGCAAGAAGCATGATTCTATATGAAAGGTGAAGAATTATATAGAAGAGACCTCTTATACAACTACAAGTAAATAGAGAAACTACAAGAAGTTATTGCATGCATATATGCACATGCACAAATAATACTTGATGAATGAACACAATATATATTCGCAAAATGAGGCAACTAGCTGCAGGAATATAGTTTTGTACTTCCCATGTATCATTTTATTGAATAATGTATGACGTGAAGATATTGAGAAGACTAAGACCAAAAAATAAAAAGTTGCATAAAGATTTAAAAAGGTGCCAATCATCAAACTAACTTCATGGTTACTAGCAAGTAGAACCATGTTGCATCTCCAAACCATACATAAAGATAAGAGGCATTGACACTTTAGAGTCTCCTCTCAATTATATGAGTACAACTGATAATGTTGTATGGAGATGCTAGTTGCTTTGTACTGATCAATCTACAAAGAGTCTGAGAATCCAATTAAAGTTCAAGATGTTAATAGTCCCACCTGCATGGTCAAATATTGAATCAAAGTCATCAGACATATGCTCAACTGATTTCACCTTAATGGAGAAAGAATATTTTGCAATGGAAGTTCTAAACTTGTTTGTAGAAATAAGTGCGTCGACGACTTCTAAACTCTTTGAAAATCAGTATGTCATATCACAAGATATTGAATTTGTTGTTCAAATAAATTCACTGGATGATAAGTTTTGATAATCTAGAGGTATTGGTATGGATGGTGGACATGGGACAGATACAGGACGAGAGAATCCAAATAATTTAGTCTAAATCACCTTATTTTCCGGCACTTATCTAAAAAAAGAGAATGCACAGACCAAACTCTTCCTTTTGAATAATTTAAACATCTAAAATTTGGACCTTATGTTGCAAAATCATAGACATTATCAAAATTTAAAACATCTAAAAGTTAGCCCAAAAATAGAATGTATCACCTCAAGATGTTTGGAACACCCATTGGTCAATTGACATATTTCAAGAGGTTTATAAGACAATGAAATCCAAGTTTGATATTGCAGGAATATGGTAAAACTATGACAGAGGGCTTTATGTTCCATCTTAGAGAGCTCATACAATTTTTTTTACGGGTATGAACATCGATATAGTTGCTTATGATATGTTATGGACAGAATATTGAAAAGAAAATAAAGGGAACAAAAACACATGAAACTGAAACATAAGATGAGAAAACAAATGTGTAAAACCTTCCTAAGAGACTTCTTGAATAAAATATCATGAATATGTTGTTGATGCCATAATTGTTGACCACATGCAATCTCACATGTTGACATAAGGCAAATTCTAAGTCTAACGGAGGACACATGTTTCGTACCATTGATGACTAGAAAACTTCAAAAGAAAAATAAAAAAAAATCATAGGAAACTAAACATATCATGCTAGTTAAAGATATATACATTTGATTAATGATATTTGATTTTTCATTCATTATATATCTAATCATAATTAAATAATATTCACAATATTTTCTTTCTTTCTCCGATTTATCAATTCTTCTAATAAATTTATTTATTTTAACATACAACAATATCTTAATTAATCTTATTCATAACCACATAATGAATTTTTTTTAAAAAAAATTCATTAACCTTGAAAATCTTTACAATATTAAAATAATTTCAATGTTGATATTTTATATTTTTTTGTAATCATGAGAGAAATAATAAAAATAAAATATACCCTTTTTCGGTTGAGCATGCACATTTCCAGCACCAGAGTGGACGCCATCGAAATTTCTCGACAACTCCTTTGGGACCACTAGAAGCAGCGGCAGCGGCATCGGCGGCAACTCAGGAGGACTCTGCCATCCAACTTGTCCACCTCCTCATCAGCCATGGCGAATCGTTCCAATGCGGTGAAATGATCTTCGCTGCAATCGTTGCAAATATCCTGGACAAATTACGGGTTGTCCTCACGAGGTAAACTTCGATTTCTGCATCTGAAAGGTCGTCGGGTGCTTTGTGGATGCGTTGTGCCATCGTTTCTACTCACCGTCCGAGACGGCCGAAGCTCATAAAGATGTCACTACAGTTGCAACAAGGGAAAGAGAAAGTAAATAGAGGAATTAAAGAAGACTCACAAATATCTCTCCTCTTCATGACCACGAGATTCAATAGAAAACTGACAAGGGACAAAAATTTGGAAAACAAATAGAGAAAAAAGAGGGCACAACTGGGAGGACGTTGGGAGGGGATGTGCTTACCGAAAGATCCACAACAATGGCCTATGGACAGATTATGTTTATTAATGGACAGATCCACTATGTTTATTAATTGCTTAAACCGCTGTTGAACTATAATAAATTTTTACGTCTAATCCTAATATATGAATTTACTATAGGACGTTTTAAATTATATCATAATTTTTAGTCCATCCGTCTAATTCTATTAACTTTCTATTTTTTTTCAATTTTTTATATTTATTAAGGAACGTAAACCACCCTTCTTCTCTCGTTTAATCTTTAAAAATTTAAAATAATATATAAAAAATAAAGGAACGCTTTTATCCCTTGTTGGCACCGACGACGCTTTTATCTTTTAATATTATTTTAAACTTTTAAAAATTAAATGAAAGAAGAATTTTAATTTAGTCTTTTAATAAATAGGAAAAGTTTAAAAATAAAAAACAGAATTAGTTGTCGTTATATATAATTTAGAGACGTCCTACGGTGAGTTCATATATTAGGGTTAGACGCGAAAAATCGTTATAGTTCACGGAAAATTTAAGGAATTGACCATAATATTTAATTTATTAATTGGAAAAAATAGATATATTAAACTCCATATCTCAAGTATTGAGTCAATCAGTTTGGACTTGACTAGAATAAGAAGTTGATTGAGATTTAGGCAATTTGTATTATCAAAGTAAATTGTATCAATCTAGGTGAACAAATAGGCCTTTATTAATCCCAACACATCATAAAATAGTATAGCAATTCATTCAACATCTAAAGGGTGTGCTAATCCATTTTTATTATCTTTCTTGGCAGCATGAACTACTAACCTAAGTTTTCTCACTCTTTTTTATTCTTCTCTGATCCCATTTATTTTTTCAACCAAACACATACCAAAAAGGTTTTTTTTTATGAATACTTAACCCATCTTATTGGTCAGATGTCACTATTATGTGAATAATAATATTTGAAATAAACATCTTCTAGCCCCCATATTTTATTAATTAGGGGAGAGTTATTGAACTATACAATGAAATTAGGGGAGAAATTAATTTTTATATTTAGTCCCTCAATTCTGATCCCCAAGTTTTATCTTATAATTAGTCGGTCCACCATTTAATTTATAATAAAATAGACCCTTGATTATACGATTACAAATTATTTTGTTGATTAGGCTACATCCACGTAAACTGGAGGTTTAAACTTTTTATTTTATTTTTATGAAAAGTAACATGTAAATGTTTATGTTACAATATTTTTTTGAAAAAAAATGGGGGGACGTCTCACTCGACAGCTCCCTCGGCCTCCATCTCAGGATTATGTTTCTACTAATAAAGCATTATTTTACAAAAAAAATCAATTCAATATTATTTTTGCAATTATATATATATTATATTATATTTAAATAACATAGATATATTTGTAAAGATAAATTTATTTATTTTATTATCCACATATTGTTTTGTGTAGATAATATACTAGTTGATAATAAAATAATAGTAACATATAAAAAAACCATTTACTTAAATATAGGTATTTGTCTTATATAGAATAGATCATTCCTCAAAATAAAATATCGTTATATATTATATGGAAGACGAGATAGTAAGTAAGGAGAGAATTACACTTGGTGAAAGCACAAGCCGTTATGAGTTATAATTAATTCAAATAAATAATAAAAATAATTAATATGATGACGATAATAATAATAATAATAATAATAATAATAATAATAATAATAATAATAATAATAATAATAATAATAATAATAATAATAATAATAATAATAATAATAATAATAATAATAATAATAATTAAAATTTTAAATATTTTGACATACATTCCAATAAACAATGCTTGAATGGAGGGAATAATTTTACTTTTAATATAATGCGTCGGCCCATTATATTTCTGCTATACTTAATATGATAATCTCTAAAATTCTGATATAATACTTTGCATAGAGTTGAATTTTCTGATGCATATAAAGAAACACGGCTATCAAATTTCCGTAAATTAAGCATCCAGATTAAGTCACCATTAGCTTGGCAAATACAAGATTTCTAAATATGGTAATTTATGTGATTTTCTCATATAGAAAAGATGGAATCTTGACCATCTGATTATCACGTACCAACCTCAAAATATGATGTCAAACTCAAAATACGATTTCTAAATATGGTAATTTTATTCTCATAATTGAGAATGATATACGATGAAGAATAATATTATGTTCTTTTACCGAATTGAATTCTGATTGTCAAACTCATTTTGCATCAATATCTTACAAGATTTGATGATTAAGTTATATTTGGCATCAATCTCCCATTATAAAAAAGAGGTTACCATGGCTCGGTAATTTGCATAACCCAAACAAAGCTTTTCTTCCACCTTTTCTCTCCTCTCCTCGCTCGTTGTCTTCCTCTGCTATTACTACTTTTCCAAGTGGCCGATGGCTTCCTTCAAGGGTATTGGTGCAAGCAAATATATTAGATATTATTTTTTATTTCTTGAATCTTTTTGTTTTCTTCAGTTCTTGTTAAACTAACAAATGCACCGTATCATCAATTTTCTACATCAATTTCCCGTTATAAATTTTCTACATCAAGGTTAACACGGTTTGGTAATTAATTTGCATGTCCCGAAGCTTTTCCTTTCAACTTTTCCTCTGCTATTACTTTGCTGTTACTTTCCCAAGTGGCTGATGGCTTCCTTCAAGGGTATTTGGTGCATATATATTAGATATTAATTTTTATTTCTTACATAATTTTTTCTTCAGTTCTTGTTAAACTAACAAATGCACCATGTCCATGAATTTTCTATATTTTAACTTTTTTTTTCTGCTTACATGTAGATTGTGACGGATTAAACATTATTCCGAACAGCATAGTTTCCAAGCAAGGCGATGGAAATTATCGCACTTTGGAAGAAGCTGTGAAGAGAATTCCTAATAATTTTTTAGGAAAATTTGTGATATACGTAAAAGCTGGAATTTACGATGAAAATATCGTCATGATGAGATCCAATATCACTATAGTGGGGGATGGTCAAGGAAGAACTATTCTTCGTAGTCAATGCAATCAAAGTTCTGGGTACGGCATTAAAGATTCTGCAGCATTAGGTAATTGGCACACACTAATTTTTTATTTCATTTTTCCATTTATGGACATACGTTGATTCAATCTATCCACAATGCAGCAATCCTCGGTGATAATTGCATTCTCAAATGTATAACATTTGAGTAATATTTCTCACGATGATAAAGGTCAGGCCGTGGCCTTACGAACTGAAGGCGACTTGAATGTTTTCTACAAATGCGAATTCAAGGGCTACCAAGACACCTTATTTGTGAACGGTAAGAAGAACAAGGACAAGAGAATAGGTAGACATTTCTTTAGGGAATGTCACATTTCAGGTACCATCGACTTTATCTTCGGGGATGCACAGGTGTTACAAAAGTGTCACATCGTATTTCGGATGGACCTAAAATTTTGGTATAGTCATGGACCTAAAATTTATACTGCAAGAATTTGATTTATTCGGTTCTAGAAAATTTATACTTCAAGAGTTTCTTAGTCATCTCATATAAGATGGCATATCAGAATCATCTCATATAGAAAATATCTATGATGCATGTAATGATCCAACGAAACAAAGTTCTGAGTATAGTCGATCAAATAGTTAATCTCTTTGTGGCCATTTTAGCCTATGAATCGTTGTATATTTTGTAGGATTTACTGGTGGAGCTATAAGAGATTGGTCTGGAGCAAAAGGAGTTGGTAACTACAATGTCAATGTCAGGGCATCATGCGCCAAAGCAGGATCAAGCATTTGCGATAATCTAGTAATATATGTGAACTGGGATGGGATTCACTTAATTGAGGCTGCTTACAAACTCATTGTTTATGCCAATCCATCCATTATTTAATCCAAGCATCATCAACTCTATACGATGCTTACAATTTCTTTTTATTATTCTTTTGTTGACATGTATAAATTTAAGGTACGAATTAGAGGGGTAATATGAAGCTTTGTGCATGACACTTCTCATATTTTTTAAACATTACTTTTGTAATGAATCAGGGAGGAATACGAAGTTATGTGGCTGAAATCTTTTCTTCATCTCAATTTTTATTGTCTAATGTCTGTGCATTTTGAAATTCATAAATTGACTACTAATATATTGTTGGAGATAAATATATAACGAGGACCAGCTTGTTAATGTTTATAAAGATGCTATTAGGGATCAACCTCTAGGTTCCTAAAAGTATATTATTAGGAATCAATTTTTTAGCATCAATTACTTAATTTTTTTGTTGCTAAAACTATTTTGATTTGAGACCAAAAGTAATTATTAGAGACCATTGCATGATTTTATAGGGACTAATTAATAAATTAGTGTTTAAAAGTGATACCTTTAAGATCCAATATAATTTTTTTGTTCCCAAAACTTTTAAGACCAACTTCTAAGAACCAATGGGGGTCAAGAAGATTTTTGTCCCAAAAAGAAATAGGGGCCAAAATTGATGATTTTGAAACCAAAATTTTTTGTCCCTATAAACATATTTTGTTGTAGTGTGCTCAACTTACTTAAAAAATAAAAATAAAAACCTTTATACAATTACATACTTGTATGCAAATGCATCTACACATAACTTTTCTTTTTCCTATAATTAAAATCTTCAAAGTCTCTTAATTTTTCTTGGGTATTACCTATATTTAATTGAATCAACTGATATTGATAGACATTTTTGTAACTACAACTGTATCAATACATAATTGAGAAAAAAAACTATTGATGATTAAATGCATATAAAATCTTTCTCCTTTTTCAGTTTTTGATTATTTTGTTTGTAAAATTTAAAACATGTATAATGTCAAAATCATCTTATTAATATGAAAATAAAGAGAAAAAAGAGTACATAGATGAATAAAAATGAAAAAAAAATAGTTTACTTATTTTTTTATTTTAATTGCTTGTCAAAATCATGCATAATCGTAAAATCAACTTATTAATAATGATCATACATCAACTAAATTACGGATACTATCGAAATATAGTTTATTTATTTTTTGATTTTAGTTTCTTATTCAACCAAATTTCTTTTAGTCGAAACTCATCGGTATCTAAGGCTGCTAGCACACGACTAATCTGGTGTTCAAATGAAAATGATATGAATAAATCATGAGTCTAAAAATCGAACTACTTTTAAATTCTATTCTCATGGCAAATAATTAGTCCTTCACACAAATAAATCTATATCAAATAAGCAGTCCCAAGTGTATGTTTCATCCTCTACAAAAAAAGCAGTCCCAATCTGTTATATAGAAATCTGTTTATCAATCTATGAAGCTATTTATTAGGGAGTGAAGACAAAGGCAGTGCAACACAAAGATGGCATCATTAATACTAATCTCAGACCGTTTTATGCTGAAGCTGATCCGCAAGGTTCAAAGCTCCTCCTCAACTTACTAATTGATTAAACGAAGTACATCTCTTGCAGTTGTAGGAGGTTCAGACTATTTTTGTAATTGTATGTTTGGATAAATACTGATAGTGCCATATACGAAGTGGAAAGCATGACTTTTGCAGCAGTAGAATATATATCTAGCTATCTAGAGGCACAAAACTCTGCTGCTCGCCAACAGTCAGCTCATCGATCATCAGGGTTAAATGTATATATAAGCTACCGGCAGTAGCTTCCAATTCATGCATGCTGCAGATCAAAACTTATAGAAATTAAATGCCCAATAAATCAACTGTCATGCATGGCATTGGCAATACCAACCACTTCATGAACTTAATCAAATTAGGCCGTGTCGACACACTGAACTATATATATATATATATATATATATATATATATATATATATATATATATATATATATATATAGTCAAGAGAAGAGAAACGAACGTTATGGCATTTTTCCATTTCCTAAGCACACTTGGTGAAAGCACAAGTCGTTATGAGTCTAATTAATTCAAATAAATAATAATAACAATTAATACGACGACGACGACGACGATGATGATGATAATAATAATAATTATTATTATTGTTATTATTATTATTAAAATTTTAAATATTTTGACATACATTCCAATAAACAATGCTTATATGGAGGGAATAATTTTACTTTTAATATAATGCCTCGGCCCATTATATTTCTGCTATACTTAATATGATAATCTCTAAAAAAAAATTCTGATATAATATTTTGCATGGAGTTGAATTTTCTGATGCATATAAAGGAACACGGCTATCAAATTTCCGTAAATTAAGCATCCAGATTAAGTCACCATTAGCTTGGCAAATACAAGATTTCTAAATATGGTAATTTTTGTGATTTTCTCATATAGAAAAGATGGAATCTTGACCATCTGATTATCACGTACCAACCTCAAAATATGATGTCAAACTCAAAATACGATTTCTAAATATGGTAATTTTATTCTCATAATTGAGAATGATATACGATGAAGAATAATATTATGTTCTTTTACCGAATTGAATTCTGATTGTCAAACTCATTTTGCATCAATATCTTACAAGATTTGATAATTAAGTTATATTTGGCATCAATCTCTCATTATAAAAAAGAGGTTATCATGGCTCGGTAATTTGCATAACCCAAACAAAGCTTTTCTTCCACCTTTTCTCTCCTCTCCTCGCTCGTTGTCTTCCTCTGCTATTACTACTTTTCCAAGTGGCCGATGGCTTCCTTCAAGGGTATTGGTGCAAGCAAATATATTAGATATTATTTTTTATTTCTTGAATCTTTTTGTTTTCTTCAGTTCTTGTTAAACTAACAAATGCACCGTATCATCAATTTTCTACATCAATTTCCCGTTATAAATTTTCTACATCAAGGTTAACACGGTTTGGTAATTAATTTGCATGTCCCGAAGCTTTTCCTTTCAACTTTTCCTCTGCTATTATTTTGCTGTTACTTTCCCAAGTGGCTGATGGCTTCCTTCAAGGGTATTTGGTGCATATATATTAGATATTAATTTTTATTTCTTACATAATTTTTTCTTCAGTTCTTGTTAAACTAACAAATGCACCATGTCCATGAATTTTCTATATTTTAACTTTTTTTTTCTGCTTACATGTAGATTGTGACGGATTAAACATTATTCCGAACAGCATAGTTTCCAAGCAAGGCGATGGAAATTATCGCACTTTGGAAGAAGCTGTGAAGAGAATTCCTAATAATTTTTTAGGAAAATTTGTGATATACGTAAAAGCTGGAATTTACGATGAAAATATCGTCATGATGAGATCCAATATCACTATAGTTGGGGATGGTCAAGGAAGAACTATTCTTCGCAGTCAACGCAATCAAAGTTCTGGGTACGGCATTAAAGATTCTGCAGCATTAGGTAATTGGCACACACTAATTTTTTATTTCATTTTTCCATTTATGGACATATGTTGATTCAATCTATCCACAATGCAGCAATCCTCGGTGATAATTGCATTCTCAAATGTATAACATTTGAGAATATTTCTCACGATGATAAAGGTCAGGCCGTGGCCTTACGAACTGAAGGCGACTTGAATGTTTTCTACAAATGCGAATTCAAGGGCTACCAAGACACCTTATTTGTGAACGGTAAGAAGAACAAGGACAAGAGAATAGGTAGACATTTCTTTAGGGAATGTCACATTTCAGGTACCATCGACTTTATCTTCGGGGATGCACAAATGGTGTTGCAAAAGTGTCACATCGTATTTCGGAAGTCAAGTCACGACGGGAAAACGAATGTGATCACGGCCTCCGGCAGAGAGGACATGGAAAATAACACAGGCATAGTGATCCAATGTTGTGATATTGCGGCTGAGTTCCAAATGGGCTCGCATAAGGGTTACTTAGGACGGACGTGGAAGAAATATTCAAGAGTGATCGTGATGAAGACCAGCATTGCAGATGTCATAACTCCACTCGGTTGGACGCTAATGGCTAATAAAGAAGACCACTCAAAGACTGCAGAGTACATGGAGTACAACAACAGCGGACTTGGTTCGTCTACGAGCGGACGCATCAAGTGGCCAAAATACAAAGCGACGAGAAATCCAGTCGATGTGCAACCTTTCACTGTGGAGTTGTTCATCAATGGAAATGAATGGCTTCCTGCTACCGGAGTCCCTTTTGACGTGGGGTTGAATTGTTAGCTACGATAAGACGATAAGTAAGACCAGCACATGTTATCCAAGTCATGCATGCATGGATGTTATTAGTTTGCTTCCTCAATAATGGCATTAGGCCCCTACTGTGAGTTATATTTAAGTGTTTTAATTTAGTATGTCAAGAACTTGTTTTTATTATTAATATTATCCATGTCGGATGGCTTTTATATATTCTCTCTTTTTATTTCAACGGTCTGGTCATTAATTAGTTATGTTATAAGACTTAGCAATGGACACTAGCTATTCATTGATTTACACATCAATTTGGTAAACACCTTTTTATATATAATAATTGCTTATCCCTTATTTTTCTTCTCCTTATAAATGTCATTAATTCAAAAAATAAAAAATAATTCTAAATATTCCTGTGATTCATTAAAAACATTTAGGAACATGTTTAAGAAAACTAAGTGTGTAATTTTTTGTATGTCAATTAATTATAAGAAAAGTAAATTATAAATATAAAAGCAAACATTTTATCTGTTCTTATCAAGATTGAAGAAAGAGCGTCCCCAAAACGTACATTATCATTGTAGATAGGAAATTTGATGTAATTCTGGATTTTCCAATTAGCAATAATAATAATAATAATAATAATAATAATAATAATAATAATAATAATAATAATAATAATAATAATAATAATAATAATAATAATAATAATAATAATATTTGTGACATGGTTATTATTATTATTATTACCCTAATCGTCATGGTTATATATGGATTTTAATATTACCATAATCTTTATTATATATGTATTCATGTACAGTGAGACATGGCATATGAAAAAAAATATGCATATTAATAAATAAAGGAATATGATATGTTAAAAATGTGCAAAAATTAACATTTTAATAGTTAAATTTCATCAAAATTTTGTTACACTTATATATAATATATATAACTATTAAAAAATAATTTATTGATTAACAACATGAACTTCAAACTATGCCACTATAATAAAATTAACATTTAGAGACTATACCAATCATAATTAACTCTTCAAAAAATATTTATTTGGGACCGATGAAAAATTAGACCCAAATTCTTCCTTATTTTAGAGACGAAAATTTAATTTATTTCGAATACAAATGTTATGAGGACCAATAATAATTTTTCATAAACATTGATTTCAGGGACTAATCACAATGTTGATCCCGAAAGATAAATTATAGGGACCGATTTCGGCGGTTCCGGAAAATCTAGTTTTTTTAATCTGATTTGCCTCATTTCATTCTGCTCTAACTCCTGCACTCCCTCTCTCAGAAAACCCACAGCGAAGGTAGCGCCTCATTTCAATGGTCGAGCCGCCGTGGACACCCCAACCAGCCGCAGCCTTCGGAGTGGTTGCCGACAATCGTGGAGCAGAACGCTAGCCGGGTAGAGTAGCCGCTCTCCCTCCGTATCAACAAGGAGAAGAAGAAGCGATCGGGAGCAGCTGAGATGGTGGAGGCGGGCGAATTGGCCTGCTGCTCCATGAAGAAGGCCTTTTCCTCCACGGTGTTCATCGTACGCGAGCTCCAGCCCTCTAACTCCGGTGGGTCCTATTCTACGAGGACCCCAGAGGATCTTGGACAGGATCCAGCAAGAGATTAACTCCTCCTTTCGTTTGGCTCTTCCAGGTCTTCTCCTGCATGCCCACCTCCGTCATGCTCCTCCTAGCAAACTTCACCATCTACTCCAAAATCATGAGATCACTAGGGTAAAATCATGCTCCTCCGCAGGTTATGCAGGTGCTCCTGCTTTTCACCCACCGCCAGCACCTGTTTGGAGATCACCCGGGTAAAATCATGAGCCCTATGCATTTTATTTTTCCTTGTGGTACCAATATTAGTTTGATATGTGATCCATAATTTGTTCAAAATTTGAAGCTTTCCATGAGGTAAGAAATTTCGACTAGTCCCCGAATTCCAAAAGCAAACAGACTTTAATTTTTTTTTCTTGCATATTTCTAGCTCTTCCTCATGAAGCGCGGCGGAGAAGAGATTTATGTTGGTCAACTGGGTCGACAGTCTCTCATCTGATCAAATATTTTGAGGTGAGACAACAACAACTGAAAATAGTGCAGCTGCTAATTTTCCACATGATACGATAACAAGAGGTCAGTAATTAACTCAAATTATTGTCGAAATTTTCTTAAGGGAGACGAAGGTGACCCTAAGATCAAAGATGGTTACAATCCTGCAACATGGATGCTGGAAGTGACCACACAGTCTCAAGAAGAGCTTTTGGGGGTTAACTTCATTGAAATACCCCCTCAAAAAAAAACTTCATTGAAATATATAGAAACTCTGAACTATATCAGTGAGTAGCATTGGTTTATGAATCGAAAAGACTTAGCACAGTCCTCTTTTCTCATAATTCATATGCTGCGACATTGTATTAATTTTATCTCACAAACGAATGGTCTTATTCAGGAGAAACAAGAGCCTGATTAAGGAACTCAATGTTCCTCCTCCTAGTTCCAGAGATCTGCACTTCCCGACCAAATATTCATAGCCTTTTGTAGTGCAATGCATGGCCTGCCTCTGGTCATACTGGAGGAATCCTCCATACGCCGCCGCAAGGTTCTTCTTCACAACATTCATAGTGTTAATGTTCGGCTTGGTATTCTGGAACCTCGTATATCCGATCTCGGTCATGAGAGCTTCTGATCAGCTTAACTATGAAATCATAAGGTCTAAGTGCACTAGCGGAATTACAGATCGACGAAGTAAGATTTGTTCAACACAATGGGATCCATGTATTCTGCTGTACTATTCATCGAGATACAGAACTGTTCGTCTATTCAGCCAGTGGTCTCCATTGAACGCACCGTCGTCTACTACAGGGAGAGAGCAGCTGGGATGTATTTAGCTTTACCATATGCCTTCGGACAAGTAAGCCTTTCTGCAGTTTAATTGTCACATAAGTTCCATGCTCGTGTCTTGACAAAACCATGACATCACTGCCGGCTTTGACTCCAGCCTTGTGACGCAAGTCGCTATCGGGTTCCCATACGTCTTTTTTTTCAGCTTTGCTTGCGCATGGTGAAAACTTGAGATGCTATTTGTCATCTGACTAGATCTTGTTGTGTTTGTGTGGGGGCCCCAAAGATCTATGATGGATTTGGTACAACAGCATTAAGCTTTATGCAAGTAAGAAGCAAGCAAATCATGCTCTCCCTACATGTTTCTTTTTTTCCTTTCCTTCATATATACTTTTCTTCTCTTTTGTTGTTGATGTTTGGGTCTTTTGAATGCATGATCCAAGGAAGTTCTTGTGAACTGATGATTTTTGATGCAGCAAGTCAGTATCCTCCTTTTTGTTGCCTTTGAATATTATAAATCGCATTAAATTTTTTATGTCCCTTTCCATTCAGTACACTTTATATAATCACATTCAAGTGGCATTTTATTATATAGTTTTACTGTTGCTTAATTAAATTGATGGAGAAAATAAATCCTTCTCTCTATATTTTTATTAGTAGTGTTTTTATTAGTTTTTTAATGATAGTTTCCATTTTGATCATGAACATTTGAATGTAGGAATATGTAATTAAAATTTATTTGTGTACTTGAGATAACTTCCATTGTAGAGGAAGTATCCCTGGACAAGGATCACATATGCAGAAGACTACGACCCAGTAATCCATTTTGTGGTCAATCCAAGAAAATATGATGAGCTCTGTTATACTTGTCCCTAACTAGAATTCGTGCATCATAATACTGCTCTGCCTTAGGTATAGTCATGGACCTAAAATTTTGGTTAGCAGATGGCCACTTTGTTAACTGCAAGAATTTGATTTATTTGGTTTTAGAAAATTTATACTTCAAGAGTTTCTTAGTCATCTCATATAAGATGACATATCAGAATCATCTCATATAGAAAATATCTATGATGCATGTAATGATCCAACGAAACAAAGTTATGAGTATAGTCGATCAAATAGTTAACCTCTTTGTGGCCACTTGAGCCTATGAATCATTGTATATTTTGTAGGATTTATTGGTGGAGCTCTAAGAGATTGGTTTGGAGCAAAAGGAGTTGGTAACTACAATGTCAATGTCAGGGCATCATGCGCCAAAGCAGGATCAAGCATTTGCAATGATCCAATAATATATGTGAACTGGGATGGGATTCACTTAATTGAGGCTGCTTACAAACTCATTGTTTATGACAATCCATCCATTATTTAATCCAAGCATCATCAACTCTATACGATGCTTACAATTTCTTTTTATTATTCTTTTGTTGACATGTATAAATTTAAGGTACTAATTAGAGGGGTAATATGAAGCTTCGTTCATGACACTTCTCATATTTTTTAAACATTACTTTTGTAATGAATCAGGGAGGTTAAAAATCAGGGAGGTTAAATTATTTTTTTTATTTTAATTGCTTGTCAAAATCATGCATAATCGTAAAATCAACTTATTAATAAGATCATACATCAACTAAATTATGGATAGTATCGAAATATAGTTTATTTATTTTTTGATTTTAGTTTTTTGTTCAGACAAATTTCATGAACAATGTCATGAAGCGACACACTACAAGAAAGTGCATTATTAAAGAAGGGAAATCCGGTCGCTATTATTAAAATTTCTATCGTTATTGGTCATTAACGACCAGCATTTTCCGTTGTCACCGGTCGTTGTAGATGCCGCCATTAAAAGTCAATAACGATGGTTTAGAGGCGTCGGTCGTTAAAGGTCATTAACGACCATAAATAATTCGGTCGTTAAAACCATTTAAGGACCATTTAGTTGATCGTTAAACATGTTAGTGGCCAGCACTACCTTCGGTGTTAATACTCTTCAACGACTAGTAATCCGATCGTTAAAAATCATCAACGACCATAAATAGTCCCGTCGTTAAATCCACATAATGACCATTTAGTTGGTCGTTAAATGCATTAATGGCCATCAATATCTTTGTCGATAATCTTTAGCGGCTAGTAATTCGATCGTTAAAGGTCATCAACGACCATAAATAATCCGACCATTAAATATATATAATAACCATTTAGTTGATCGTTAAATGCATTAGTGACCATCAATATTTTTGTCATTGATAATTTTCAACGACATTCTGATCACTACCATCAACCACGTTAATACTTTTTAAAGAAAGCAACCTTAGTCTTAAATATATCAATGACTAGCTATATTGTGATAATTAAAAATGTTATTATGTTGATCGTAAAACATCTTCTCCAACTAGAAAAAATGGCTGATAAATATAATTTAATGACAAATTATATAATCGTTAAGAGCATTAACTATTATTATTATTACTATCTTTAATATCTTCCTAGAAATTGATCAATCAACGTAATATACTAAACATATTTGTAGTACATTTTAACATGGACTTTATCACACATTGTTTTAAATGATACATGATCCACAAAACATTTTCTCGACGATTGTTCAACTAAAATAAATGATACGTGGACTTTATCACACATTGTTTTAAATGATACATTATCCACAAAACATTTTCTCGACGATTGTTCAACTAAAATAAACTCAAAAGCTATAACACAAAAGTTAAATTAATTTGTCACAATGGAGTGTTCATATTAACAATTTAAGAAAGAACAATTATCCAAGCAAACAGATGTTCATAATTGTGAAAAGGAATAACATTTAGCATCCAAATTTTCTAAGCCGTTAGTCTTGTTCATTCCCTCCAAAGAAATGCTAACATGGTTCTAAAAACAAAGTAGCTAGTTTGAGATGTGCATTGCATCTCTTTGTTTTCATATCTTCAAAATCTGTAAAGTTGACAAAATACATAAGATTTTTTTAATAAATATGCAGCGATTGTTGATTAACAACAAACTGAAAAGCAAGAAATGATTCTCAAAGCAGAGATGAGAGAAGCAAGAAGCATGATTCTATATGAAAGGTGAAGAATTTATAGAAGAGGCCTCTTATACAACTACAAGTAAATAGAGAAACTACAAGAAGTTATTATGAAGGCCCTGCATGCATATATGCACATGCACAAATAATACTTGATGAATGAACACAATATATATTTGCAAAATGAGGCAACTAGCTGCAGGAATATAGTTTTGTACTTCCCATGTATCATTTTATTGAATAATGTATGACATGAAGATATTGAGAAGACTAAGACCAAAAAATAAAAAGTTGCATAAAGATTTAAAAAGGTGCCAATCATCAAACTAACTTCATGGTTACTAGCAAGTAGAACCATGTTGCATCTCCAAACCATACATAAAGATAAGAGGCATTGACACTTTAGAGTCTCCTCTCAATTATATGAGTACAACTGATAATGTTGTATGGAGATGCTAGTTGCTTTGTACTGATCAATCTACAAAGAGTCTGAGAATCCAATTAAAGTTCAAGATGTTAACAGTCCCACCTGCATGGTCAAATATTGAATCAAAGTCATCAGACATATGCTCAACTGATTTCACCTTAATGGAGAAAGAATATTTTGCAATGGAAGTTCTAAACTTGTTTGTAGAAATAAGTGCGTCGATGACTTCTAAACTCTTTGAAAATCAGTATGTCATATCACAAGATATTGAATTTGTTGTTCAAATAAATTCACTGGATGATAAGTTTTGATAATCTAGAGGTATTGGTATGGATGGTGGACATGGGACAGATACAGGACGAGAGAATCCAGATAATTTAGTCTAAATCACCTTATTTTCCGGCACTTATCTAAAAAAAGAGAATGCACAGACCAAACTCTTCCTTTTGAATAATTTAAACATCTAAAATTTGGACCTTATGTTGCAAAATCATAGACATTATCAAAATTTAAAACATCTAAAAGTTAGCCCAAAAATAGAATGTATCACCTCAAGATGTTTGGAACACCCATTGGTCAATTGACATATTTCAAGAGGTTTATAAGACAATGAAATCCAAGTTTGATATTGAAGGAATATGGTAAAACTATGACAGAGGGCTTTATGTTCCATCTTAGAGAGCTCATACAATTTTTTTTTACAGGTATGAACATCGATATAGTTGCTTATGATATGTTATGGACAGAATATTGAAAAGAAAATAAAGGGAACAAAAACACATGAAATTGAAACATAAGATGAGAAAACAAATGTGTAAAACCTTCCTAAGAGACTTCTTGAATAAAATATCATGAATATGTTGTTGATGCCATAATTGTTGACCACATGCAATCTCACATGTTGACATAAGGCAAATTCTAAGTCTAACGGGGGACACATGTTTCGTACCATTGATGACTAGAAAACTTCAAAAGAAAAATAAAAAAAAATCATAGGAAACTAAACATATCATGCTAGTTAAAGATATATACATTTGATTAATGATATTTGATTTTTCATTCATTATATATCAAATCATAATTAAATAATATTCACAATATTTTCTTTCTTTCTCCGATTTATCAATTCTTCTAATAAATTTATTTATTTTAACATACAACAATATCTTAACTAATCTTATTCATAACCACATAATGAATTTTTTTAAAAAAATTCATTAACCTTGAAAATCTTTACAATATTATAATAATTTCAATGTTGATATTTTATATTTTTTTTGTAATCATGAGAGAAATAATAAAAATAAAATATACCCTTTTGAAAATGAATTGTAAAATATGTTTGATATTTGTCGAAATGTATATATCACCTGCTGATCCAGAGCATTCCAGTTCCTCTGCGCCAGTGTCCTTGCAGGAAGCTTGGGTTGAGCATGCACATTTCCAGCACCAGAGTGGACGCCATCGAAATTTCTCGACAGCTCCTTTGGGACCACTAGAAGCAGCGGCAGCGGCATCGGCGACAACTCAGGAGGACTCTGCCATCCAACTTGTCCACCTCCTCATCAGCCATGGTGAATCGTTCCAATGCGGTGAAATGATCTTCGCTGCAATCGTTGCAAATATCCTGGACAAATTACGGGTTGTCCTCACGAGGTAAACTTCGATTTCCGCATCTGAAAGGTCGTCGGGTGCTTTGTGGATGCGTTGTGCCATCGTTTCTACTCACCGTCCGAGACGGCCGAAGCTCATAAAGATGCCGCTACAGTTGCAACAAGGGAAAGAGAAAGTAAATAGAAGAATTAAAGAAGACTCACAAATATCTCTCCTCTTCATGACCACGAGATTCAATAGAAAACTGACAAGGGACAAAAATTTGGAAAACAAATAGAGAAAAAAGAGGGCACAACTGGGAGGACGTTGGAAGGGGATGTGCTTACCGAAAGATCCACAGCAATGGCCTATGGACAGATTATGTTTATTAATGGACAGATCCACTATGTTTATTAATTGCTTAAACCGCTGTTGAACTATAATAAATTTTTACGTCTAATCCTAATATATGAATTTACTATAGGACGTTTTAAATTATATCATAATTTTTAGTCCATCCGTCTAATTCTATTAACTTTCTATTTTTTTCAGTTTTTTATATTTATTAAGGAACGTAAACCACCCTTCTTCTCTCGTTTAATCTTTAAAAATTTAAAATAATATATAAAAAATAAAGGAACGCTTTTATCCCTCGTTGGCACCGACGACGCTTTTATCTTTTAATATTATTTTAAATTTTTAAAAATTAAATGAAAGAAGAATTTTAATTTAGTCTTTTAATAAATAGGAAAAGATCTATATCAATAAATTGATTTTGTGCATGTTTCATCAAATAATTAGTCCTTCACACAAATAAATCTATATCAAATAAGCTGTCCCAAGTGTATGTTTCATCCTCTACAAAAAAAGATAATGTTACCGGTGCATGTAGGAATTATCCAAACCCCATTTGAATGAAGCACCCAAAATAAATTAGGTCTTAATTTGGATAAATTTTCCAAATAATCGAGTTTGGTATTATATAGAAATCTGTTAATCAATCTGTTATATAGAAAGAGTCTGTTTGCTATTATATAGAAATCTGTTTATCAATCTATGCAGCTATTTATTAGGGAGTGAAGACAAAAGCAGTGCAACACAAAGATGGCATCATTAATACTAATCTCAGACCGTTTTATGCAGAAGCTGATCCGCAAGGTTCAAAGCTCCTCCCACTACTAGAAAAACACGGATTACCGACGGTCCGGACCGTCGGTAATCAGCCCGAAAACCGTCGATAACGCAATTACCGACGGTTTTTCAGTCGGAATCGATCCGTCGAAAAAATGCTCGTCGCAAACGGATTTGCGACGGTTGAAAAATTTCGTCGAAAATATCGACGGTTCTGGCCGTCGGAACAGTCCCCGGCGGTTCGACCCGTCGAAATTTTCTGACGGTTTCAACCGCCGAAAAAGTCCCCGGCGGTTCGAACCGTCGATATTTCCGACGGTTGCAACTGCCGAAAAAGGCCTGCGGTCCGAACCGTCGAAATTTCCGACGGTTGCAACCGCCGAAAAAGGCCGGCTGTCCGAACCGTCAAAATTTCCGACGGTTGCAACCGCCGAAAAAGGCCGGCGGTTCGAGCCGTCGCAACTTTTTGACGGTCGCAACTGTCGAAACTTTGGACGGACGTCGCAACCGTCAATCTTTAGACGGTCGCAACCGTCGCAAATAATTTTTTAAATATAAAAAATATTAGCGGCCGGATCCGCCGCCAGGCGGCCGGATCCCTACGCTGATCCGGGCGCTGGAGGCCGGAACCGGCCCGCCTGGCGGCTGCCCGCTGGAGGCCGGAACCAGCCGCCCGCTGGAGGCCGGAACCGACCGCTGGAGGCCGGAACCGGCCGCCAGTCGGCCGATCAGCGGCTGGGGGCCGGATCCGAACGGCCACGGCCGGATCTGGCCGACAGCAGAGAGAGAGACGCCGGCGCGGAGCGGGAGAGAGAGAGATACGCCGGCGCGGGAGAGGGTCGCCGGTGCGGGAGAGGGTCGCCGGCGTCCGGCGTGGGAGGGTCGCCGGCGTCCGGCGCGCGTGAGAGGGTGCTCGCGGCCGGGAGAGAGAGAGAGAGGAGGGAGAGAGAGAGGAGTGGAGGGAGGAGGGAGAGAGAGAAGAGGGAGGAGGAATATATATAAAGGGAAAAAGTGGAAAGAAAGCGGGAAAAGGGAAAAAAAAGCGGGATAACGAAATTTTAATTACCCATGGTTTCGGCCGTCGAAAATGTAAATATTAAATATTTTATAATTACCGACGATTGTGACCATCGAAAATATATTTAGTTATATATAATATTTATTTTTTATTTTACCGACGGTTTGAACCGTCGGTAATCGTTATCGATGGTCCAAACCGACGGTAATTGCGACGGTTTGGACCGACGGTAATTGCGACGGTTTGGACCGTCGCTAGTTATATTAATAAAATACTCTTTATATGATATTATTATACATTTACTGACGGTTACGACCTTCGGAAATTGCGGCGGATTTTGCGACGGATGGATATCCGTCGGAAATATCGACGTTCCAAATCGTCGAAAAATTAAATACTAATATAATAAATTATATAATTAATTTTTTTATTTCCGACGGTCGTGACCGTCGGAAAATCCGTCAAAATAATTTTATAATAATATTAAAAATACATAATTTAATTTTTTTTATTTCCGACGGTCTAACCGTCGAAAAAGTCATCGGAAATTGCGACGGATGGATATCCGTCGAAAATATCGACGTTCCTAATCGTCGAAAAATTAAATAATAATATAAATTATTTCCGACGGTCATAACCGTCGAAAAATGCGTCGGAAATGGAACCGTCGAAAAATCCGTTGCAAATTGCGACGGATTTAAAACCGTCGGAAATTATCCGTCGGAAAATCGGAAAATCCGTTGGATCCTCAACTTACTAATTGATTAAACGAAGTACATCTCTTGCAGTTGTAGGAGGTTCAGACTATTTTTGTAATTGTATGTTTGGATAAATACTGATAGTGCCATATACGAAGTGGAAAGCATGACTTTTGCAGCAGTAGAATATATATCTAGCTATCTAGAGGCACAAAACTCTGCTGCTCGCCAACACTCTCCCATTATAAAAAAGAGGTTACCATGGCTCGATAATTTGCATAACCCAAACAAAGCTTTTCTTCCACCTTTTCTCTCCTCGCTCATTGTCTTCCTCTGCTATTAGTTTTCCAAGACGATGCTTTGTGGATGCGTTGTGCCATCGTTTCTACTCACCGTCCGAGACGGCCGAAGCTCATAAAGATGCCGCTATGGTTGCAACAAGGGAAAGAGAAAGTAAATAGAGGAATTAAAGAAGACTTACAAATATCTCTCCTCTTCATGACCATGAGATTCAATAGAAAACTGACAAGGGACAAAAATTTGGAAAACAAATAGAGAAAAAAGAGGGCACAACTGGGAGGACGTTGGGAGGGGATGTGCTTACCGAAAGATCCACAGCAATCACTACAAGAAAATCGCGATTTTTCGACGGATAATTTTCGACTGTTCTAAATCCGTCGTAATTTGCGACGGATTTTTCGACGGTTCCATTTCCGACGGATTTTTCGACGGTTATGACCGTCGGAAATAATTTATATTATTATTTAATTTTTCGATGATTAGGAACGTCAATATTTCCGACGGATATCCATTCGTCGCAATTTCCGATGACTTTTCCGACGGTTACGATCGTCGGAAATAAAAAATTAAATTATGTATTTTTTATATTATTATTAAATTTTTTTGACGGATTTTCCGACGGTCACGACCGTCGAAAATAAAAAAATTAATTATATAATTTATTATATTATTATTTAATTTTTTGACGATTAGGAACGTCGATATTTCCGACGGATATCCATTCGTCGCAAAATCCGCCGCAATTTCTGAAGGTCGTAACCGTCGGTAAATGTATAATAATATCATATAAAGAGTATTTTATTAATATAACTAGCGACGGTCCAAACCGTCGCAATTACCGACGGTTTGGACCATCGGTAACGATTACCGACGGTTCAAACCGTCGGTAAAATAAAAAATAAACATTATATATTTAATATTAAATAAACATTAAATATATTTTCGACGGTCACAACCGTCGGTAATTATAAAAATATTTAATATTTACGTTTTCGATGGCTGAAACCGTCGATAATTAAAATTTCGTTATCTCGCTTTTTTTTCCCTTTTCCCGCTTTTTTTTCCCTTTTCCCGCTTTCTTTCCACTTTTTCCCTTTATATATATTCCTCCTCCTCCCTCTTCTCTCTCTCCCTCCTCCCTCCTCCCTCCACTCCTCTCTCTCTCCCTCCTCTCCTCTCTCTCTCCCGACCGCGAGCACCCTCTCCCGCGCCGGACGCCGGCGACCCTCTCCCGCACCGGCGACCATCTCCCGCGCCGGCATCTCTCTCTTTCCCGCTCCGCGCTGGCATCTCTCTCTACGGCAAAAGGCCGCTGTCGGCCGGATCCGGCCTCCAGTGGACAGATCGGCTGCCAGGTATCCAGCCTCCAGCGGCTGGATCGGCCGCCAGGCGGCTGGATCGGCTGCCAGGCGTCCGGATCGGTCGTCGGGCGTTCGGATCCGGCCCCAGCGGCCAGAACTGGCCGAAGCCCGATCCGGCCGCTAATTTTTTTTATATTTAAAAATTATTTGCGACGGTTGCGACCGTCAAAAGTGGTTGCGATGCCCATCCAAAGTTGCGACCGTCGAAAAGTTGCGATGGCTCGAACCGCCGGCCTTTTCCGACGGTTGTAACAGTCGGAAATTTTGACGGTTCGGACCGCCGGCCTTTTCCGGCGGTTGCAACCGTCGGAAATTTCGACGGTTCGGACCGTCGGGGATTTTCCGGCGGTTGCAACCGTCGGAAAATTTCGACGGTTCGAACCGCCGGGGACTGTTCCGACGGTCAGAACCGTCGATATTTTCGATGAATTTTTTTCAACCGTCGCAAATCCGTTTGCGACGAGAGTTTTTCCAACGGATCGATTCCGACTGAAAAATCGTCGATAATTGCGTTACTGACAGTTTTTGGACTGATTACCGACGGTCCAGACCATCGGTAATCAGCGTTTTTCTAGTAGTGAATGGCCTATGGACAGATTATGTTTATTAATGGACAGATCCACTATGTTTATTAATTGCTTAAACCGCTGTTGAACTATAATAAATTTTTACGTCTAATCCTAATATATGAATTTACTATAGGACGTTTTAAATTATATCATAATTTTCACTTTAGTCCATCCATCTAATTCTATTAACTTTCTATTTTTTTTAGTTTTTTATATTTATTAAGGAATGTAAACCACCCTTCTTCTCTCGTTTAATCTTTAAAAATTTAAAATAATATATAAAAAATAAAGGAACGCTTTTATCCCTCATTGGCACCGACGTCGCTTTTATCTTTTAATATTATTTTAAACTTTTAAAAATTAAATGAAAGAAGAATTTTAATTTAGTCTTTTAATAAATAGGAAAAGTTTAAAAATAAAAAACAGAATTAGTTGTCGTTATATATAATTTAGAGACGTCCTACGGTGAGTTCATATATTAGGATTAGACGCGAAAAATCGTTATAGTTCACGGAAAATTTAAGGAATTGACCATAATATTTAATTTATTAATTGGAAAAAATAGATATATTAAACTCCATATCTCAAGTATTGAGTCAATCAGTTTGGACTTGACTAGAATAAGAAGTTGATTGAGATTTAGGCAATTTGTATTATCAAAGTAAATTGTATCAATCTAGGTGAACAAATAGGCCTCTATTAATCCCAACACATCATAGAATAGTGTAGCAATTCATTCAACATCTAAAGGGTGTGCTAATCCATTTTTATTATCTTTCTTGGCAGCATGAACTACTAACCTAAGTTTTCTCACTCTTTTTTATTCTTCTCTGATCCCATTTATTTTTTCAACCAAACACATACCAAAAAGGTTTTTTTTATGAATACTTAACCCATCTTATTGGTCAGATGTCACTATTATGTGAATAATAATATTTGAAACAAACATCTTCTAGCCCCCATATTTTATTAATTAGGGGAGAGTTATTGAACTATACAATGAAATTAGGGGAGAAATTAATTTTTATATTTAGTCCCTCAATTCTGATCCCCAAGTTTTATCTTATAATTAGTCGGTCCACCATTTAATTTATAATAAAATAGACCCTTAATTATACGATTCCAAATTATTTTGTTGATTAGGCTACATCCACGTAAACTGGAGGTTTAAACTTTTATTTTATTTTTATGAAAAGTAACATGTAAATGTTTATTTTACAATATTTTTTTGAAAAAAAAAATGGGGGGACGTCTCACTCGACAGCTCCCTCGGCCTCCATCTCAGGATTATGTTTCTACTAATAAAGCATTATGTTACAAAAAAAATCAATTTCAATATTATTTTTGCAATTATATATATATATTATATTATATTTAAATAACATAGATATATTTGTAAAGATAAATTTATTTACTTTATTATCCACATATTGTTTTGTGTAGATAATATACTAGTTGATAATAAAATAATAGTAACATATAAAAAAACCATTTACTTAAATATAGGTATTTGTCTTATATAGAATAGATCATTCCTCAAAATAAAATATCGTTATATATTATATGGAAGACGAGATAGTAAGTAAGGAGAGAATTACACTTGGTGAAAGCACAAGCCGTTATGAGTTATAATTGATTCAAATAAATAATAATAATAATAATTAATATGATGACGACGACGATGAATCATAATAATAATAATAATAATAATAATAATAATAATAATAATAATAATAATAATAATAATAATAATAATAATAATAATAATAATAATTAAAATTTTAAATATTTTGACATACATTCCAATAAACAATGCTTGAATGGAGGGAATAATTTTACTTTTAATATAATGCCTCGGCCCATTATATTTCTGCTATACTTAATATGATAATCTCTAAAATTCTGATATAATATTTTGCATGGAGTTGAATTTTCTGATGCATATAAAGAAACACGGCTATCAAATTTCCGTAAATTAAGCATCCAGATTAAGTCACCATTAGCTTGGCAAATACAAGATTTCTAAATATGGTAATTTTTGTGATTTTCTCATATAGAAAAGATGGAATCTTGACGATCTGATTATCACGTACCAACCTCAAAATATGATGTCAAACTCAAAATACGATTTCTAAATATGGTAATTTTATTCTCATAATTGAGAATGATATACGATGAAGAATAATATTATGTTCTTTTACCGAATTGAATTCTGATTGTCAAACTCATTTTGCATCAATATCTTACAGGATTTGATAATTAAGTTATATTTGGCATCAATCTCCCATTATAAAAAAGAGGTTACCATGGCTCGATAATTTGCATAACCCAAACAAAGCTTTTCTTCCAACTTTTCTCTCCTCGCTCGTTGTCTTCCTCTGCTATTACTACTTTTCCAAGTGGCCGATGGCTTCCTTCAAAGGTATTGGCGCAAATATGTTAGATATTATTTTTTATTTCTTGAATCTTTTTTTTCTTCAGTTCTTGTTAAACTAACAAATGCACCGTATCATCAATTTTCTACATCAATTTCCCGTTATAAATTTTCTACATCAAGGTTAACACGGTTTGGTAATTAATTTGCATGTCCCGAAGCTTTTCCTTTCAACTTTTCCTCTGCTATTACTTTGCTGTTACTTTCCCAAGTGGCTGATGGCTTCCTTCAAGGGTATTTGGTGCATATATATTAGATATTAATTTTTATTTCTTACATAATTTTTTCTTCAGTTCTTGTTAAACTAACAAATGCACCATGTCCATGAATTTTCTATATTTTAACTTGTTTTTTTTTTCTGCTTACATGTAGATTGTGACAGATTAAACATTATTCCGAACAGCATAGTTTCCAAGCAAGGCGATGGAAATTATCGCACTTTGGAAGAAGCTGTGAAGAGAATTCCTAATAATTTTTTAGGAAAATTTGTGATATACGTAAAAGCTGGAATTTACGATGAAAATATCGTCATGATGAGATCCAATATCACTATAGTTGGGGATGGTCAAGGAAGAACTATTCTTCGCAGTCAACGCAATCAAAGTTCTGGGTACGGCATTAAAAATTCTGCAGCATTAGGTAATTGGCACACACTAATTTTTTATTTCATTTTTCCATTTATGGACATATGTTGATTCAATCTATCCACAATGCAGCAATCCTCGGTGATAATTGCATTCTCAAATGTATAACATTTGAGAATATTTCTCACGATGATAAAGGTCAGGCCGTGGCCTTACGAACTGAAGGCGACTTGAATGTTTTCTACAAATGCGAATTCAAGGGCTACCAAGACACCTTATTTGTGAACGGTAAGAAGAACAAGGACAAGAGAATAGGTAGACATTTCTTTAGGGAATGTCACATTTCAGGTACCATCGACTTTATCTTCGGGGATGCACAAATGGTGTTACAAAAGTGTAAGATCGTATTTCGGAAGCCAAGTCACGACGGAAAAACGAATGTGATCACGGCCTCCGGCAGAGAGGACATGGAAAATAACACAGGCATAGTGATCCAATGTTGTGATATTGCGGCTGAGTTCCAAATGGGCTCGCATAAGGGTTACTTAGGACGGACGTGGAAGAAATATTCAAGAGTGATCGTGATGAAGACCAGAATTGCAGATGTCATAACTCCACTCGGTTGGACGCTAATGGCTAATAAAGAAGACCACTCAAAGACTGCAGAGTACATGGAGTACAACAACAGCGGACTTGGTTCATCTACGAGCGGACGCATCAAGTGGCCAAAATACAAAGCGACGAGAAATCCAGTCGATGTGCAACCTTTCACTGTGGAGTTGTTCATCAATGGAAATGAATGGCTTCCTGCTACCGGAGTCCCTTTTGACGTGGGGTTGAATTGTTAGCTACGATAAGTAAGACCAGCACATGTTATCCAAGTCATGCATGCATGGATGTTATTAGTTTGCTCCCTCAATAATGGCATTAGGCCCCTACTGTGAGTTATATTTAAGTGTTTTAATTTAGTATGTCAAGAACTTGGTTTTATTAATAATATTATCCATGTCGGATGGCTTTTATATATTCTCTCTTTTTATTTCAACGGTCTGGTCTCTAATTAGTTATGTTATGAGACTTAATTAGCAATGGACACTAGCTATTCATTGATTTACACATCAATTTGGTAAACACCTTTTTTATATATAATAATTGCTTATCCCTTATTTTTCTTCTCCTTATAAATGTCATTAATTCAAAAATATTTTTCCCCTAAAAAATAATTCTAAATATTCCTGTGATTCATTAAAAACATTTAGGAACATGTTTAAGAAAATTAAGTGTGTAATTTTTTGTATGTCAATTAATTATAAGAAAAGTAAATTATAAATATAAAAGCAAACATTTTATCTGTTCTTATCAAGATTGAAGAAAGAGTGTCCCCAAAACGTACATTATCATTGTAGATAGGAAATTGGATGTAATTTCTGGATTTTCCAATTAGCAAAATTAATATAAATATAAATATTATTATTATTATTATTATTTTTATTATTACCCTAATCATCATGGTTATATATGGATTTTAATATTACCATAATCATTATTATATATGTATTCATGTACAGTGAGACATGGCATATCTCGCCGTCGTCGTATATGACGTAGTGAATAAGAAAGTAAAAGATATAAAAGTGATGATATGTAGATAAAAGCTAATAAATATTGGAATAAATTAGTTTTAGCTGTTAACTACGATTTGAGATATTTGGAAAGTATAATTATATATCAATTAGATAATGACATCATCAAACAATATATTTTTTCGGTGAACATAATTAGGTAGTGTTAAACAACATAATGCTAGGAAAAAATATGCATATTCATAAATAAAGGAATATGATATGTTAAAAATGTGCAAAAAATTAACATTTTAATAATTAAATTTCATCAAAATTTTGTTATACTTATATATAATATATATATAACTATTAAAAAATAATTTATTGATTAACAACATGAACTTCAAACTATGCCACTATAACAAAATTAACATTTAGGGACTAGACCAATCATAATTAACTCTTCAAAAAATATTTATTTGGGACCAATGAAAAATTAGACCCAAATTTTTCCTTATTTTAGAGACAAAAAATTAATTTGTGTCTAATACAAATATTACGAGGACCAATAATAATTTTTCATAAACATTAATTTTAGAGACTAATCACAATGTTGATCCCGAAAGATAAATTATAGGGACCGATTTCGGCGGTTCCGGAAAATCTAGTTTTTTTAATCTGATTTGCCTCATTTCATTCTGCTCTAACTCCTGCACTCCCTCTCAGAAACCCACAGCGAAGGTAGCGCCTCATTTCAATGGTCGAGCCGCCGTGGACACCCCAACCAGCCGCAGCCTTCGGAGTTGTTGCCGACAATCGTGGAGCAGAACGCTAGCCGGGTAGAGTAGCCGCTCTTCCTCCGTATCAACAAGGAGAAGAAGAAGCGATCGGGAGCAGCTGAGATGGTGGAGGCGGGCGAATTGGCCTGCTGCTCCATGAAGAAGGCCTTTTCCTCCATGGTGTTCATCGTACGCGAGCTCCAGCCCTCTAGCTCCGGTGGGTCCTATTCTACGAGGACCCCAGAGGAGGATCTTGGACAGGATCCAGCAAGAGATTAACTCCTCCTTTCGTTTGGCTCTTCCAGGTCTTCTCCTGCATGCCCACCTCCGTCATGCTCCTCCTAGCAAACTTCACCATCTACTCCAAAATCATGAGATCACTAGGGTAAAATCATGCTCCTCCGCAGGTTATGCAGGTGCTCCTGCTTTTCACCCACCGCCAGCACCTGTTTGGAGATCACCAGGGTAAAATCATGAGCCCTATGCGTTTTATTTTTTCTTGTGGTACCAATATTAGTTTGATATTTGATCCATAATTTGTTCAAAATTTGAAGCTTTCGATGAGGTAAGAAATCTCGACTAGTCCCCGAATTCCAAAAGCAAACAGACTTTAATTTTTTTTCTTGCATATTTCTAGCTCTTCCTCATGAAGCGCGGCGGAGAAGAGATTTATGTTGGTCAACTGGGTCGACAGTCTCTCATCTGATCAAATATTTTGAGGTGAGACAACAACAACTGAAAATAGTGCAGCTGCTAATTTTCCACATGATACGATAACAAGAGGTCAGTAATTAACTCAAATTATTGTCGAAATTTTCTTAAGGGAGACGAAGGTGACCCTAAGATCAAAGATGGTTACAATCCTGCAACATGGATGCTGGAAGTGACCACACAGTCTCAAGAAGAGCTTTTGGGGGTTAACTTCATTGAAATACCCCCTCAAAAAAAAAAAACTTCATTGAAATATATAGAAACTCTGAACTATATCAGTGAGTAGCATTGGTTTATGAATCGAAAAGACTTAGCACAGTCCTCTTTTCTCATAATTCATATGCTGCGACATTGTATTAATTTTTTCTCACAAACGAATGGTCTTATTCAGGAGAAACAAGAGCCTGATTAAGGAACTCAATGTTCCTCCTCCTAGTTCCAGAGATCTGCACTTCCCGACCAAATATTCATAGCCTTTTGTAGTGCAATGCATGGCCTGCCTCTGGTCATACTGGAGGAATCCTCCATACGCCGCCGCAAGGTTCTTCTTCACAACATTCATAGTGTTAATGTTCGGCTTGGTATTCTGGAACCTCGTATATCCGATCTCGGTCATGAGAGCTTCTGATCAGCTTAACTATGAAATCATAAGGTCTAAGTGCACTAGCGGAATTACAGATCGACGAAGTAAGATTTGTTCAACACAATGGGATCCATGTATTCTGCTGTACTATTCATCGAGATACAGAACTGTTCGTCTATTCAGCCAGTGGTCTCCATTGAACGCACCGTCGTCTACTACAGGGAGAGAGCAGCTGGGATGTATTTAGCTTTACCATATGCCTTCGGACAAGTAAGCCTTTCTGCAGTTTAATTGTCACATAAGTTCCATGCTCGTGTCTTGACAAAACCATGACATCACTGCCGGCTTTGACTCCAGCCTTGTGACGCAAGTCGCTATCGGGTTCCCATACATCTTTTTTTCAGCTTTGTTTGCGCATGGTGAAAACTTGAGATGCTATTGGTCATCTGACTAGATCTTGTTGTGTTTGTGTGGGGGCCCCAAAGATCTATGATGGATTTGGTACAACAGCATTAAGCTTTATGCAAGTAAGAAGCAAGCAAATCATGCTCTCCCTACATGTTTCTTTTTTTGCCTTTCCTTCATATATACTTTTCTTCTCTTTTGTTGTTGATGTTTGGGTCTTTTGAATGCATGATCCAAGGAAGTTCTTGTGAACTGATGATTTTTGATGCAGCAAGTCAGTATCCTCCTTTTTGTTGCCTTTGAGTATTATAAATCGCATTAAATTTTTTATATCCCTTTCCATTCAGTACACTTTATATAATCACATTCAAGTGGCATTTTATTATATAGTTTTACTGTTGCTTAATTAAATTGATGGAGAAAATAAATCCTTCTCCCTATATTTTTATTAGTAGTGTTTTTATTAGTTTTTTAATGATAGTTTCCATTTTGATCATGAACATTTGAACGTAGGAATATGTAATTAAAATTTATTTGTGTACTTGATATAACTTCCATTGCAGAGGAAGTATCCCTGGACAAGGATCACATATGCAGAAGACTACGACCCAGTAATCCAGTTTGTGGCCAATCCAAGAAAATATGATGAGCTCTGTTATACTTGGCCCTAACTAGAATTCGTGCATCATAATACTGCTCTGCCTTTGGTATAGTCATGGACCTAAAATTTTGGTTAGCAGATTGTTTCTTTGTTAACTGCAAGAATTTGATTTATTTGGTTTTAGAAAATTTATACTTCAAGAGTTTCTTAGTCATCTCATATAAGATGACATATCAGAATCATCTCATGTAATGATCCAACGAAACAAAGTTCTGAGTATAGTCGATCAAATAGTTAATCTCTTTGTGGCCATTTGAGCCTATGAATCATTGTATATTTTGTAGGATTTATTGGTGGAGCTCTAAGAGATTGGTTTGGAGCAAAAGGAGTTGGTAACTACAATGTCAATGTCCGGGCATCATGCGCCAAAGCAGGATCAAGCATTTGCAATAATCTAGTAATATATGTGAACTGGGATGGGATTCACTTAATTGAGGCTGCTTACAAACTCATTGTTTATGCCAATCCATCCATTATTTAATCCAAGCATCATCAACTCTATGCGATGCTTACAATTTCTTTTTATTATTCTTTTGTTGACATGTATAAATTTAAGGTACGAATTAGAGGTGTAATATGAAGCTTTGTGCATGACACTTCTCATATTTTTTAAACATTACTTTTGTAATGAATCAGGGAGATTAAAAATCAGGGAGGTTAAATTATTTTTTTTATTTTAATTGCTTGTCAAAATCATGCATAATCGTAAAATCAACTTATTAATAGGATCATACATCAACTAAATTATGGATAGTATCGAAATATAGTTTATTTATTTTTTGATTTTAGTTTCTTGTTCAAACAAATTTCTTTTAGTCGAAACTCATCGGTATCCAAGGCTGCTAGCACACGGCTAATCTGGTATTCAAATGAGAACGATATGAATAAATCATGAGTCTAAAAATTGAACTACCTTTAAATTCTATTCTCATGGCAAAAGAAAACATGAACAATGTCATGAAGCGACACACTACAAGAAAGTATATTATTAAAGAAGGGAAATTCAGTCGCTATTATTAAAATTTCTGTCGTTATTGGTCATTAACGACCAGCATTTTCCATTGTCACCGGTCGTTGTAGATGCCGCAATTAAAAGTCAATAACGATGATTTAGAGGTGTCGGTCGTTAAAGGTCATCAACGACCATAAATAATTCGGTCGTTAAAACCATTTAAGGACCATTTAGTTGATCGTTAAACATGTTAGGGGCCAGCACTACCTTCGGTGTTAATACTCTTCAACGACTAGTAATCCGGTCGTTAAAAATCATCAACGACCATAAATAGTCCCGTCGTTAAATCCACATAATGACCATTTAGTTGGTCGTTAAATGCATTAATGGCAATCAATATCTTTGTCGATAATCTTTAGCGGCTAGTAATTCGATCGTTAAAGGTCATCAACGATCATAAATAATCCGACCATTAAATATATATAATAACCATTTAGTTGATCGTTAAATGCATTAGTGACCATCAATATTTTTGTCATTGATAATTTTCATCGACATTCTGATCACTACCATCAACCACGTTAATACTTTTTAAAGAAAGCAACCTTAGTCTTAAATATATCAATGACTAGCTATATTGTGATAATTAAAAATGTTATTATGTTGATCGTAAAACATCTTCTCCAACTAGAAAAAATGGCTGATAAATATAATTTAATGACAAATTATATAATCGTTAAGAGCATTAACTATTATTATTATTACTATCTTTAATATCTTCCTAGAAATTGGTCAATCAACATAATATACTAAACATATTTGTAGTACATTTTAATATGGACTTTATCACACATTGTTTTAAATGATACATGATTCACAAAACATTTTCTCGACGATTGTTGAACTAAAATAAACTCAAAAGCTATAACACAAAAGTTAAATTAATTTGTCACAATGGAGTGTTCATATAACAATTTAAGAAAGAACAATTATCCAAGCAAACAAATGTTCATAATTGTGAAAAGGGATAACATTTAGCATCCAAAATTTCTAAGCCGTTAGTCTTGTTCATTCCCTCCAAAGAAATGCTAACATGGTTCTAAAAACAAAGTAGCTAGTTTGAGATGTGCATTGCATCTCTTTGTTTTCATATCTTCAAAATCTGTAAAGTTGACAAAATACATAAGATTTTTTTAATAAATGTGCAGCGATTGTTGATTAACAACAAACTGAAAAGCAAGAAATGATTCTCAAAACAGAGATGAGAGAAGCAAGAAGCATGATTCTATATGAAAGGTGAAGAATTATATAGAAGAGACCTCTTATACAACTACAAGTAAATAGAGAAACTACAAGAAGTTATTATGAAGGCCCTGCATGCATATATGCACATGCACAAATAATACTTGATGAATGAACACAATATATATTTGCAAAATGAGGCAACTAGCTGCAGGAATATAGTTTTGTACTTCCCATGTATCATTTTATTGAATAATGTATGACATGAAGATATTGAGAAGACTAAGACCAAAAAATAAAAGGTTGCATAAAGATTTAAAAAGGTGCCAATCATCAAACTAACTTCATGGTTACTAGCAAGTAGAACCATGTTGCATCTCCAAACCATACATAAAGATAAGAGGCATTGATACTTTAGAGTCTCCTCTCAATTATATGAGTACAACTGATAATGTTGTATGGAGATGCTAGTTGCTTTGTACTGATCAATCTACAAAGAGTCTGAGAATCCAATTAAAGTTCAAGATGTTAACAGTCCCACCTGCATGGTCAAATATTGAATCAAAGTCATCAGACATATGCTCAACTGATTTCACCTTAATGGAGAAAGAATATTTTGCAATGGAAGTTCTAAACTTGTTTGTAGAAATAAGTGCGTCGACGACTTCTAAACTCTTTGAAAATCAGTATGTCATATCACAAGATATTGAATTTGTTGTTCAAATAAATTCACTGGATGATAAGTTTAGATAATCTAGAGGTATTGGTATGGATGGCGGACATGGGACAGATACAGGACGAGAGAATCCAGATAATTTAGTCTAAATCATCTTATTTTCCGGCACTTATCTAAAAAAAAGAGAATGCACAGACCAAACTCTTCCTTTTGAATAATTTAAACATCTAAAATTTGGACCTTATGTTGCAAAATCATAGACATTATCAAAATTTAAAACATCTAAAAGTTAGCCCAAAAATAGAATGTATCACCTCAAGATGTTTGGAACACCCATTGGTCAATTGACATATTTCAAGAGGTTTATAAGACAATGAAATCCAAGTTTGATATTGCAGGAATATGGTAAAACTATGACAGAGGGCTTTATGTTCCATCTTAGAGAGCTCATACAATTTTTTTTTACAGGTATGAACATCGATATAGTTGCTTATGATATGTTATGGACAGAATATTGAAAAGAAAATAAAGGGAACAAAAACACATGAAACTGAAACATAAGATGAGAAAACAAATGTGTAAAACCTTCCTAAGAGACTTCTTGAATAAAATATCATGAATATGTTGTTGATGCCATAATTGTTGACCACATGCAATCTCACATGTTGACATAAGGCAAATTCTAAGTCTAACGGAGGACACATGTTTCGTACCATTGATGACTAGAAAACTTCAAAAGAAAAATAAAAAAAAATCATAGGAAACTAAACATGTCATGCTAGTTAAAGATATATACATTTGATTAATGATATTTGATTTTTCATTCATTATATATCTAATCGTAATTAAATAATATTCACAATATTTTCTTTCTTTCTCCGATTTATCAATTCTTCTAATAAATTTATTTATTTTAACATACAACAATATCTTAACTAATCTTATTCATAACCACATAATGATTTTTTTTTAAAAAATCATTAACCTTGAAAATCTTTACAATATTATAATAATTTCAATGTTGATATTTTATATTTTTTTGTAATCATGAGAGAAATAATAAAAATAAAATATACCCTTTTGAAAATGAATTGTAAAATTTGTTTGATATTTGTCGAAATGTATATATCACCTGCTGATCCAGAGCATTCCAGTTCCTTTGCGCCAGTGTCCTTGCAGGAAGCTTGGGTTGAGCATGCACATTTCCAGCACCAGAGTGGACGCCATCGAAATTTCTCGACAGCTCCTTTGGGACCACCAGAAGCAGCGGCAGCGGCAGCGGCGGCAACTCAGGAGGACTCCGCTATCCAACTTGTCCACCTCCTCATCAGCCATGGTGAATCATTCCAATGCGGTGAAATGATCTTCGCTGCAATCGTTGCAAATATCATGGACAAATTAGGGTTGTCCTCACGAGGTAAACTTCGATTTCAGCATCTGAAAGGTCGTCGGGTGCTTTGTGGATGCGTTGTGCCATCGTTTCTACTCACCGTCCGAGACGGCCGAAGCTCATAAAGATGCCGCTACAGTTGCAACAAGGGAAAGAGAAAGTAAATAGAAGAATTAAAGAAGACTCACAAATATCTCTCCTCTTCATGACCACGAGATTCAATAGAAAACTGACAAGGGACAAAAATTTGGAAAACAAATAGAGAAAAAAGAGGGCACAACTGGGACGACGTTGGGAGGGGATGTGCTTACCGAAAGATCCACAATAATGGCCTATGGACAGATTATGTTTATTAATGGACAGATCCACTATGTTTATTAATTGCTTAAACCGCTGTTGAACTATAATAAATTTTTACGTCTAATCCTAATATACGAATTTACTATAGGACGTTTTAAATTATATCATAATTTTCACTTTAGTCCATCCGTCTAATTCTATTAACTTTCTATTTTTTTCAGTTTTTTATATTTATTAAGGAACGTAAACCACCCTTCTTCTCTCGTTTAATCTTTAAAAATTTAAAATAATATATAAAAAATAAAGGAACACTTTTATCCCTCGTTGGCACCGACGACGCTTTTATCTTTTAATATTATTTTAAACTTTTAAAAATTAAATGAAAGAAGAATTTTAATTTAGTCTTTTAATAAATAGGAAAAGATCTATATCAATAAATTGATTTTGTGCATGTTTCATCAAATAATTAGTCCTTCACACAAATAAATCTATATCAAATAAGCTGTCCCAAGTGTATGTTTCATCCTCTACAAAAAAAGATCTCAATGTTACCGGTGCATGTAGGAATTATCCAAACCCCATTTGAATGAAGCACCCAAAATAAATTAGGTCTTAATTTGGATAAATTTTCCAAATAATCGAGTTTGGTATTATATAGAAATCTGTTAATCAATCTGTTATATAGAAAGAGTCTGTTTGCTATTATATAGAAATCTGTTTATCAATCTATGCAGCTATTTATTAGGGAGTGAAGACAAAAGCAGTGCAACACAAAGATGGCATCATTAATACTAATCTGAGACTGTTTTATGCAGAAGCTGATCCGCAAGGTTCAAAGCTCCTCCCACTACTAGAAAAACGCGGATTACCGACGGTCCGGACCGTCGGTAATCAGCCCGAAAACCGTCGGTAATGCAATTACCGACGGTTTTTCAGTCGGAATCGATCCGTCGAAAAAAAGCTCGTCGCAAACGGATTTCCGATGGTTGAAAAATTTCGTCGAAAATATCGACGGTTCTGGCCGTCGGAACAATCCCCGGCGGTTCGACCCGTCAAAATTTTCCGACGGTTTCAACCGCCGGAAAAGTCCCCGGCGGTTCGAACCGTCGTTATTTCCGACGGTTGCAACCGCCGAAAAAGGTCGGCGGTCCGAACCGTCGATATTTCCGACGGTTGCAACCGCCGGAAAAGGCCGGCGGTTCGAGCTGTCGCGACATTTCGATGGTCGCAACTGTCGAAACTTTGGACGGGCGTCGCAATCGTCGATCTTTAGACAGTCGCAACCGTCGCAAATAATTTTTTAAATATAAAAAAAATTAGCGTTCGGATCCGGCCGCTGGCGTTCGGATCAGGCCGCTGGAGGCCGGATCCGCTGCCAGGCGGCCGGATCCGGCAGCTGGAGGTCGGATCCGCTGCCAGGCGGCCGGATCCGGGCGCTGGAGGCCGGAACCGGCCCGCCTGGCGGCCGCCCGCTGGAGGCCGGAACCGGCCGCTGGAGGCCGGATCCGGCCGACAGCAGAGAGAGAGAGAGAGACGCCGGCGCGGAGCGGGAGAGAGAGAGATACGCCAGCGCGGGAGAGGGTCGCCGGTGCGGGAGAGGGTCGTCGGCGTCCGGCGCGTGGGAGAGGGTGCTCGCGACCGGGAGAGAGAGAGAGGAGAGGAGGGAGAGAGAGAAGAGTGGAGGGAGGAGGGAGAGAGAGAAGAGGGAGGAGGAATATATATAAAGGGAAAAAGTGGAAAGAAAGCGGGAAAATGAAAAAAAAAGCTGGATAACGAAATTTTAATTACCGACGGTCTCGGCCATCGAAAACGTAAATATTAAATATTTTTATAATTACCGATGGTTGTGATCATTGATAAATATATTTAGTTATATATAATATTTATTTTTTATTTTACCGACGGTCCAAACCGTCGGTAATTGCGACGGTTTGGACCGTCGCTGGTTATATTAATAAAATACTATTTATATGATATTATTATACATTTACCGATGCTTACGACCTTCGGAAATTGCGGCAGATTTTGTGACGGATGGATATCCGTCAGAAATATCGACGCTCCTAATTGTCAAAAAATTAAATACTAATATAATAAATTATATAATTAATTTTTTTATTTTCGACGATCGTGACCGTCAGAAAATCCGTCGAAAAAATTTAATAATAATATTAAAAATACATAATTTAATTTTTTTTATTTCCGACGGTCGTAACCGTCGGAAAAGTCGTCGGAAATTGCGACGGATGGATATCCGTAAAAAATATCGACGTTCTTAATCGTCAAAAAATTAAATAATAATATAAATTATTTCCGACGGTTGCAATCGCCGGAAAAGGCCGGCCGTCCGAACCGTCGAAATTTCCGACGGTTGCAACCGCCGGAAAAGGACGGCGGTTCGAGCTGTCGCAACTTTTCGATGGCCGCAACTGTCGAAACTTTGGACGGGCGTCGCAACCGTCGATCTTTAGATGGTCGCAACCGTCGCAAATAATTTTTTAAATATAAAAAAAATTAGCGGCCGGATCCGGCCGCTGGCGTTCGGATCCGCCGCTAGGCGGCCGGATCCGGCAGTTGAAGGCTATAGGTAATGGACAGATCTGGACCGTCGGTAATCAATGTTTTTCTAGTAGTCAATGGCCTATGGACAGATCATGTTTATTAATGGACAGATCCACTATGTTTATTAATTGCTTAAACCGCTGTTGAACTATAATAATTTTTTACGTCTAATCTTAATATATGAATTTACTATAGGACGTTTTAAATTATATCATAATTTTTAGTCCATCCGTCTAATTCTATTAACTTTCTATTTTTTTTAGTTTTTTATATTTATTAAGGAACGTAAACCACCCTTCTTCTCTCGTTTAATCTTTAAAAATTTAAAATAATATATAAAAAATAAAGGAACGCTTTTATCCCTCGTTGGCAACGACGACGCTTTTATCTTTTAATATTATTTTAAACTTTTAAAAATTAAATGAAAGAAGAATTTTAATTTAGTCTTTTAATAAATAAGAAAAGTTTAAAAATAAAAAACAGAATTAGTTGTCGTTATATATAATTTAGAGACGTCCTACGGTGAGTTCATATATTAGGGTTAGACGCGAAAAATCGTTATAGTTCACGGAAAATTTAAGGAATTGACCATAATATTTAATTTATTAATTGGAAAAAATAGATATATTAAACTCCATATCTCAAGTATTGAGTCAATCAGTTTGGACTTGACTAGAATAAGAAGTTGATTGAGATTTAGGCAATTTGTATTATCAAAGTAAATTGTATCAATCTAGGTGAACAAATAGGCCTTTATTAATCCCAACACATCATAAAATAGTGTAGCAATTCATTCAACATCTAAAGGGTGTGCTAATCCATTTTTATTATCTTTCTTGGCAGCATGAACTACTAACCTAAGTTTTCTCACTCTTTTTTATTCTTCTCTGATCCCATTTATTTTTTCAACCAAACACATACCAAAAAGGTTTTTTTTATGAATACTTAACCCATCTTATTGATCAAATGTCTCTATTATGTGAATAATAACATTTGAAACAAACATCTTCTAGCCCCCATATATTTTATTAATTAGGGGGGAGTTATTGAACTATACAATGAAATTAGGGGAGAGAAATTAATTTTTATATTTAGTCCCTCAATTCTGATCCCCAAATTTTATTTTATAATTAGTCGGTCCACCATTTAATTTATAATAAAATAGACCCTTGATTATATTACGATTCCAAATTATTTTGTTGATTAGGCTACATCCACGTAAACTGGAGGTTTAAACTTTTATTTTATTTTTATGAAAAGTAACATGTAAATGTTTATTTTACAATATTTTTTTGAAAAAAAATGGGGGGACGTCTCACTCGACAGCTCCCTCGGCCTCCATCTCAGGATTATGTTTCTACTAATAAAGCATTATTTTACAAAAAAATCAATTTCAATATTATTTTTGCAATTATATATATATATATATTATATTTAAATAACATAGATATATTTGTAAAGATAAATTTATTTATTTTATTATCCACATATTGTTTTGTGTAGATAATATACTAGTTGATAATAAAATAATAGTAACATATAAAAAACCATTTTATATCGTTATATATTATATGGAAGACGAGATAGTAAGTAAGGAGAGAATTACACTTGGTGAAAGCACAAGCCGTTATGAGTTATAATTAATTCAAATAAATAATAATAATAATAATAATAATAATAATTAATATGATGACGACGACGATGATGATGATAATAATAATAATAATAATAATAATAATAATAATAATAATAATAATAATAATAATAATTAAAATTTTAAATATTTTGACATACATTCCAATAAACAATGCTTGAATGGAGGGAATAATTTTACTTTTAATATAATGCCTCGGCCCATTATATTTCTGGCTATAATTAATATGATAATCTCTAAAATTCTGATATAATATTTTGCATGGAGTTGAATTTTCTGATGCATATAAAGAAACACGGCTATCAAATTTCCGTAAATTAAGCATCCAGATTAAGTCACCATTAGCTTGGCAAATACAAGATTTCTAAATATGGTAATTTTTGTGATTTTCTCATATAGAAAAGATGGAATCTTGACGATCTGATTATCACGTACCAACCTCAAAATATGATGTCAAACTCAAAATACGATTTCTAAATATGGTAATTTTATTCTCATAATTGAGAATGATATACGATGAAGAATAATATTATGTTCTTTTACCGAATTGAATTCTGATTGTCAAACTCATTTTGCATCAATATCTTACAAGATTTGATAATTAAGTTATATTTGGCATCAATCTCCCATTATAAAAAAGAGGTTACCATGGCTCGGTAATTTGCATAACCCAAACAAAGCTTTTCTTCCACCTTTTCTCTCCTCGCTCGTTGTCTTCCTCTGCTATTACTACTTTTCCAAGTGGCCGATGGCTTCCTTCAAAGGTATTGGCGCAAATATGTTAGATATTATTTTTTATTTCTTGAATCTTTTTTTTCTTCAGTTCTTGTTAAACTAACAAATGCACCGTATCATCAATTTTCTACATCAATTTCCCGTTATAAATTTTCTACATCAAGGTTAACACGGTTTGGTAATTAATTTGCATGTCCCGAAGCTTTTCCTTTCAACTTTTCCTCTGCTATTACTTTGCTGTTACTTTCCCAAGTGGCTGATGGCTTCCTTCAAGAGTATTTGGTGCATATATATTAGATATTAATTTTTATTTCTTACATAATTTTTTCTTCTGTTCTTGTTAAACTAACAAATGCACCATGTCCATGAATTTTCTATATTTTAACTTGTTTTTTTTTTCTGCTTACATGTAGATTGTGACGGATTAAACATTATTCCGAACAGCATAGTTTCCAAGCAAGGCGATGGAAATTATCGCACTTTGGAAGAAGCTGTGAAGAGAATTCCTAATAATTTTTTAGGAAAATTTGTGATATACGTAAAAGCTGGAATTTACGATGAAAATATCGTCATGATGAGATCCAATATCACCATAGTTGGGGATGGTCAAGGAAGAACTATTCTTCGCAGTCAACGCAATCAAAGTTCTGGGTACGGCATTAAAGATTCTGCAGCATTAGGTAATTGGCACACACTAATTTTTTATTTCATTTTTTCATTTATGGACATATGTTGATTCAATCTATCCACAATGCAGCAATCCTCGGTGATAATTGCATTCTCAAATGTATAACATTTGAGAATATTTCTCACGATGATAAAGGTCAGGCCGTGGCCTTACGAACTGAAGGCGACTTGAATGTTTTTTACAAATGCGAATTCAAGGGCTACCAAGACACCTTATTTGTGAACGGTAAGAAGAACAAGGACAAGAGAATAGGTAGACATTTCTTTAGGGAATGTCACATTTCAGGTACCATCGACTTTATCTTCGGGGATGCACAAATGGTGTTACAAAAGTGTCACATCGTATTTCGGAAGCCAAGTCATGATGGAAAAACGAATGTGATCACGGCCTCCGGCAGAGAGGACATGGAAAATAACACAGGCATAGTGATCCAATGTTGTGATATTGCGGCTGAGTTCCAAATGGGCTCGCATAAGGGTTACTTAGGACGGACGTGGAAGAAATATTCAAGAGTGATCGTGATGAAGACCAGCATTGCAGATGTCATAACTCCACTCGGTTGGACGCTAATGGCTAATAAAGAAGACCACTCAAAGACTGCAGAGTACATGGAGTACAACAACAGCGGACTTGGTTCATCTACGAGCGGACGCATCAAGTGGCCAAAATACAAAGCGACGAGAAATCCAGTCGATGTGCAACCTTTCACTGTGGAGTTGTTCATCAATGGAAATGAATGGCTTCCTGCTACCGGAGTCCCTTTTGACGTGGGGTTGAATTGTTAGCTACGATAAGTAAGACCAGCACATGTTATCCAAGTCATGCATGCATGGATGTTATTAGTTTGCTCCCTCAATAATGGCATTAGGCCCCTACTGTGAGTTATATTTAAGTGTTTTAATTTAGTATGTCAAGAACTTGGTTTTATTAATAATATTATCCATGTCGGATGGCTTTTATATATTCTCTCTTTTTATTTCAACGGTCTGGTCTCTAATTAGTTATGTTATGAGACTTAATTAGCAATGGACACTAGCTATTCATTGATTTACACATCAATTTGGTAAACACCTTTTTATATATAATAATTGCTTATCCCTTATTTTTCTTCTCCTTATAAATGTCATTAATTCAAAATATAAAAAATAATTCTAAATATTCCTGTGATTCATTAAAAACATTTAGGAACATGTTTAAGAAAACTAAATGTGTAATTTTTTGTATGTCAATTAATTATAAGAAAAGTAAATTATAAATATAAAAGCAAACATTTTATCTGTTCTTATCAAGATTGAAGAAAGAGTGTCCCCAAAACGTGCATTATCATTGTAGATAGGAAATTTGATGTAATTTTGGATTTTCCAATTAGCAATAATAATAATAATAATAATAATAATAATAATAATAATAATAATAATAATAATAATAATAATAATAATAATAATAATAATAATAATAATAATAATAATAATAATAATAATAATAATAATAATAATATTTGTGACATGGTTATTATTATTATTACCCTAATCATCATGGTTATATATGGATTTTAATATTACCATAATCATTATTATATATGTATTCATGTACAGTGAGACATGGCATATGAAAAAAAATATGCATATTAATAAATAAAGGAATATGATATGTTAAAAATGTGCAAAAAATTAACATTTTAATAATTAAATTTCATCAAAATTTTGTTATACTTATATATAATATGCCTTGGACAAGTAAGCCTTTCTGCAGTTTAATTGTCACGTAAGTTCCATGCTCGTGTCTTGGCAAAACCATGACATCACTGCCGGCTTTGACTCCAGCTATTGGTCATCTGACTAGATCTTGTTGTGTTTGTGTGGGGACCCCAAAGATCTATGATGGATTTGGTACAACAACATTAATCTTTATGCGAGTAAGAAGCAAGCAAATCATGCTCTGCCTACATGTTTCTTTTTTTCCTTTCCTTCATATATACTTTTCTTCTCTTTTGTTGTTGATGTTTGGGTCTTTTGAATGCATGATCCAAGGAAGTTCCTGTGAACTGATGATTTTTTATGCTGCAAGTCAGTACCCTCCTTTTTGTTGCCTTTGAGTATTATAAATCGCATTAAATTTTGTATATCCCTTTCCATTCAGTACACTTTATATAATCACATTCAAGTGGCATTTTATTATATAGTTTTACTGTTGCTTAATTAAATTGATGGAGAAAATAAATCCTTCTCTCTATATTTTTATTAGTAGTGTTTTTATTAGTTTTTAAATGATAGTTTCCATTTTGATCATGAACATTTGAATGTAGGAATATGTAATTAAAATTTATTTGTGTACTTGAGATAACTTCCATTGCAGAGGAAGTATCCCTGGACAAGGATCACATATGCAGAAGACTACGACCCAGTAATCCAGTTTGTGGTCAATCCAAGAAAATATGATGAGCTCTGTTATACTTGGCCCTAACTAGAATTCGTGCATCATAATACTGCTCTGCCTTTGGTATAGTCATGGACCTAAAATTTTGGTTAGCAGATGGCCACTTTGTTAACTGCAAGAATTTGATTTATTCGGTTCTAGAAAATTTATACTTCAAGAGTTTCTTAGTCATCTCATATAAGATGACATATCAGAATCATCTCATATGGAAAATATCTATGATGCATGTAATGATCCAACGAAACAAAGTTCTGAGTATAGTCGATCAAATAGTTAACCTCTTTGTGGCCACTTGAGCCTATGAATCATTGTATATTTTGTAGGATTTATTGGTGGAGCTCTAAGAGATTGGTTTGGAGCAAAAGGAGTTGGTAACTACAATGTCAATGTCGGGGCATCATGCGCCAAAGCCGGATCAAGCATTTGCAATGATCCAATAATATATGTGAACTGGAATGGGATTCACCTAATTGAGGCTGCTTACAAACTCATTGTTTATGACAATCCATCCATTATTTAATCCAAGCATCATCAACTCTATACGATGCTTACAATTTCTTTTTATTATTCTTTTGTTGACATGTATAAATTTAAGGTACTAATTAGAGGGGTAATATGAAGCTTTGTGCATGACACTTCTCATATTTTTTAAACATTACTTTTGTAATGAATCAGGGAGGTTAAAAATCAGGGAGGTTAAATTATTTTTTTTATTTTAATTGCTTGTCAAAATCATGCATAATCGTAAAATCAACTTATTAATAAGATCATACATCAACTAAATTATGGATAGTATCGAAATATAGTTTATTTATTTATTTATTTTAGTTTTTTGTTCAAACAAATTTCTTTTAGTCGAAACTCATCGGTATGCAAGGCTGCTAGCACACGACTAATCTGGTGTTCAGATGAGAACGATATGAATAAATCATGAGTCTAAAAATCGAACTACCTTTAAATTCTATTCTCATGGCAAAAGAAAGCATGAACAATGTCATGAAGCGACACACTACAAGAAAGTGCATTATTAAATAAGGGAAATCCAGTCGCTATTATTAAAATTTCTGTCATTATTGGTCATTAACGACCAGCATTTTCCATTGTCACCGGTCGTTGTAGATGCCGCCATTAAAAGTCAATAACGATGGTTTAGAGGTGTCAGTCGTTAAAGGTCATCAACGACTATAAATAATTCGGTCGTTAAAACCATTTAAGGACCATTTAGTTGATCGTTAAACATGTTAGTGGCCAGCACTACCTTCGGTGTTAATACTCTTCAACGACTAGTAATCCGGTCGTTAAAAATCATCAACGACCATAAATAGCCCCGTCGTTAAATCCACATAATGACCATTTAGTTGGTCGTTAAATGCATTAATGGCCATCAATATCTTTGTCGATAATCTTTAGCGGCTAGTAATTTGATCGTTAAAGGTCATCAACGACCATAAATAATCCGGTCATTAAATATATATAATAACCATTTAGTTGATCGTTAAATGCATTAGTGACCATCAATATTTTTGTCATTGATAATTTTCAACGACATTCTGATCACTACCATCAACCACATTAATAATTTTTAAAGAAAGCAACCTTAGTCTTAAATATATCAATGACTAGCTATATTGTGATAATTAAAAATGTTATTATGTTGATCGTAAAACATCTTCTCCAACTAGAAAAAATGGCTGATAAATATAATTTAATGACAAATTATATAATCGTTAAGAGCATTAACTATTATTATTATTACTATCTTTAATATCTTCCTAGAAATTGGTCAATCAACATAATATACTAAATATATTTGTAGTACATTTTTAACATGGACTTTATCACACATTGTTTTAAATGATACATGATCCACAAAACATTTTCTCGACGATTGTTCAACTAAAATAAACTCAAAAGCTATAACACAAAAGTTAAATTAATTTGTCACAATGGAGTGTTCATATAACAATTTAAGAAAGAACAATTATCCAAGCAAACAAATGTTCATAATTGTGAAAAGGGATAACATTTAGCATCCAAATTTTCTAAGCCGTTAGTCTTGTTCATTCCCTTCAAAGAAATGCTAACATGGTTCTAAAAACAAAGTAGCTAGTTTGAGATGTGCATTGCATCTTTTTGTTTTCATATCTTCAAAATCTGTAAAGTTGACAAAATACATAAGATTTTTTTAATAAATATGCAGCGATTGTTGATTAACAACAAACTGAAAAGCAAGAAATGATTCTCAAAGCAGAGATGAGAGAAGCAAGAAGCATGATTCTATATGAAAGGTGAAGAATTATATAGAAGAGACCTCTTATACAACTACAAGTAAATAGAGAAACTACAAGAAGTTATTATGAAGGCCCTGCATGCATATATGCACATGCACAAATAATACTTGATGAATGAACACAATATATATTTGCAAAATGAGGCAACTAGCTGCAGGAATATAGTTTTGTACTTCCCATGTATCATTTTATTGAATAATGTATGACATGAAGATATTGAGAAGACTAAGACCAAAAAATAAAAGGTTGCATAAAGATTTAAAAAGGTGCCAATCATCAAACTAACTTCATGGTTACTAGCAAGTAGAACCATGTTGCATCTCCAAACCATACATAAAGATAAGAGGCATTGACACTTTAGAGTCTCCTCTCAATTATATGAGTACAACTGATAATGTTGTATGGAGATGCTAGTTGCTTTGTACTGATCAATCTACAAAGAGTCTGAGAATCCAATTAAAGTTCAAGATGTTAACAGTCCCACCTGCACGGTCAAATATTGAATCAAAGTCATCAGACATATGCTCAACTGATTTCACCTTAATGGAGAAAGAATATTTTGTAATGGAAGGTCTAAACTTGTTTGTAGAAATAAGTGCGTCGACGATTTTTTATAGGTATGAACATCGATATAGTTGCTTATGTTCCATCTTAGAGAGCTCATACAATTTTTTTTACAGGTATGAACATCGATATAGTTGCTTATGATATGTTATGGATAGAATATTGAAAAGAAAATAAAGGGAACAAAAACACATGAAACTGAAACATAAGATGAGAAAACAAACGTGTAAAACCTTCCTAAGAGACTTCTTGAATAAAATATCATGAATATGTTGTTGATGCCATAATTGTTGACCACATGCAATCTCACATGTTGACATAAGGCAAATTCTAAGTCTAACGGAGGACACATGTTTCGTACCATTGATGACTAGAAAACTTCAAAAGAAAAATAAAAAAAAATCATAGGAAACTAAACATATCATGCTAGTTAAAGATATATACATTTGATTAATGATATTTGATTTTTCATTCATTATATATCTAATCATAATTAAATAATATTCACAATATTTTCTTTCTTTCTCCGATTTATCAATTCTTCTAATAAATTTATTTATTTTAACATACAACAATATCTTAACTAATCTTATTCATAACCACATAATGAATTTTTTTAAAAAAAATCATTAACCTTGAAAATCTTTACAATATTATAATAATTTCAATGTTGATATTTTATATTTTTTTGTAATCATGAGAGAAATAATAAAAATAAAATATACCCTTTTGAAAATGAATTGTAAAATTTGTTTGATATTTGTCGAAATGTATATATCACCTGCTGATCCAGAGCATTCCAGTTCCTCTGCGCCAGTGTCCTTGCAGGAAGCTTGGGTTGAGCATGCACATTTCCAGCACCAGAGTGGACGCCATCGAAATTTCTCGACAGCTCCTTTGGGACCACTAGAAGCAGCGGCAGCGGCAACTCAGGAGGACTCTGCCATCCAACTTGTCCACCTCCTCATCAGCCTTGGTGAATCGTCCCAATGCGGTGAAATGATCTTCGCTGCAATCGTTGCAAATATTCTGGACAAATTATGGGTTGTCCTCACGAGGTAAACTTCGATTTCGACATCTGAAAGGTCGTCGGGTGCTTTGTGGATGCGTTGTGCCATCGTTTCTACTCACCGTCCGAGACGGTCGAAGCTCATAAAGATGCCGCTACAGTTGCAACAAGGGAAAGAGAAAGTAAATAGAGGAATTAAAGAAGACTCACAAATATCTCTCCTCTTCATGACCACGAGATTCAATAGAAAACTGACAGGGGACAAAAATTTGGAAAACAAATAGAGAAAAAAGAGGGCACAACTGGGAGGACGTTGGGAGGGGATGTGCTTACCGAAAGATCCACGGCAATGGCCTATGGACAAATTATGTTTATTAATGGACAGATCCACTATGTTTATTAATTGCTTAAACCGTTGTTGAACTATAATAAATTTTTACGTCTAATCCTAATATATGAATTTACTATAGGATGTTTTAAATTATATCATAATTTTCACTTTAGTCCATCCGTCTAATTCTACTAACTTTCTATTTTTTTTCAGTTTTTTATATTTATTAAGGAACGTAAACCACCCTTCTTCTCTCGTTTAATCTTTAAAAATTTAAAATAATATATAGAAAAATAAAGGAATGCTTTTATCCCTCGTTGGCACCGACGACGCTTTTATCTTTTAATATTATTTTAAACTTTTAAAAATTAAATGAAAGAAGAATTTTAATTTAGTCTTTTAATAAATAGGAAAAGTTTAAAAATAAAAAATAGAATTAGTTGTCGTTATATATAATTTAGAGATGTCCTACGGTGAGTTCATATAATAGGGTTAGACGCGAAAAATCGTTATAGTTCACGGAAAATTTAAGGAATTGACCATAATATTTAATTTATTAATTGGAAAAAATAGATATATTAAACTCCATATCTGAAGTATTGAGTCAATCAGTTTGGACTTGACTAGAATAAGAAGTTGATTGAGATTTAGGCAATTTGTATTATCAAAGTAAATTGTATCAATCTAGGTGAACAAATAGGCCTTTATTAATCCCAACACATCATAAAATAGAGTAGCAATTCATTCAACATCTAAAGGGTGTGCTAATCCATTTTTATTATCTTTCTTGGCAGCATGAACTACTAACCTAAGTTTTCTCACTCTTTTTCATTCTTCTCTTATCCCATTTATTTTTTCAACCAAACACATACAAAAAAGGTTTTTTTTATGAATACTTAACCCATCTTATTGATCAGATGTCTCTATTATGTGAATAATAATATTTGAAACAAACATCTTCTAGCCCCCATATATTTTATTAATTAGGGGGGAGTTATTGAACTATACAATGAAATTAGGGGAGAGAAATTAATTTTTATATTTAGTCCCTCAATTCTGATCCCCAAATTTTATCTTATAATTAGTCGGTCCACCATTTAATTTATAATAAAATAGACCCTTGATTTTATTACGATTCCAAATTATTTTGTTGATTAGGCTACATCCACGTAAACTGGAGGTTTAAACTTTTATTTTATTTTTATGAAAAGTAACATGTAAATGTTTATTTTACAATATTTTTTTTGAAAAAAAATGGGGGGACGTCTCACTCGACAGCTCCCTCGGCCTCCATCTCAGGATTATGTTTCTACTAATAAAGCATTATTTTACAAAAAAAAATCAATTTCAATATTATTTTTGCAATTATATATATATTATATTTAAATAACATAGATATATTTGTAAAGATAAATTTATTTATTTTATTATCCACATATTGTTTTGTGTAGATAATATACTAGTTGATAATAAAATAATAGTAACATATAAAAAAACCATTTACTTAAATATAGGTATTTGTCTTATATAGAATAGATCATTCCTCAAAATAAAATATCGTTATATATTATATGGAAGACGAGATAGTAAGTAAGGAGAGAATTACACTTGGTGAAAGCACAAGCCGTTATGAGTTATAATTAATTCAAATAATAATAATAATAATTAATATGATGACGACGAAGATAATAATAATAATAATAATAATAATAATAATAATAATAATAATAATAATAATAATAATAATAATAATAATAATAATAATAATAATAATAATAATTAAAATTTTAAATATTTTGACATACATTCCAATAAACAATGCTTGAATGGAGGGAATAATTTTACTTTTAATATAATGCCTCGGCCCATTATATTTCTGGCTATAATTAATATGATAATCTCTAAAATTCTGATATAATATTTTGCATGGAGTTGAATTTTCTGATGCATATAAAGAAACACGGCTATCAAATTTCCGTAAATTAAGCATCCAGATTAAGTCACCATTAGCTTGGCAAATACAAGATTTCTAAATATGGTAATTTTTGTGATTTTCTCATATAGAAAAGATGGAATCTTGACGATCTGATTATCACGTACCAACCTCAAAATATGATGTCAAACTCAAAATACGATTTCTAAATATGGTAATTTTATTCTCATAATTGAGAATGATATAAGATGAAGAATAATATTATGTTCTTTTACCGAATTGAATTCTGATTGTCAAACTCATTTTGCATCAATGTCTTACAAGATTTGATAATTAAGTTATATTTGGCATCAATCTCCCATTATAAAAAAGAGGTTACCATGGTTCGGTAATTTGCATAACCCAAACAAAGCTTTTCTTCCACCTTTTCTCTCCTCTCCTCGCTCGTTGTCTTCCTCTGCTATTACTACTTTTCCAAGTGGCCGATGGCTTCCTTCAAGGGTATTGGCGCAAGCAAATATATTAGATATTATTTTTTATTTCTTGAATCTTTTTGTTTTCTTCGGTTCTTGTTAGACTAACAAATGCACCGTAACATCAATTTTCTACATCAATTTCCCGTTATAAATTTTCTACATCAAGGTTAACACGGTTTGGTAATTAATTTGCATGTCCCGAAGCTTTTCCTTTCAACTTTTCCTCTGCTATTACTTTGCTGTTACTTTCCCAAGTGGCTGATGGCTTCCTTCAAGGGTATTTGGTGCATATATATTAGATATTAATTTTTATTTCTTACATAATTTTTTCTTCTGTTCTTGTTAAACTAACAAATGCACCATGTCCATGAATTTTTTCTATATTTTAACTTTTTTTTCTGCTTACATGTAGATTGTGACGGATTAAACATTATTCCGAACAGCATAGTTTCCAAGCAAGGCGATGGAAATTATCGCACTTTGGAAGAAGCTGTGAAGAGAATTCCTAATAATTTTTTAGGAAAATTTGTGATATACGTAAAAGCTGGAATTTACGATGAAAATATCGTCATGATGAGATCCAATATCACTATAGTTGGGGATGGTCAAGGAAGAACTATTCTTCGCAGTCAACGCAATCAAAGTTCTGGGTACGACATTAAAGATTCTGCAGCATTAGGTAATTGGCACACACTAATTTTTTATTTCATTTTTCCATTTATGGACATATGTTGATTCAATCTATCCACAATGCAGCAATCCTCGGTGATAATTGCATTCTCAAATGTATAACATTTGAGAATATTTCTCACGATGATAAAGGTCAGGCCGTGGCATTACGAACTGAAGGTGACTTGAATGTCTTCTACAAATGCGAATTCAAGGGCTACCAAGACACCTTATTTGTGAACGGTAAGAAGAACAAGGACAAGAAAATAGGTAGACATTTCTTTAGGGAATGTCACATTTCAGGTACCATCGACTTTATCTTCGGGGATGCACAAATGGTGTTACAAAAGTGTCACATCGTATTTCGGAAGCCAAGTCATGATGGAAAAACGAATGTGATCACGGCCTCCGGTAGAGAGGACATGGAAAATAACACAGGCATCGTGATCCAATCTTGTGATATTGCGGCAGAGTTCGAAATGTGCTCGCATAAGGGTTACTTGGGACGAACGTGGAAGAAATATTCAAGAGTGATCGTGATGAAGACCAGAATTGCAGATGTCATAACTCCACTCGGTTGGACGCTAATGGCTAATAAAGAAGACAACTCAAAGACTGCAGAGTACATGGAGTACAACAACAGCGGACTTGGTTCATCTACGAGCGGACGCATCAAGTGGCCAAAATACAAAGCGACGAGAAACCCAGCCGATGTGGAACCTTTCACTGTGGAGTTGTTCATCAATGGAAATGAATGGCTTCCTGCTACCGGAGTCCCTTTTGACGTGGGGTTGAATTGTTAGCTACGATAAGACGATAAGTAAGACCAGCACATGTTATCCAAGTCATGCATGCATGGATGTTATTAGTTTGCTCCCTCAATGGCATTAGGCCCCTACTGTGAGTTATATTTAAGTGTTTTAATTTAGTATGTCAAGAACTTGTTTTTATTAATAATATTATCCATGTCGGATGGCTTTTATATATTCTCTCTTTTTATTTCAACGATCTGGCTCTCTAATTAGTTATGTTATGAGACTTAATTAGCAATGGACACTAGCTATTCATTGATTTACACATCAATTTGGTAAACACCTTTTTATATATAATAATTGCTTATCCCTTATTTTTCTTCTCCTTATAAATGTCATTAATTCAAAAATATTTTCCCCTAAAAAATAATTCTAAATATTCCTGTGATTCATTAAAAACATTTAGGAACATGTTTAAGAAAACAAAGTGTGTAATTTTTTGTATGTCAATTAATTATAAGAAAAGTAAATTATAAATATAAAAGCAAACATTTTATCTGTTCTTATCAAGATTGAAGAAAGAGTGTCCCCAAAACGTGCATTATCATTGTAGATAGGAAATTGGATGTAATTCTGGATTTTCCAATTAGCAATAATAATAATAATAATAATAATAATAATAATAATAATAATAATAATAATAATAATAATAATAATAATAATAATAATAATAATAATAATAATAATAATAATAATAATATTTGTGACATGGTTATTATTATTATTATTACCCTAATCATCATGGTTATATATGGATTTTAATATTACCATAATCATTATTATATATGTATACATGTACAGTGAGACATGGCATATGAAAAAAATATGCATAATAATAAATAAAGGAATATGATATGTTAAAAATGTGCAAAAAATTAACATTTTAATATTAAAATTTCATCAAAATTTTGTTATACTTATATATAATATGCCTTGGACAAGTAAGCCTTTCTGCAGTTTAATTGTCACGTAAGTTCCATGCTCGTGTCTTGGCAAAACCATGACATCACTGCCGGCTTTGACTCCAGCTATTGGTCATCTGACTAGATCTTGTTGTGTTTGTGTGGGGACCCCAAAGATCTATGATGGATTTGGTACAACAACATTAATCTTTATGCGAGTAAGAAGCAAGCAAATCATGCTCTGCCTACATGTTTCTTTTTTTCCTTTCCTTCATATATACTTTTCTTCTCTTTTGTTGTTGATGTTTGGGTCTTTTGAATGCATGATCCAAGGAAGTTCCTGTGAACTGATGATTTTTTATGCTGCAAGTCAGTACCCTCCTTTTTGTTGCCTTTGAGTATTATAAATCGCATTAAATTTTTTATATCCCTTTCCATTCAGTACACTTTATATAATCACATTCAAGTGGCATTTTATTATATAGTTTTACTGTTGCTTAATTAAATTGATGGAGAAAATAAATCCTTCTCTCTATATTTTTATTAGTAGTGTTTTTATTAGTTTTTAAATGATATTTTCCATTTTGATCATGAACATTTGAATGTAAAAATATGTAATTAAAATTTATTTGTGTACTTGAGATAACTTCCATTGCAGAGGAAGTATCCCTGGACAAGGATCACATATGCAGAAGACTACGACCCAGTAATCCAGTTTGTGGCCAATCCAAGAAAATATGATGAGCTCTGTTATAATTGGCCCTAACTAGAATTCGTGCATCATAATACTGCTCTGCCTTTGGTATAGTCATGGACCTAAAATTTTGGTTAGCAGATGGCCACTTTGTTAACTGCAAGAATTTGATTTATTCGGTTCTAGAAAATTTATACTTCAAGAGTTTCTTAGTCATCTCATATAAGATGACATATCAGAATCATCTCATATGGAAAATATCTATGATGCATGTAATGATCCAACGAAACAAAGTTCTGAGTATAGTCGATCAAATAGTTAATCTCTTTGTGGCCATTTGAGCCTATGAATCGTTGTATATTTTGTAGGATTTATTGGTGGAGCTCTAAGAGATTGGTTCTAGAGCAAAAGGAGTTGGTAACTACAATGTCAATGTCAGGGCATCATGCGCCAAAGCAGGATCAAGCATTTGTGATAATCCAATAATATATGTGAACTGGGATGGGATTCACTTAATTGAGGCTGCTTACAAACTCATTGTTTATGACAATCCATCCATTATTTAATCCAAGCATCATCAACTCTATACGATGCTTACAATTTCTTTTTATTATTCTTTTGTTGACATGTATAAATTTAAGGTACGAATTAGAGGGATAATATGAAGCTTTGTGCATGACACTTCTCATATTTTTTAAACATTACTTTTGTAATGAATCAGGGAGGAATATGAAGTTATGTGGCTGAAATCTTTTCTTCATCTCAATTTTTATTGTCTAATGTCTGTGCATTTAGAAATTCATAAATTGACTACTAATACATTGTTGGAGATAAATATATAACGAGGACTAGCTTGTTATGTTTATAAAGATGCTATTAGGGATCAACCTCTAGGTTCCTAAAAGTATATTATTAGGAATCAATTTTTTAGTGTCATGCACAACTTTTAAGACTATTTTGATTACTTAATTTAGGAATCAATCAATTTCTTCATAAATTACTTAATTTTTTTGTTGCTAAAACTATTTTGATTTGAGACCAAAAGCAATTATTAGAGACCATTGCATGATTTTATAGGGACTAATTAATAAATTAGTGTTTAAAAGTGATACTTTTAAGATCCAATATAATCTTTTTTTCCCAAAACTTTTAAAGACCAACTTCTAAGAACCAATGGGGGTCAAGAAGATTTTTGTCCCAAAAAGAAATAGGGGCCAAAATTGATGACTTTGAAACCAAAATTTTTTGTCCCTATAAACATATTTTGTTGTAGTGTGCTCAACTTACTTAAAAAATAAAAATAAAAATCTTTATACAATTACATACTTGTATGCAAATGCATCTACACATAACTTTTCTTTTTCCTATAATTAAAATCTTCAAAGTCTCTTATTTTTTCTTGGGTATTACCTATATTTAATTGAAAATTTAAATCAACTGATATTGATAGAGATTTTTGTAACTACAACTGTATCAATACATAATTGAGAAAAAAAACTATTGATGATTAAATGCATATAAAATCTTTCTCCTTTTTCAGTTTTTGATTATTTTGTTTGTAAAATTTAAAACATGTATAATGTCAAAATCATCTTATTAATATGAAAATAAAGAGAAAAAGAGTACATAGATGAATAAAAATGGAAAAAAAATAGTTTACTTATTTTTTTATTTTAATTGCTTGTCAAAATCATGCATAATCGTAAAATCAACTTATTAATAAAGATCATACATCAACTAAATTACGGATACTATCGAAATATAGTTTATTTTTTTTATTTTAGTTTCTTGTTCAACCAAATTTCTTTTAGTCGAAACTCATCGGTGTCCAAGACTGCTAGCACACGACTAATCTGGTGTTCAAATGAAAATGATATGAATAAATCATGAGTCTAAAAATCGAACTACTTTTAAATTCTATTCTCATGGCAAAAGAAAACATGAACAATGTCACGAAGCGACATAAGATTGGATCACAATTATTTGGACATGAAATGAAGTGATCCCAGACCACCCTCCCGATTGTTCTTGAATCAATCATCCTGCAGCCACTGAAACTTGTATTTTGTCATTAACTCATCATGTTATAAATTGATTTTGTGCATGTTTTATCAAATAATTAGTCCTTCACACAAATAAATCTATATCAAATAAGCAGTCCCAAGTGTATGTTTCATCCTCTACAAAAAAAGAACTCAATGTTACCAGTGCATGTAGGAAGCCAAACCCCATTTGAATGAAGCACCCAAAATAAATTAAGTCTTTGGATAAATTTTCCAAATAATCGAGTTTGGTATTATATAGAAATCTGTTAATCAATCTGTTATATAGAAAGAGTCTGTTTGCTGTTATATATATAGAAATCTGTTTATCAATCTATGAAGCTATTTATTAGGGAGTGAAGACAAAGGCAGTGCAACACAAAGATGGCATCATTAATACTAATCTCAAACCGTTTTATGTAGAAGCTGATCCGCAAGGTTCAAAGCTCCTCCTCAACTTACTAATTGATTAAACGAAGTACATCTCTTGCAGTTGTAGGAGGTTCAGACTATTTTTGTAATTGTATGTTTGGATAAATACTGATAGTGCCATATACGAAGTGGAAAGCATGACTTTTGCAGCAGTAGAATATATATCTAGCTATCTAGAGGCACAAAACTCTGCTGCTCGCCAACAGTCAGCTCATCGATCATCAGGGTTAAATGTATATATAAGCTACCGGCAGTAGCTTCCAATTCATGCATGCTGCAGATCAAAACTTATAGAAATTAAATGCCCAATAAATCAACTGTCATGCATGGCATTGGCAATACCAACCACTTCATGAACTTAACCAAATTAGGCCGTGTCGACACACTGAAATATATATATCTATATATATATATTATTTTTTATTTTTTATTTTTTATTTCTTGAAACTTTTTGTTTTCTTCAGTTCTTGTTAAACTAACAAATGCACCGTATCATCAATTTTCTACATCAATTTCCCGTTATAAATTTTCTACATCAAGGTTAACACGGTTTGGTAATTAATTTGCATGTCCCGAAGCTTTTCCTTTCAACTTTTCCTCTGCTATTACTTTGCTGTTACTTTCCCAAGTGGCTGATGGCTTCCTTCAAGGGTATTTGGTGCATATATATTAGATATTAATTTTTATTTCTTACATAATTTTTTCTTCTGTTCTTGTTAAACTAACAAATGCACCATGTCCATGAATTTTTTCTATATTTTAACTTTTTTTTTCTGCTTACATGTAGATTGTGACGGATTAAACATTATTCCGAACAGCATAGTTTCCAAGCAAGGCGATGGAAATTATCGCACTTTGGAAGAAGCTGTGAAGAGAATTCCTAATAATTTTTTAGGAAAATTTGTGATATACGTAAAAGCTGGAATTTACGATGAAAATATCGTCATGATGAGATCCAATATCACTATAGTTGGGGATGGTCAAGGAAGAACTATTCTTCGCAGTCAACGCAATCAAAGTTCTGGGTACGGCATTAAAGATTCTGCAGCATTAGGTAATTGGCACACACTAATTTTTTATTTCATTTTTCCATTTATGGACATATGTTGATTCAATCTATCCACAATGCAGCAATCCTCGGTGATAATTGCATTCTCAAATGTATAACATTTGAGAATATTTCTCACGATGATAAAGGTCAGGCCGTGGCATTACGAACTGAAGGTGACTTGAATGTCTTCTACAAATGCGAATTCAAGGGCTACCAAGACACCTTATTTGTGAACGGTAAGAAGAACAAGGACAAGAAAATAGGTAGACATTTCTTTAGGGAATGTCACATTTCAGGTACCATCGACTTTATCTTCGGGGATGCACAAATGGTGTTACAAAAGTGTCACATCGTATTTCGGAAGCCAAGTCATGATGGAAAAACGAATGTGATCACGGCCTCCGGTAGAGAGGACATGGAAAATAACACAGGCATCGTGATCCAATCTTGTGATATTGCGGCAGAGTTCGAAATGAGCTCGCATAAGGGTTACTTGGGACGAACGTGGAAGAAATATTCAAGAGTGATCGTGATGAAGACCAGAATTGCAGATGTCATAACTCCACTCGGTTGGACGCTAATGGCTAATAAAGAAGACCACTCAAAGACTGCAGAGTACATGGAGTACAACAACAGCGGACTTGGTTCATCTACGAGCGGACGCATCAAGTGGCCAAAATACAAAGCGACGAGAAATCCAGTCGATGTGCGACCTTTCACTGTGGAGTTGTTCATCAATGGAAATGAATGGCTTCCTGCTACCGGAGTCCCTTTTGACGTGGGGTTGAATTGTTAGCTACGATAAGACGATAAGTAAGACCAGCACATGTTATCCAAGTCATGCATGCATGGATGTTATTAGTTTGCTCCCTCAATGGCATTAGGCCCCTACTGTGAGTTATATTTAAGTGTTTTAATTTAGTATGTCAAGAACTTGTTTTTATTAATAATATTATCCATGTCGGATGGCTTTTATATATTCTCTCTTTTTATTTCAACGATCTGGCTCTCTAATTAGTTATGTTATGAGACTTAATTAGCAATGGACACTAGCTATTCATTGATTTACACATCAATTTGGTAAACACCTTTTTTTATATATAATAATTGCTTATCCCTTATTTTTCTTCTCCTTATAAATGTCATTAATTCAAAAATATTTTTCCCCTAAAAAATAATTCTAAATACTCCTGTGATTCATTAAAAACATTTAGGAACATGTTTAAGAAAACTAAGTGTGTAATTTTTTGTATGTCAATTAATTATAAGAAAAGTAAATTATAAATATAAAAGCAAACATTTTATCTGTTCTTATCAAGATTGAAGAAAGAGTGTCCCCAAAACGTACATTATCATTGTAGATAGGAAATTGGATGTAATTCTGGATTTTCCAATTAGCAAAATTAATATAAATATAAATATAAATATAAATAATAATAATATTATTATTATTATTATTACCCTAATCATCATGGTTATATATGGATTTTAATATTACCATAATCATTATTATATATGTATTCATTATTATATATCTTACAAGATTTGATAATTAAGTTATATTTGACATCAATCTCCCATTATAAAAAAGAGGTTACCATGGCTCGATAATTTGCATAACCCAAACAAAGCTTTTCTTCCACCTTTTCTCTCCTCGCTCGTTGTCTTCCTCTGCTATTACTACTTTTCCAAGTGGCCGATGGCTTCCTTCAAAGGTATTGGCGCAAATATGTTAGATATTATTTTTTATTTCTTGAATCTTTTTTTTCTTCGGTTCTTGTTAAACTAACAAATGCACCGTATCATCAATTTTCTACATCAATTTCCCGTTATAAATTTTCTACATCAAGGTTAACACGGTTTGGTAATTAATTTGCATGTCCCGAAGCTTTTCCTTTCAACTTTTCCTCTGCTATTACTTTGCTGTTACTTTCCCAAGTGGCTGATGGCTTCCTTCAAGGGTATTTGGTGCATATATATTAGATATTAATTTGTATTTCTTACATAATTTTTTCTTCAGTTCTTGTTAAACTAACAAATGCACCATGTCCATGAATTTTCTATATTTTAACTTGTTTTTTTTTCTGCTTACATGTAGATTGTGACGGATTAAACATTATTCCGAACAGCATAGTTTCCAAGCAAGGCGATGGAAATTATCGCACTTTGGAAGAAGCTGTGAAGAGAATTCCTAATAATTTTTTAGGAAAATTTGTGATATACATAAAAGCTGGAATTTACGATGAAAATATCGTCATGATGAGATCCAATATCACTATAGTTGGGGATGGTCAAGGAAGAACTATTCTTCGCAGTCAACGCAATCAAAGTTCTGGGTACGGCATTAAAGAGCATTAGGTAATTGGCACACACTAATTTTTTATTTCATTTTTCCATTTATGGACATATGTTGATTCAATCTATCCACAATGCAGCAATCCTCGGTGATAATTGCATTCTCAAATGTATAACATTTGAGAATATTTCTCACGATGATAAAGGTCAGGCCGTGGCCTTACGAACTGAAGGCGACTTGAATGTTTTCTACAAATGCGAATTCAAGGGCTACCAAGACACCTTATTTGTGAACGGTAAGAAGAACAAGGACAAGAGAATAGGTAGACATTTCTTTAGGGAATGTCACATTTTAGGTACCATCGACTTTATCTTCGGGGATGCACAAATGGTGTTACAAAAGTATCACATCGTATTTCGGAAGCCAAGTCACGACGGAAAAACGAATGTGATCACGGCCTTCGGAAGAGAGGACATGGAAAATAACACAGGCATAGTGATCCAATGTTGTGATATTGCGGCTGAGTTCCAAATGGGCTCGCATAAGGGTTACTTAGGACGGACGTGGAAGAAATATTCAAGAGTGATCGTGATGAAGACCAGAATTGCAGATGTCATAACTCCACTCGGTTGGACGCTAATGGCTAATAAAGAAGACCACTCAAAGACTGCAGAGTACATGGAGTACAACAACAGCGGACTTGGTTCATCTACGAGCGGACGCATCAAGTGGCCAAAATACAAAGCGACGAGAAATCCAGTCGATGTGCAACCTTTCACTGTGGAGTTGTTCATCAATGGAAATGAATGGCTTCCTGCTACCGGAGTCCCTTTTGACGTGGGGTTGAATTGTTAGCTACGATAAGTAAGACCAGCACATGTTATCCAAGTCATGCATGCATGGATGTTATTAGTTTGCTCCCTCAATAATGGCATTAGGCCCCTACTGTGAGTTATATTTAAGTGTTTTAATTTAGTATGTCAAGAACTTGGTTTTATTAATAATATTATCCATGTCGGATGGCTTTTATATATTCTCTCTTTTTATTTCAACGGTCTGGTCTCTAATTAGTTATGTTATGAGACTTAATTAGCAATGGACACTAGCTATTCATTGATTTACACATCAATTTGGTAAACACCTTTTTTATATATAATAATTGCTTATCCCTTATTTTTCTTCTCCTTATAAATGTCATTAATTCAAAAATATTTTTCCCCTAAAAAATAATTCTAAATATTCCTGTGATTCATTAAAAACATTGAGGAACATGTTTAAGAAAATTAAGTGTGTAATTTTTTGTATGTCAATTAATTATAAGAAAAGTAAATTATAAATATAAAAGCAAACATTTTATCTGTTCTTATCAAGATTGAAGAAAGAGTGTCCCCAAAACGTACATTATCATTGTAGATAGGAAATTGGATGTAATTTCTGGATTTTCCAATTAGCAAAATTAATATAAATATAAATATTATTATTATTATTATTATTATTATTATTATTATTATTATTATTATTATTATTATTATTATTACCCTAATCATCATGGTTATATATGGATTTTAATATTACCATAATCATTATTATATATGTATTCATGTACAGTGACACATGGCATATCTCGCCGTCGTCGTATATGACGTAGTGAATAAGAAAGTAAAAGATATAAAAGTGATGATATGTAGATAAAAGCTAATAAATATTGGAATAAATTAGTTTTAGCTGTTAACTACGATTTGAGATATTTGGAAAGTATAATTATATATCAATTAGATAATGACATCATCAAACAATATATTTTTTCGGTGAACATAATTAGGTAGTGTTAAACAACATAATGCTAGGAAAAAAATATGCATATTAATAAATAAAGGAATATGATATGTTAAAAATGTGCAAAAAATTAACATTTTAATAATTAAATTTCATCAAAATTTTGTTATACTTATATATAATATATATATAACTATTAAAAAATAATTTATTGATTAACAACATGAACTTCAAACTATGCCACTATAACAAAATTAACATTTAGGGACTAGACCAATCATAATTAACTCTTCAAAAAATATTTATTTGGGACCAATGAAAAATTAGACCCAAATTTTTCCTTATTTTAGAGATAAAAAATTAATTTGTGTCTAATACAAATATTACGAGGACCAATAATAATTTTTCATAAACATTAATTTTAGAGACTAATCACAATGTTGATCCCGAAAGATAAATTATAGGGACCGATTTCGGCGGTTCCGGAAAATCTAGTTTTTTTAATCTGATTTGCCTCATTTCATTCTGCTCTAACTCCTGCACTCCCTCTCAGAAAACCCACAGCGAAGGTAGCGCCTCATTTCAATGGTCGAGCCGCCGTGGACACCCCAACCAGCCGCAGCCTTCGGAGTTGTTGCCGACAATCGTGGAGCAGAACGCTAGCCGGGTAGAGTAGCCGCTCTCCCTCCGTATCAACAAGGAGAAGAAGAAGCGATCGGGAGCAGCTGAGATGGTGGAGGCGGGCGAATTGGCCTGCTGCTCCATGAAGAAGGCCTTTTCCTCCATGGTGTTCATCGTACGCGAGCTCCAGCCCTCTAGCTCCGGTGGGTCCTATTCTACGAGGACCCCAGAGGATCTTGGACAGGATCCAGCAAGAGATTAACTCCTCCTTTCGTTTGGCTCTTCCAGGTCTTCTCCTGCATGCCCACCTCCGTCATGCTCCTCCTAGCAAACTTCACCATCTACTCCAAAATCATGAGATCACTAGGGTAAAATCATGCTCCTCCGCAGGTTATGCAGGTGCTCCTGCTTTTCACCCACCGCCAGCACCTGTTTGGAGATCACCAGGGTAAAATCATGAGCCCTATGCGTTTTATTTTTTCTTGTGGTACCAATATTAGTTTGATATTTGATCCATAATTTGTTCAAAATTTGAAGCTTTCGATGAGGTAAGAAATTTCGACTAGTCCCCGAATTCCAAAAGCAAACAGACTTTAATTTTTTTTCTTGCATATTTCTAGCTCTTCCTCATGAAGCGCGGCGGAGAAGAGATTTATGTTGGTCAACTGGGTCGACAGTCTCTCATCTGATCAAATATTTTGAGGTGAGACAACAACAACTGAAAATAGTGCAGCTGCTAATTTTCCACATGATACGATAACAAGAGGTCAGTAATTAACTCAAATTATTGTCGAAATTTTCTTAAGGGAGACGAAGGTGACCCTAAGATCAAAGATGGTTACAATCCTGCAACATGGATGCTGGAAGTGACCACACAGTCTCAAGAAGAGCTTTTGGGGGTTAACTTCATTGAAATACCCCCTCAAAAAAAAAAAACTTCATTGAAATATATAGAAACTCTGAACTATATCAGTGAGTAGCATTGGTTTATGAATCGAAAAGACTTAGCACAGTCCTCTTTTCTCATAATTCATATGCTGCGACATTGTATTAATTTTATCTCACAAACGAATGGTCTTATTCAGGAGAAACAAGAGCCTGATTAAGGAACTCAATGTTCCTCCTCCTAGTTCCAGAGATCTGCACTTCCCGACCAAATATTCATAGCCTTTTGTAGTGCAATGCATGGCCTGCCTCTGGTCATACTGGAGGAATCCTCCATACGCCGCCGCAAGGTTCTTCTTCACAACATTCATAGTGTTAATGTTCGGCTTGGTATTCTGGAACCTCGTATATCCGATCTCGGTCATGAGAGCTTCTGATCAGCTTAACTATGAAATCATAAGGTCTAAGTGCACTAGCGGAATTACAGATCGACGAAGTAAGATTTGTTCAACACAATGGGATCCATGTATTCTGCTGTACTATTCATCGAGATACAGAACTGTTCGTCTATTCAGCCAGTGGTCTCCATTGAACGCACCGTCGTCTACTACAGGGAGAGAGCAGTTGGGATGTATTTAGCTTTACCATATGCCTTCGGACAAGTAAGCCTTTCTGCAGTTTAATTGTCACATAAGTTCCATGCTCGTGTCTTGACAAAACCATGACATCACTCACTACAAGAAAAAGTCGTATTTCTGACGGTCCATTTTCGATGGCTAGAAATCCGTCTTAAATATCGACGGTTTTTTCGACGGATCTTCCAAATCGTCGATATTTTCATCAGATAATTTTCGACGATTTAACCCGTCTAAAATTTCGACGGTGATAAATTCGTCGGAAGATTCCGTCGAAAATATTTATACTTCGACGGTTATGACCGTCGATAATTTCGGCGGTTTATCTAACCGTCGAAACTTCCAGCGGTCTGAACCGTCGAAATATTTCAAGGCTGGTTGCGCATAATTATTGAACTTATCGACGGTTTTGACCGTCGAAATTTGTGACGTTCAAAGCAACCGTCGATATTTCGGCGGTCATAACCATCGATAGTATTTAAATAAAATATTATACCTTACTTTTTTTCGACAGTCTCAATCGTCGAAAATGGAAATTTATAATTTACACAAACTATGTATCTGTCGATGTTTTTAAAAATTTATCATTAAGGGAATCGACGGCTAATACCGTCGATATTTCGACGGTTTAAAGAACCGTCAAAACTATCGACGGCTAAAACCGTCGATATTTCGACGGTTTGAATACCGTCGAAATTATCGACGGTTTTTCCAGCGGATTGGAGCCGTCGAAATGCGAATTAATATAATATTATATTTACCTATGTTGCGACGATTTTGACCGTCGAAAAGTGGTTATATAAAAACCCGACCGCACTCTTACTTAGAACGTTTTGAACGTCCGTCCGCCGCCCCCCGTTTCGTCCGCCGTTCGTCCGGCCGTCGATCACCTCCCGCCCGAAGCTTTCGCCGCCGACCATCTTCAGTGCAGGTAGGTCCGATCCCTGCCTCCTTTGATATATAATTTTTCTCTCCTTCGACCATCTCCGTGCGGCGGCCAGATCCGGCCGCCATCCGCGCGCGGCGGCCAGATCCGGCCGCCATTCTTGCGCGGCGGCCAGATCCGGCCACCATTCTTGTGCGGCGGCCAGATCCGGCTGCCATTCGCGCGTGGCGGCCAGATCCGGCCGCCATTCGCTCGCGGCGGCCAAATCCGGCCGCCAATCGCGCGCGGCAGCCAGATCCGGCAGCCCTCCGCGCGCGGCGGCCAGATCCGGCCGCCCTCCGCTCGCGGCGGCCAGATCCGGCCGCCCTCCGTGCGGCGGCCAGATCCAGTCGCCCTTGCGCGGCGGCGGCCAGATCCGGCCGCCCTCCACGCGCGGCGGCCAGATCCGGCCGCCCTTGCACGGCGGCGGCCAGATCCGGCCGCCCTTCGTGCGCGGCGGCCAGATCCGGCCGCCCTTCGTGCGCGGCGGCCAGATCCGGCCGCCCTTGCGCGGCGGCGCCAGATCCGGCCGCCTTCCGCGCGTGGCATTTAAATTATAGTTGTAATATTTAGAATTATATTTAAAATTATAGTTGTAATATTTTTTTTCCTCCTTTTGTTTGATGGAAAACGATCATGAGCAAAAAGGGCCAAAACTGTTATATATACTTATTATATGCTATCTCTATACCTAGCAGTATGATTAGTAAACATTAGCTAAACAATCTGTTCTTCCTCAGTTGTTTCATATTCATTTTTCTTTCCTTATACAATTTTGTATGACTGAAATTTTTTATGATTTGTAAATAATGCAGTCATTATGTCATACTTGAACGATCGTCGATGGATGTACAAAAGAAATAATCCTGGTCGTAGAGGCTTGACACAAGAATTTATAGATGGCGTTGACTATTATGTTACTGTGGCTTGTCAATCTTTACAATTTCAGCGGGAGGGAGCAATTAGGTGTCCTTGTTTGAAATGTGCTAGCACAAAGTTACAGACGATAGAGACTGTCAAAGTTCACTTATATAGAAAGGGTTTCAAACCCAATTATTGGGAATGGGATGATTTAGGCGAAGGAGCACCTTCGACAAGCGTCCCAAATGAAGGTCTTCATTTTGTGGATCCTGAACCAACATTTGCTTCGCAATATGAATAGTCTGTTTATGACGCAGCTGCAACTGAGTATGGCAATATTAGATTTGAGCAGAATGAAGAGGCACCAAATCCAGAAGCAAGAGATTTTTATGACTTACTAAACGCATCGAGCCAACCCTTATGGCCTGGGTGTGAAAGTCATTCGGAACTATCACTCGCTGTTAGATTGTTGAATCTGAAAGCTGACCACAATATTTCACAAGCATGTTTTGATGCATTTCTAGATATTGTAAAAGAGGTCACACCAACTGGGGCTCGTATTCCTGAAAATTTTTATAGGACAAAAAGATTGGTCAGTAAACTTGGTCTTGGCTCAACTAAAATAGATTGTTGTCATGATGGTTGTATGTTATATTACGGCGAGGACATCAATCTAAATGAATGCAAGTTTTGTGGGGCCGAACGATATAGAGTGACTAACAAGTCTCAAGTCGCTGTGAAAAAAATACATTATTTACCTCTTATTCCAAGACTTAAAAGACTATACTCGTCTATAGGGTCAGCGTCGCAGATGAAGTGGCATGCACAGCATAATACTTCTGAAGGTGTAATGCTTCACCCATCGGATGGTGAAGCGTGGAAACATTTTGATCGTAAGGATCATGATTTTGCTAGGGACCAAAGGAACATAAGGCTCGGATTATGCGCAAATGATTTTACACCATATGGTCAAACTTCAGTTCCTTATTCATATTGGCCGGTAACAATAACACCTTATAATTTGCCACCTGGGATTTGTATGTCCGCATCTTATATGTTTTTGACATGCATTATTCCTGATCCTTAGAGTCCTAAACAGAGGATAGACGTGTATTTACAACCTCTAATAGACGAGCTAAAAGAACTATGAGATGGTGTCGTCGCTTATGATGTGTCGACCAAATAAAATTTCACATTGAGAGCTGCCTTATTGTGGACTGTTAATGACTTTTCAGCCTACGGGATGTTGTCTGGTTGGATGACTGTAAGGAAATTTGCTTGTCCATCTTGCATGGAACACTCAGATGCGTTCACTTTGAGAAATGGGGGTAAAAATACTTGGTTTGATTGCCACAGACGGTTTCTTACAGCTGATCATCCGTACAGAAATAACCGAAATGCATTTCGACGGAATAGGGTTGTGGAAGACATGCCTCCAGTCAGACGCTCAGAAGCTCAATTACGTCGCATTGTCAATGCTTTATGCAGAATTATCGACGACCCAAATGTCACATACAATGAGTATGGTGTTTGTCATAATTGGACCAAACGAAGCATATTCTGGGATTTACCTTATTGGTCTAATTGTTTGATACGTCATAACTTGGACGTCATGCACATTGAGAGAAATGTGTTTGAAAATGTATTCAACACTGTAATGGACATTAAGGGTAAAACAAAGGACAACCTCAAGGCGAGACTAGATTTGAAGGAGTACTGTCGATGGCCAGAGTTGCACTTAGTTACTTTACCTAACGGAAGAATATCTAAACCAAAAGCAAGTTATGTTCTCATTAAGGAGCAGGAGACCCAAGTGTGTCGCTGGATCCAAGAGCTGAGAATGCCGGATGGTTATGCATCAAATCTGACCCGATGTGTGGACATGAATAACTTGCGTTTGTTTGGCATGAAAAGTCACGACTGTCACATATTCATGGAAACTTTGCTTCCTACTGCTTTTTCTTCACTCTCGGATAAGATTTGGAAGCCGATAACGGAGTTGAGTCAATTTTTCAAAGAATTGTGTTCTACAACATTAACGGTGGAAAATATGATCCAATTGGAACGTAATATTCCGATAACATTATGTAAGTTGGAACGAATATTTCCACCAGGATTCTTTGATTTCATGGAGCACTTACCTATTCATCTGCCATATGAGGCAAGGGTAGGTGGACTAGTACAATATAGGTGGATGTATCCTTTTGAAAGATATCTCAATCGAATAAAAAGGACGATTAAGAACAAAGCACGTGTCGAAGGATCCATTTGTGAAGCGTATATGATTCAGGAGATTTCATACTTCTGTTCTTACTACTTCGAGTCCCATGTTAAGTGTGCGAGGACCAGAGTCCGTCGAAATGATGAAGTTCCAGAAGAACAGTCTGATGTGGCATCTTTGCCGCTCTTCAATCAGTTAGGACGACATTTTGGGAAGCCAAGGAGTAGATGGCTCAGTGATGCAGAATTCAAGTCTGCCACGAATCATGTCCTTCTAAACACTCCGGAGGTGCAAAACTACATTAAGTAAGTTTAATATCCATGTGTTCTTTTGTTTAACGTCTTCTCAAACACCATTTTGATTTAGCCATCACTTCGTATGTAGTGCTTTCTTGCAATACTACATTGTCCCTAAAGAACATGTACAAGATAGAATCGAGAATGATTTCGCACCGTGGTTTAAGGAACAGGTAATTATCAAAATATTCTAAACAATTTGATGTCTTCAGCGTCTACTATACTCATTTATTTTCATATTAGGTTCTCAATACCGGCACGGCGACTGGTCTCCATAATTTGGCATGGGGACCGGATCGAGAGGTGAAAAGTTGGCCGGTGTATTTTGTGAATGGTTATAAGTTTCACACTGAAACTTGATCGATTGGAAAGAAAACCGTGAACAGTGGAGTATGTGTCGTGGGATCCACGGACGGAAAAAATGAGCGTGACTACTACGGTGTTCTCAAAGACATTATCAGCTGTAATATACTGGAGGTAATAAAGTCACATTATTTGAGTGTAATTGGTTTGATCCAAAGGAAAGGAGAGGGATGCGAGTTCACAAAGATTTCAAAATAGTTGAAATACGTCACAATATGTGTTATGATCGTTTTGATCCTTTCATTATTCCGTCTTCTACAAGACAAGTATATTATGTGCCATATCCGGAGAAGACCAGGGACAAATCACAATGGTGGGTTGTAATAAAGACGAAGGCAAGAAGCATGATAGAAGTTGATGATGCATTGCAATGTGCCTTTCAAGATGACTCGCAGACGTCTGTGGCCCTTATTGTCGACACCGAATTAGTCGACGATCTACATGATTCGGAACACGTATTTGAAGATTTCGATAACGTCGACATACAAAATGATGAAAAGGATTCGGACGAAGATGAATTTGAAACTACGACGACTTCTGATGATGATGATGACGGGTACCAGTCATGTGGAAATTCAGATGATGAGTAAAGGTGTCTTTACTTGTCGTCACGAATTATCAATTTATTTTTACCTTACAACTAGGATATTTTATTACGAATGTTGTCATCTTATGGATTGTTCATTTACGACTCATATTCATTTTGTTTGAGGCAATAGTTTGTTTGAGGCGTTAGCGATGCATGTGGACAAACAATCGGATCAACAAATGCCTGACGCGGACGATGCATTCTTATATTCGCTACCATCTCGTGAGTGTTTGAAGTAATGATCAGAAGAAGTCATTCGCAAAAGCTTATTCGAATTAATTTGTTTATTTTTTATAAGCGCCTCCGGATATTAGGAATTGGTTCTCGAGTTATACGTACAATTCCGTTCCTCAAGATGCAACACAAGACGTAGCCGAACATAGTCAGGTCGAGACGTTGTGACATTTGAATTTTTTGTCAATTGTGAATTTGACTTGTAATAAATTTTTTACTATGCAGATGTATCGATTTGTTAAAAGTAAAAACAAAGGAAATGAGTCGGTCGTCCCTAGAGCTCTCAGTACTCCGTGTGCTCCTCCATCAGCCACGGGCATTCGCATAACAGAGCGTACTTCTCCTCCGTCAGCTCCTCGATCAGCCACGGGCATTCGCATAATAGAACGTTCTTCTCCGCCGGGTCCTTCCTCTCACGCTGATATTGCGGACTTGGATACACAATTGCCACAACAACCCGTCAGAGCTCATTGTTCCGTGGAAGACTCAGACCAGGCTTCATCAAATCGTGTTTACAAAGCATAAGTGCAGCCAGATGAGAATTTAGGGTAAGTGTTATTTTATCGAATCCTTATTCATGCTTTGATTCAGCCATGACATTTTATAATTCTGTGTCCTTCAAGATTTGTACCGTCGAAACCAGCGGCTGCAGCAGTTACTAAAGTATTGCGACATAGGTATACTGAAGCGTGGCTTACATGGAGGGAAGTTCCTTATGCCACGAGACAGATGTTATTTAATGAATTTCATGTATCATTAGAAGCCAACATCATCATTAATATTTTTCTTCGTCATGCACATTAATTATTTTTAAACACTTACAGGCTGATGTGTGGTGGGAGCCCGAGCATACGGAAAAAATGTGGAAGGCTTTTAACTCTCGGTGCTCAAAGAGATTGTCCGCGATGCTTTCTGAAGTTCGAGCTGACGGAGAATGACCCAATTGGATCCCCGAGGTCGTTTGGATCGATTTGCTAGGAAAGTGGACCACCGAGGAGTACAAAGTTGAATGCGAAAAAGCAAAAACCAGTCGAGAGTCCGACCAGTGAGCATGCTTGCATTCGGGCGGATGTCTATCCACGAGCACGATTGCTAAGAAAATGGTAAGGTCTTTCTCCGAACTCAAGACGAAATATTATACTTTAAGAAAATGGTAAGTAATTTGCGAATTTTAAAATATTATCTCATTGTAGGAGAAAGAGACGGGTAGACCACCGACTCAGGACGAAATATTTCTCCGAACCCATCAGAAGAAGAACAAAAAATGGGTCTCGAGTTATGCCCGGGAGACATATGTATGTAAATTTTTGTGCCTTTACTTTTTTCTAAATTGCAAGTTAATAATTAATTAACAAAACTTTGAAGTCGATCACCTAGTCGTCGTTTGTAGTTAATTATTTTCTTTATATTTCAGGAGTCTTATAAAATAAAAGAAGTTGATCATATTACGCAAGCCACGCAGGAGGGGACCACACCGTTGACCCCAAGACAACTTTGGACGGACCACGTCGGCGTGAAGAAGGGTCGCATTTACAGACTTGGATCTTCTGTGAGTGACACAGATATTGGATATGGTCGACGAAGTACTTCAGGTTCATCTTCTTCTACTATGTAAGAAATTGTGGATCACCATCAAGATTAGGGAAGAGGTCAGACAGGAATTCGAAGAACATGAACGTCGTAACAGGGATGAAATGAAGAAAAATGATGCGTGCCTTCATGCGTGGCGAATTGAATGACGATGACGCCGATGTAGATTCATATATAATACATAATTATTTTTGGAATTTGCTTTAATCTGATGCATCATTGTACTCATTAGATTCATATGCACTTTGACACTAACTTAGATTTTACTCTTCATCCCTTTCAGTTAGATCTGTAGACTTTCAAAGTTTTCATCGAAAATGAAGTGCAGACAGTTGGATCATGTAAATGTCAGTACTTAGTATAAACTTGTTAGTTTACGCTCGATTTTGCTCGATTTTGAGATTCGGCGTTAGCTTGTTAGTTTACGCATCTTCTAGATTTATCAATTTTGAAGATGCTCAATCAATTATTTATCAAATTATGTTGATGTTAAATTGAAATAATGTTTTTATATTTTAGATTTTAGATTCAATTAGATTGTGATTACGCATCTTCAAAACTGAATTCATGTTTTTTTTGCATTTTATATGTTATAACTTTTACTCTATTTTCAATTTTGTGCAGTGATGTTTTGCGACGAAGATGATATGCGAATTGAACTTCAGCTCTTCGTCGTGATGAAGACGTTATGCCGTTCAATTTGTGAATTAAGCACGCCGTTCCATTATCTCGTTCCACTATGGTTGACGTTATTGAATCTGTGAATTATGGATTATGTTTCATGTTTGGATACCATTATGCCGAATTGCACTATCTGTGATGTGATGTGATGTGATGTGCTTTATATGTGAATTACGATATTTCAATCTGTGAGGGATTATATTTCAATCTGTGCCGTTCAATTGAACTATCAAATGTGTTGTATTATCTGAGAATTATTTGTGAATTCATTATTTTTTTTTAAATTTTTTTACGTTTCCGACGGTCCTGGCCGTCGGAAACAGCTAAAATATTTTAATTTTCAGCGGATTTTTTCGATACTTATTGACGGTTATATCCGTCGGTACACAATTATCGACGGTCGTAGCCCACGAGTAAAAGCCGTCGATACTAGATTGTCGACGGTTTTAACCGTCGATAAAATCGACGGTTCAAGTCGCCGATATATATCGACGGTTAAAACCGTCGATAGTTTCCACGGTTCAAGCCGCCGATAGATATCGACGGCACGAACCGCCGATACTGTCGACGGTTTAGGCCGTCGATAAATATCGACGGCTCGAACCGTCAATACTATTGACGATTCAAACCGTCGATATATATCGGCGGTCCTGTCCGTTGATAATATTGACGGTTCGCATCGTCGATATTTAACGTTCGACTGCCGCGCCAGCTAGACCGTCTGTAATACCGATGGTTCAGAAGAAACCGTCGCAAAAAATTTGTGACGAGCTTTTTTCACACGATCATTGTCCGTCGAAAGAACCGTCGAAAATCGTGATTTCCGACGAATCTGACAAATTTACCGACGGTTAGGACCGTCGGTAAAAGGCAGTTTTCTTGTAGTGACTGCCGGCTTTGACTCCAGCCTTGTGACGCAAGTCGCTATCGGGTTCCCATACATCTTTTTTTTCAGCTTTGCTTGCGCATGGTGAAAACTTGAGATGCTATTGGTCATCTGACTAGATCTTGTTGTGTTTGTGTGGGGGCCCCAAAGATCTATGATGGATTTGGTACAACAGCATTAAGCTTTATGCAAGTAAGAAGCAAACAAATCATGCTCTCCCTACATGTTTCTTTTTTTCCTTTCCTTCATATATACTTTTCTTCTCTTTTGTTGTTGATGTTTGGGTCTTTTGAATGCATGATCCAAGGAAGTTCTTGTGAACTGATGATTTTTGATGCAGCAAGTCAGTACCCTCCTTTTTGTTGCCTTTGAGTATTATAAATCGCATTAAATTTTTTATGTCCCTTTCCATTCAGTACACTTTATATAATCACATTCAAGTGGCATTTTATTATATAGTTTTACTGTTGCTTAATTAAATTGATGGAGAAAATAAATCCTTCTCTCTATATTTTTATTAGTAGTGTTTTTATTAGTTTTTTAATGATAGTTTCCATTTTGATCATGAACATTTGAATGTAGGAATATGTAATTAAAATTTATTTGTGTAGTTGAGATAACTTCCATTGCAGAGGAAGTATCCCTGGACAAGGATCACATATGCAGAAGACTACGACTCAGTAATCCAGTTTGTGGCCAATCCAAGAAAATATGATGAGCTCTGTTATACTTGGCCCTAACTAGAATTCATGCATCATAATACTGCTCTGCCTTTGGTATAGTCATGGACCTAAAATTTTAGTTAGCAGATGGCCTCTTTGTTAACTGCAAGAATTTGATTTATTTGGTTTTAGAAAATTTATACTTCAAGAGTTTCTTAGTCATCTCATATAAGATGACATATCAGAATCATCTCATGTAGAAAATATCTATGATGCATGTAATGATCCAACGAAACAAAGTTCTGAGTATAGTCGATCAAATAGTTAATCTCTTTGTGGCCATTTGAGCCTATGAATCATTGTATATTTTGTAGGATTTATTGGTGGAGCTCTAAGAGATTGGTTTGGAGCAAAAGGAGTTGGTAACTACAATGTCAATGTCAGGGCATCATGCGCCAAAGCAGGATCAAGCATTTGCAATAATCTAGTAATATATGTGAACTGGGATGGGATTCACCTAATTGAGGCTGCTTACAAACTCATTGTTTATGCCAATCCATCCATTATTTAATCCAAGCATCATCAACTCTATGCGATGCTTACAATTTCTTTTTATTATTCTTTTGTTGACATGTATAAATTTAAGGTACGAATTAGAGGGGTAATATGAAGCTTTGTGCATGACACTTCTCATATTTTTTAAACATTACTTTTGTATCTAAAAGAAAAATAAAAAAAAATCATAGGAAACTAAACATATCATGCTAGTTAAAGATATATACATTTGAATAAATGATATTTGATTTTTCATTCATTATATATCTAATCATAATTAAATAATATTCACAATATTTTCTTTCTTTCTCCGATTTATCAATACTTCTAATAAATTTATTTATTTTAACATACAACAATATCTTAACTAATCTTATTCATAACCACATAATGAATTTTTTTAAAAAAAAATTCATTAACCTTGAAAATCTTTACAATATTATAATAATTTCAATGTTGATATTTTATATTTTTTTTGTAATCATGAGAGAAATAATAAAAATAAAATATACCCTTTTGAAAATGAATTGTAAAATGTGTTTGATATTTGTCGAAATGTATATATCACCTGCTGATCCAGAGCATTCCAGTTCCTCTACGCCAGTGTCCTTGCTGGAAGCTTGGGTTGAGCATGCACATTTCCAGCACCAGAGTGGACGCCATCGAAATTTCTCGACAGCTCCTTTGGGACCACTAGAAGCAACGGCAGCGGCATCGGCGGCAACTCAGGAGGACTCTGCCATCCAACTTGTCCACCTCCTCATCAGCCATGGTGAATCGTTCCAATGCGGTGAAATGATCTTCGCTGCAATCGTTGCAAATATCCTGGACAAATTACGGGTTGTCCTCACGAGGTAAACTTCGATTTCGGCATCTGAAAGGTCGTCGGGTGCTTTGTGGATGCGTTGTGCCATCGTTTCTACTCACCGTCCGAGACGGCCGAAGCTCATAAAGATGCCGCTACAGTTGCAACAAGGGAAAGAGAAAGTAAATAGAGGAATTAAAGAAGACTCACAAATATCTCTCCTCTTCATGACCACGAGATTCAATAGAAAACTGACAAGGGACAAAAATTTGGAAAACAAATAGATAAAAAAGAGGGCACAACTGGGAGGACGTTGGGAGGGAATGTGCTTATCGAAAGATCCACAGCAATGGCCTATGGACAGATTATGTTTATTAATGGACAGATCCACTATGTTTATTAATTGCTTAAACCGCTGTTGAACTATAATAAATTTTTACGTCTAATCCTAATATATGAATTTACTATATGACGTTTTAAATTATATCATAATTTTCACTTTAGTCCATCCGTCTAATTCTACTAACTTTCTATTTTTTTTCAGTTTTTTATATTTATTAAGGAACATAAACCACCCTTCTTCTCTCGTTTAATCTTTAAAAATTTAAAATAATATATAAAAAATAAAGGAACGCTTTTATCCCTCGTTGGCACCGACGACGCTTTTATCTTTTAATATTATTTTAAACTTTTAACTATTAAATGAAAGAAGAATTTTAATTTAGTCTTTTAATAAATAGGAAAAGTTTAAAAATAAAAAATAGAATTAGTTGTCGTTATATATAATTTAGAGACGTCCTACGGTGAGTTCAATATATTAGGGTTAGACGCGAAAAATCGTTATAGTTCACGGAAAATTTAAGGAATTGACCATAATATTTAATTTATTAATTGGAAAAAATAGATATATTAAACTCCATATCTCAAGTATTGAATCAATCAGTTTGGACTTGACTAGAATAAGAAGTTGATTGAGATTTAGGCAATCTGTATTATCAAAGTAAATTGTATCAATCTAGGTGAACAAATAGGCCTTTATTAATCCCAACACATCATAAAATAGAGTAGCAATTCATTCAACATCTAAAGGGTGTGCTAATCCATTTTTATTATCTTTCTTGGCAGCATGAACTACTAACCTAAGTTTTCTCACTCTTTTTTATTCTTCTCTGATCCCATTTATTTTTTCAACCAAACACATACCAAAAATGTTTTTTTTATGAATACTTAACCCATCTTATTGGTCAGATGTCACTATTATGTGAATAATAATATTTGAAACAAACATCTTCTAGCCCCCATATTTTATTAATTAGGGGAGAGTTATTGAACTATACAATGAAATTAGGGGAGAGAAATTAATTTTTATATTTAGTCCCTCAATCCTGATCCCCAAGTTTTATCTTATAATTAGTCGGTCCACCATTTAATTTATAATAAAATAGACCCTTGATTATACGATTACAAATTATTTTGTTGATTAGGCTACATCCACGTAAACTGGAGGTTTAAACTTTTATTTTATTTTTATGAAAAGTAACATGTAAATGTTTATTTTACAATATTTTTTTGAAAAAAAATGGGGGGACGTCTCACTCGACAACTCCCTCGGCCTCCATCTCAGGATTATGTTTCTACTAATAAAGCATTATTTTACAAAAAAAAAATCAATTTCAATATTATTTTTGCAATTATAGATATATATATTATATTTAAATAACATAGATATATTTGTAAAGATAAATTTATTTATTTTATTATCCACATATTTTTTTGTGTAGATAATATAATAGTTGATAATAAAATAATAGTAACATATAAAAAAAACCATTTACTTAAATATAGGTATTTGTCTTATATAGAATAGATCATTCCCCAAAATAAAATATCGTTATATATTATATGGAAGACGAGATAGTAAGTAAGGAGAGAATTACACTTGGTGAAAGCACAATAAACAATAATAATAATAATAATAATAATAATAATAATAATAATAATAATTAATTCAAATAAATAATAATAATAATTAATATGACGACGACGACGATGACGATGATGATGATGATGATGATGATGATGATGATGATGATGATAATAATAATTAAAATTTTAAATATTTTGACATACATTCCAATAAACAATGCTTGAATGGAGGAATAATTTTACTTTTAATATAATGCCTCGGCCCATTATATTTCTGGCTATACTTAATATGATAATCTCTAAAATTCTGATATAATATTTTGCATGGAGTTGAATTTTCTGATGCATATAAAGAAACACGGCTATCAAATTTCCGTAAATTAAGCATCCAGATTAAGTCACCATTAGCTTGGCAAATACAAGATTTCTAAATATGGTAATTTTTGTGATTTTCTCGTATAGAAAAGATGGAATCTTGACGATCTGATTATCATGTACCAACCTCAAAATATGATGTCAAACTCAAAATACGATTTCTAAATATGGTAATTTTATTCTCATAATTGAGAATGATATACGATGAAGAATAATATTATGTTCTTTTACCAAATTGAATTCTGATTGTCAAACTCATTTTGCATCAATATCTTACAAGATTTGATAATTAAGTTATATTTGGCATCAATCTCCCATTATAAAAAAGAGATTACCATGGCTCGGTAATTTGCATAACCCAAACAAAGCTTTTCTTCCACCTTTTCTCTCCTCGCTCGTTGTCTTCCTCTGCTATTACTACTTTTCCAAGTGGCCGATGGCTTCCTTCAAGGGTATTGGTGCAAGCAAATATATTAGATATTATTTTTTATTTCTTGAATCTTTTTTTTTCTTCAGTTCTTGTTAATCTAACAAATGCACCGTATCATCAATTTTCCATATCAATTTCCCGTTATAAATTTTCTACATCAAGGTTAACACGGTTTGGTAATTAATTTGCATGTCCCGAAGCTTTTCCTTTCAACTTTTCCTCTGCTATTACTTTGCTGTTACTTTCCCAAGTGGCTGATGGCTTCCTTCAAGGGTATTTGGTGCATATATATTAGATATTAATTTTTATTTCTTACATAATTTTTTCTTCTGTTCTTGTTAAACTAACAAATGCACCATGTCCATGAATTTTCTATATTTTAACGTGTTTTTTTTTTCTGCTTACATGTAGATTGTGACGGATTAAACATTATTCCGAACAGCATAGTTTCCAAGCAAGGCGATGGAAATTATCGCACTTTGGAAGAAGCTGTGAAGAGAATTCCTAATAATTTTTTAGGAAAATTTGTGATATACGTAAAAGCTGGAATTTACGATGAAAATATCGTCATGATGAGATCCAATATCACTATAGTTGGGGATGGTCAAGGAAGAACTATTCTTCGCAGTCAACGCAATCAAAGTTCTGGGTACGGCATTAAAGATTCAGCAGCATTAGGTAATTAGCGCACACTAATTTTTTGTTTCATTTTTTCATTTATGGACATATATTGATTCAATCTATCCACAATGCAGCAATCCTCGGTGATAATTGCATTCTCAAATGTATAACATTTGAGAATATTTCTCACGATGATAAAGGTCAGGCCGTGGCATTACGAACTGAAGGCGACTTGAATGTTTTCTACAAATGCGAATTCAAGGGCTACCAAGACACCTTATTTGTGAACGGTAAGAAGAATAAGGACAAGAGAATAGGTAGACATTTCTTTAGGGAATGTCACATTTCAGGTACCATCGACTTCATCTTCGGGGATGCACAAATGGTGTTACAAAAGTGTCACATAGTATTTCGGAAGCCAAGTCATGATGGAAAAACGAATGTGATCACGGCCTCCGGCAGAGAGGACATGGGAAATAACACAGGCATAGTGATCCAATGTTGTGATATTGCGGCTGAGTTCCAAATGGGCTCGCATAAGGGTTACTTGGGACGGACGTGGAAGAAATATTCAAGAGTGATCGTGATGAAGACCAGAATTGCAGATGTCATAACTCCACTCGGTTGGACGCTAATGGCTAATAAAGAAGACCACTCAAAGACTGCAGAGTACATGGAGTACAACAACAGCGGACTTGGTTCATCTACGAGCGGACGCATCAAGTGGCCAAAATACAAAGCGACGAGAAATCCAGTCGATGTGCAACCTTTCACTGTGGAGTTGTTCATCAATGGAAATGAATGGCTTCCTGCTACCGGAGTCCCTTTTGACGTGGGGTTGAATTGTTAGCTACGATAAGACGATAAGTAAGACCAGCACATGTTATCCAAGTCATGCATGCATGGATGTTATTAGTTTGCTTCCTCAATGGCATTAGGCCCCTATTGTGAGTTATATTTAAGTGTTTTAATTTAGTATGTCAAGAATTTGTTTTTATTAATAATATTATCCATGTTGGATGGCTTTTATATATTCTCTCTTTTTATTTCAACGATCTGGCTCTAATTAGTTATGTTATGAGACTTAATTAGCAATGGACACTAGCTATTCATTGATTTACACATCAATTTGGTAAACACCTTTTTATATATAATAATTGCTTATCCCTTATTTTTCTTCTCCTTATAAATGTCATTAATTCAAAAATATTTTCCCCTAAAAAATAATTCTAAATATTCCTGTGATTCATTAAAAACATTTAGGAACATGTTTAAGAAAACAAAGTGTGTAATTTTTTGTATGTCAATTAATTATAAGAAAAGTAAATTATAAATATAAAAGCAAACATTTTATCTGTTCTTATCAAGATTGAAGAAAGAGTGTCCCCAAAACGTGCATTATCATTGTAGATAGGAAATTGGATGTAATTCTGGATTTTCCAATTAGCAATAATAATAATAATAATAATAATAATAATAATAATAATAATAATATTTGTGACATGGTTATTATTATTATTATTACCCTAATCATCATGGTTATATATGGATTTTAATATTACCATAATCATTATTATATATGTATACATGTACAGTGAGACATGGCATATGAAAAAAAATATGCATATTAATAAATAAAGGAATATGATATGTTAAAAATGTGCAAAAAATTAACATTTTAATAATAAAATTTCATCAAAATTTTGTTATACTTATATATAATATGCCTTGGACAAGTAAGCCTTTCTGCAGTTTAATTGTCACGTAAGTTCCATGCTCGTGTCTTGGCAAAACCATGACATCACTGCCGGCTTTGACTCCAGCTATTGGTCATCTGACTAGATCTTGTTGTGTTTGTGTGGGGACCCCAAAGATCTATGATGGATTTGGTACAACAACATTAATCTTTATGCGAGTAAGAAGCAAGCAAATCATGCTCTGCCTACATGTTTCTTTTTTTCCTTTCCTTCATATATACTTTTCTTCTCTTTTGTTGTTGATGTTTGGGTCTTTTGAATGCATGATCCAAGGAAGTTCCTGTGAACTGATGATTTTTTATGCTGCAAGTCAGTACCCTCCTTTTTGTTGCCTTTGAGTATTATAAATCGCATTAAATTTTTTATATCCCTTTCCATTCAGTACACTTTATATAATCACATTCAAGTGGCATTTTATTATATAGTTTTACTGTTGCTTAATTAAATTGATGGAGAAAATAAATCCTTCTCCCTATATTTTTATTAGTAGTGTTTTTATTAGTTTTTAAATGATATTTTCCATTTTGATCATGAACATTTGAATGTAAAAATATGTAATTAAAATTTATTTGTGTACTTGAGATAACTTCCATTGCAGAGGAAGTATCCCTGGACAAGGATCACATATGCAGAAGACTACGACCCAGTAATCCAATTTGTGGCCAATCCAAGAAAATATGATGAGCTCTGTTATACTTGGCCCTAACTAGAATTCGTGCATCATAATACTGCTCTGCCTTTGGTATAGTCATGGACCTAAAATTTTGGTTAGCAGATGGCCACTTTGTTAACTGCAAGAATTTGATTTATTCGGTTCTAGAAAATTTATACTTCAAGAGTTTCTTAGTAATCTCATATAAGATGACATATCAGAATCATCTCATATGGAAAATATCTATGATGCATGTAATGATCCAACGAAACAAAGTTCTGAGTATAGTCGATCAAATAGTTAATCTCTTTGTGGCCATTTGAGCCTATGAATCGTTGTATATTTTGTAGGATTTATTGGTGGAGCTCTAAGAGATTGGTTCTAGAGCAAAAGGAGTTGGTAACTACAATGTCAATGTCAGGGCATCATGCGCCAAAGCAGGATCAAGCATTTGTGATAATCCAATAATATATGTGAACTGGGATGGGATTCACTTAATTGAGGTTGCTTACAAACTCATTGTTTATGACAATCCATCCATTATTTAATCCAAGCATCATCAACTCTATACGATGCTTACAATTTCTTTTTATTATTATTTTGTTGACATGTATAAATTTAAGGTACGAATTAGAGGGGTAATATGAAGCTTTGTGCATGACACTTCTCATATTTTTTAAACATTACTTTTGTAATGAATCAGGGAGGAATATGAAGTTATGTGGATGAAATCTTTTCTTCATCTCAATTTTTATTGTCTAATGTCTGTGCATTTAGAAATTCATAAATTGACTACTAATACATTGTTGGAGATAAATATATAACGACGACTAGCTTGTTATGTTTATAAAGATGCTATTAGGGATCAACCTCTAGGTTCCTAAAAGTATATTATTAGGAATCAATTTTTTACTGTCAATTACTTAATTTTTTTGTTGCTAAAACTATTTTGATTTGAGACCAAAAGCAATTATTAGAGACCATTGCATGATTTTATAGGGACTAATTAATAAATTAGTGTTTAAAAGTGATACTTTTAAGATCCAATATAATTTTTTTTTCCCAAAACTTTTAAAGACCAACTTCTAAGAACCAGTGGGGGTCAAGAAGATTTTTGTCCCAAAAAGAAATAGGAGCCAAAATTGATGACTTTGAAACCAAAATTTTTTGTCCCTATAAACATATTTTGTTGTAGTGTGCTCAACTTACTTAAAAAATAAAAATAAAAATCTTTATACAATTACATACTTGTATGCAAATGCATCTACACATAACTTTTCTTTTTCCTATAATTAAAATCTTCAAAGTCTCTTATTTTTTCTTGGGTATTACCTATATTTAATTGAAAATTTAAATCAACTGATATTGATAGAGATTTTTGTAACTACAACTGTATCAATACATAATTGAGAAAAAAAACTATTGATGATTAAATGCATATAAAATCTTTCTCCTTTTTCAGTTTTTGATTATTTTGTTTGTAAAATTTAAAACATGTATAATGTCAAAATCATCTTATTAATATGAAAATAAAGAGAAAAAGAGTACATAGATGAATAAAAATGGAAAAAAAATAGTTTACTTATTTTTTTATTTTAATTGCTTGTCAAAATCATGCATAATCGTAAAATCAACTTATTAATAAAGATCATACATCAACTAAATTACGGATACTATCGAAATATAGTTTTTTTTTTATTTTAGTTTCTTGTTCAACCAAATTTCTTTTAGTCGAAACTCATCGGTGTCCAAGACTGCTAGCACACGACTAATCTGGTGTTCAAATGAAAATGATATGAATAAATCATGAGTCTAAAAATCGAACTACTTTTAAATTCTATTCTCATGGCAAAAGAAAACATGAACAATGTCACGAAGCGACATAAGATTGGATCACAATTATTTGGACATGAAATGAAGTGATCCCATACCACCCTCCCGATTGTTCTTGAATCAATCATCCTGCAGCCACTGAAACTTGTATTTTGTCATTAACTCATCATGTTATAAATTGATTTTGTGCATGTTTTATCAAATAATTAGTCCTTCACACAAATAAATCTATATCAAATAAGCAGTCCCAAGTGTATGTTTCATCCTCTACAAAAAAAGAACTCAATGTTACCAGTGCATGTAGGAAGCCAAACCCCATTTGAATGAAGCACCCAAAATAAATTAAGTCTTTGGATAAATTTTCCAAATAATCGAGTTTGGTATTATATAGAAATCTGTTAATCAATCTGTTATATAGAAAGAGTCTGTTTGCTATTATATATATAGAAATCTGTTTATCAATCTATGAAGCTATTTATTAGGGAGTGAAGACAAAGGCAGTGCAACACAAAGATGGCATCATTAATACTAATCTCAAACCGTTTTATGTAGAAGCTGATCCGCAAGGTTCAAAGCTCCTCCTCAACTTACTAATTGATTAAACGAAGTACATCTCTTGCAGTTGTAGGAGGTTCAGACTATTTTTGTAATTGTATGTTTGGATAAATACTGATAGTGCCATATACGAAGTGGAAAGCATGACTTTTGCAGCAGTAGAATATATATCTAGCTATCTAGAGGCACAAAACTCTGCTGCTCGCCAACAGTCAGCTCATCGATCATCAGGGTTAAATGTATATATAAGCTACCGGCAGTAGCTTCCAATTCATGCATGCTGCAGATCAAAACTTATAGAAATTAAATGCCCAATAAATCAACTGTCATGCATGGCATTGGCAATACCAACCACTTCATGAACTTAACCAAATTAGGCCGTGTCGACACACTGAAATATATATATCTATATATATATATATTATTTTTTATTTTTTATTTTTTATTTCTTGAAACTTTTTGTTTTCTTCAGTTCTTGTTAAACTAACAAATGCACCGTATCATCAATTTTCTACATCAATTTCCCGTTATAAATTTTCTACATCAAGGTTAACACGGTTTGGTAATTAATTTGCATGTCCCGAAGCTTTTCCTTTCAACTTTTCCTCTGCTATTACTTTGCTGTTACTTTCCCAAGTGGCTGATGGCTTCCTTCAAGGGTATTTGGTGCATATATATTAGATATTAATTTTTATTTCTTACATAATTTTTTCTTCTGTTCTTGTTAAACTAACAAATGCACCATGTCCATGAATTTTTTCTATATTTTAACTTTTTTTTTCTGCTTACATGTAGATTGTGACGGATTAAACATTATTCCGAACAGCATAGTTTCCAAGCAAGGCGATGGAAATTATCGCACTTTGGAAGAAGCTGTGAAGAGAATTCCTAATAATTTTTTAGGAAAATTTGTGATATACGTAAAAGCTGGAATTTACGATGAAAATATCGTCATGATGAGATCCAATATCACTATAGTTGGGGATGGTCAAGGAAGAACTATTCTTCGCAGTCAACGCAATCAAAGTTCTGGGTACGGCATTAAAGATTCTGCAGCATTAGGTAATTGGCACACACTAATTTTTTATTTCATTTTTCCATTTATGGACATATGTTGATTCAATCTATCCACAATGCAGCAATCCTCGGTGATAATTGCATTCTCAAATGTATAACATTTGAGAATATTTCTCACGATGATAAAGGTCAGGCCGTGGCATTACGAACTGAAGGTGACTTGAATGTCTTCTACAAATGCGAATTCAAGGGCTACCAAGACACCTTATTTGTGAACGGTAAGAAGAACAAGGACAAGAAAATAGGTAGACATTTCTTTAGGGAATGTCACATTTCAGGTACCATCGACTTTATCTTCGGGGATGCACAAATGGTGTTACAAAAGTGTCACATCGTATTTCGGAAGCCAAGTCATGATGGAAAAACGAATGTGATCACGGCCTCCGGTAGAGAGGACATGGAAAATAACACAGGCATCGTGATCCAATCTTGTGATATTGCGGCAGAGTTCGAAATGAGCTCGCATAAGGGTTACTTGGGACGAACGTGGAAGAAATATTCAAGAGTGATCGTGATGAAGACCAGAATTGCAGATGTCATAACTCCACTCGGTTGGACGCTAATGGCTAATAAAGAAGACCACTCAAAGACTGCAGAGTACATGGAGTACAACAACAGCGGACTTGGTTCATCTACGAGCGGACGCATCAAGTGGCCAAAATACAAAGCGACGAGAAATCCAGTCGATGTGCGACCTTTCACTGTGGAGTTGTTCATCAATGGAAATGAATGGCTTCCTGCTACCGGAGTCCCTTTTGACGTGGGGTTGAATTGTTAGCTACGATAAGACGATAAGTAAGACCAGCACATGTTATCCAAGTCATGCATGCATGGATGTTATTAGTTTGCTCCCTCAATGGCATTAGGCCCCTACTGTGAGTTATATTTAAGTGTTTTAATTTAGTATGTCAAGAACTTGTTTTTATTAATAATATTATCCATGTCGGATGGCTTTTATATATTCTCTCTTTTTATTTCAACGATCTGGCTCTCTAATTAGTTATGTTATGAGACTTAATTAGCAATGGACACTAGCTATTCATTGATTTACACATCAATTTGGTAAACACCTTTTTTTATATATAATAATTGCTTATCCCTTATTTTTCTTCTCCTTATAAATGTCATTAATTCAAAAATATTTTTCCCCTAAAAAATAATTCTAAATACTCCTGTGATTCATTAAAAACATTTAGGAACATGTTTAAGAAAACTAAGTGTGTAATTTTTTGTATGTCAATTAATTATAAGAAAAGTAAATTATAAATATAAAAGCAAACATTTTATCTGTTCTTATCAAGATTGAAGAAAGAGTGTCCCCAAAACGTACATTATCATTGTAGATAGGAAATTGGATGTAATTCTGGATTTTCCAATTAGCAAAATTAATATAAATATAAATATAAATATAAATAATAATAATATTATTATTATTATTATTACCCTAATCATCATGGTTATATATGGATTTTAATATTACCATAATCATTATTATATATGTATTCATTATTATATATCTTACAAGATTTGATAATTAAGTTATATTTGACATCAATCTCCCATTATAAAAAAGAGGTTACCATGGCTCGATAATTTGCATAACCCAAACAAAGCTTTTCTTCCACCTTTTCTCTCCTCGCTCGTTGTCTTCCTCTGCTATTACTACTTTTCCAAGTGGCCGATGGCTTCCTTCAAAGGTATTGGCGCAAATATGTTAGATATTATTTTTTATTTCTTGAATCTTTTTTTTCTTCGGTTCTTGTTAAACTAACAAATGCACCGTATCATCAATTTTCTACATCAATTTCCCGTTATAAATTTTCTACATCAAGGTTAACACGGTTTGGTAATTAATTTGCATGTCCCGAAGCTTTTCCTTTCAACTTTTCCTCTGCTATTACTTTGCTGTTACTTTCCCAAGTGGCTGATGGCTTCCTTCAAGGGTATTTGGTGCATATATATTAGATATTAATTTTTATTTCTTACATAATTTTTTCTTCAGTTCTTGTTAAACTAACAAATGCACCATGTCCATGAATTTTCTATATTTTAACTTTTTTTTTTTTCTGCTTACATGTAGATTGTGACGGATTAAACATTATTCCGAACAGCATAGTTTCCAAGCAAGGCGATGGAAATTATCGCACTTTGGAAGAAGCTGTGAAGAGAATTCCTAATAATTTTTTAGGAAAATTTGTGATATACGTAAAAGCTGGAATTTACGATGAAAATATCGTCATGATGAGATCCAATATCACTATAGTTGGGGATGGTCAAGGAAGAACTATTCTTCGCAGTCAACGCAATCAAAGTTCTGGGTACGGCATTAAAGATTCTGCAGCATTAGGTAATTGGCACACACTAATTTTTTATTTCATTTTTCCATTTATGGACATATGTTGATTCAATCTATCCACAATGCAGCAATCCTCGGTGATAATTGCATTCTCAAATGTATAACATTTGAGAATATTTCTCACGATGATAAAGGTCAGGCCGTGGCCTTACGAACTGAAGGCGACTTGAATGTTTTCTACAAATGCGAATTCAAGGGCTACCAAGACACCTTATTTGTGAACGGTAAGAAGAACAAGGACAAGAGAATAGATAAACATTTCTTTAGGGAATGTCACATTTCAGGTACCATCGACTTTATCTTCGGGGATGCACAAATGGTGTTACAAAAGTGTCACATCGTATTTCGGAAGCCAAGTCACGACGGAAAAACGAATGTGATCACGGCCTCCGGAAGAGAGGACATGGAAAATAACACAGGCATAGTGATCCAATGTTGTGATATTGCGGCTGAGTTCCAAATGGGCTCGCATAAGGGTTACTTAGGACGGACGTGGAAGAAATATTCAAGAGTGATCGTGATGAAGACCAGAATTGCAGATGTCATAACTCCACTCGGTTGGACGCTAATGGCTAATAAAGAAGACCACTCAAAGACTGCAGAGTACATGGAGTACAACAACAGCGGACTTGGTTCATCTACGAGCGGACGCATCAAGTGGCCAAAATACAAAGCGACGAGAAATCCAGTCGATGTGCAACCTTTCACTGTGGAGTTGTTCATCAATGGAAATGAATGGCTTCCTGCTACCGGAGTCCCTTTTGACGTGGGGTTGAATTGTTAGCTACGATAAGTAAGACCAGCACATGTTATCCAAGTCATGCATGCATGGATGTTATTAGTTTGCTCCCTCAATAATGGCATTAGGCCCCTACTGTGAGTTATATTTAAGTGTTTTAATTTAGTATGTCAAGAACTTGGTTTTATTAATAATATTATCCATGTCGGATGGCTTTTATATATTCTCTCTTTTTATTTCAACGGTCTGGTCTCTAATTAGTTATGTTATGAGACTTAATTAGCAATGGACACTAGCTATTCATTGATTTACACATCAATTTGGTAAACACCTTTTTTATATATAATAATTGCTTATCCCTTATTTTTCTTCTCCTTATAAATGTCATTAATTCAAAAATATTTTTCCCCTAAAAAATAATTCTAAATATTCCTGTGATTCATTAAAAACATTTAGGAACATGTTTAAGAAAATTAAGTGTGTAATTTTTTGTATGTCAATTAATTATAAGAAAAGTAAATTATAAATATAAAAGCAAACATTTTATCTGTTCTTATCAAGATTGAAGAAAGAGTGTCCCCAAAACGTACATTATCATTGTAGATAGGAAATTGGATGTAATTTCTGGATTTTCCAATTAGCAAAATTAATATAAATATAAATATTATTATTATTATTATTATTATTATTATTATTATTATTATTATTATTATTATTATTATTATTATTATTACCCAAATCATCATGGTTATATATGGATTTTAATATTACCATAATCATTATTATATATGTATTCATGTACAGTGAGACATGGCATATCTCGCCGCCGTCGTATATGACGTAGTGAATAAGAAAGTAAAAGATATAAAAGTGATGATATGTAGATAAAAGCTAATAAATATTGGAATAAATTAGTTTTAGCTGTTAACTACGATTTGAGATATTTGGAAAGTATAATTATATATCAATTAGATAATGACATCATCAAACAATATATTTTTTCGGTGAACATAATTAGGTAGTGTTAAACAACATAATGCTAGGAAAAAAATATGCATATTAATAAATAAAGGAATATGATATGTTAAAAATGTGCAAAAAATTAACATTTTAATAATTAAATTTCATCAAAATTTTGTTATACTTATATATAATATATATATAACTATTAAAAAATAATTTATTGATTAACAACATGAACTTCAAACTATGCCACTATAACAAAATTAACATTTAGGGACTAGACCAATCATAATTAACTCTTCAAAAAATATTTATTTGGGACCAATGAAAAATTAGACCCAAATTTTTCCTTATTTTAGAGATAAAAAATTAATTTGTGTCTAATACAAATATTACGAGGACCAATAATAATTTTTCATAAACATTAATTTTAGAGACTAATTACAATGTTGATCCCGAAAGATAAATTATAGGGACCGATTTCGGCGGTTCCGGAAAATCTAGTTTTTTTAATCTGATTTGCCTCATTTCATTCTGCTCTAACTCCTGCACTCCCTCTCAGAAAACCCACAGCGAAGGTAGCGCCTCATTTCAATGGTCGAGCCGCCGTGGACACCCCAACCAGCCGCAGCCTTCGGAGTTGTTGCCGACAATCGTGGAGCAGAACGCTAGCCGGGTAGAGTAGCCGCTCTCCCTCCGTATCAACAAGGAGAAGAAGAAGCGATCGGGAGCAGCTGAGATGGTGGAGGCGGGCGAATTGGCCTGCTGCTCCATGAAGAAGGCCTTTTCCTCCATGGTGTTCATCGTACGCGAGCTCCAGCCCTCTAGCTCCGGTGGGTCCTATTCTACGAGGACCCCAGAGGATCTTGGACAGGATCCAGCAAGAGATTAACTCCTCCTTTCGTTTGGCTCTTCCAGGTCTTCTCCTGCATGCCCACCTCCGTCATGCTCCTCCTAGCAAACTTCACCATCTACTCCAAAATCATGAGATCACTAGGGTAAAATCATGCTCCTCCGCAGGTTATGCAGGTGCTCCTGCTTTTCACCCACCGCCAGCACCTGTTTGGAGATCACCAGGGTAAAATCATGAGCCCTATGCGTTTTATTTTTTCTTGTGGTACCAATATTAGTTTGATATTTGATCCATAATTTGTTCAAAATTTGAAGCTTTCGATGAGGTAAGAAATTTCGACTAGTCCCCGAATTCCAAAAGCAAACAGACTTTAATTTTTTTTCTTGCATATTTCTAGCTCTTCCTCATGAAGCGCGGCGGAGAAGAGATTTATGTTGGTCAACTGGGTCGACAGTCTCTCATCTGATCAAATATTTTGAGGTGAGACAACAACAACTGAAAATAGTGCAGCTGCTAATTTTCCACATGATACGATAACAAGAGGTCAGTAATTAACTCAAATTATTGTCGAAATTTTCTTAAGGGAGACGAAGGTGACCCTAAGATCAAAGATGGTTACAATCCTGCAACATGGATGCTGGAAGTGACCACACAGTCTCAAGAAGAGCTTTTGGGGGTTAACTTCATTGAAATACCCCCTCAAAAAAAAAAACTTCATTGAAATATATAGAAACTCTGAACTATATCAGTGAGTAGCATTGGTTTATGAATCGAAAAGACTTAGCACAGTCCTCTTTTCTCATAATTCATATGCTGCGACATTGTATTAATTTTATCTCACAAACGAATGGTCTTATTCAGGAGAAACAAGAGCCTGATTAAGGAACTCAATGTTCCTCCTCCTAGTTCCAGAGATCTGCACTTCCCGACCAAATATTCATAGCCTTTTGTAGTGCAATGCATGGCCTGCCTCTGGTCATACTGGAGGAATCCTCCATACGCCGCCGCAAGGTTCTTCTTCACAACATTCATAGTGTTAATGTTCGGCTTGGTATTCTGGAACCTCGTATATCCGATCTCGGTCATGAGAGCTTCTGATCAGCTTAACTATGAAATCATAAGGTCTAAGTGCACTAGCGGAATTACAGATCGACGAAGTAAGATTTGTTCAACACAATGGGATCCATGTATTCTGCTGTACTATTCATCGAGATACAGAACTGTTCGTCTATTCAGCCAGTGGTCTCCATTGAACGCACCGTCGTCTACTACAGGGAGAGAGCAGCTGGGATGTATTTAGCTTTACCATATGCCTTCGGACAAGTAAGCCTTTCTGCAGTTTAATTGTCACATAAGTTCCATGCTCGTGTCTTGACAAAACCATGACATCACTGCCGGCTTTGACTCCAGCCTTGTGACGCAAGTCGCTATCGGGTTCCCATACATCTTTTTTTTCAGCTTTGCTTGCGCATGGTGAAAACTTGAGATGCTATTGGTCATCTGACTAGATCTTGTTGTGTTTGTGTTGGGGCCCCAAAGATCTATGATGGATTTGGTACAACAGCATTAAGCTTTATGCATTATTCCTGATCCTTAGAGTCCTAAACAGAGGATAGACGTGTATTTACAACCTCTAATAGACGAGCTAAAAGAACTGTGGGATGGTGTCGTCGCTTATGATGTGTCGACCAAATAAAATTTCACATTGAGAGTTGCCTTATTGTGGACTGTTAATGACTTTCCAGCCTACGGGATGTTGTCTGGTTGGATGACTGTAAGGAAATTTGCTTGTCCATCTTGCATGAAACACTCAAATGCGTTCACTTTGAGAAATGGGGGTAAAAATACTTGGTTTGATTGCCACAGACGGTTTCTTACAGCTGATCATCTGTACAGAAATAACCGAAATGCATTTCGACGGAATAGGGTTGTGGAAGACATGCCTCCAGTCAGACGCTCAGAAGCTCAATTACGTCGCATTGTCAATGCTTTATGCAGAATTATCGACGACCCAAATGTCACATACAATGAGTATGGTGTTTGTCATAATTGGACCAAACGAAGCATATTCTGGGATTTACCTTATTGGTCTGATTGTTTGATACGTCATAACTTGGACGTCATGCACATTGAGAGAAATGTGTTTGAAAATGTATTCAACACCGTAATGGACATTAAGGGTAAAACAAAGGACAACCTCAAGGCGAGACTAGATTTGAAGGAGTACTGTCGACGGCCAGAGTTGCACTTAGTTACTTTACCTAACGGAAGAATATCTAAACCAAAAGCAAGTTATGTTCTCATTAAGGAGCAGGAGACCCAAGTGTGTCGCTGGATCCAAGAGCTGAGAATGCCGGATGGTTATGCATCAAATCTGACCCGATGTGTGGACATGAATAACTTGCGTTTGTTTGGCATGAAAAGTCACGACTGTCACATATTCATGGAAACTTTGCTTCCTACTGCTTTTTTTTCACTCCCGGATAAGATTTGGAAGCCGATAACGGAGTTGAGTCAATTTTTCAAAGAATTGTGTTCAACATTAACGGTGGAAAATATGATCCAATTGGAACGTAATATTCCGATAACATTATGTAAGTTGGAACGAATATTTCCACCAGGATTCTTTGATTTCATGGAGCACTTACCTATTCATCTGCCATATGAGGCAAGGGTAGGTGGACTAGTACAATATAGGTGGATGTATCATTTTGAAAGATATCTCAATCGAATAAAAAGGACGATTAAGAACAAAGCACGTGTCGAAGGATCCATTTGTGAAGCGTATATGATTCAGGAGATTTCATACTTCTGTTCTTACTACTTCGAGTCTCATGTTAAGTGGGCGAGGACCAGAGTCCGTCGAAATGATGAAGTTCCAGAAGAACAGTCTGATGTGGCATCTTTGCCGCTCTTCAATCAGTTAGGACGACATTTTGGGAAGCCAAGGAGTAGATGGCTCAGTGATGCAGAATTCAAGTCTGCCACGAATCATGTCCTTCTAAACACTCCGGAGGTGCAAAACTACATTAAGTAAGTTTAATATCCATGCGTTCTTTTGTTTAACGTCTTCTCAAACACCATTTTGATTTAGCCATCACTTCGTATGTAGTGCTTTCTTGCAATACTACATTGTCCCTGAAGAACATGTACAAGATAGAATCGAGAATGATTTCGCACCGTGGTTTAAGGAACAGGTAATTATCAAAATATTCTAAACAATTTGATGTCTTCAGCGTCTACTATACTCATTTATTTTCATATTAGGTTCTCAATACCGGCACGGCGACTGGTCTCCATAATTTGGCATGGGGACCGGATCGAGAGGTGAAAAGTTGGCCGGTGTATTTTGTGAATGGTTATAAGTTTCACACTGAAACTTGATCGATTGGAAAGAAAACCGTGAACAGTGGAGTATGTGTCGTGGGATCCACGGACGGAAAAAATGAGCGTGACTACTACGGTGTTCTCAAAGACATTATTCAGCTGCAATATACTGGAGGTAATAAAGTCACATTATTTGAGTGTAATTGGTTTGATCCAAAGGAAAGGAGAGGGATGCGAGTTCACAAAGATTTCAAAATAGTTGAAATACGTCACAATATGTGTTATGATCGTTTTGATCCTTTCATTATTCCGTCTTTTACAAGACAAGTATATTATGTGCCATATCCGGAGAAGACCAGGGACAAATCACAATGGTGGGTTGTAATAAAGACGAAGGCAAGAAGCAGGATAGAAGTTGATGATGCATTGCAATGTGCCTTTCAAGATGACTCGCAGACGTCTATGGCCCTTATTGTCGACACCGAATTAGTCGACGATCTACATGATTCGGAACACGTATTTGAAGATTTCGATAACGTCGACATACAAAATGATGAAAAGGATTCGGACGAAGATGAATTTGAAACTACGACGACTTCTGATGATGATGATGACGGGTACCAGTCATGTGGAAATTCAGATGATGAGTAAAGGTGTCTTTACTTGTCGTCACGAATTATCAATTTATTTTTACCTTACAACTAGGATATTTTATTACGAATGTTGTCATCTTATGGATTGTTCATTTACGACTCATATTCATTTTGTTTGAGGCAATAGTTTGTTTGAGGCGTTAGCGATGCATGTGGACAAACAATCGGATCAACAAATGCCTGACGCGGACGATGCATTCTTATATTCGCTACCATCTCGTGAGTGTTTGAAGTAATGATCAGAAGAAGTCATTCGCAAAAGCTTATTCGAATTAATTTGTTTATTTTTTATAAGCGCCTCCGGATATTAGGAATTGGTTCTCGAGTTATACGTACAATTCCGTTCCTCAAGATGCAACACAAGACGTAGCCGAACATAGTCAGGTCGAGACGTTGTGATATTTGAATTTTTTGTCAATTGTGAATTTGACTTGTAATAAATTTTTTACTATGCAGATGTATCGATTTGTTAAAAGTAAAAACAAAGGAAATGAGTCGGTCGTCCCTAGAGCTCTCAGTACTCCGTGTGCTCCTCCATCAGCCACGGGCATTCGCATAACAGAGTTCTTCTCCTCCGTCAGCTCCTCGATCAGCCACGGGCATTCGCATAATAGAACGTTCTTCTCCGCCGGGTCCTTCCTCTCACGCTGGTATTGCGGACTTGGATACACAATTGCCACAACAACCCGTCAGAGCTCATTGTTCCGTGGAAGACTCAGACCAGGCTTCATCAAATCGTGTTTACAAAGCATAAGTGCAGCCAGATGAGAATTTAGGGTAAGTGTTATTTTATGTATATCGAATCCTTATTCATGCTTTGATTCAGCCATGACATTTTATAATTCTGTGTCCTTCAAGATTTGTACCGTCGAAACCAGCGGCTGCAGCAGTTACTAAAGTATTGCGACATAGGTATACTGAAGCGTGGCTTACATGGAGGGAAGTTCCTTATGCCACGAGACAGATGTTATTTAATGAATTTCATGTATCATTAGAAGCCAACATCATCATTAATATTTTTCTTCGTCATGCACATTAATTATTTTTAAACACTTACAGGCTGATGTGTGGTGGGAGCCCGAGCATACGGAAAAAATGTGGAAGGCTTTTAACTCTCGGTGCTCAAAGAGATTGTCCGCGATGCTTTCTGAAGTTCGAGCTGACGGAGAATGACCCAATTGGATCCCCGAGGCCGTTTGGATCGATTTGCTAGGAAAGTGGACCACCGAGGAGTACAAAGTTGAATGCGAAAAAGCAAAAACCAGTCGAGAGTCCGACCAGTGAGCATGCTTGCATTCGGGCGGATGTCTATCCACGAGCACGATTGCTAAGAAAATGGTAAGGTCTTTCTCCGAACTCAAGACGAAATATTATACTTTAAGAAAATGGTAAGTAATTTGCAAATTTTAAAATATTATCTCATTGCAGGAGAAAGAGACGGGTAGACCACCGACTCAGGACGAAATATTTCTCCGAACCCATCAGAAGAAGAACAAAAAATGGGTCTCGAGTTATGCCCGGGAGACATATGTATGTAAATTTTTGTGCCTTTACTTTTTTCTAAATTGCAAGTTAATAATTAATTAACAAAACTTTGAAGTCGATCACCTAGTCGTCGTTTGTAGTTAATTATTTTCTTTATATTTCAGGAGTCTTATAAAATAAAAGAAGTTGATCATATTACGCAAGCCACGCAGGAGGGGACCACACCGTTGACCCCAAGACAACTTTGGACGGACCACGTCGGCGTGAAGAAGGGTCGCATTTACAGACTTGGATCTTCTGTGAGTGACACAGATATTGGATATGGTCGACGAAGTACTTCAGGTTCATCTTCTTCTACTATGTAAGAAATTGTGGATCACCATCAAGATTAGGGAAGAGGTCAGACAGGAATTCGAAGAACATGAACGTCGTAACAGGGATGAAATGAAGAAAAATGATGCGTGCCTTCATGCGTGGCGAATTGAATGACGATGACGCCGAGGTAGATTCATATATAATACATAATTATTTTTGGAATTTGCTTTAATCTGATGCATCATTGTACTCATTAGATTCATATGCACTTTGACACTAACTTAGATTTTACTCTTCATCCCTTTCAGTTAGATCTGTAGACTTTCAAAGTTTTCACCGAAAATGAAGTGCAGACAGTTGGATCATGTAAATGTCAGTACTTAGTATAAACTTGTTAGTTTACGCTCGATTTTGCTCGATTTTGAGATTCGGCGTTAGCTTGTTAGTTTACGCATCTTCTAGATTTATCAATTTTGAAGATGCTCAATCAATTATTTATCAAATTATGTTGATGTTAAATTGAAATAATGTTTTTATATTTTAGATTTTAGATTCAATTAGATTGTGATTACGCATCTTCAAAACTGAATTCATGTTTTTTTTTGCATTTTATATGTTATAACTTTTACTCTATTTTCAATTTTGTGCAGTGATGTTTTGCGACGAAGATGATATGCGAATTGAACTTCAGCTCTTCGTCGTGATGAAGACGTTATGCCGTTCAATTTGTGAATTAAGCACGCCGTTCCATTATCTCGTTCCACTATGGTTGACGTTATTGAATCTGTGAATTATGGATTATGTTTCATGTTTGGATACCATTATGCCGAATTGAACTATCTGTGATGTGATGTGATGTGATGTGATGTGCTTTATATGTGAATTACGATATTTCAATCTGTGAGGGATTATATTTCAATCTGTGCCGTTCAATTGAACTATCAAATGTGTTGTATTATCTGAGAATTATTTGTGAATTCATTATTTTTTTTAATTTTTTTTACGTTTCCGACGGTCCTGACCGTCGGAAACAGCTAAAATATTTCAATTTTCAGCGGATTTTTTCGATACTTATTGACGGTTATATCCGTCGGTACACAATTATCGACGGTCGTAGCCCACGAGTAAAAGCCGTCGATACTAGATTGTCGACGGTTTTAACCGTCGATAAAATCGACGGTTCAAGTCGCCGATATATATCGACGGTTAAAACCGTCGATAGCTTCCACGGTTCAAGCCGCCGATAGATATCGACGGCACGAACCGCCGATACTGTCGACGGTTTAGGCCGTCGATAAATATCGACGGCTCGAACCGTCAATACTATTGACGGTTCAAACCGTCGATATATATCGGCGGTCCTGTCCGTTGATAATATTGACGGTTCGCATCGTCGATATTTAACGTTCGACTGCCACGCCAGCTAGATCGTTTGTAATACCGATGGTTCAGAAGAAACCATCGCAAAAAATTTGTGACGAGCTTTTTTCACACGATCATTGTCCGTCGAAAGAATCGTCGAAAATCGTGATTTCCGACGAATCTGACAAATTTACCGACGGTTAGGACCGTCGGTAAAAGGCAGTTTTCTTGTAGTGACTGCCGGCTTTGACTCCAGCCTTGTGACGCAAGTCGCTATCGGGTTCCCATACATCTTTTTTTTCAGCTTTGCTTGCGCATGGTGAAAACTTGAGATGCTATTGGTCATCTGACTAGATCTTGTTGTGTTTGTGTGGGGGCCCCAAAGATCTATGATGGATTTGGTACAACAGCATTAAGCTTTACGCAAGTAAGAAGCAAGCAAATCATGCTCTCCCTACATGTTTCTTTTTTTCCTTTCCTTCATATATACTTTTCTTCTCTTTTGTTGTTGATGTTTGGGTCTTTTGAATGCATGATCCAAGGAAGTTCTTGTGAACTGATGATTTTTGATGCAGCAAGTCAGTACCCTCCTTTTTGTTGCCTTTGAGTATTATAAATCGCATTAAATTTTTATATAATCACATTCAAGTGGCATTTTATTATATAGTTTTACTGTTGCTTAATTAAATTGATGGAGAAAATAAATCCTTCTCTCTATATTTTTATTAGTAGTGTTTTTATTAGTTTTTTAATGATAGTTTCCATTTTGATCATGAACATTTGAATGTAGGAATATGTAATTAAAATTTATTTGTGTAGTTGAGATAACTTCCATTGCAGAGGAAGTATCCCTGGACAAGGATCACATATGCAGAAGACTACGACTCAGTAATCCAGTTTGTGGCCAATCCAAGAAAATATGATGAGCTCTGTTATACTTGGCCCTAACTAGAATTCATGCATCATAATACTGCTCTGCCTTTGGTATAGTCATGGACCTAAAATTTTAGTTAGCAGATGGCCTCTTTGTTAACTGCAAGAATTTGATTTATTTGGTTTTAGAAAATTTATACTTCAAGAGTTTCTTAGTCATCTCATATAAGATGACATATCAGAATCATCTCATGTAGAAAATATCTATGATGCATGTAATGATCCAACGAAACAAAGTTCTGAGTATAGTCGATCAAATAGTTAATCTCTTTGTGGCCATTTGAGCCTATGAATCATTGTATATTTTGTAGGATTTATTGGTGGAGCTCTAAGAGATTGGTTTGGAGCAAAAGGAGTTGGTAACTACAATGTCAATGTCAGGGCATCATGCGCCAAAGCAGGATCAAGCATTTGCAATAATCTAGTAATATATGTGAACTGGGATGGGATTCACCTAATTGAGGCTGCTTACAAACTCATTGTTTATGCCAATCCATCCATTATTTAATCCAAGCATCATCAACTCTATGCGATGCTTACAATTTCTTTTTATTATTCTTTTGTTGACATGTATAAATTTAAGGTACGAATTAGAGGGGTAATATGAAGCTTTGTGCATGACACTTCTCATATTTTTTAAACATTACTTTTGTATCTAAAAGAAAAATAAAAAAAATCATAGGAAACTAAACATATCATGCTAGTTAAAGATATATACATTTGAATAAATGATATTTGATTTTTCATTCATTATATATCTAATCATAATTAAATAATATTCACAATATTTTCTTTCTTTCTCCGATTTATCAATACTTCTAATAAATTTATTTATGTTAACATACAACAATATCTTAACTAATCTTATTCATAACCACATAATGATTTTTTTTTAAAAAAAATTCATTAACCTTGAAAATCTTTACAATATTATAATAATTTCAATGTTGATATTTTATATTTTTTTTGTAATCATGAGAGAAATAATAAAAATAAAATATACCCTTTTGAAAATGAATTGTAAAATGTGTTTGATATTTGTCGAAATGTATATATCACCTGCTGATCCAGAGCATTCCAGTTCCTCTACGCCAGTGTCCTTGCTGGAAGCTTGGGTTGAGCATGCACATTTCCAGCACCACAGTGGACGCCATCGAAATTTCTCGACAGCTCCTTTGGGACCACTAGAAGCAACGGCAGCGGCATCGGCGGCAACTCAGGAGGACTCTGCCATCCAACTTGTCCACCTCCTCATCAGCCATGGTGAATCGTTCCAATGCGGTGAAATGATCTTCGCTGCAATCGTTGCAAATATCCTGGACAAATTACGGGTTGTCCTCACGAGGTAAACTTCGATTTCGGCATCTGAAAGGTCGTCGGGTGCTTTGTGGATGCGTTGTGCCATCGTTTCTACTCACCGTCCGAGACGGCCGAAGCTCATAAAGATGCCGCTACAGTTGCAACAAGGGAAAGAGAAAGTAAATAGAGGAATTAAAGAAGACTCACAAATATCTCTCCTCTTCATGACCACGAGATTCAATAGAAAACTGACAAGGGACAAAAATTTGGAAAACAAATAGATAAAAAAGAGGGCACAACTGGGAGGACGTTGGGAGGGAATGTGCTTATCGAAAGATCCACAGCAATGGCCTATGGACAGATTATGTTTATTAATGGACAGATCCACTATGTTTATTAATTGCTTAAACCGCTGTTGAACTATAATAAATTTTTACGTCTAATCCTAATATATGAATTTACTATATGACGTTTTAAATTATATCATAATTTTCACTTTAGTCCATCCGTCTAATTCTACTAACTTTCTATTTTTTTTCAGTTTTTTATATTTATTAAGGAACATAAACCACCCTTCTTCTCTCGTTTAATCTTTAAAAATTTAAAATAATATATAAAAAATAAAGGAACGCTTTTATCCCTCGTTGGCACCGACGACGCTTTTATCTTTTAATATTATTTTAAACTTTTAACTATTAAATGAAAGAAGAATTTTAATTTAGTCTTTTAATAAATAGGAAAAGTTTAAAAATAAAAAATAGAATTAGTTGTCGTTATATATAATTTAGAGACGTCCTACGGTGAGTTCAATATATTAGGGTTAGACGCGAAAAATCGTTATAGTTCACGGAAAATTTAAGGAATTGACCATAATATTTAATTTATTAATTGGAAAAAATAGATATATTAAACTCCATATCTCAAGTATTGAATCAATCAGTTTGGACTTGACTAGAATAAGAAGTTGATTGAGATTTAGGCAATTTGTATTATCAAAGTAAATTGTATCAATCTAGGTGAACAAATAGGCCTTTATTAATCCCAACACATCATAAAATAGAGTAGCAATTCATTCAACATCTAAAGGGTGTGCTAATCCATTTTTATTATCTTTCTTGGCAGCATGAACTACTAACCTAAGTTTTCTCACTCTTTTTTATTCTTCTCTGATCCCATTTATTTTTTCAACCAAACACATACCAAAAATGTTTTTTTTATGAATACTTAACCCATCTTATTGGTCAGATGTCACTATTATGTGAATAATAATATTTGAAACAAACATCTTCTAGCCCCCATATTTTATTAATTAGGGGAGAGTTATTGAACTATACAATGAAATTAGGGGAGAGAAATTAATTTTTATATTTAGTCCCTCAATCCTGATCCCCAAGTTTTATCTTATAATTAGTCGGTCCACCATTTAATTTATAATAAAATAGACCCTTGATTATACGATTACAAATTATTTTGTTGATTAGGCTACATCCACGTAAACTGGAGGTTTAAACTTTTATTTTATTTTTATGAAAAGTAACATGTAAATGTTTATTTTACAATATTTTTTTGAAAAAAAATGGGGGGACGTCTCACTCGACAACTCCCTCGGCCTCCATCTCAGGATTATGTTTCTACTAATAAAGCATTATTTTACAAAAAAAAAATCAATTTCAATATTATTTTTGCAATTATAGATATATATATTATATTTAAATAACATAGATATATTTGTAAAGATAAATTTATTTATTTTATTATCCACATATTTTTTTTGTGTAGATAATATACTAGTTGATAATAAAATAATAGTAACATATAAAAAAACCATTTACTTAAATATAGGTATTTGTCTTATATAGAATAGATCATTCCCCAAAATAAAATATCGTTATATATTATATGGAAGACGAGATAGTAAGTAAGGAGAGAATTACACTTGGTGAAAGCACAATAAACAATAATAATAATAATAATAATAATAATAATAATAATAATAATAATAATAATAATAATAATAATAATAATAATAATAATAATAATAATAATAATAATAATAATAATAATAATAATAATAATAATAATAATAATAATAATAATAATTAATTCAAATAAATAATAATAATAATTAATATGACGACGACGACGATGACGACGACGACGACGATGATGATGATGATGATGATGATGATGATGATGATGATGATGATGATGATGATGATGATAATAATAATTAAAATTTTAAATATTTTGACATACATTCCAATAAACAATGCTTGAATGGAGGAATAATTTTACTTTTAATATAATGCCTCGGCCCATTATATTTCTGGCTATACTTAATATGATAATCTCTAAAATTCTGATATAATATTTTGCATGGAGTTGAATTTTCTGATGCATATAAAGAAACACGGCTATCAAATTTCCGTAAATTAAGCATCCAGATTAAGTCACCATTAGCTTGGCAAATACAAGATTTCTAAATATGGTAATTTTTGTGATTTTCTCGTATAGAAAAGATGGAATCTTGACGATCTGATTATCATGTACCAACCTCAAAATATGATGTCAAACTCAAAATACGATTTCTAAATATGGTAATTTTATTCTCATAATTGAGAATGATATACGATGAAGAATAATATTATGTTCTTTTACCAAATTGAATTCCGATTGTCAAACTCATTTTGCATCAATATCTTACAAGATTTGATAATTAAGTTATATTTGGCATCAATCTCCCATTATAAAAAAGAGATTACCATGGCTCGGTAATTTGCATAACCCAAACAAAGCTTTTCTTCCACCTTTTCTCTCCTCGCTCGTTGTCTTCCTCTGCTATTACTACTTTTCCAAGTGGCCGATGGCTTCCTTCAAGGGTATTGGTGCAAGCAAATATATTAGATATTATTTTTTTATTTCTTGAATCTTTTTTTTCTTCAGTTCTTGTTAATCTAACAAATGCACCGTATCATCAATTTTCCATATCAATTTCCCGTTATAAATTTTCTACATCAAGGTTAACACGGTTTGGTAATTAATTTGCATGTCCCGAAGCTTTTCCTTTCAACTTTTCCTCTGCTATTACTTTGCTGTTACTTTCCCAAGTGGCTGATGGCTTCCTTCAAGGGTATTTGGTGCATATATATTAGATATTAATTTTTATTTCTTACATAATTTTTTCTTCTGTTCTTGTTAAACTAACAAATGCACCATGTCCATGAATTTTCTATATTTTAACTTTTTTTTTCTGCTTACATGTAGATTGTGACGGATTAAACATTATTCCGAACAGCATAGTTTCCAAGCAAGGCGATGGAAATTATCGCACTTTGGAAGAAGCTGTGAAGAGAATTCCTAATAATATTTTAGGAAAATTTGTGATATACGTAAAAGCTGGAATTTACGATGAAAATATCGTCATGATGAGATCCAATATCACTATAGTTGGGGATGGTCAAGGAAGAACTATTCTTCGCAGTCAACGCAATCAAAGTTCTGGGTACGGCATTAAAGATTCAGCAGCATTAGGTAATTAGCGCACACTAATTTTTTGTTTCATTTTTTCATTTATGGACATATATTGATTCAATCTATCCACAATGCAGCAATCCTCGGTGATAATTGCATTCTCAAATGTATAACATTTGAGAATATTTCTCACGATGATAAAGGTCAGGCCGTGGCATTACGAACTGAAGGCGACTTGAATGTTTTCTACAAATGCGAATTCAAGGGCTACCAAGACACCTTATTTGTGAACGGTAAGAAGAATAAGGACAAGAGAATAGGTAGACATTTCTTTAGGGAATGTCACATTTCAGGTACCATCGACTTCATCTTCGGGGATGCACAAATGGTGTTACAAAAGTGTCACATAGTATTTCGGAAGCCAAGTCATGATGGAAAAACGAATGTGATCACGGCCTCCGGCAGAGAGGACATGGGAAATAACACAGGCATAGTGATCCAATGTTGTGATATTGCGGCTGAGTTCCAAATGGGCTCGCATAAGGGTTACTTGGGACGGACGTGGAAGAAATATTCAAGAGTGATCGTGATGAAGACCAGAATTGCAGATGTCATAACTCCACTCGGTTGGACGCTAATGGCTAATAAAGAAGACCACTCAAAGACTGCAGAGTACATGGAGTACAACAACAGCGGACTTGGTTCATCTACGAGCGGACGCATCAAGTGGCCAAAATACAAAGCGACGAGAAATCCAGTCGATGTGCAACCTTTCACTGTGGAGTTGTTCATCAATGGAAATGAATGGCTTCCTGCTACCGGAGTCCCTTTTGACGTGGGGTTGAATTGTTAGCTACGATAAGACGATAAGTAAGACCAGCACATGTTATCCAAGTCATGCATGCATGGATGTTATTAGTTTGCTTCCTCAATGGCATTAGGCCCCTATTGTGAGTTATATTTAAGTGTTTTAATTTAGTATGTCAAGAATTTGTTTTTATTAATAATATTATCCATGTTGGATGGCTTTTATATATTCTCTCTTTTTATTTCAACGATCTGGCTCTAATTAGTTATGTTATGAGACTTAATTAGCAATGGACACTAGCTATTCATTGATTTACACATCAATTTGGTAAACACCTTTTTATATATAATAATTGCTTATCCCTTATTTTTCTTCTCCTTATAAATGTCATTAATTCAAAAATATTTTCCCCTAAAAAATAATTCTAAATATTCCTGTGATTCATTAAAAACATTTAGGAACATGTTTAAGAAAACAAAGTGTGTAATTTTTTGTATGTCAATTAATTATAAGAAAAGTAAATTATAAATATAAAAGCAAACATTTTATCTGTTCTTATCAAGATTGAAGAAAGAGTGTCCCCAAAACGTGCATTATCATTGTAGATAGGAAATTGGATGTAATTCTGGATTTTCCAATTAGCAATAATAATAATAATAATAATAATAATAATAATAATATTTGTGACATGGTTATTATTATTATTATTACCCTAATAATCATGGTTATATATGGATTTTAATATTACCATAATCATTATTATATATGTATACATGTACAGTGAGACATGGCATATGAAAAAAAATATGCATATTAATAAATAAAGGAATATGATATGTTAAAAACGTGCAAAAAATTAACATTTTAATAATAAAATTTCATCAAAATTTTGTTATACTTATATATAATATGCCTTGGACAAGTAAGCCTTTCTGCAGTTTAATTGTCACGTAAGTTCCATGCTCGTGTCTTGGCAAAACCATGACATCACTGCCGGCTTTGACTCCAGCTATTGGTCATCTGACTAGATCTTGTTGTGTTTGTGTGGGGACCCCAAAGATCTATGATGGATTTGGTACAACAACATTAATCTTTATGCGAGTAAGAAGCAAGCAAATCATGCTCTGCCTACATGTTTCTTTTTTTCCTTTCCTTCATATATACTTTTCTTCTCTTTTGTTGTTGATGTTTGGGTCTTTTGAATGCATGATCCAAGGAAGTTCCTGTGAACTGATGATTTTTTATGCTGCAAGTCAGTACCCTCCTTTTTGTTGCCTTTGAGTATTATAAATCGCATTAAATTTTTTATATCCCATTCCATTCAGTACACTTTATATAATCACATTCAAGTGGCATTTTATTATATAATTTTACTGTTGCTTAATTAAATTGATGGAGAAAATAAATCCTTCTCCCTATATTTTTATTAGTAGTGTTTTTATTAGTTTTTAAATGATATTTTCCATTTTGATCATGAACATTTGAATGTAAAAATATGTAATTAAAATTTATTTGTGTACTTGAGATAACTTCCATTGCAGAGGAAGTATCCCTAGACAAGGATCACATATGCAGAAGACTACTACGACCCAGTAATCCAGTTTGTGGCCAATCCAAGAAAATATGATGAGCTCTGTTATACTTGGCCCTAACTAGAATTCGTGCATCATAATACTGCTCTGCCTTTGGTATAGTCATGGACCTAAAATTTTGGTTAGCAGATGGCCACTTTGTTAACTGCAAGAATTTGATTTATTCGGTTCTAGAAAATTTATACTTCAAGAGTTTCTTAGTCATCTCATATAAGATGACATATCAGAATCATCTCATATGGAAAATATCTATGATGCATGTAATGATCCAACGAAACAAAGTTCTGAGTATAGTCGATCAAATAGTTAATCTCTTTGTGGCCATTTGAGCCTATGAATCGTTGTATATTTTGTAGGATTCATTGGTGGAGCTCTAAGAGATTGGTTCTAGAGCAAAAGGAGTTGGTAACTACAATGTCAATGTCAGGGCATCATGCGCCAAAGCAGGATCAAGTATTTGTGATAATCCAATAATATATGTGAACTGGGATGGGATTCACTTAATTGAGGCTGCTTACAAACTCATTGTTTATGACAATCCATCCATTATTTAATCCAAGCATCATCAACTCTATACGATGCTTACAATTTCTTTTTATTATTCTTTTGTTGACATGTATAAATTTAAGGTACGAATTAGAGGGGTAATATGAAGCTTTGTGCATGACACTTCTCATATTTTTTAAACATTACTTTTGTAATGAATCAGGGAGGAATATGAAGTTATGTGGCTGAAATCTTTTCTTCATCTCAATTTTTATTATCTAATGTCTGTGCATTTAGAAATTCATAAATTGACTACTAATACATTGTTGGAGATAAATATATAACGAGGACTAGCTTGTTATGTTTATAAAGATGCTATTAGGGATCAACCTCTAGGTTCCTAAAAGTATATTATTAGGAATCAATTTTTTTACTGTCAATTACTTAATTTTTTTGTTGCTAAAACTATTTTGATTTGAGACCAAAAGCAATTATTAGAGACCATTGCATGATTTTATAGGGACTAATTAATAAATTAGTGTTTAAAAGTGATACTTTTAAGATCCAATATAATTTTTTTTTCCCAAAACTTTTAAAGACCAACTTCTAAGAACCAATGGGGGTCAAGAAGATTTTTGTCCCAAAAAGAAATAGGGGCCAAAATTGATGACTTTGAAACCAAAATTTTTTGTCCCTATAAACATATTTTGTTGTAGTGTGCTCAACTTACTTAAAAAATAAAAATAAAAATCTTTATACAATTACATACTTGTATGCAAATGCATCTACACATAACTTTTCTTTTTCCTATAATTAAAATCTTCAAAGTCTCTTATTTTTTCTTGGGTATTACCTATATTTAATTGAAAATTTAAATCAACTGATATTGATAGAGATTTTTGTAACTACAACTGTATCAATACATAATTGAGAAAAAAAACTATTGATGATTAAATGCATATAAAATCTTTCTTCTTTTTCAGTTTTTGATTATTTTGTTTGTAAAATTTAAAACATGTATAATGTCAAAATCATCTTATTAATATGAAAATAAAGAGAAAAAGAGTACATAGATGAATAAAAATGGAAAAAAAATAGTTTACTTATTTTTTTATTTTAATTGCTTGTCAAAATCATGCATAATCGTAAAATCAACTTATTAATAAAGATCATACATCAACTAAATTACGGATACTATCGAAATATAGTTTATTTTTTTTTATTTTAGTTTCTTGTTCAACCAAATTTCTTTTAGTCGAAACTCATCGGTGTCCAAGACTGCTAGCACACGACTAATCTGGTGTTCAAATGAAAATGATATGAATAAATCATGAGTCTAAAAATCGAACTACTTTTAAATTCTATTCTCATGGCAAAAGAAAACATGAACAATGTCACGAAGCGACATAAGATTGGATCACAATTATTTGGACATGAAATGAAGTGATCCCATACCACCCTCCCGATTGTTCTTGAATCAATCATCCTGCAGCCACTGAAACTTGTATTTTGTCATTAACTCATCATGTTATAAATTGATTTTGTGCATGTTTTATCAAATAATTAGTCCTTCACACAAATAAATCTATATCAAATAAGCAGTCCCAAGTGTATGTTTCATCCTCTACAAAAAAAGAACTCAATGTTACCAGTGCATGTAGGAAGCCAAACCCCATTTGAATGAAGCACCCAAAATAAATTAAGTCTTTGGATAAATTTTCCAAATAATCGAGTTTGGTATTATATAGAAATCTGTTAATCAATCTGTTATATAGAAAGAGTCTGTTTGCTATTATATATATAGAAATCTGTTTATCAATCTATGAAGCTATTTATTAGGGAGTGAAGACAAAGGCAGTGCAACACAAAGATGGCATCATTAATACTAATCTCAAACCGTTTTATGTAGAAGCTGATCCGCAAGGTTCAAAGCTCCTCCTCAACTTACTAATTGATTAAACGAAGTACATCTCTTGCAGTTGTAGGAGGTTCAGACTATTTTTGTAATTGTATGTTTGGATAAATACTGATAGTGCCATATACGAAGTGGAAAGCATGACTTTTGCAGCAGTAGAATATATATCTAGCTATCTAGAGGCACAAAACTCTGCTGCTCGCCAACAGTCAGCTCATCGATCATCAGGGTTAAATGTATATATAAGCTACCGGCAGTAGCTTCCAATTCATGCATGCTGCAGATCAAAACTTATAGAAATTAAATGCCCAATAAATCAACTGTCATGCATGGCATTGGCAATACCAACCACTTCATGAACTTAACCAAATTAGGCCGTGTCGACACACTGAAATATATATATCTATATATATCTATATATATATATTATTTTTTATTTTTTATTTTTTATTTCTTGAAACTTTTTGTTTTCTTCAGTTCTTGTTAAACTAACAAATGCACCGTATCATCAATTTTCTACATCAATTTCCCGTTATAAATTTTCTACATCAAGGTTAACACGGTTTGGTAATTAATTTGCATGTCCCGAAGCTTTTCCTTTCAACTTTTCCTCTGCTATTACTTTGCTGTTACTTTCCCAAGTGGCTGATGGCTTCCTTCAAGGGTATTTGGTGCATATATATTAGATATTAATTTTTATTTCTTACATAATTTTTTCTTCTGTTCTTGTTAAACTAACAAATGCACCATGTCCATGAATTTTTTTCTATATTTTAACTTTTTTTTTCTGCTTACATGTAGATTGTGACGGATTAAACATTATTCCGAACAGCATAGTTTCCAAGCAAGGCGATGGAAATTATCGCACTTTGGAAGAAGCTGTGAAGAGAATTCCTAATAATTTTTTAGAAAAATTTGTGATATACGTAAAAGCTGGAATTTACGATGAAAATATCGTCATGATGAGATCCAATATCACTATAGTTGGGGATGGTCAAGGAAGAACTATTCTTCGCAGTCAACGCAATCAAAGTTCTTGGTACGGCATTAAAGATTCTGCAGCATTAGGTAATTGGCACACACTAATTTTTTATTTCATTTTTCCATTTATGGACATATGTTGATTCAATCTATCCACAATGCAGCAATCCTCGGTGATAATTGCATTCTCAAATGTATAACATTTGAGAATATTTCTCACGACGATAAAGGTCAGGCCGTGGCATTACGAACTGAAGGTGACTTGAATGTCTTCTACAAATGCGAATTCAAGGGCTACCAAGACACCTTATTTGTGAACGGTAAGAAGAACAAGGACAAGAAAATAGGTAGACATTTCTTTAGGGAATGTCACATTTCAGGTACCATCGACTTTATCTTCGGGGATGCACAAATGGTGTTACAAAAGTGTCACATCGTATTTCGGAAGCCAAGTCATGATGGAAAAACGAATGTGATCACGGCCTCCGGTAGAGAGGACATGGAAAATAACACAGGCATCGTGATCCAATCTTGTGATATTGCGGCAGAGTTCGAAATGAGCTCGCATAAGGGTTACTTGGGACGAACGTGGAAGAAATATTCAAGAGTGATCGTGATGAAGACCAGAATTGCAGATGTCATAACTCCACTCGGTTGGACGCTAATGGCTAATAAAGAAGACCACTCAAAGACTGCAGAGTACATGGAGTACAACAACAGCGGACTTGGTTCATCTACGAGCGGACGCATCAAGTGGCCAAAATACAAAGCGACGAGAAATCCAGTCGATGTGCGACCTTTCACTGTGGAGTTGTTCATCAATGGAAATGAATGGCTTCCTGCTACCGGAGTCCCTTTTGACGTGGGGTTGAATTGTTAGCTACGATAAGACGATAAGTAAGACCAGCACATGTTATCCAAGTCATGCATGCATGGATGTTATTAGTTTGCTCCCTCAATGGCATTAGGCCCCTACTGTGAGTTATATTTAAGTGTTTTAATTTAGTATGTCAAGAACTTGTTTTTATTAATAATATTATCCATGTCGGATGGCTTTTATATATTCTCTCTTTTTATTTCAACGATCTGGCTCTCTAATTAGTTATGTTATGAGACTTAATTAGCAATGGACACTAGCTATTCATTGATTTACACATCAATTTGGTAAACACCTTTTTTTATATATAATAATTGCTTATCCCTTATTTTTCTTCTCCTTATAAATGTCATTAATTCAAAAATATTTTTCCCCTAAAAAATAATTCTAAATACTCCTGTGATTCATTAAAAACATTTAGGAACATGTTTAAGAAAACTAAGTGTGTAATTTTTTGTATGTCAATTAATTATAAGAAAAGTAAATTATAAATATAAAAGCAAACATTTTATCTGTTCTTATCAAGATTGAAGAAAGAGTGTCCCCAAAACGTACATTATCATTGTAGATAGGAAATTGGATGTAATTCTGGATTTTCCAATTAGCAAAATTAATATAAATATAAATATAAATATAAATAATAATAATAATAATATTATTATTATTACCCTAATCATCATGGTTATATATGGATTTTAATATTACCATAATCATTATTATATATGTATTCATTATTATATATCTTACAAGATTTGATAATTAAGTTATATTTGACATCAATCTCCCATTATAAAAAAGAGGTTACCATGGCTCGATAATTTGCATAACCCAAACAAAGCTTTTCTTCCACCTTTTCTCTCCTCGCTCGTTGTCTTCCTCTGCTATTACTACTTTTCCAAGTGGCCGATGGCTTCCTTCAAAGGTATTGGCGCAAATATGTTAGATATTATTTTTTATTTCTTGAATCTTTTTTTTCTTCAGTTCTTGTTAATCTAACAAATGCACCGTATCATCAATTTTCTACATCAATTTCCCGTTATAAATTTTCTACATCAAGGTTAACACGGTTTGGTAATTAATTTGCATGTCCCGAAGCTTTTCCTTTCAACTTTTCCTCTGCTATTACTTTGCTGTTACTTTCCCAAGTGGCTGATGGCTTCCTTCAAGGGTATTTGGTGCATATATATTAGATATTAATTTTTATTTCTTACATAATTTTTTCTTCAGTTCTTGTTAAACTAACAAATGCACCATGTCGATGAATTTTCTATATTTTAACTTGTTTTTTTTTTTCTGCTTACATGTAGATTGTGACGGATTAAACATTATTCCGAACAGCATAGTTTCCAAGCAAGGCGATGGAAATTATCGCACTTTGGAAGAAGCTGTGAAGAGAATTCCTAATAATTTTTTAGGAAAATTTGTGATATACGTAAAAGCTGGAATTTACGATGAAAATATCGTCATGATGAGATCCAATATCACTATAGTTGGGGATGGTCAAGGAAGAACTATTCTTCGCAGTCAACGCAATCAAAGTTCTGGGTACGGCATTAAAGATTCAGCAGCATTAGGTAATTGGCACACACTAATTTTTTATTTCATTTTTCCATTTATGGACATATGTTGATTCAATCTATCCACAATGCAGCAATCCTCGGTGATAATTGCATTCTCAAATGTATAACATTTGAGAATATTTCTCACGATGATAAAGGTCAGGCCGTGGCCTTACGAACTGAAGGCGACTTGAATGTTTTCTACAAATGCGAATTCAAGGGCTACCAAGACACCTTATTTGTGAACGGTAAGAAGAACAAGGACAAGAGAATAGGTAGACATTTCTTTAGGGAATGTCACATTTCAGGTACCATCGACTTTATCTTCGGGGATGCACAAATGGTGTTACAAAAGTATCACATCGTATTTCGGAAGCCAAGTCACGACGGAAAAACGAATGTGATCACGGCCTCCGGAAGAGAGGACATGGAAAATAACACAGGCATAGTGATCCAATGTTGTGATATTGCGGCTGAGTTCCAAATGGGCTCGCATAAGGGTTACTTAGGACGGACGTGGAAGAAATATTCAAGAGTGATCGTGATGAAGACCAGAATTGCAGATGTCATAACTCCACTCGGTTGGACGCTAATGGCTAATAAAGAAGACCACTCAAAGACTGCAGAGTACCTGGAGTACAACAACAGCGGACTTGGTTCATCTACGAGCGGACGCATCAAGTGGCCAAAATACAAAGCGACGAGAAATCCAGTCGATGTGCAACCTTTCACTGTGGAGTTGTTCATCAATGGAAATGAATGGCTTCCTGCTACCGGAGTCCCTTTTGACGTGGGGTTGAATTGTTAGCTACGATAAGTAAGACCAGCACATGTTATCCAAGTCATGCATGCATGGATGTTATTAGTTTGCTCCCTCAATAATGGCATTAGGCCCCTACTGTGAGTTATATTTAAGTGTTTTAATTTAGTATGTCAAGAACTTGGTTTTATTAATAATATTATCCATGTCGGATGGCTTTTATATATTCTCTCTTTTTATTTCAACGGTCTGGTCTCTAATTAGTTATGTTATGAGACTTAATTAGCAATGGACACTAGCTATTCATTGATTTACACATCAATTTGGTAAACACCTTTTTTATATATAATAATTGCTTATCCCTTATTTTTCTTCTCCTTATAAATGTCATTAATTCAAAAATATTTTTCCCCTAAAAAATAATTCTAAATATTCCTGTGATTCATTAAAAACATTTAGGAACATGTTTAAGAAAATTAAGTGTGTAATTTTTTGTATGTCAATTAATTATAAGAAAAGTAAATTATAAATATAAAAGCAAACATTTTATCTGTTCTTATCAAGATTGAAGAAAGAGTGTCCCCAAAACGTACATTATCATTGTAGATAGGAAATTGGATGTAATTTCTGGATTTTCCAATTAGCAAAATTAATATAAATATAAATATTATTATTATTATTATTATTATTATTATTATTATTATTATTATTATTATTACCCAAATCATCATGGTTATATATGGATTTTAATATTACCATAATCATTATTATATATGTATTCATGTACAGTGAGACATGGCATATCTCGCCGTCGTCGTATATGACGTAGTGAATAAGAAAGTAAAAGATATAAAAGTGATGATATGTAGATAAAAGCTAATAAATATTGGAATAAATTAGTTTTAGCTGTTAACTACGATTTGAGATATTTGGAAAGTATAATTATATATCAATTAGATAATGACATCATCAAACAATATATTTTTTCGGTGAACATAATTAGGTAGTGTTAAACAACATAATGCTAGGAAAAAAATATGCATATTAATAAATAAAGGAATATGATATGTTAAAAATGTGCAAAAAATTAACATTTTAATAATTAAATTTCATCAAAATTTTGTTATACTTATATATAATATATATATAACTATTAAAAAATAATTTATTGATTAACAACATGAACTTCAAACTATGCCACTATAACAAAATTAACATTTAGGGACTAGACCAATCATAATTAACTCTTCAAAAAATATTTATTTGGGACCAATGAAAAATTAGACCCAAATTTTTCCTTATTTTAGAGACAAAAAATTAATTTGTGTCTAATACAAATATTACGAGGACCAATAATAATTTTTCATAAACATTAATTTTAGAGACTAATCACAATGTTGATCCCGAAAGATAAATTATAGGGACCGATTTCGGCGGTTCCGGAAAATCTAGTTTTTTTAATCTGATTTGCCTCATTTCATTCTGCTCTAACTCCTGCACTCCCTCTCAGAAAACCCACAGCGAAGGTAGCGCCTCATTTCAATGGTCGAGCCGCCGTGGACACCCCAACCAGCCGCAGCCTTCGGAGTTGTTGCCGACAATCGTGGAGCAGAACGCTAGCCGGGTAGAGTAGCCGCTCTTCCTCCGTATCAACAAGGAGAAGAAGAAGCGATCGGGAGCAGCTGAGATGGTGGAGGCGGGCGAATTGGCCTGCTGCTCCATGAAGAAGGCCTTTTCCTCCATGGTGTTCATCGTACGCGAGCTCCAGCCCTCTAGCTCCGGTGGGTCCTATTCTACGAGGACCCCAGAGGAGGATCTTGGACAGGATCCAGCAAGAGATTAACTCCTCCTTTCGTTTGGCTCTTCCAGGTCTTCTCCTGCATGCCCATCTCCGTCATGCTCCTCCTAGCAAACTTCACCATCTACTCCAAAATCATGAGATAACTAGGGTAAAATCATGCTCCTCCGCAGGTTATGCAGGTGCTCCTGCTTTTCACCCACCGCCAGCACCTGTTTGGAGATCACCCGGGTAAAATCATGAGCCCTATGCATTTTATTTTTCCTTGTGGTACCAATATTAGTTTGATATTTGATCCATAATTTGTTCAAAATTTGAAGCTTTCGATGAGGTAAGAAATTTCGACTAGTCCCCGAATTCCAAAAGCAAACAGACTTTAATTTTTTTTCTTGCATATTTCTAGCTCTTCCTCATGAAGCGCGGCGGAGAAGAGATTTATGTTGGTCAACTGGGTCGACAGTCTCTCATCTGATCAAATATTTTGAGGTGAGACAACAACAACTGAAAATAGTGCAGCTGCTAATTTTCCACATGATACGATAACAAGAGGTCAGTAATTAACTCAAATTATTGTCGAAATTTTCTTAAGGGAGACGAAGGTGACCCTAAGATCAAAGATGGTTACAATCCTGCAACATGGATGCTGGAAGTGACCACACAGTCTCAAGAAGAGCTTTTGGGGGTTAACTTCATTGAAATACCCCCTCAAAAAAAAAAAAACTTCATTGAAATATATAGAAACTCTGAACTATATCAGTGAGTAGCATTGGTTTATGAATCGAAAAGACTTAGCACAGTCCTCTTTTCTCATAATTCATATGCTGCGACATTGTATTAATTTTATCTCACAAACGAATGGTCTTATTCAGGAGAAACAAGAGCCTGATTAAGGAACTCAATGTTCCTCCTCCTAGTTCCAGAGATCTGCACTTCCCGACCAAATATTCATAGCCTTTTGTAGTGCAATGCATGGCCTGCCTCTGGTCATACTGGAGGAATCCTCCATACGCCGCCGCAAGGTTCTTCTTCACAACATTCATAGTGTTAATGTTCGGCTTGGTATTCTGGAACCTCGTATATCCGATCTCGGTCATGAGAGCTTCTGATCAGCTTAACTATGAAATCATAAGGTCTAAGTGCACTAGCGGAATTACAGATCGACGAAGTAAGATTTGTTCAACACAATGGGATCCATGTATTCTGCTGTACTATTCATCGAGATACAGAACTGTTCGTCTATTCAGCCAGTGGTCTCCATTGAACGCACCGTCGTCTACTACAGGGAGAGAGCAGCTGGGATGTATTTAGCTTTACCATATGCCTTCGGACAAGTAAGCCTTTCTGCAGTTTAATTGTCACATAAGTTCCATGCTCGTGTCTTGACAAAACCATGACATCACTGCCGGCTTTGACTCCAGCCTTGTGACGCAAGTCGCTATCGGGTTCCCATACATCTTTTTTTTCAGCTTTGCTTGCGCATGGTGAAAACTTGAGATGCTATTGGTCATCTGACTAGATCTTGTTGTGTTTGTGTTGGGGCCCCAAAGATCTATGATGGATTTGGTACAACAGCATTAAGCTTTATGCAAGTAAGAAGCAAGCAAATCATGCTCTCCCTACATGTTTCTTTTTTTCCTTTCCTTCATATATACTTTTCTTCTCTTTTGTTGTTGATGTTTGGGTCTTTTGAATGCATGATCCAAGGAAGTTCTTGTGAACTGATGATTTTTGATGCAGCAAGTCAGTATCCTCCTTTTTGTTGCCTTTGAATATTATAAATCGCATTAAATTTTTTATGTCCCTTTCCATTCAGTACACTTTATATAATCACATTCAAGTGGCATTTTATTATATAGTTTTACTGTTGCTTAATTAAATTGATGGAGAAAATAAATCCTTCTCTCTATATTTTTATTAGTAGTGTTTTTATTAGTTTTTTAATGATAGTTTCCATTTTGATCATGAACATTTGAATGTAGGAATATGTAATTAAAATTTATTTTTGTACTTGAGATAACTTCCATTGTAGAGGAAGTATCCCTGGACAAGGATCACATATGCAGAAGACTACGACCCAGTAATCCATTTTGTGGTCAATCCAAGAAAATATGATGAGCTCTGTTATACTTGTCCCTAACTAGAATTCGTGCATCATAATACTGCTCTGCCTTAGGTATAATCATGGACCTAAAATTTTGGTTAGCAGATGGCCACTTTGTTAACTGCAAGAATTTGATTTATTCGGTTCTAGAAAATTTATACTTCAAGAGTTTCTTAGTCATCTCATATAAGATGGCATATCAGAATCATCTCATATAGAAAATATCTATGATGCATGTAATGATCCAACGAAACAAAGTTCTGAGTATAGTCGATCAAATAGTTAACCTCTTTGTGGCCACTTGAGCCTATGAATCATTGTATATTTTGTAGGATTTATTGGTGGAGCTCTAAGAGATTGGTTTGGAGCAAAAGGAGTTGGTAACTACAATGTCAATGTCGGGGTATCATGCGCCAAAGCCGGATCAAGCATTTGCAATGATCCAATAATATATGTGAACTGGGATGGGATTCACTTAATTGAGGCTGCTTACAAACTCATTGTTTATGACAATCCATCCATTATTTAATCCAAGCATCATCAACTCTATACGATGCTTACAATTTCTTTTTATTATTCTTTTGTTGACATGTATAAATTTAAGGTACTAATTAGAGGGGTAATATGAAGCTTCGTTCATGACACTTCTCATATTTTTTAAACATTACTTTTGTAATGAATCAGGGAGGTTAAAAATCAGGGAGGTTAAATTATTTTTTTTATTTTAATTGCTTGTCAAAATCATGCATAATCGTAAAATCAACTTATTAATAAGATCATACATCAACTAAATTATGGATAGTATCGAAATATAGTTTATTTATTTTTTGATTTTAGTTTTTTGTTCAGACAAATTTCATGAACAATGTCATGAAGCGACACACTACAAGAAAGTGCATTATTAAAGAAGGGAAATCCGGTCGCTATTATTAAAATTTCTATCGTTATTGGTCATTAACGACCAGCATTTTCCGTTGTCACCGGTCGTTGTAGATGCCGCCATTAAAAGTCAATAACGATGGTTTAGAGGCGTCGGTCGTTAAAGGTCATTAACGACCATAAATAATTCGGTCGTTAAAACCATTTAAGGACCATTTAGTTGATCGTTAAACATGTTAGTGGCCAGCACTACCTTCGGTGTTAATACTCTTCAACGACTAGTAATCCGATCGTTAAAAATCATCAACGACCATAAATAGTCCCGTCGTTAAATCCACATAATGACCATTTAGTTGGTCGTTAAATGCATTAATGGCCATCAATATCTTTGTCGATAATCTTTAGCGGCTAGTAATTCGATCGTTAAAGGTCATCAACGACCATAAATAATCCGACCATTAAATATATATAATAACCATTTAGTTGATCGTTAAATGCATTAGTGACCATCAATATTTTTGTCATTGATAATTTTCAACGACATTCTGATCACTACCATCAACCACGTTAATACTTTTTAAAGAAAGCAACCTTAGTCTTAAATATATCAATGACTAGCTATATTGTGATAATTAAAAATGTTATTATGTTGATCGTAAAACATCTTCTCCAACTAGAAAAAATGGCTGATAAATATAATTTAATGACAAATTATATAATCGTTAAGAGCATTAACTATTATTATTATTACTATCTTTAATATCTTCCTAGAAATTGATCAATCAACGTAATATACTAAACATATTTGTAGTACATTTTAACATGGACTTTATCACACATTGTTTTAAATGATACATGATCCACAAAACATTTTCTCGACGATTGTTCAACTAAAATAAATGATACGTGGACTTTATCACACATTGTTTTAAATGATACATTATCCACAAAACATTTTCTCGACGATTGTTCAACTAAAATAAACTCAAAAGCTATAACACAAAAGTTAAATTAATTTGTCACAATGGAGTGTTCATATTAACAATTTAAGAAAGAACAATTATCCAAGCAAACAGATGTTCATAATTGTGAAAAGGAATAACATTTAGCATCCAAATTTTCTAAGCCGTTAGTCTTGTTCATTCCCTCCAAAGAAATGCTAACATGGTTCTAAAAACAAAGTAGCTAGTTTGAGATGTGCATTGCATCTCTTTGTTTTCATATCTTCAAAATCTGTAAAGTTGACAAAATACATAAGATTTTTTTAATAAATATGCAGCGATTGTTGATTAACAACAAACTGAAAAGCAAGAAATGATTCTCAAAGCAGAGATGAGAGAAGCAAGAAGCATGATTCTATATGAAAGGTGAAGAATTTATAGAAGAGGCCTCTTATACAACTACAAGTAAATAGAGAAACTACAAGAAGTTATTATGAAGGCCCTGCATGCATATATGCACATGCACAAATAATACTTGATGAATGAACACAATATATATTTGCAAAATGAGGCAACTAGCTGCAGGAATATAGTTTTGTACTTCCCATGTATCATTTTATTGAATAATGTATGACATGAAGATATTGAGAAGACTAAGACCAAAAAATAAAAAGTTGCATAAAGATTTAAAAAGGTGCCAATCATCAAACTAACTTCATGGTTACTAGCAAGTAGAACCATGTTGCATCTCCAAACCATACATAAAGATAAGAGGCATTGACACTTTAGAGTCTCCTCTCAATTATATGAGTACAACTGATAATGTTGTATGGAGATGCTAGTTGCTTTGTACTGATCAATCTACAAAGAGTCTGAGAATCCAATTAAAGTTCAAGATGTTAACAGTCCCACCTGCATGGTCAAATATTGAATCAAAGTCATCAGACATATGCTCAACTGATTTCACCTTAATGGAGAAAGAATATTTTGCAATGGAAGTTCTAAACTTGTTTGTAGAAATAAGTGCGTCGATGACTTCTAAACTCTTTGAAAATCAGTATGTCATATCACAAGATATTGAATTTGTTGTTCAAATAAATTCACTGGATGATAAGTTTTGATAATCTAGAGGTATTGGTATGGATGGTGGACATGGGACAGATACAGGACGAGAGAATCCAGATAATTTAGTCTAAATCACCTTATTTTCCGGCACTTATCTAAAAAAAGAGAATGCACAGACCAAACTCTTCCTTTTGAATAATTTAAACATCTAAAATTTGGACCTTATGTTGCAAAATCATAGACATTATCAAAATTTAAAACATCTAAAAGTTAGCCCAAAAATAGAATGTATCACCTCAAGATGTTTGGAACACCCATTGGTCAATTGACATATTTCAAGAGGTTTATAAGACAATGAAATCCAAGTTTGATATTGAAGGAATATTGTAAAACTATGACAGAGGGCTTTATGTTCCATCTTAGAGAGCTCATACAATTTTTTTTTACAGGTATGAACATCGATATAGTTGCTTATGATATGTTATGGACAGAATATTGAAAAGAAAATAAAGGGAACAAAAACACATGAAATTGAAACATAAGATGAGAAAACAAATGTGTAAAACCTTCCTAAGAGACTTCTTGAATAAAATATCATGAATATGTTGTTGATGCCATAATTGTTGACCACATGCAATCTCACATGTTGACATAAGGCAAATTCTAAGTCTAACGGGGGACACATGTTTCGTACCATTGATGACTAGAAAACTTCAAAAGAAAAATAAAAAAAAATCATAGGAAACTAAACATATCATGCTAGTTAAAGATATATACATTTGATTAATGATATTTGATTTTTCATTCATTATATATCAAATCATAATTAAATAATATTCACAATATTTTCTTTCTTTCTCCGATTTATCAATTCTTCTAATAAATTTATTTATTTTAACATACAACAATATCTTAACTAATCTTATTCATAACCACATAATGAATTTTTTTAAAAAAATTCATTAACCTTGAAAATCTTTACAATATTATAATAATTTCAATGTTGATATTTTATATTTTTTTTGTAATCATGAGAGAAATAATAAAAATAAAATATACCCTTTTGAAAATGAATTGTAAAATATGTTTGATATTTGTCGAAATGTATATATCACCTGCTGATCCAGAGCATTCCAGTTCCTCTGCGCCAGTGTCCTTGCAGGAAGCTTGGGTTGAGCATGCACATTTCCAGCACCAGAGTGGACGCCATCGAAATTTCTCGACAGCTCCTTTGGGACCACTAGAAGCAGCGGCAGCGGCATCGGCGACAACTCAGGAGGACTCTGCCATCCAACTTGTCCACCTCCTCATCAGCCATGGTGAATCGTTCCAATGCGGTGAAATGATCTTCGCTGCAATCGTTGCAAATATCCTGGACAAATTACGGGTTGTCCTCACGAGGTAAACTTCGATTTCCGCATCTGAAAGGTCGTCGGGTGCTTTGTGGATGCGTTGTGCCATCGTTTCTACTCACCGTCCGAGACGGCCGAAGCTCATAAAGATGCCGCTACAGTTGCAACAAGGGAAAGAGAAAGTAAATAGAAGAATTAAAGAAGACTCACAAATATCTCTCCTCTTCATGACCACGAGATTCAATAGAAAACTGACAAGGGACAAAAATTTGGAAAACAAATAGAGAAAAAAGAGGGCACAACTGGGAGGACGTTGGAAGGGGATGTGCTTACCGAAAGATCCACAGCAATGGCCTATGGACAGATTATGTTTATTAATGGACAGATCCACTATGTTTATTAATTGCTTAAACCGCTGTTGAACTATAATAAATTTTTACGTCTAATCCTAATATATGAATTTACTATAGGACGTTTTAAATTATATCATAATTTTTAGTCCATCCGTCTAATTCTATTAACTTTCTATTTTTTTCAGTTTTTTATATTTATTAAGGAACGTAAACCACCCTTCTTCTCTCGTTTAATCTTTAAAAATTTAAAATAATATATAAAAAATAAAGGAACGCTTTTATCCCTCGTTGGCACCGACGACGCTTTTATCTTTTAATATTATTTTAAATTTTTAAAAATTAAATGAAAGAAGAATTTTAATTTAGTCTTTTAATAAATAGGAAAAGATCTATATCAATAAATTGATTTTGTGCATGTTTCATCAAATAATTAGTCCTTCACACAAATAAATCTATATCAAATAAGCTGTCCCAAGTGTATGTTTCATCCTCTACAAAAAAAGATAATGTTACCGGTGCATGTAGGAATTATCCAAACCCCATTTGAATGAAGCACCCAAAATAAATTAGGTCTTAATTTGGATAAATTTTCCAAATAATCGAGTTTGGTATTATATAGAAATCTGTTAATCAATCTGTTATATAGAAAGAGTCTGTTTGCTATTATATAGAAATCTGTTTATCAATCTATGCAGCTATTTATTAGGGAGTGAAGACAAAAGCAGTGCAACACAAAGATGGCATCATTAATACTAATCTCAGACCGTTTTATGCAGAAGCTGATCCGCAAGGTTCAAAGCTCCTCCCACTACTAGAAAAACACGGATTACCGACGGTCCGGACCGTCGGTAATCAGCCCGAAAACCGTCGATAACGCAATTACCGACGGTTTTTCAGTCGGAATCGATCCGTCGAAAAAATGCTCGTCGCAAACGGATTTGCGACGGTTGAAAAATTTCGTCGAAAATATCGACGGTTCTGGCCGTCGGAACAGTCCCCGGCGGTTCGACCCGTCGAAATTTTCTGACGGTTTCAACCGCCGAAAAAGTCCCCGGCGGTTCGAACCGTCGATATTTCCGACGGTTGCAACTGCCGAAAAAGGCCGGCGGTCCGAACCGTCGAAATTTCCGACGGTTGCAACCGCCGAAAAAGGCCGGCTGTCCGAACCGTCAAAATTTCCGACGGTTGCAACCGCCGAAAAAGGCCGGCGGTTCGAGCCGTCGCAACTTTTTGACGGTCGCAACTGTCGAAACTTTGGACGGACGTCGCAACCGTCAATCTTTAGACGGTCGCAACCGTCGCAAATAATTTTTTAAATATAAAAAATATTAGCGGCCGGATCCGCCGCCAGGCGGCCGGATCCCTACGCTGATCCGGGCGCTGGAGGCCGGAACCGGCCCGCCTGGCGGCTGCCCGCTGGAGGCCGGAACCAGCCGCCCGCTGGAGGCCGGAACCGACCGCTGGAGGCCGGAACCGGCCGCCAGTCGGCCGATCAGCGGCTGGGGGCCGGATCCGAACGGCCACGGCCGGATCTGGCCGACAGCAGAGAGAGAGACGCCGGCGCGGAGCGGGAGAGAGAGAGATACGCCGGCGCGGGAGAGGGTCGCCGGTGCGGGAGAGGGTCGCCGGCGTCCGGCGTGGGAGGGTCGCCGGCGTCCGGCGCGCGTGAGAGGGTGCTCGCGGCCGGGAGAGAGAGAGAGAGGAGGGAGAGAGAGAGGAGTGGAGGGAGGAGGGAGAGAGAGAAGAGGGAGGAGGAATATATATAAAGGGAAAAAGTGGAAAGAAAGCGGGAAAAGGGAAAAAAAAGCGGGATAACGAAATTTTAATTACCCATGGTTTCGGCCGTCGAAAATGTAAATATTAAATATTTTATAATTACCGACGATTGTGACCATCGAAAATATATTTAGTTATATATAATATTTATTTTTTATTTTACCGACGGTTTGAACCGTCGGTAATCGTTATCGATGGTCCAAACCGACGGTAATTGCGACGGTTTGAACCGACGGTAATTGCGACGGTTTGGACCGTCGCTAGTTATATTAATAAAATACTCTTTATATGATATTATTATACATTTACTGACGGTTACGACCTTCGGAAATTGCGGCGGATTTTGCGACGGATGGATATCCGTCGGAAATATCGACGTTCCAAATCGTCGAAAAATTAAATACTAATATAATAAATTATATAATTAATTTTTTTATTTCCGACGGTCGTGACCGTCGGAAAATCCGTCAAAATAATTTTATAATAATATTAAAAATACATAATTTAATTTTTTTTATTTCCGACGGTCTAACCGTCGAAAAAGTCATCGGAAATTGCGACGGATGGATATCCGTCGAAAATATCGACGTTCCTAATCGTCGAAAAATTAAATAATAATATAAATTATTTCCGACGGTCATAACCGTCGAAAAATGCGTCGGAAATGGAACCGTCGAAAAATCCGTTGCAAATTGCGACGGATTTAAAACCGTCGGAAATTATCCGTCGGAAAATCGGAAAATCCGTTGGATCCTCAACTTACTAATTGATTAAACGAAGTACATCTCTTGCAGTTGTAGGAGGTTCAGACTATTTTTGTAATTGTATGTTTGGATAAATACTGATAGTGCCATATACGAAGTGGAAAGCATGACTTTTGCAGCAGTAGAATATATATCTAGCTATCTAGAGGCACAAAACTCTGCTGCTCGCCAACACTCTCCCATTATAAAAAAGAGGTTACCATGGCTCGATAATTTGCATAACCCAAACAAAGCTTTTCTTCCACCTTTTCTCTCCTCGCTCATTGTCTTCCTCTGCTATTAGTTTTCCAAGACGATGCTTTGTGGATGCGTTGTGCCATCGTTTCTACTCACCGTCCGAGACGGCCGAAGCTCATAAAGATGCCGCTATGGTTGCAACAAGGGAAAGAGAAAGTAAATAGAGGAATTAAAGAAGACTTACAAATATCTCTCCTCTTCATGACCATGAGATTCAATAGAAAACTGACAAGGGACAAAAATTTGGAAAACAAATAGAGAAAAAAGAGGGCACAACTGGGAGGACGTTGGGAGGGGATGTGCTTACCGAAAGATCCACAGCAATCACTACAAGAAAATCGCGATTTTTCGACGGATAATTTTCGACTGTTCTAAATCCGTCGTAATTTGCGACGGATTTTTCGACGGTTCCATTTCCGACGGATTTTTCGACGGTTATGACCGTCGGAAATAATTTATATTATTATTTAATTTTTCGATGATTAGGAACGTCAATATTTCCGACGGATATCCATTCGTCGCAATTTCCGATGACTTTTCCGACGGTTACGATCGTCGGAAATAAAAAATTAAATTATGTATTTTTTATATTATTATTAAATTTTTTTGACGGATTTTCCGACGGTCACGACCGTCGAAAATAAAAAAATTAATTATATAATTTATTATATTATTATTTAATTTTTTGACGATTAGGAACGTCGATATTTCCGACGGATATCCATTCGTCGCAAAATCCGCCGCAATTTCTGAAGGTCGTAACCGTCGGTAAATGTATAATAATATCATATAAAGAGTATTTTATTAATATAACTAGCGACGGTCCAAACCGTCGCAATTACCGACGGTTTGGACCATCGGTAACGATTACCGACGGTTCAAACCGTCGGTAAAATAAAAAATAAACATTATATATTTAATATTAAATAAACATTAAATATATTTTCGACGGTCACAACCGTCGGTAATTATAAAAATATTTAATATTTACGTTTTCGATGGCTGAAACCGTCGATAATTAAAATTTCGTTATCTCGCTTTTTTTTCCCTTTTCCCGCTTTTTTTTCCCTTTTCCCGCTTTCTTTCCACTTTTTCCCTTTATATATATTCCTCCTCCTCCCTCTTCTCTCTCTCCCTCCTCCCTCCTCCCTCCACTCCTCTCTCTCTCCCTCCTCTCCTCTCTCTCTCCCGACCGCGAGCACCCTCTCCCGCGCCGGACGCCGGCGACCCTCTCCCGCACCGGCGACCATCTCCCGCGCCGGCATCTCTCTCTTTCCCGCTCCGCGCTGGCATCTCTCTCTACGGCAAAAGGCCGCTGTCGGCCGGATCCGGCCTCCAGTGGACAGATCGGCTGCCAGGTATCCAGCCTCCAGCGGCTGGATCGGCCGCCAGGCGGCTGGATCGGCTGCCAGGCGTCCGGATCGGTCGTCGGGCGTTCGGATCCGGCCCCAGCGGCCAGAACTGGCCGAAGCCCGATCCGGCCGCTAATTTTTTTTATATTTAAAAATTATTTGCGACGGTTGCGACCGTCAAAAGTGGTTGCGATGCCCATCCAAAGTTGCGACCGTCGAAAAGTTGCGATGGCTCGAACCGCCGGCCTTTTCCGACGGTTGTAACAGTCGGAAATTTTGACGGTTCGGACCGCCGGCCTTTTCCGGCGGTTGCAACCGTCGGAAATTTCGACGGTTCGGACCGTCGGGGATTTTCCGGCGGTTGCAACCGTCGGAAAATTTCGACGGTTCGAACCGCCGGGGACTGTTCCGACGGTCAGAACCGTCGATATTTTCGATGAATTTTTTTCAACCGTCGCAAATCCGTTTGCGACGAGAGTTTTTCCAACGGATCGATTCCGACTGAAAAATCGTCGATAATTGCGTTACTGACAGTTTTTGGACTGATTACCGACGGTCCAGACCATCGGTAATCAGCGTTTTTCTAGTAGTGAATGGCCTATGGACAGATTATGTTTATTAATGGACAGATCCACTATGTTTATTAATTGCTTAAACCGCTGTTGAACTATAATAAATTTTTACGTCTAATCCTAATATATGAATTTACTATAGGACGTTTTAAATTATATCATAATTTTCACTTTAGTCCATCCATCTAATTCTATTAACTTTCTATTTTTTTTAGTTTTTTATATTTATTAAGGAATGTAAACCACCCTTCTTCTCTCGTTTAATCTTTAAAAATTTAAAATAATATATAAAAAATAAAGGAACGCTTTTATCCCTCATTGGCACCGACGTCGCTTTTATCTTTTAATATTATTTTAAACTTTTAAAAATTAAATGAAAGAAGAATTTTAATTTAGTCTTTTAATAAATAGGAAAAGTTTAAAAATAAAAAACAGAATTAGTTGTCGTTATATATAATTTAGAGACGTCCTACGGTGAGTTCATATATTAGGATTAGACGCGAAAAATCGTTATAGTTCACGGAAAATTTAAGGAATTGACCATAATATTTAATTTATTAATTGGAAAAAATAGATATATTAAACTCCATATCTCAAGTATTGAGTCAATCAGTTTGGACTTGACTAGAATAAGAAGTTGATTGAGATTTAGGCAATTTGTATTATCAAAGTAAATTGTATCAATCTAGGTGAACAAATAGGCCTCTATTAATCCCAACACATCATAGAATAGTGTAGCAATTCATTCAACATCTAAAGGGTGTGCTAATCCATTTTTATTATCTTTCTTGGCAGCATGAACTACTAACCTAAGTTTTCTCACTCTTTTTTATTCTTCTCTGATCCCATTTATTTTTTCAACCAAACACATACCAAAAAGGTTTTTTTTATGAATACTTAACCCATCTTATTGGTCAGATGTCACTATTATGTGAATAATAATATTTGAAACAAACATCTTCTAGCCCCCATATTTTATTAATTAGGGGAGAGTTATTGAACTATACAATGAAATTAGGGGAGAAATTAATTTTTATATTTAGTCCCTCAATTCTGATCCCCAAGTTTTATCTTATAATTAGTCGGTCCACCATTTAATTTATAATAAAATAGACCCTTAATTATACGATTCCAAATTATTTTGTTGATTAGGCTACATCCACGTAAACTGGAGGTTTAAACTTTTATTTTATTTTTATGAAAAGTAACATGTAAATGTTTATTTTACAATATTTTTTTGAAAAAAAAAATGGGGGGACGTCTCACTCGACAGCTCCCTCGGCCTCCATCTCAGGATTATGTTTCTACTAATAAAGCATTATGTTACAAAAAAAATCAATTTCAATATTATTTTTGCAATTATATATATATATTATATTATATTTAAATAACATAGATATATTTGTAAAGATAAATTTATTTACTTTATTATCCACATATTGTTTTGTGTAGATAATATACTAGTTGATAATAAAATAATAGTAACATATAAAAAAACCATTTACTTAAATATAGGTATTTGTCTTATATAGAATAGATCATTCCTCAAAATAAAATATCGTTATATATTATATGGAAGACGAGATAGTAAGTAAGGAGAGAATTACACTTGGTGAAAGCACAAGCCGTTATGAGTTATAATTGATTCAAATAAATAATAATAATAATAATTAATATGATGACGACGACGATGAATCATAATAATAATAATAATAATAATAATAATAATAATAATAATAATAATAATAATAATAATAATAATAATAATTAAAATTTTAAATATTTTGACATACATTCCAATAAACAATGCTTGAATGGAGGGAATAATTTTACTTTTAATATAATGCCTCGGCCCATTATATTTCTGCTATACTTAATATGATAATCTCTAAAATTCTGATATAATATTTTGCATGGAGTTGAATTTTCTGATGCATATAAAGAAACACGGCTATCAAATTTCCGTAAATTAAGCATCCAGATTAAGTCACCATTAGCTTGGCAAATACAAGATTTCTAAATATGGTAATTTTTGTGATTTTCTCATATAGAAAAGATGGAATCTTGACGATCTGATTATCACGTACCAACCTCAAAATATGATGTCAAACTCAAAATACGATTTCTAAATATGGTAATTTTATTCTCATAATTGAGAATGATATACGATGAAGAATAATATTATGTTCTTTTACCGAATTGAATTCTGATTGTCAAACTCATTTTGCATCAATATCTTACAGGATTTGATAATTAAGTTATATTTGGCATCAATCTCCCATTATAAAAAAGAGGTTACCATGGCTCGATAATTTGCATAACCCAAACAAAGCTTTTCTTCCAACTTTTCTCTCCTCGCTCGTTGTCTTCCTCTGCTATTACTACTTTTCCAAGTGGCCGATGGCTTCCTTCAAAGGTATTGGCGCAAATATGTTAGATATTATTTTTTATTTCTTGAATCTTTTTTTTCTTCAGTTCTTGTTAAACTAACAAATGCACCGTATCATCAATTTTCTACATCAATTTCCCGTTATAAATTTTCTACATCAAGGTTAACACGGTTTGGTAATTAATTTGCATGTCCCGAAGCTTTTCCTTTCAACTTTTCCTCTGCTATTACTTTGCTGTTACTTTCCCAAGTGGCTGATGGCTTCCTTCAAGGGTATTTGGTGCATATATATTAGATATTAATTTTTATTTCTTACATAATTTTTTCTTCAGTTCTTGTTAAACTAACAAATGCACCATGTCCATGAATTTTCTATATTTTAACTTGTTTTTTTTTTCTGCTTACATGTAGATTGTGACAGATTAAACATTATTCCGAACAGCATAGTTTCCAAGCAAGGCGATGGAAATTATCGCACTTTGGAAGAAGCTGTGAAGAGAATTCCTAATAATTTTTTAGGAAAATTTGTGATATACGTAAAAGCTGGAATTTACGATGAAAATATCGTCATGATGAGATCCAATATCACTATAGTTGGGGATGGTCAAGGAAGAACTATTCTTCGCAGTCAACGCAATCAAAGTTCTGGGTACGGCATTAAAAATTCTGCAGCATTAGGTAATTGGCACACACTAATTTTTTATTTCATTTTTCCATTTATGGACATATGTTGATTCAATCTATCCACAATGCAGCAATCCTCGGTGATAATTGCATTCTCAAATGTATAACATTTGAGAATATTTCTCACGATGATAAAGGTCAGGCCGTGGCCTTACGAACTGAAGGCGACTTGAATGTTTTCTACAAATGCGAATTCAAGGGCTACCAAGACACCTTATTTGTGAACGGTAAGAAGAACAAGGACAAGAGAATAGGTAGACATTTCTTTAGGGAATGTCACATTTCAGGTACCATCGACTTTATCTTCGGGGATGCACAAATGGTGTTACAAAAGTGTAAGATCGTATTTCGGAAGCCAAGTCACGACGGAAAAACGAATGTGATCACGGCCTCCGGCAGAGAGGACATGGAAAATAACACAGGCATAGTGATCCAATGTTGTGATATTGCGGCTGAGTTCCAAATGGGCTCGCATAAGGGTTACTTAGGACGGACGTGGAAGAAATATTCAAGAGTGATCGTGATGAAGACCAGAATTGCAGATGTCATAACTCCACTCGGTTGGACGCTAATGGCTAATAAAGAAGACCACTCAAAGACTGCAGAGTACATGGAGTACAACAACAGCGGACTTGGTTCATCTACGAGCGGACGCATCAAGTGGCCAAAATACAAAGCGACGAGAAATCCAGTCGATGTGCAACCTTTCACTGTGGAGTTGTTCATCAATGGAAATGAATGGCTTCCTGCTACCGGAGTCCCTTTTGACGTGGGGTTGAATTGTTAGCTACGATAAGTAAGACCAGCACATGTTATCCAAGTCATGCATGCATGGATGTTATTAGTTTGCTCCCTCAATAATGGCATTAGGCCCCTACTGTGAGTTATATTTAAGTGTTTTAATTTAGTATGTCAAGAACTTGGTTTTATTAATAATATTATCCATGTCGGATGGCTTTTATATATTCTCTCTTTTTATTTCAACGGTCTGGTCTCTAATTAGTTATGTTATGAGACTTAATTAGCAATGGACACTAGCTATTCATTGATTTACACATCAATTTGGTAAACACCTTTTTTATATATAATAATTGCTTATCCCTTATTTTTCTTCTCCTTATAAATGTCATTAATTCAAAAATATTTTTCCCCTAAAAAATAATTCTAAATATTCCTGTGATTCATTAAAAACATTTAGGAACATGTTTAAGAAAATTAAGTGTGTAATTTTTTGTATGTCAATTAATTATAAGAAAAGTAAATTATAAATATAAAAGCAAACATTTTATCTGTTCTTATCAAGATTGAAGAAAGAGTGTCCCCAAAACGTACATTATCATTGTAGATAGGAAATTGGATGTAATTTCTGGATTTTCCAATTAGCAAAATTAATATAAATATAAATATTATTATTATTATTATTATTTTTATTATTACCCTAATCATCATGGTTATATATGGATTTTAATATTACCATAATCATTATTATATATGTATTCATGTACAGTGAGACATGGCATATCTCGCCGTCGTCGTATATGACGTAGTGAATAAGAAAGTAAAAGATATAAAAGTGATGATATGTAGATAAAAGCTAATAAATATTGGAATAAATTAGTTTTAGCTGTTAACTACGATTTGAGATATTTGGAAAGTATAATTATATATCAATTAGATAATGACATCATCAAACAATATATTTTTTCGGTGAACATAATTAGGTAGTGTTAAACAACATAATGCTAGGAAAAAATATGCATATTCATAAATAAAGGAATATGATATGTTAAAAATGTGCAAAAAATTAACATTTTAATAATTAAATTTCATCAAAATTTTGTTATACTTATATATAATATATATATAACTATTAAAAAATAATTTATTGATTAACAACATGAACTTCAAACTATGCCACTATAACAAAATTAACATTTAGGGACTAGACCAATCATAATTAACTCTTCAAAAAATATTTATTTGGGACCAATGAAAAATTAGACCCAAATTTTTCCTTATTTTAGAGACAAAAAATTAATTTGTGTCTAATACAAATATTACGAGGACCAATAATAATTTTTCATAAACATTAATTTTAGAGACTAATCACAATGTTGATCCCGAAAGATAAATTATAGGGACCGATTTCGGCGGTTCCGGAAAATCTAGTTTTTTTAATCTGATTTGCCTCATTTCATTCTGCTCTAACTCCTGCACTCCCTCTCAGAAACCCACAGCGAAGGTAGCGCCTCATTTCAATGGTCGAGCCGCCGTGGACACCCCAACCAGCCGCAGCCTTCGGAGTTGTTGCCGACAATCGTGGAGCAGAACGCTAGCCGGGTAGAGTAGCCGCTCTTCCTCCGTATCAACAAGGAGAAGAAGAAGCGATCGGGAGCAGCTGAGATGGTGGAGGCGGGCGAATTGGCCTGCTGCTCCATGAAGAAGGCCTTTTCCTCCATGGTGTTCATCGTACGCGAGCTCCAGCCCTCTAGCTCCGGTGGGTCCTATTCTACGAGGACCCCAGAGGAGGATCTTGGACAGGATCCAGCAAGAGATTAACTCCTCCTTTCGTTTGGCTCTTCCAGGTCTTCTCCTGCATGCCCACCTCCGTCATGCTCCTCCTAGCAAACTTCACCATCTACTCCAAAATCATGAGATCACTAGGGTAAAATCATGCTCCTCCGCAGGTTATGCAGGTGCTCCTGCTTTTCACCCACCGCCAGCACCTGTTTGGAGATCACCAGGGTAAAATCATGAGCCCTATGCGTTTTATTTTTTCTTGTGGTACCAATATTAGTTTGATATTTGATCCATAATTTGTTCAAAATTTGAAGCTTTCGATGAGGTAAGAAATCTCGACTAGTCCCCGAATTCCAAAAGCAAACAGACTTTAATTTTTTTTCTTGCATATTTCTAGCTCTTCCTCATGAAGCGCGGCGGAGAAGAGATTTATGTTGGTCAACTGGGTCGACAGTCTCTCATCTGATCAAATATTTTGAGGTGAGACAACAACAACTGAAAATAGTGCAGCTGCTAATTTTCCACATGATACGATAACAAGAGGTCAGTAATTAACTCAAATTATTGTCGAAATTTTCTTAAGGGAGACGAAGGTGACCCTAAGATCAAAGATGGTTACAATCCTGCAACATGGATGCTGGAAGTGACCACACAGTCTCAAGAAGAGCTTTTGGGGGTTAACTTCATTGAAATACCCCCTCAAAAAAAAAAAACTTCATTGAAATATATAGAAACTCTGAACTATATCAGTGAGTAGCATTGGTTTATGAATCGAAAAGACTTAGCACAGTCCTCTTTTCTCATAATTCATATGCTGCGACATTGTATTAATTTTTTCTCACAAACGAATGGTCTTATTCAGGAGAAACAAGAGCCTGATTAAGGAACTCAATGTTCCTCCTCCTAGTTCCAGAGATCTGCACTTCCCGACCAAATATTCATAGCCTTTTGTAGTGCAATGCATGGCCTGCCTCTGGTCATACTGGAGGAATCCTCCATACGCCGCCGCAAGGTTCTTCTTCACAACATTCATAGTGTTAATGTTCGGCTTGGTATTCTGGAACCTCGTATATCCGATCTCGGTCATGAGAGCTTCTGATCAGCTTAACTATGAAATCATAAGGTCTAAGTGCACTAGCGGAATTACAGATCGACGAAGTAAGATTTGTTCAACACAATGGGATCCATGTATTCTGCTGTACTATTCATCGAGATACAGAACTGTTCGTCTATTCAGCCAGTGGTCTCCATTGAACGCACCGTCGTCTACTACAGGGAGAGAGCAGCTGGGATGTATTTAGCTTTACCATATGCCTTCGGACAAGTAAGCCTTTCTGCAGTTTAATTGTCACATAAGTTCCATGCTCGTGTCTTGACAAAACCATGACATCACTGCCGGCTTTGACTCCAGCCTTGTGACGCAAGTCGCTATCGGGTTCCCATACATCTTTTTTTCAGCTTTGTTTGCGCATGGTGAAAACTTGAGATGCTATTGGTCATCTGACTAGATCTTGTTGTGTTTGTGTGGGGGCCCCAAAGATCTATGATGGATTTGGTACAACAGCATTAAGCTTTATGCAAGTAAGAAGCAAGCAAATCATGCTCTCCCTACATGTTTCTTTTTTTGCCTTTCCTTCATATATACTTTTCTTCTCTTTTGTTGTTGATGTTTGGGTCTTTTGAATGCATGATCCAAGGAAGTTCTTGTGAACTGATGATTTTTGATGCAGCAAGTCAGTATCCTCCTTTTTGTTGCCTTTGAGTATTATAAATCGCATTAAATTTTTTATATCCCTTTCCATTCAGTACACTTTATATAATCACATTCAAGTGGCATTTTATTATATAGTTTTACTGTTGCTTAATTAAATTGATGGAGAAAATAAATCCTTCTCCCTATATTTTTATTAGTAGTGTTTTTATTAGTTTTTTAATGATAGTTTCCATTTTGATCATGAACATTTGAACGTAGGAATATGTAATTAAAATTTATTTGTGTACTTGATATAACTTCCATTGCAGAGGAAGTATCCCTGGACAAGGATCACATATGCAGAAGACTACGACCCAGTAATCCAGTTTGTGGCCAATCCAAGAAAATATGATGAGCTCTGTTATACTTGGCCCTAACTAGAATTCGTGCATCATAATACTGCTCTGCCTTTGGTATAGTCATGGACCTAAAATTTTGGTTAGCAGATTGTTTCTTTGTTAACTGCAAGAATTTGATTTATTTGGTTTTAGAAAATTTATACTTCAAGAGTTTCTTAGTCATCTCATATAAGATGACATATCAGAATCATCTCATGTAATGATCCAACGAAACAAAGTTCTGAGTATAGTCGATCAAATAGTTAATCTCTTTGTGGCCATTTGAGCCTATGAATCATTGTATATTTTGTAGGATTTATTGGTGGAGCTCTAAGAGATTGGTTTGGAGCAAAAGGAGTTGGTAACTACAATGTCAATGTCCGGGCATCATGCGCCAAAGCAGGATCAAGCATTTGCAATAATCTAGTAATATATGTGAACTGGGATGGGATTCACTTAATTGAGGCTGCTTACAAACTCATTGTTTATGCCAATCCATCCATTATTTAATCCAAGCATCATCAACTCTATGCGATGCTTACAATTTCTTTTTATTATTCTTTTGTTGACATGTATAAATTTAAGGTACGAATTAGAGGTGTAATATGAAGCTTTGTGCATGACACTTCTCATATTTTTTAAACATTACTTTTGTAATGAATCAGGGAGATTAAAAATCAGGGAGGTTAAATTATTTTTTTTTATTTTAATTGCTTGTCAAAATCATGCATAATCGTAAAATCAACTTATTAATAGGATCATACATCAACTAAATTATGGATAGTATCGAAATATAGTTTATTTATTTTTTGATTTTAGTTTCTTGTTCAAACAAATTTCTTTTAGTCGAAACTCATCGGTATCCAAGGCTGCTAGCACACGGCTAATCTGGTATTCAAATGAGAACGATATGAATAAATCATGAGTCTAAAAATTGAACTACCTTTAAATTCTATTCTCATGGCAAAAGAAAACATGAACAATGTCATGAAGCGACACACTACAAGAAAGTATATTATTAAAGAAGGGAAATTCAGTCGCTATTATTAAAATTTCTGTCGTTATTGGTCATTAACGACCAGCATTTTCCATTGTCACCGGTCGTTGTAGATGCCGCAATTAAAAGTCAATAACGATGATTTAGAGGTGTCGGTCGTTAAAGGTCATCAACGACCATAAATAATTCGGTCGTTAAAACCATTTAAGGACCATTTAGTTGATCGTTAAACATGTTAGGGGCCAGCACTACCTTCGGTGTTAATACTCTTCAACGACTAGTAATCCGGTCGTTAAAAATCATCAACGACCATAAATAGTCCCGTCGTTAAATCCACATAATGACCATTTAGTTGGTCGTTAAATGCATTAATGGCAATCAATATCTTTGTCGATAATCTTTAGCGGCTAGTAATTCGATCGTTAAAGGTCATCAACGATCATAAATAATCCGACCATTAAATATATATAATAACCATTTAGTTGATCGTTAAATGCATTAGTGACCATCAATATTTTTGTCATTGATAATTTTCATCGACATTCTGATCACTACCATCAACCACGTTAATACTTTTTAAAGAAAGCAACCTTAGTCTTAAATATATCAATGACTAGCTATATTGTGATAATTAAAAATGTTATTATGTTGATCGTAAAACATCTTCTCCAACTAGAAAAAATGGCTGATAAATATAATTTAATGACAAATTATATAATCGTTAAGAGCATTAACTATTATTATTATTACTATCTTTAATATCTTCCTAGAAATTGGTCAATCAACATAATATACTAAACATATTTGTAGTACATTTTAATATGGACTTTATCACACATTGTTTTAAATGATACATGATTCACAAAACATTTTCTCGACGATTGTTGAACTAAAATAAACTCAAAAGCTATAACACAAAAGTTAAATTAATTTGTCACAATGGAGTGTTCATATAACAATTTAAGAAAGAACAATTATCCAAGCAAACAAATGTTCATAATTGTGAAAAGGGATAACATTTAGCATCCAAAATTTCTAAGCCGTTAGTCTTGTTCATTCCCTCCAAAGAAATGCTAACATGGTTCTAAAAACAAAGTAGCTAGTTTGAGATGTGCATTGCATCTCTTTGTTTTCATATCTTCAAAATCTGTAAAGTTGACAAAATACATAAGATTTTTTTAATAAATGTGCAGCGATTGTTGATTAACAACAAACTGAAAAGCAAGAAATGATTCTCAAAACAGAGATGAGAGAAGCAAGAAGCATGATTCTATATGAAAGGTGAAGAATTATATAGAAGAGACCTCTTATACAACTACAAGTAAATAGAGAAACTACAAGAAGTTATTATGAAGGCCCTGCATGCATATATGCACATGCACAAATAATACTTGATGAATGAACACAATATATATTTGCAAAATGAGGCAACTAGCTGCAGGAATATAGTTTTGTACTTCCCATGTATCATTTTATTGAATAATGTATGACATGAAGATATTGAGAAGACTAAGACCAAAAAATAAAAGGTTGCATAAAGATTTAAAAAGGTGCCAATCATCAAACTAACTTCATGGTTACTAGCAAGTAGAACCATGTTGCATCTCCAAACCATACATAAAGATAAGAGGCATTGATACTTTAGAGTCTCCTCTCAATTATATGAGTACAACTGATAATGTTGTATGGAGATGCTAGTTGCTTTGTACTGATCAATCTACAAAGAGTCTGAGAATCCAATTAAAGTTCAAGATGTTAACAGTCCCACCTGCATGGTCAAATATTGAATCAAAGTCATCAGACATATGCTCAACTGATTTCACCTTAATGGAGAAAGAATATTTTGCAATGGAAGTTCTAAACTTGTTTGTAGAAATAAGTGCGTCGACGACTTCTAAACTCTTTGAAAATCAGTATGTCATATCACAAGATATTGAATTTGTTGTTCAAATAAATTCACTGGATGATAAGTTTAGATAATCTAGAGGTATTGGTATGGATGGCGGACATGGGACAGATACAGGACGAGAGAATCCAGATAATTTAGTCTAAATCATCTTATTTTCCGGCACTTATCTAAAAAAAAGAGAATGCACAGACCAAACTCTTCCTTTTGAATAATTTAAACATCTAAAATTTGGACCTTATGTTGCAAAATCATAGACATTATCAAAATTTAAAACATCTAAAAGTTAGCCCAAAAATAGAATGTATCACCTCAAGATGTTTGGAACACCCATTGGTCAATTGACATATTTCAAGAGGTTTATAAGACAATGAAATCCAAGTTTGATATTGCAGGAATATGGTAAAACTATGACAGAGGGCTTTATGTTCCATCTTAGAGAGCTCATACAATTTTTTTTTACAGGTATGAACATCGATATAGTTGCTTATGATATGTTATGGACAGAATATTGAAAAGAAAATAAAGGGAACAAAAACACATGAAACTGAAACATAAGATGAGAAAACAAATGTGTAAAACCTTCCTAAGAGACTTCTTGAATAAAATATCATGAATATGTTGTTGATGCCATAATTGTTGACCACATGCAATCTCACATGTTGACATAAGGCAAATTCTAAGTCTAACGGAGGACACATGTTTCGTACCATTGATGACTAGAAAACTTCAAAAGAAAAATAAAAAAAAATCATAGGAAACTAAACATGTCATGCTAGTTAAAGATATATACATTTGATTAATGATATTTGATTTTTCATTCATTATATATCTAATCGTAATTAAATAATATTCACAATATTTTCTTTCTTTCTCCGATTTATCAATTCTTCTAATAAATTTATTTATTTTAACATACAACAATATCTTAACTAATCTTATTCATAACCACATAATGATTTTTTTTTAAAAAATCATTAACCTTGAAAATCTTTACAATATTATAATAATTTCAATGTTGATATTTTATATTTTTTTGTAATCATGAGAGAAATAATAAAAATAAAATATACCCTTTTGAAAATGAATTGTAAAATTTGTTTGATATTTGTCGAAATGTATATATCACCTGCTGATCCAGAGTATTCCAGTTCCTTTGCGCCAGTGTCCTTGCAGGAAGCTTGGGTTGAGCATGCACATTTCCAGCACCAGAGTGGACGCCATCGAAATTTCTCGACAGCTCCTTTGGGACCACCAGAAGCAGCGGCAGCGGCAGCGGCGGCAACTCAGGAGGACTCCGCTATCCAACTTGTCCACCTCCTCATCAGCCATGGTGAATCATTCCAATGCGGTGAAATGATCTTCGCTGCAATCGTTGCAAATATCATGGACAAATTAGGGTTGTCCTCACGAGGTAAACTTCGATTTCAGCATCTGAAAGGTCGTCGGGTGCTTTGTGGATGCGTTGTGCCATCGTTTCTACTCACCGTCCGAGACGGCCGAAGCTCATAAAGATGCCGCTACAGTTGCAACAAGGGAAAGAGAAAGTAAATAGAAGAATTAAAGAAGACTCACAAATATCTCTCCTCTTCATGACCACGAGATTCAATAGGAAACTGACAAGGGACAAAAATTTGGAAAACAAATAGAGAAAAAAGAGGGCACAACTGGGACGACGTTGGGAGGGGATGTGCTTACCGAAAGATCCACAATAATGGCCTATGGACAGATTATGTTTATTAATGGACAGATCCACTATGTTTATTAATTGCTTAAACCGCTGTTGAACTATAATAAATTTTTACGTCTAATCCTAATATACGAATTTACTATAGGACGTTTTAAATTATATCATAATTTTCACTTTAGTCCATCCGTCTAATTCTATTAACTTTCTATTTTTTTCAGTTTTTTATATTTATTAAGGAACGTAAACCACCCTTCTTCTCTCGTTTAATCTTTAAAAATTTAAAATAATATATAAAAAATAAAGGAACACTTTTATCCCTCGTTGGCACCGACGACGCTTTTATCTTTTAATATTATTTTAAACTTTTAAAAATTAAATGAAAGAAGAATTTTAATTTAGTCTTTTAATAAATAGGAAAAGATCTATATCAATAAATTGATTTTGTGCATGTTTCATCAAATAATTAGTCCTTCACACAAATAAATCTATATCAAATAAGCTGTCCCAAGTGTATGTTTCATCCTCTACAAAAAAAGATCTCAATGTTACCGGTGCATGTAGGAATTATCCAAACCCCATTTGAATGAAGCACCCAAAATAAATTAGGTCTTAATTTGGATAAATTTTCCAAATAATCGAGTTTGGTATTATATAGAAATCTGTTAATCAATCTGTTATATAGAAAGAGTCTGTTTGCTATTATATAGAAATCTGTTTATCAATCTATGCAGCTATTTATTAGGGAGTGAAGACAAAAGCAGTGCAACACAAAGATGGCATCATTAATACTAATCTGAGACTGTTTTATGCAGAAGCTGATCCGCAAGGTTCAAAGCTCCTCCCACTACTAGAAAAACGCGGATTACCGACGGTCCGGACCGTCGGTAATCAGCCCGAAAACCGTCGGTAATGCAATTACCGACGGTTTTTCAGTCGGAATCGATCCGTCGAAAAAAAGCTCGTCGCAAACGGATTTCCGATGGTTGAAAAATTTCGTCGAAAATATCGACGGTTCTGGCCGTCGGAACAATCCCCGGCGGTTCGACCCGTCAAAATTTTCCGACGGTTTCAACCGCCGGAAAAGTCCCCGGCGGTTCGAACCGTCGTTATTTCCGACGGTTGCAACCGCCGAAAAAGGTCGGCTGTCCGAACCGTCGATATTTCCGACGGTTGCAACCGCCGGAAAAGGCCGGCGGTTCGAGCTGTCGCGACATTTCGATGGTCGCAACTGTCGAAACTTTGGACGGGCGTCGCAATCGTCGATCTTTAGACAGTCGCAACCGTCGCAAATAATTTTTTAAATATAAAAAAAATTAGCGTTCGGATCCGGCCGCTGGCGTTCGGATCAGGCCGCTGGAGGCCGGATCCGCTGCCAGGCGGCCGGATCCGGCAGCTGGAGGTCGGATCCGCTGCCAGGCGGCCGGATCCGGGCGCTGGAGGCCGGAACCGGCCCGCCTGGCGGCCGCCCGCTGGAGGCCGGAACCGGCCGCTGGAGGCCGGATCCGGCCGACAGCAGAGAGAGAGAGAGAGACGCCGGCGCGGAGCGGGAGAGAGAGAGATACGCCAGCGCGGGAGAGGGTCGCCGGTGCGGGAGAGGGTCGTCGGCGTCCGGCGCGTGGGAGAGGGTGCTCGCGACCGGGAGAGAGAGAGAGGAGAGGAGGGAGAGAGAGAAGAGTGGAGGGAGGAGGGAGAGAGAGAAGAGGGAGGAGGAATATATATAAAGGGAAAAAGTGGAAAGAAAGCGGGAAAATGAAAAAAAAAGCTGGATAACGAAATTTTAATTACCGACGGTCTCGGCCATCGAAAACGTAAATATTAAATATTTTTATAATTACCGATGGTTGTGATCATTGATAAATATATTTAGTTATATATAATATTTATTTTTTATTTTACCGACGGTCCAAACCGTCGGTAATTGCGACGGTTTGGACCGTCGCTGGTTATATTAATAAAATACTCTTTATATGATATTATTATACATTTACCGATGCTTACGACCTTCGGAAATTGCGGCAGATTTTGTGACGGATGGATATCCGTCAGAAATATCGACGCTCCTAATTGTCAAAAAATTAAATACTAATATAATAAATTATATAATTAATTTTTTTATTTTCGACGATCGTGACCGTCAGAAAATCCGTCGAAAAAATTTAATAATAATATTAAAAATACATAATTTAATTTTTTTTATTTCCGACGGTCGTAACCGTCGGAAAAGTCGTCGGAAATTGCGACGGATGGATATCCGTAAAAAATATCGACGTTCTTAATCGTCAAAAAATTAAATAATAATATAAATTATTTCCGACAGTTGCAATCGCCGGAAAAGGCCGGCGGTCCGAACCGTCGAAATTTCCGACGGTTGCAACCGCCGGAAAAGGACGGCGGTTCGAGCTGTCGCAACTTTTCGATGGCCGCAACTGTCGAAACTTTGGACGGGCGTCGCAACCGTCGATCTTTAGATGGTCGCAACCGTCGCAAATAATTTTTTAAATATAAAAAAAATTAGCGGCCGGATCCGGCCGCTGGCGTTCGGATCCGCCGCTAGGCGGCCGGATCCGGCAGTTGAAGGCTATAGGTAATGGACAGATCTGGACCGTCGGTAATCAATGTTTTTCTAGTAGTCAATGGCCTATGGACAGATCATGTTTATTAATGGACAGATCCACTATGTTTATTAATTGCTTAAACCGCTGTTGAACTATAATAATTTTTTACGTCTAATCTTAATATATGAATTTACTATAGGACGTTTTAAATTATATCATAATTTTTAGTCCATCCGTCTAATTCTATTAACTTTCTATTTTTTTTAGTTTTTTATATTTATTAAGGAACGTAAACCACCCTTCTTCTCTCGTTTAATCTTTAAAAATTTAAAATAATATATAAAAAATAAAGGAACGCTTTTATCCCTCGTTGGCAACGACGACGCTTTTATCTTTTAATATTATTTTAAACTTTTAAAAATTAAATGAAAGAAGAATTTTAATTTAGTCTTTTAATAAATAAGAAAAGTTTAAAAATAAAAAACAGAATTAGTTGTCGTTATATATAATTTAGAGACGTCCTACGGTGAGTTCATATATTAGGGTTAGACGCGAAAAATCGTTATAGTTCACGGAAAATTTAAGGAATTGACCATAATATTTAATTTATTAATTGGAAAAAATAGATATATTAAACTCCATATCTCAAGTATTGAGTCAATCAGTTTGGACTTGACTAGAATAAGAAGTTGATTGAGATTTAGGCAATTTGTATTATCAAAGTAAATTGTATCAATCTAGGTGAACAAATAGGCCTTTATTAATCCCAACACATCATAAAATAGTGTAGCAATTCATTCAACATCTAAAGGGTGTGCTAATCCATTTTTATTATCTTTCTTGGCAGCATGAACTACTAACCTAAGTTTTCTCACTCTTTTTTATTCTTCTCTGATCCCATTTATTTTTTCAACCAAACACATACCAAAAAGGTTTTTTTTATGAATACTTAACCCATCTTATTGATCAAATGTCTCTATTATGTGAATAATAACATTTGAAACAAACATCTTCTAGCCCCCATATATTTTATTAATTAGGGGGGAGTTATTGAACTATACAATGAAATTAGGGGAGAGAAATTAATTTTTATATTTAGTCCCTCAATTCTGATCCCCAAATTTTATTTTATAATTAGTCGGTCCACCATTTAATTTATAATAAAATAGACCCTTGATTATATTACGATTCCAAATTATTTTGTTGATTAGGCTACATCCACGTAAACTGGAGGTTTAAACTTTTATTTTATTTTTATGAAAAGTAACATGTAAATGTTTATTTTACAATATTTTTTTGAAAAAAAATGGGGGGACGTCTCACTCGACAGCTCCCTCGGCCTCCATCTCAGGATTATGTTTCTACTAATAAAGCATTATTTTACAAAAAAATCAATTTCAATATTATTTTTGCAATTATATATATATATATATATTATATTTAAATAACATAGATATATTTGTAAAGATAAATTTATTTATTTTATTATCCACATATTGTTTTGTGTAGATAATATACTAGTTGATAATAAAATAATAGTAACATATAAAAAACCATTTTATATCGTTATATATTATATGGAAGACGAGATAGTAAGTAAGGAGAGAATTACACTTGGTGAAAGCACAAGCCGTTATGAGTTATAATTAATTCAAATAAATAATAATAATAATAATAATAATAATAATAATTAATATGATGACGACGATGATGATGATGATAATAATAATAATAATAATAATAATAATAATAATAATTAAAATTTTAAATATTTTGACATACATTCCAATAAACAATGCTTGAATGGAGGGAATAATTTTACTTTTAATATAATGCCTCGGCCCATTATATTTCTGGCTATAATTAATATGATAATCTCTAAAATTCTGATATAATATTTTGCATGGAGTTGAATTTTCTGATGCATATAAAGAAACACGGCTATCAAATTTCCGTAAATTAAGCATCCAGATTAAGTCACCATTAGCTTGGCAAATACAAGATTTCTAAATATGGTAATTTTTGTGATTTTCTCATATAGAAAAGATGGAATCTTGACGATCTGATTATCACGTACCAACCTCAAAATATGATGTCAAACTCAAAATACGATTTCTAAATATGGTAATTTTATTCTCATAATTGAGAATGATATACGATGAAGAATAATATTATGTTCTTTTACCGAATTGAATTCTGATTGTCAAACTCATTTTGCATCAATATCTTACAAGATTTGATAATTAAGTTATATTTGGCATCAATCTCCCATTATAAAAAAGAGGTTACCATGGCTCGGTAATTTGCATAACCCAAACAAAGCTTTTCTTCCACCTTTTCTCTCCTCGCTCGTTGTCTTCCTCTGCTATTACTACTTTTCCAAGTGGCCGATGGCTTCCTTCAAAGGTATTGGCGCAAATATGTTAGATATTATTTTTTATTTCTTGAATCTTTTTTTTCTTCAGTTCTTGTTAAACTAACAAATGCACCGTATCATCAATTTTCTACATCAATTTCCCGTTATAAATTTTCTACATCAAGGTTAACACGGTTTGGTAATTAATTTGCATGTCCCGAAGCTTTTCCTTTCAACTTTTCCTCTGCTATTACTTTGCTGTTACTTTCCCAAGTGGCTGATGGCTTCCTTCAAGAGTATTTGGTGCATATATATTAGATATTAATTTTTATTTCTTACATAATTTTTTCTTCTGTTCTTGTTAAACTAACAAATGCACCATGTCCATGAATTTTCTATATTTTAACTTGTTTTTTTTTTTTCTGCTTACATGTAGATTGTGACGGATTAAACATTATTCCGAACAGCATAGTTTCCAAGCAAGGCGATGGAAATTATCGCACTTTGGAAGAAGCTGTGAAGAGAATTCCTAATAATTTTTTAGGAAAATTTGTGATATACGTAAAAGCTGGAATTTACGATGAAAATATCGTCATGATGAGATCCAATATCACCATAGTTGGGGATGGTCAAGGAAGAACTATTCTTCGCAGTCAACGCAATCAAAGTTCTGGGTACGGCATTAAAGATTCTGCAGCATTAGGTAATTGGCACACACTAATTTTTTATTTCATTTTTTCATTTATGGACATATGTTGATTCAATCTATCCACAATGCAGCAATCCTCGGTGATAATTGCATTCTCAAATGTATAACATTTGAGAATATTTCTCACGATGATAAAGGTCAGGCCGTGGCCTTACGAACTGAAGGCGACTTGAATGTTTTTTACAAATGCGAATTCAAGGGCTACCAAGACACCTTATTTGTGAACGGTAAGAAGAACAAGGACAAGAGAATAGGTAGACATTTCTTTAGGGAATGTCACATTTCAGGTACCATCGACTTTATCTTCGGGGATGCACAAATGGTGTTACAAAAGTGTCACATCGTATTTCGGAAGCCAAGTCATGATGGAAAAACGAATGTGATCACGGCCTCCGGCAGAGAGGACATGGAAAATAACACAGGCATAGTGATCCAATGTTGTGATATTGCGGCTGAGTTCCAAATGGGCTCGCATAAGGGTTACTTAGGACGGACGTGGAAGAAATATTCAAGAGTGATCGTGATGAAGACCAGCATTGCAGATGTCATAACTCCACTCGGTTGGACGCTAATGGCTAATAAAGAAGACCACTCAAAGACTGCAGAGTACATGGAGTACAACAACAGCGGACTTGGTTCATCTACGAGCGGACGCATCAAGTGGCCAAAATACAAAGCGACGAGAAATCCAGTCGATGTGCAACCTTTCACTGTGGAGTTGTTCATCAATGGAAATGAATGGCTTCCTGCTACCGGAGTCCCTTTTGACGTGGGGTTGAATTGTTAGCTACGATAAGTAAGACCAGCACATGTTATCCAAGTCATGCATGCATGGATGTTATTAGTTTGCTCCCTCAATAATGGCATTAGGCCCCTACTGTGAGTTATATTTAAGTGTTTTAATTTAGTATGTCAAGAACTTGGTTTTATTAATAATATTATCCATGTCGGATGGCTTTTATATATTCTCTCTTTTTATTTCAACGGTCTGGTCTCTAATTAGTTATGTTATGAGACTTAATTAGCAATGGACACTAGCTATTCATTGATTTACACATCAATTTGGTAAACACCTTTTTATATATAATAATTGCTTATCCCTTATTTTTCTTCTCCTTATAAATGTCATTAATTCAAAATATAAAAAATAATTCTAAATATTCCTGTGATTCATTAAAAACATTTAGGAACATGTTTAAGAAAACTAAATGTGTAATTTTTTGTATGTCAATTAATTATAAGAAAAGTAAATTATAAATATAAAAGCAAACATTTTATCTGTTCTTATCAAGATTGAAGAAAGAGTGTCCCCAAAACGTGCATTATCATTGTAGATAGGAAATTTGATGTAATTTTGGATTTTCCAATTAGCAATAATAATAATAATAATAATAATAATAATAATAATAATAATAATAATAATAATAATAATAATAATAATAATAATAATAATAATAATAATAATAATAATAATAATATTTGTGACATGGTTATTATTATTATTACCCTAATCATCATGGTTATATATGGATTTTAATATTACCATAATCATTATTATATATGTATTCATGTACAGTGAGACATGGCATATGAAAAAAAATATGCATATTAATAAATAAAGGAATATGATATGTTAAAAATGTGCAAAAAATTAACATTTTAATAATTAAATTTCATCAAAATTTTGTTATACTTATATATAATATGCCTTGGACAAGTAAGCCTTTCTGCAGTTTAATTGTCACGTAAGTTCCATGCTCGTGTCTTGGCAAAACCATGACATCACTGCCGGCTTTGACTCCAGCTATTGGTCATCTGACTAGATCTTGTTGTGTTTGTGTGGGGACCCCAAAGATCTATGATGGATTTGGTACAACAACATTAATCTTTATGCGAGTAAGAAGCAAGCAAATCATGCTCTGCCTACATGTTTCTTTTTTTCCTTTCCTTCATATATACTTTTCTTCTCTTTTGTTGTTGATGTTTGGGTCTTTTGAATGCATGATCCAAGGAAGTTCCTGTGAACTGATGATTTTTTATGCTGCAAGTCAGTACCCTCCTTTTTGTTGCCTTTGAGTATTATAAATCGCATTAAATTTTGTATATCCCTTTCCATTCAGTACACTTTATATAATCACATTCAAGTGGCATTTTATTATATAGTTTTACTGTTGCTTAATTAAATTGATGGAGAAAATAAATCCTTCTCTCTATATTTTTATTAGTAGTGTTTTTATTAGTTTTTAAATGATAGTTTCCATTTTGATCATGAACATTTGAATGTAGGAATATGTAATTAAAATTTATTTGTGTACTTGAGATAACTTCCATTGCAGAGGAAGTATCCCTGGACAAGGATCACATATGCAGAAGACTACGACCCAGTAATCCAGTTTGTGGTCAATCCAAGAAAATATGATGAGCTCTGTTATACTTGGCCCTAACTAGAATTCGTGCATCATAATACTGCTCTGCCTTTGGTATAGTCATGGACCTAAAATTTTGGTTAGCAGATGGCCACTTTGTTAACTGCAAGAATTTGATTTATTCGGTTCTAGAAAATTTATACTTCAAGAGTTTCTTAGTCATCTCATATAAGATGACATATCAGAATCATCTCATATGGAAAATATCTATGATGCATGTAATGATCCAACGAAACAAAGTTCTGAGTATAGTCGATCAAATAGTTAACCTCTTTGTGGCCACTTGAGCCTATGAATCATTGTATATTTTGTAGGATTTATTGGTGGAGCTCTAAGAGATTGGTTTGGAGCAAAAGGAGTTGGTAACTACAATGTCAATGTCGGGGCATCATGCGCCAAAGCCGGATCAAGCATTTGCAATGATCCAATAATATATGTGAACTGGGATGGGATTCACCTAATTGAGGCTGCTTACAAACTCATTGTTTATGACAATCCATCCATTATTTAATCCAAGCATCATCAACTCTATACGATGCTTACAATTTCTTTTTATTATTCTTTTGTTGACATGTATAAATTTAAGGTACTAATTAGAGGGGTAATATGAAGCTTTGTGCATGACACTTCTCATATTTTTTAAACATTACTTTTGTAATGAATCAGGGAGGTTAAAAATCAGGGAGGTTAAATTATTTTTTTTATTTTAATTGCTTGTCAAAATCATGCATAATCGTAAAATCAACTTATTAATAAGATCATACATCAACTAAATTATGGATAGTATCGAAATATAGTTTATTTATTTATTTATTTTAGTTTTTTGTTCAAACAAATTTCTTTTAGTCGAAACTCATCGGTATGCAAGGCTGCTAGCACACGACTAATCTGGTGTTCAGATGAGAACGATATGAATAAATCATGAGTCTAAAAATCGAACTACCTTTAAATTCTATTCTCATGGCAAAAGAAAGCATGAACAATGTCATGAAGCGACACACTACAAGAAAGTGCATTATTAAATAAGGGAAATCCAGTCGCTATTATTAAAATTTCTGTCATTATTGGTCATTAACGACCAGCATTTTCCATTGTCACCGGTCGTTGTAGATGCCGCCATTAAAAGTCAATAACGATGGTTTAGAGGTGTCAGTCGTTAAAGGTCATCAACGACTATAAATAATTCGGTCGTTAAAACCATTTAAGGACCATTTAGTTGATCGTTAAACATGTTAGTGGCCAGCACTACCTTCGGTGTTAATACTCTTCAACGACTAGTAATCCGGTCGTTAAAAATCATCAACGACCATAAATAGCCCCGTCGTTAAATCCACATAATGACCATTTAGTTGGTCGTTAAATGCATTAATGGCCATCAATATCTTTGTCGATAATCTTTAGCGGCTAGTAATTTGATCGTTAAAGGTCATCAACGACCATAAATAATCCGGTCATTAAATATATATAATAACCATTTAGTTGATCGTTAAATGCATTAGTGACCATCAATATTTTTGTCATTGATAATTTTCAACGACATTCTGATCACTACCATCAACCACATTAATAATTTTTAAAGAAAGCAACCTTAGTCTTAAATATATCAATGACTAGCTATATTGTGATAATTAAAAATGTTATTATGTTGATCGTAAAACATCTTCTCCAACTAGAAAAAATGGCTGATAAATATAATTTAATGACAAATTATATAATCGTTAAGAGCATTAACTATTATTATTATTACTATCTTTAATATCTTCCTAGAAATTGGTCAATCAACATAATATACTAAATATATTTGTAGTACATTTTTAACATGGACTTTATCACACATTGTTTTAAATGATACATGATCCACAAAACATTTTCTCGACGATTGTTCAACTAAAATAAACTCAAAAGCTATAACACAAAAGTTAAATTAATTTGTCACAATGGAGTGTTCATATAACAATTTAAGAAAGAACAATTATCCAAGCAAACAAATGTTCATAATTGTGAAAAGGGATAACATTTAGCATCCAAATTTTCTAAGCCGTTAGTCTTGTTCATTCCCTTCAAAGAAATGCTAACATGGTTCTAAAAACAAAGTAGCTAGTTTGAGATGTGCATTGCATCTTTTTGTTTTCATATCTTCAAAATCTGTAAAGTTGACAAAATACATAAGATTTTTTTAATAAATATGCAGCGATTGTTGATTAACAACAAACTGAAAAGCAAGAAATGATTCTCAAAGCAGAGATGAGAGAAGCAAGAAGCATGATTCTATATGAAAGGTGAAGAATTATATAGAAGAGACCTCTTATACAACTACAAGTAAATAGAGAAACTACAAGAAGTTATTATGAAGGCCCTGCATGCATATATGCACATGCACAAATAATACTTGATGAATGAACACAATATATATTTGCAAAATGAGGCAACTAGCTGCAGGAATATAGTTTTGTACTTCCCATGTATCATTTTATTGAATAATGTATGACATGAAGATATTGAGAAGACTAAGACCAAAAAATAAAAGGTTGCATAAAGATTTAAAAAGGTGCCAATCATCAAACTAACTTCATGGTTACTAGCAAGTAGAACCATGTTGCATCTCCAAACCATACATAAAGATAAGAGGCATTGACACTTTAGAGTCTCCTCTCAATTATATGAGTACAACTGATAATGTTGTATGGAGATGCTAGTTGCTTTGTACTGATCAATCTACAAAGAGTCTGAGAATCCAATTAAAGTTCAAGATGTTAACAGTCCCACCTGCACGGTCAAATATTGAATCAAAGTCATCAGACATATGCTCAACTGATTTCACCTTAATGGAGAAAGAATATTTTGTAATGGAAGGTCTAAACTTGTTTGTAGAAATAAGTGCGTCGACGATTTTTTATAGGTATGAACATCGATATAGTTGCTTATGTTCCATCTTAGAGAGCTCATACAATTTTTTTTACAGGTATGAACATCGATATAGTTGCTTATGATATGTTATGGATAGAATATTGAAAAGAAAATAAAGGGAACAAAAACACATGAAACTGAAACATAAGATGAGAAAACAAACGTGTAAAACCTTCCTAAGAGACTTCTTGAATAAAATATCATGAATATGTTGTTGATGCCATAATTGTTGACCACATGCAATCTCACATGTTGACATAAGGCAAATTCTAAGTCTAACGGAGGACACATGTTTCGTACCATTGATGACTAGAAAACTTCAAAAGAAAAATAAAAAAAAATCATAGGAAACTAAACATATCATGCTAGTTAAAGATATATACATTTGATTAATGATATTTGATTTTTCATTCATTATATATCTAATCATAATTAAATAATATTCACAATATTTTCTTTCTTTCTCCGATTTATCAATTCTTCTAATAAATTTATTTATTTTAACATACAACAATATCTTAACTAATCTTATTCATAACCACATAATGAATTTTTTTAAAAAAAATCATTAACCTTGAAAATCTTTACAATATTATAATAATTTCAATGTTGATATTTTATATTTTTTTGTAATCATGAGAGAAATAATAAAAATAAAATATACCCTTTTGAAAATGAATTGTAAAATTTGTTTGATATTTGTCGAAATGTATATATCACCTGCTGATCCAGAGCATTCCAGTTCCTCTGCGCCAGTGTCCTTGCAGGAAGCTTGGGTTGAGCATGCACATTTCCAGCACCAGAGTGGACGCCATCGAAATTTCTCGACAGCTCCTTTGGGACCACTAGAAGCAGCGGCAGCGGCAACTCAGGAGGACTCTGCCATCCAACTTGTCCACCTCCTCATCAGCCTTGGTGAATCGTCCCAATGCGGTGAAATGATCTTCGCTGCAATCGTTGCAAATATTCTGGACAAATTATGGGTTGTCCTCACGAGGTAAACTTCGATTTCGACATCTGAAAGGTCGTCGGGTGCTTTGTGGATGCGTTGTGCCATCGTTTCTACTCACCGTCCGAGACGGTCGAAGCTCATAAAGATGCCGCTACAGTTGCAACAAGGGAAAGAGAAAGTAAATAGAGGAATTAAAGAAGACTCACAAATATCTCTCCTCTTCATGACCACGAGATTCAATAGAAAACTGACAGGGGACAAAAATTTGGAAAACAAATAGAGAAAAAAGAGGGCACAACTGGGAGGACGTTGGGAGGGGATGTGCTTACCGAAAGATCCACGGCAATGGCCTATGGACAAATTATGTTTATTAATGGACAGATCCACTATGTTTATTAATTGCTTAAACCGTTGTTGAACTATAATAAATTTTTACGTCTAATCCTAATATATGAATTTACTATAGGATGTTTTAAATTATATCATAATTTTCACTTTAGTCCATCCGTCTAATTCTACTAACTTTCTATTTTTTTTCAGTTTTTTATATTTATTAAGGAACGTAAACCACCCTTCTTCTCTCGTTTAATCTTTAAAAATTTAAAATAATATATAGAAAAATAAAGGAATGCTTTTATCCCTCGTTGGCACCGACGACGCTTTTATCTTTTAATATTATTTTAAACTTTTAAAAATTAAATGAAAGAAGAATTTTAATTTAGTCTTTTAATAAATAGGAAAAGTTTAAAAATAAAAAATAGAATTAGTTGTCGTTATATATAATTTAGAGATGTCCTACGGTGAGTTCATATAATAGGGTTAGACGCGAAAAATCGTTATAGTTCACGGAAAATTTAAGGAATTGACCATAATATTTAATTTATTAATTGGAAAAAATAGATATATTAAACTCCATATCTGAAGTATTGAGTCAATCAGTTTGGACTTGACTAGAATAAGAAGTTGATTGAGATTTAGGCAATTTGTATTATCAAAGTAAATTGTATCAATCTAGGTGAACAAATAGGCCTTTATTAATCCCAACACATCATAAAATAGAGTAGCAATTCATTCAACATCTAAAGGGTGTGCTAATCCATTTTTATTATCTTTCTTGGCAGCATGAACTACTAACCTAAGTTTTCTCACTCTTTTTCATTCTTCTCTTATCCCATTTATTTTTTCAACCAAACACATACAAAAAAGGTTTTTTTTATGAATACTTAACCCATCTTATTGATCAGATGTCTCTATTATGTGAATAATAATATTTGAAACAAACATCTTCTAGCCCCCATATATTTTATTAATTAGGGGGGAGTTATTGAACTATACAATGAAATTAGGGGAGAGAAATTAATTTTTATATTTAGTCCCTCAATTCTGATCCCCAAATTTTATCTTATAATTAGTCGGTCCACCATTTAATTTATAATAAAATAGACCCTTGATTTTATTACGATTCCAAATTATTTTGTTGATTAGGCTACATCCACGTAAACTGGAGGTTTAAACTTTTATTTTATTTTTATGAAAAGTAACATGTAAATGTTTATTTTACAATATTTTTTTTGAAAAAAAATGGGGGGACGTCTCACTCGACAGCTCCCTCGGCCTCCATCTCAGGATTATGTTTCTACTAATAAAGCATTATTTTACAAAAAAAAATCAATTTCAATATTATTTTTGCAATTATATATATATTATATTTAAATAACATAGATATATTTGTAAAGATAAATTTATTTATTTTATTATCCACATATTGTTTTGTGTAGATAATATACTAGTTGATAATAAAATAATAGTAACATATAAAAAAACCATTTACTTAAATATAGGTATTTGTCTTATATAGAATAGATCATTCCTCAAAATAAAATATCGTTATATATTATATGGAAGACGAGATAGTAAGTAAGGAGAGAATTACACTTGGTGAAAGCACAAGCCGTTATGAGTTATAATTAATTCAAATAATAATAATAATAATTAATATGATGACGACGAAGATGATAATAATAATAATAATAATAATAATAATAATAATAATAATAATAATAATAATAATAATAATTAAAATTTTAAATATTTTGACATACATTCCAATAAACAATGCTTGAATGGAGGGAATAATTTTACTTTTAATATAATGCCTCGGCCCATTATATTTCTGGCTATAATTAATATGATAATCTCTAAAATTCTGATATAATATTTTGCATGGAGTTGAATTTTCTGATGCATATAAAGAAACACGGCTATCAAATTTCCGTAAATTAAGCATCCAGATTAAGTCACCATTAGCTTGGCAAATACAAGATTTCTAAATATGGTAATTTTTGTGATTTTCTCATATAGAAAAGATGGAATCTTGACGATCTGATTATCACGTACCAACCTCAAAATATGATGTCAAACTCAAAATACGATTTCTAAATATGGTAATTTTATTCTCATAATTGAGAATGATATAAGATGAAGAATAATATTATGTTCTTTTACCGAATTGAATTCTGATTGTCAAACTCATTTTGCATCAATGTCTTACAAGATTTGATAATTAAGTTATATTTGGCATCAATCTCCCATTATAAAAAAGAGGTTACCATGGTTCGGTAATTTGCATAACCCAAACAAAGCTTTTCTTCCACCTTTTCTCTCCTCTCCTCGCTCGTTGTCTTCCTCTGCTATTACTACTTTTCCAAGTGGCCGATGGCTTCCTTCAAGGGTATTGGCGCAAGCAAATATATTAGATATTATTTTTTATTTCTTGAATCTTTTTGTTTTCTTCGGTTCTTGTTAGACTAACAAATGCACCGTAACATCAATTTTCTACATCAATTTCCCGTTATAAATTTTCTACATCAAGGTTAACACGGTTTGGTAATTAATTTGCATGTCCCGAAGCTTTTCCTTTCAACTTTTCCTCTGCTATTACTTTGCTGTTACTTTCCCAAGTGGCTGATGGCTTCCTTCAAGGGTATTTGGTGCATATATATTAGATATTAATTTTTATTTCTTACATAATTTTTTCTTCTGTTCTTGTTAAACTAACAAATGCACCATGTCCATGAATTTTTTCTATATTTTAACTTTTTTTTCTGCTTACATGTAGATTGTGACGGATTAAACATTATTCCGAACAGCATAGTTTCCAAGCAAGGCGATGGAAATTATCGCACTTTGGAAGAAGCTGTGAAGAGAATTCCTAATAATTTTTTAGGAAAATTTGTGATATACGTAAAAGCTGGAATTTACGATGAAAATATCGTCATGATGAGATCCAATATCACTATAGTTGGGGATGGTCAAGGAAGAACTATTCTTCGCAGTCAACGCAATCAAAGTTCTGGGTACGACATTAAAGATTCTGCAGCATTAGGTAATTGGCACACACTAATTTTTTATTTCATTTTTCCATTTATGGACATATGTTGATTCAATCTATCCACAATGCAGCAATCCTCGGTGATAATTGCATTCTCAAATGTATAACATTTGAGAATATTTCTCACGATGATAAAGGTCAGGCCGTGGCATTACGAACTGAAGGTGACTTGAATGTCTTCTACAAATGCGAATTCAAGGGCTACCAAGACACCTTATTTGTGAACGGTAAGAAGAACAAGGACAAGAAAATAGGTAGACATTTCTTTAGGGAATGTCACATTTCAGGTACCATCGACTTTATCTTCGGGGATGCACAAATGGTGTTACAAAAGTGTCACATCGTATTTCGGAAGCCAAGTCATGATGGAAAAACGAATGTGATCACGGCCTCCGGTAGAGAGGACATGGAAAATAACACAGGCATCGTGATCCAATCTTGTGATATTGCGGCAGAGTTCGAAATGTGCTCGCATAAGGGTTACTTGGGACGAACGTGGAAGAAATATTCAAGAGTGATCGTGATGAAGACCAGAATTGCAGATGTCATAACTCCACTCGGTTGGACGCTAATGGCTAATAAAGAAGACAACTCAAAGACTGCAGAGTACATGGAGTACAACAACAGCGGACTTGGTTCATCTACGAGCGGACGCATCAAGTGGCCAAAATACAAAGCGACGAGAAACCCAGCCGATGTGGAACCTTTCACTGTGGAGTTGTTCATCAATGGAAATGAATGGCTTCCTGCTACCGGAGTCCCTTTTGACGTGGGGTTGAATTGTTAGCTACGATAAGACGATAAGTAAGACCAGCACATGTTATCCAAGTCATGCATGCATGGATGTTATTAGTTTGCTCCCTCAATGGCATTAGGCCCCTACTGTGAGTTATATTTAAGTGTTTTAATTTAGTATGTCAAGAACTTGTTTTTATTAATAATATTATCCATGTCGGATGGCTTTTATATATTCTCTCTTTTTATTTCAACGATCTGGCTCTCTAATTAGTTATGTTATGAGACTTAATTAGCAATGGACACTAGCTATTCATTGATTTACACATCAATTTGGTAAACACCTTTTTATATATAATAATTGCTTATCCCTTATTTTTCTTCTCCTTATAAATGTCATTAATTCAAAAATATTTTCCCCTAAAAAATAATTCTAAATATTCCTGTGATTCATTAAAAACATTTAGGAACATGTTTAAGAAAACAAAGTGTGTAATTTTTTGTATGTCAATTAATTATAAGAAAAGTAAATTATAAATATAAAAGCAAACATTTTATCTGTTCTTATCAAGATTGAAGAAAGAGTGTCCCCAAAACGTGCATTATCATTGTAGATAGGAAATTGGATGTAATTCTGGATTTTCCAATTAGCAATAATAATAATAATAATAATAATAATAATAATAATAATAATAATAATAATAATAATAATAATAATAATAATAATAATAATAATAATAATAATAATAATAATAATAATAATAATAATAATATTTGTGACATGGTTATTATTATTATTATTACCCTAATCATCATGGTTATATATGGATTTTAATATTACCATAATCATTATTATATATGTATACATGTACAGTGAGACATGGCATATGAAAAAAATATGCATAATAATAAATAAAGGAATATGATATGTTAAAAATGTGCAAAAAATTAACATTTTAATATTAAAATTTCATCAAAATTTTGTTATACTTATATATAATATGCCTTGGACAAGTAAGCCTTTCTGCAGTTTAATTGTCACGTAAGTTCCATGCTCGTGTCTTGGCAAAACCATGACATCACTGCCGGCTTTGACTCCAGCTATTGGTCATCTGACTAGATCTTGTTGTGTTTGTGTGGGGACCCCAAAGATCTATGATGGATTTGGTACAACAACATTAATCTTTATGCGAGTAAGAAGCAAGCAAATCATGCTCTGCCTACATGTTTCTTTTTTTCCTTTCCTTCATATATACTTTTCTTCTCTTTTGTTGTTGATGTTTGGGTCTTTTGAATGCATGATCCAAGGAAGTTCCTGTGAACTGATGATTTTTTATGCTGCAAGTCAGTACCCTCCTTTTTGTTGCCTTTGAGTATTATAAATCGCATTAAATTTTTTATATCCCTTTCCATTCAGTACACTTTATATAATCACATTCAAGTGGCATTTTATTATATAGTTTTACTGTTGCTTAATTAAATTGATGGAGAAAATAAATCCTTCTCTCTATATTTTTATTAGTAGTGTTTTTATTAGTTTTTAAATGATATTTTCCATTTTGATCATGAACATTTGAATGTAAAAATATGTAATTAAAATTTATTTGTGTACTTGAGATAACTTCCATTGCAGAGGAAGTATCCCTGGACAAGGATCACATATGCAGAAGACTACGACCCAGTAATCCAGTTTGTGGCCAATCCAAGAAAATATGATGAGCTCTGTTATAATTGGCCCTAACTAGAATTCGTGCATCATAATACTGCTCTGCCTTTGGTATAGTCATGGACCTAAAATTTTGGTTAGCAGATGGCCACTTTGTTAACTGCAAGAATTTGATTTATTCGGTTCTAGAAAATTTATACTTCAAGAGTTTCTTAGTCATCTCATATAAGATGACATATCAGAATCATCTCATATGGAAAATATCTATGATGCATGTAATGATCCAACGAAACAAAGTTCTGAGTATAGTCGATCAAATAGTTAATCTCTTTGTGGCCATTTGAGCCTATGAATCGTTGTATATTTTGTAGGATTTATTGGTGGAGCTCTAAGAGATTGGTTCTAGAGCAAAAGGAGTTGGTAACTACAATGTCAATGTCAGGGCATCATGCGCCAAAGCAGGATCAAGCATTTGTGATAATCCAATAATATATGTGAACTGGGATGGGATTCACTTAATTGAGGCTGCTTACAAACTCATTGTTTATGACAATCCATCCATTATTTAATCCAAGCATCATCAACTCTATACGATGCTTACAATTTCTTTTTATTATTCTTTTGTTGACATGTATAAATTTAAGGTACGAATTAGAGGGATAATATGAAGCTTTGTGCATGACACTTCTCATATTTTTTAAACATTACTTTTGTAATGAATCAGGGAGGAATATGAAGTTATGTGGCTGAAATCTTTTCTTCATCTCAATTTTTATTGTCTAATGTCTGTGCATTTAGAAATTCATAAATTGACTACTAATACATTGTTGGAGATAAATATATAACGAGGACTAGCTTGTTATGTTTATAAAGATGCTATTAGGGATCAACCTCTAGGTTCCTAAAAGTATATTATTAGGAATCAATTTTTTAGTGTCATGCACAACTTTTAAGACTATTTTGATTACTTAATTTAGGAATCAATCAATTTCTTCATAAATTACTTAATTTTTTTGTTGCTAAAACTATTTTGATTTGAGACCAAAAGCAATTATTAGAGACCATTGCATGATTTTATAGGGACTAATTAATAAATTAGTGTTTAAAAGTGATACTTTTAAGATCCAATATAATCTTTTTTTCCCAAAACTTTTAAAGACCAACTTCTAAGAACCAATGGGGGTCAAGAAGATTTTTGTCCCAAAAAGAAATAGGGGCCAAAATTGATGACTTTGAAACCAAAATTTTTTGTCCCTATAAACATATTTTGTTGTAGTGTGCTCAACTTACTTAAAAAATAAAAATAAAAATCTTTATACAATTACATACTTGTATGCAAATGCATCTACACATAACTTTTCTTTTTCCTATAATTAAAATCTTCAAAGTCTCTTATTTTTTCTTGGGTATTACCTATATTTAATTGAAAATTTAAATCAACTGATATTGATAGAGATTTTTGTAACTACAACTGTATCAATACATAATTGAGAAAAAAAACTATTGATGATTAAATGCATATAAAATCTTTCTCCTTTTTCAGTTTTTGATTATTTTGTTTGTAAAATTTAAAACATGTATAATGTCAAAATCATCTTATTAATATGAAAATAAAGAGAAAAAGAGTACATAGATGAATAAAAATGGAAAAAAAATAGTTTACTTATTTTTTTATTTTAATTGCTTGTCAAAATCATGCATAATCGTAAAATCAACTTATTAATAAAGATCATACATCAACTAAATTACGGATACTATCGAAATATAGTTTATTTTTTTTATTTTAGTTTCTTGTTCAACCAAATTTCTTTTAGTCGAAACTCATCGGTGTCCAAGACTGCTAGCACACGACTAATCTGGTGTTCAAATGAAAATGATATGAATAAATCATGAGTCTAAAAATCGAACTACTTTTAAATTCTATTCTCATGGCAAAAGAAAACATGAACAATGTCACGAAGCGACATAAGATTGGATCACAATTATTTGGACATGAAATGAAGTGATCCCAGACCACCCTCCCGATTGTTCTTGAATCAATCATCCTGCAGCCACTGAAACTTGTATTTTGTCATTAACTCATCATGTTATAAATTGATTTTGTGCATGTTTTATCAAATAATTAGTCCTTCACACAAATAAATCTATATCAAATAAGCAGTCCCAAGTGTATGTTTCATCCTCTACAAAAAAAGAACTCAATGTTACCAGTGCATGTAGGAAGCCAAACCCCATTTGAATGAAGCACCCAAAATAAATTAAGTCTTTGGATAAATTTTCCAAATAATCGAGTTTGGTATTATATAGAAATCTGTTAATCAATCTGTTATATAGAAAGAGTCTGTTTGCTGTTATATATATAGAAATCTGTTTATCAATCTATGAAGCTATTTATTAGGGAGTGAAGACAAAGGCAGTGCAACACAAAGATGGCATCATTAATACTAATCTCAAACCGTTTTATGTAGAAGCTGATCCGCAAGGTTCAAAGCTCCTCCTCAACTTACTAATTGATTAAACGAAGTACATCTCTTGCAGTTGTAGGAGGTTCAGACTATTTTTGTAATTGTATGTTTGGATAAATACTGATAGTGCCATATACGAAGTGGAAAGCATGACTTTTGCAGCAGTAGAATATATATCTAGCTATCTAGAGGCACAAAACTCTGCTGCTCGCCAACAGTCAGCTCATCGATCATCAGGGTTAAATGTATATATAAGCTACCGGCAGTAGCTTCCAATTCATGCATGCTGCAGATCAAAACTTATAGAAATTAAATGCCCAATAAATCAACTGTCATGCATGGCATTGGCAATACCAACCACTTCATGAACTTAACCAAATTAGGCCGTGTCGACACACTGAAATATATATATCTATATATATATATTATTTTTTATTTTTTATTTTTTATTTCTTGAAACTTTTTGTTTTCTTCAGTTCTTGTTAAACTAACAAATGCACCGTATCATCAATTTTCTACATCAATTTCCCGTTATAAATTTTCTACATCAAGGTTAACACGGTTTGGTAATTAATTTGCATGTCCCGAAGCTTTTCCTTTCAACTTTTCCTCTGCTATTACTTTGCTGTTACTTTCCCAAGTGGCTGATGGCTTCCTTCAAGGGTATTTGGTGCATATATATTAGATATTAATTTTTATTTCTTACATAATTTTTTCTTCTGTTCTTGTTAAACTAACAAATGCACCATGTCCATGAATTTTTTCTATATTTTAACTTTTTTTTTCTGCTTACATGTAGATTGTGACGGATTAAACATTATTCCGAACAGCATAGTTTCCAAGCAAGGCGATGGAAATTATCGCACTTTGGAAGAAGCTGTGAAGAGAATTCCTAATAATTTTTTAGGAAAATTTGTGATATACGTAAAAGCTGGAATTTACGATGAAAATATCGTCATGATGAGATCCAATATCACTATAGTTGGGGATGGTCAAGGAAGAACTATTCTTCGCAGTCAACGCAATCAAAGTTCTGGGTACGGCATTAAAGATTCTGCAGCATTAGGTAATTGGCACACACTAATTTTTTATTTCATTTTTCCATTTATGGACATATGTTGATTCAATCTATCCACAATGCAGCAATCCTCGGTGATAATTGCATTCTCAAATGTATAACATTTGAGAATATTTCTCACGATGATAAAGGTCAGGCCGTGGCATTACGAACTGAAGGTGACTTGAATGTCTTCTACAAATGCGAATTCAAGGGCTACCAAGACACCTTATTTGTGAACGGTAAGAAGAACAAGGACAAGAAAATAGGTAGACATTTCTTTAGGGAATGTCACATTTCAGGTACCATCGACTTTATCTTCGGGGATGCACAAATGGTGTTACAAAAGTGTCACATCGTATTTCGGAAGCCAAGTCATGATGGAAAAACGAATGTGATCACGGCCTCCGGTAGAGAGGACATGGAAAATAACACAGGCATCGTGATCCAATCTTGTGATATTGCGGCAGAGTTCGAAATGAGCTCGCATAAGGGTTACTTGGGACGAACGTGGAAGAAATATTCAAGAGTGATCGTGATGAAGACCAGAATTGCAGATGTCATAACTCCACTCGGTTGGACGCTAATGGCTAATAAAGAAGACCACTCAAAGACTGCAGAGTACATGGAGTACAACAACAGCGGACTTGGTTCATCTACGAGCGGACGCATCAAGTGGCCAAAATACAAAGCGACGAGAAATCCAGTCGATGTGCGACCTTTCACTGTGGAGTTGTTCATCAATGGAAATGAATGGCTTCCTGCTACCGGAGTCCCTTTTGACGTGGGGTTGAATTGTTAGCTACGATAAGACGATAAGTAAGACCAGCACATGTTATCCAAGTCATGCATGCATGGATGTTATTAGTTTGCTCCCTCAATGGCATTAGGCCCCTACTGTGAGTTATATTTAAGTGTTTTAATTTAGTATGTCAAGAACTTGTTTTTATTAATAATATTATCCATGTCGGATGGCTTTTATATATTCTCTCTTTTTATTTCAACGATCTGGCTCTCTAATTAGTTATGTTATGAGACTTAATTAGCAATGGACACTAGCTATTCATTGATTTACACATCAATTTGGTAAACACCTTTTTTTATATATAATAATTGCTTATCCCTTATTTTTCTTCTCCTTATAAATGTCATTAATTCAAAAATATTTTTCCCCTAAAAAATAATTCTAAATACTCCTGTGATTCATTAAAAACATTTAGGAACATGTTTAAGAAAACTAAGTGTGTAATTTTTTGTATGTCAATTAATTATAAGAAAAGTAAATTATAAATATAAAAGCAAACATTTTATCTGTTCTTATCAAGATTGAAGAAAGAGTGTCCCCAAAACGTACATTATCATTGTAGATAGGAAATTGGATGTAATTCTGGATTTTCCAATTAGCAAAATTAATATAAATATAAATATAAATATAAATAATAATAATATTATTATTATTATTATTACCCTAATCATCATGGTTATATATGGATTTTAATATTACCATAATCATTATTATATATGTATTCATTATTATATATCTTACAAGATTTGATAATTAAGTTATATTTGACATCAATCTCCCATTATAAAAAAGAGGTTACCATGGCTCGATAATTTGCATAACCCAAACAAAGCTTTTCTTCCACCTTTTCTCTCCTCGCTCGTTGTCTTCCTCTGCTATTACTACTTTTCCAAGTGGCCGATGGCTTCCTTCAAAGGTATTGGCGCAAATATGTTAGATATTATTTTTTATTTCTTGAATCTTTTTTTTCTTCGGTTCTTGTTAAACTAACAAATGCACCGTATCATCAATTTTCTACATCAATTTCCCGTTATAAATTTTCTACATCAAGGTTAACACGGTTTGGTAATTAATTTGCATGTCCCGAAGCTTTTCCTTTCAACTTTTCCTCTGCTATTACTTTGCTGTTACTTTCCCAAGTGGCTGATGGCTTCCTTCAAGGGTATTTGGTGCATATATATTAGATATTAATTTGTATTTCTTACATAATTTTTTCTTCAGTTCTTGTTAAACTAACAAATGCACCATGTCCATGAATTTTCTATATTTTAACTTGTTTTTTTTTCTGCTTACATGTAGATTGTGACGGATTAAACATTATTCCGAACAGCATAGTTTCCAAGCAAGGCGATGGAAATTATCGCACTTTGGAAGAAGCTGTGAAGAGAATTCCTAATAATTTTTTAGGAAAATTTGTGATATACATAAAAGCTGGAATTTACGATAAAAATATCGTCATGATGAGATCCAATATCACTATAGTTGGGGATGGTCAAGGAAGAACTATTCTTCGCAGTCAACGCAATCAAAGTTCTGGGTACGGCATTAAAGAGCATTAGGTAATTGGCACACACTAATTTTTTATTTCATTTTTCCATTTATGGACATATGTTGATTCAATCTATCCACAATGCAGCAATCCTCGGTGATAATTGCATTCTCAAATGTATAACATTTGAGAATATTTCTCACGATGATAAAGGTCAGGCCGTGGCATTACGAACTGAAGGCGACTTGAATGTTTTCTACAAATGCGAATTCAAGGGCTACCAAGACACCTTATTTGTGAACGGTAAGAAGAATAAGGACAAGAGAATAGGTAGACATTTCTTTAGGGAATGTCACATTTCAGGTACCATCGACTTCATCTTCGGGGATGCACAAATGGTGTTACAAAAGTGTCACATAGTATTTCGGAAGCCAAGTCATGATGGAAAAACGAATGTGATCACGGCCTCCGGCAGAGAGGACATGGGAAATAACACAGGCATAGTGATCCAATGTTGTGATATTGCGGCTGAGTTCCAAATGGGCTCGCATAAGGGTTACTTGGGACGGACGTGGAAGAAATATTCAAGAGTGATCGTGATGAAGACCAGAATTGCAGATGTCATAACTCCACTCGGTTGGACGCTAATGGCTAATAAAGAAGACCACTCAAAGACTGCAGAGTACATGGAGTACAACAACAGCGGACTTGGTTCATCTACGAGCGGACGCATCAAGTGGCCAAAATACAAAGCGACGAGAAATCCAGTCGATGTGCAACCTTTCACTGTGGAGTTGTTCATCAATGGAAATGAATGGCTTCCTGCTACCGGAGTCCCTTTTGACGTGGGGTTGAATTGTTAGCTACGATAAGTAAGACCAGCACATGTTATCCAAGTCATGCATGCATGGATGTTATTAGTTTGCTCCCTCAATAATGGCATTAGGCCCCTACTGTGAGTTATATTTAAGTGTTTTAATTTAGTATGTCAAGAACTTGGTTTTATTAATAATATTATCCATGTCGGATGGCTTTTATATATTCTCTCTTTTTATTTCAACGGTCTGGTCTCTAATTAGTTATGTTATGAGACTTAATTAGCAATGGACACTAGCTATTCATTGATTTACACATCAATTTGGTAAACACCTTTTTTATATATAATAATTGCTTATCCCTTATTTTTCTTCTCCTTATAAATGTCATTAATTCAAAAATATTTTTCCCCTAAAAAATAATTCTAAATATTCCTGTGATTCATTAAAAACATTGAGGAACATGTTTAAGAAAATTAAGTGTGTAATTTTTTGTATGTCAATTAATTATAAGAAAAGTAAATTATAAATATAAAAGCAAACATTTTATCTGTTCTTATCAAGATTGAAGAAAGAGTGTCCCCAAAACGTACATTATCATTGTAGATAGGAAATTGGATGTAATTTCTGGATTTTCCAATTAGCAAAATTAATATAAATATAAATATTATTATTATTATTATTATTATTATTATTATTATTATTATTATTATTATTATTATTATTACCCTAATCATCATGGTTATATATGGATTTTAATATTACCATAATCATTATTATATATGTATTCATGTACAGTGACACATGGCATATCTCGCCGTCGTCGTATATGACGTAGTGAATAAGAAAGTAAAAGATATAAAAGTGATGATATGTAGATAAAAGCTAATAAATATTGGAATAAATTAGTTTTAGCTGTTAACTACGATTTGAGATATTTGGAAAGTATAATTATATATCAATTAGATAATGACATCATCAAACAATATATTTTTTCGGTGAACATAATTAGGTAGTGTTAAACAACATAATGCTAGGAAAAAAATATGCATATTAATAAATAAAGGAATATGATATGTTAAAAATGTGCAAAAAATTAACATTTTAATAATTAAATTTCATCAAAATTTTGTTATACTTATATATAATATATATATAACTATTAAAAAATAATTTATTGATTAACAACATGAACTTCAAACTATGCCACTATAACAAAATTAACATTTAGGGACTAGACCAATCATAATTAACTCTTCAAAAAATATTTATTTGGGACCAATGAAAAATTAGACCCAAATTTTTCCTTATTTTAGAGATAAAAAATTAATTTGTGTCTAATACAAATATTACGAGGACCAATAATAATTTTTCATAAACATTAATTTTAGAGACTAATCACAATGTTGATCCCGAAAGATAAATTATAGGGACCGATTTCGGCGGTTCCGGAAAATCTAGTTTTTTTAATCTGATTTGCCTCATTTCATTCTGCTCTAACTCCTGCACTCCCTCTCAGAAAACCCACAGCGAAGGTAGCGCCTCATTTCAATGGTCGAGCCGCCGTGGACACCCCAACCAGCCGCAGCCTTCGGAGTTGTTGCCGACAATCGTGGAGCAGAACGCTAGCCGGGTAGAGTAGCCGCTCTCCCTCCGTATCAACAAGGAGAAGAAGAAGCGATCGGGAGCAGCTGAGATGGTGGAGGCGGGCGAATTGGCCTGCTGCTCCATGAAGAAGGCCTTTTCCTCCATGGTGTTCATCGTACGCGAGCTCCAGCCCTCTAGCTCCGGTGGGTCCTATTCTACGAGGACCCCAGAGGATCTTGGACAGGATCCAGCAAGAGATTAACTCCTCCTTTCGTTTGGCTCTTCCAGGTCTTCTCCTGCATGCCCACCTCCGTCATGCTCCTCCTAGCAAACTTCACCATCTACTCCAAAATCATGAGATCACTAGGGTAAAATCATGCTCCTCCGCAGGTTATGCAGGTGCTCCTGCTTTTCACCCACCGCCAGCACCTGTTTGGAGATCACCAGGGTAAAATCATGAGCCCTATGCGTTTTATTTTTTCTTGTGGTACCAATATTAGTTTGATATTTGATCCATAATTTGTTCAAAATTTGAAGCTTTCGATGAGGTAAGAAATTTCGACTAGTCCCCGAATTCCAAAAGCAAACAGACTTTAATTTTTTTTCTTGCATATTTCTAGCTCTTCCTCATGAAGCGCGGCGGAGAAGAGATTTATGTTGGTCAACTGGGTCGACAGTCTCTCATCTGATCAAATATTTTGAGGTGAGACAACAACAACTGAAAATAGTGCAGCTGCTAATTTTCCACATGATACGATAACAAGAGGTCAGTAATTAACTCAAATTATTGTCGAAATTTTCTTAAGGGAGACGAAGGTGACCCTAAGATCAAAGATGGTTACAATCCTGCAACATGGATGCTGGAAGTGACCACACAGTCTCAAGAAGAGCTTTTGGGGGTTAACTTCATTGAAATACCCCCTCAAAAAAAAAAAACTTCATTGAAATATATAGAAACTCTGAACTATATCAGTGAGTAGCATTGGTTTATGAATCGAAAAGACTTAGCACAGTCCTCTTTTCTCATAATTCATATGCTGCGACATTGTATTAATTTTATCTCACAAACGAATGGTCTTATTCAGGAGAAACAAGAGCCTGATTAAGGAACTCAATGTTCCTCCTCCTAGTTCCAGAGATCTGCACTTCCCGACCAAATATTCATAGCCTTTTGTAGTGCAATGCATGGCCTGCCTCTGGTCATACTGGAGGAATCCTCCATACGCCGCCGCAAGGTTCTTCTTCACAACATTCATAGTGTTAATGTTCGGCTTGGTATTCTGGAACCTCGTATATCCGATCTCGGTCATGAGAGCTTCTGATCAGCTTAACTATGAAATCATAAGGTCTAAGTGCACTAGCGGAATTACAGATCGACGAAGTAAGATTTGTTCAACACAATGGGATCCATGTATTCTGCTGTACTATTCATCGAGATACAGAACTGTTCGTCTATTCAGCCAGTGGTCTCCATTGAACGCACCGTCGTCTACTACAGGGAGAGAGCAGTTGGGATGTATTTAGCTTTACCATATGCCTTCGGACAAGTAAGCCTTTCTGCAGTTTAATTGTCACATAAGTTCCATGCTCGTGTCTTGACAAAACCATGACATCACTCACTACAAGAAAAAGTCGTATTTCTGACGGTCCATTTTCGATGGCTAGAAATCCGTCTTAAATATCGACGGTTTTTTCGACGGATCTTCCAAATCGTCGATATTTTCATCAGATAATTTTCGACGATTTAACCCGTCTAAAATTTCGACGGTGATAAATTCGTCGGAAGATTCCGTCGAAAATATTTATACTTCGACGGTTATGACCGTCGATAATTTCGGCGGTTTATCTAACCGTCGAAACTTCCAGCGGTCTGAACCGTCGAAATATTTCAAGGCTGGTTGCGCATAATTATTGAACTTATCGACGGTTTTGACCGTCGAAATTTGTGACGTTCAAAGCAACCGTCGATATTTCGGCGGTCATAACCATCGATAGTATTTAAATAAAATATTATACCTTACTTTTTTTCGACAGTCTCAATCGTCGAAAATGGAAATTTATAATTTACACAAACTATGTATCTGTCGATGTTTTTAAAAATTTATCATTAAGGGAATCGACGGCTAATACCGTCGATATTTCGACGGTTTAAAGAACCGTCAAAACTATCGACGGCTAAAACCGTCGATATTTCGACGGTTTGAATACCGTCGAAATTATCGACGGTTTTTCCAGCGGATTGGAGCCGTCGAAATGCGAATTAATATAATATTATATTTACCTATGTTGCGACGATTTTGACCGTCGAAAAGTGGTTATATAAAAACCCGACCGCACTCTTACTTAGAACGTTTTGAACGTCCGTCCGCCGCCCCCCGTTTCGTCCGCCGTTCGTCCGGCCGTCGATCACCTCCCGCCCGAAGCTTTCGCCGCCGACCATCTTCAGTGCAGGTAGGTCCGATCCCTGCCTCCTTTGATATATAATTTTTCTCTCCTTCGACCATCTCCGTGCGGCGGCCAGATCCGGCCGCCATCCGCGCGCGGCGGCCAGATCCGGCCGCCATTCTTGCGCGGCGGCCAGATCCGGCCACCATTCTTGTGCGGCGGCCAGATCCGGCTGCCATTCGCGCGTGGCGGCCAGATCCGGCCGCCATTCGCTCGCGGCGGCCAAATCCGGCCGCCAATCGCGCGCGGCAGCCAGATCCGGCAGCCCTCCGCGCGCGGCGGCCAGATCCGGCCGCCCTCCGCTCGCGGCGGCCAGATCCGGCCGCCCTCCGTGCGGCGGCCAGATCCAGTCGCCCTTGCGCGGCGGCGGCCAGATCCGGCCGCCCTCCACGCGCGGCGGCCAGATCCGGCCGCCCTTGCACGGCGGCGGCCAGATCCGGCCGCCCTTCGTGCGCGGCGGCCAGATCCGGCCGCCCTTCGTGCGCGGCGGCCAGATCCGGCCGCCCTTGCGCGGCGGCGCCAGATCCGGCCGCCTTCCGCGCGTGGCATTTAAATTATAGTTGTAATATTTAGAATTATATTTAAAATTATAGTTGTAATATTTTTTTTCCTCCTTTTGTTTGATGGAAAACGATCATGAGCAAAAAGGGCCAAAACTGTTATATATACTTATTATATGCTATCTCTATACCTAGCAGTATGATTAGTAAACATTAGCTAAACAATCTGTTCTTCCTCAGTTGTTTCATATTCATTTTTCTTTCCTTATACAATTTTGTATGACTGAAATTTTTTATGATTTGTAAATAATGCAGTCATTATGTCATACTTGAACGATCGTCGATGGATGTACAAAAGAAATAATCCTGGTCGTAGAGGCTTGACACAAGAATTTATAGATGGCGTTGACTATTATGTTACTGTGGCTTGTCAATCTTTACAATTTCAGCGGGAGGGAGCAATTAGGTGTCCTTGTTTGAAATGTGCTAGCACAAAGTTACAGACGATAGAGACTGTCAAAGTTCACTTATATAGAAAGGGTTTCAAACCCAATTATTGGGAATGGGATGATTTAGGCGAAGGAGCACCTTCGACAAGCGTCCCAAATGAAGGTCTTCATTTTGTGGATCCTGAACCAACATTTGCTTCGCAATATGAATAGTCTGTTTATGACGCAGCTGCAACTGAGTATGGCAATATTAGATTTGAGCAGAATGAAGAGGCACCAAATCCAGAAGCAAGAGATTTTTATGACTTACTAAACGCATCGAGCCAACCCTTATGGCCTGGGTGTGAAAGTCATTCGGAACTATCACTCGCTGTTAGATTGTTGAATCTGAAAGCTGACCACAATATTTCACAAGCATGTTTTGATGCATTTCTAGATATTGTAAAAGAGGTCACACCAACTGGGGCTCGTATTCCTGAAAATTTTTATAGGACAAAAAGATTGGTCAGTAAACTTGGTCTTGGCTCAACTAAAATAGATTGTTGTCATGATGGTTGTATGTTATATTACGGCGAGGACATCAATCTAAATGAATGCAAGTTTTGTGGGGCCGAACGATATAGAGTGACTAACAAGTCTCAAGTCGCTGTGAAAAAAATACATTATTTACCTCTTATTCCAAGACTTAAAAGACTATACTCGTCTATAGGGTCAGCGTCGCAGATGAAGTGGCATGCACAGCATAATACTTCTGAAGGTGTAATGCTTCACCCATCGGATGGTGAAGCGTGGAAACATTTTGATCGTAAGGATCATGATTTTGCTAGGGACCAAAGGAACATAAGGCTCGGATTATGCGCAAATGATTTTACACCATATGGTCAAACTTCAGTTCCTTATTCATATTGGCCGGTAACAATAACACCTTATAATTTGCCACCTGGGATTTGTATGTCCGCACCTTATATGTTTTTGACATGCATTATTCCTGATCCTTAGAGTCCTAAACAGAGGATAGACGTGTATTTACAACCTCTAATAGACGAGCTAAAAGAACTATGAGATGGTGTCGTCGCTTATGATGTGTCGACCAAATAAAATTTCACATTGAGAGCTGCCTTATTGTGGACTGTTAATGACTTTTCAGCCTACGGGATGTTGTCTGGTTGGATGACTGTAAGGAAATTTGCTTGTCCATCTTGCATGGAACACTCAGATGCGTTCACTTTGAGAAATGGGGGTAAAAATACTTGGTTTGATTGCCACAGACGGTTTCTTACAGCTGATCATCCGTACAGAAATAACCGAAATGCATTTCGACGGAATAGGGTTGTGGAAGACATGCCTCCAGTCAGACGCTCAGAAGCTCAATTACGTCGCATTGTCAATGCTTTATGCAGAATTATCGACGACCCAAATGTCACATACAATGAGTATGGTGTTTGTCATAATTGGACCAAACGAAGCATATTCTGGGATTTACCTTATTGGTCTAATTGTTTGATACGTCATAACTTGGACGTCATGCACATTGAGAGAAATGTGTTTGAAAATGTATTCAACACTGTAATGGACATTAAGGGTAAAACAAAGGACAACCTCAAGGCGAGACTAGATTTGAAGGAGTACTGTCGACGGCCAGAGTTGCACTTAGTTACTTTACCTAACGGAAGAATATCTAAACCAAAAGCAAGTTATGTTCTCATTAAGGAGCAGGAGACCCAAGTGTGTCGCTGGATCCAAGAGCTGAGAATGCCGGATGGTTATGCATCAAATCTGACCCGATGTGTGGACATGAATAACTTGCGTTTGTTTGGCATGAAAAGTCACGACTGTCACATATTCATGGAAACTTTGCTTCCTACTGCTTTTTCTTCACTCTCGGATAAGATTTGGAAGCCGATAACGGAGTTGAGTCAATTTTTCAAAGAATTGTGTTCTACAACATTAACGGTGGAAAATATGATCCAATTGGAACGTAATATTCCGATAACATTATGTAAGTTGGAACGAATATTTCCACCAGGATTCTTTGATTTCATGGAGCACTTACCTATTCATCTGCCATATGAGGCAAGGGTAGGTGGACTAGTACAATATAGGTGGATGTATCCTTTTGAAAGATATCTCAATCGAATAAAAAGGACGATTAAGAACAAAGCACGTGTCGAAGGATCCATTTGTGAAGCGTATATGATTCAGGAGATTTCATACTTCTGTTCTTACTACTTCGAGTCCCATGTTAAGTGTGCGAGGACCAGAGTCCGTCGAAATGATGAAGTTCCAGAAGAACAGTCTGATGTGGCATCTTTGCCGCTCTTCAATCAGTTAGGACGACATTTTGGGAAGCCAAGGAGTAGATGGCTCAGTGATGCAGAATTCAAGTCTGCCACGAATCATGTCCTTCTAAACACTCCGGAGGTGCAAAACTACATTAAGTAAGTTTAATATCCATGTGTTCTTTTGTTTAACGTCTTCTCAAACACCATTTTGATTTAGCCATCACTTCGTATGTAGTGCTTTCTTGCAATACTACATTGTCCCTAAAGAACATGTACAAGATAGAATCGATAATGATTTCGCACCGTGGTTTAAGGAACAGGTAATTATCAAAATATTCTAAACAATTTGATGTCTTCAGCGTCTACTATACTCATTTATTTTCATATTAGGTTCTCAATACCGGCACGGCGACTGGTCTCCATAATTTGGCATGGGGACCGGATCGAGAGGTGAAAAGTTGGCCGGTGTATTTTGTGAATGGTTATAAGTTTCACACTGAAACTTGATCGATTGGAAAGAAAACCGTGAACAGTGGAGTATGTGTCGTGGGATCCACGGACGGAAAAAATGAGCGTGACTACTACGGTGTTCTCAAAGACATTATCAGCTGTAATATACTGGAGGTAATAAAGTCACATTATTTGAGTGTAATTGGTTTGATCCAAAGGAAAGGAGAGGGATGCGAGTTCACAAAGATTTCAAAATAGTTGAAATACGTCACAATATGTGTTATGATCGTTTTGATCCTTTCATTATTCCGTCTTCTACAAGACAAGTATATTATGTGCCATATCCGGAGAAGACCAGGGACAAATCACAATGGTGGGTTGTAATAAAGACGAAGGCAAGAAGCATGATAGAAGTTGATGATGCATTGCAATGTGCCTTTCAAGATGACTCGCAGACGTCTGTGGCCCTTATTGTCGACACCGAATTAGTCGACGATCTACATGATTCGGAACACGTATTTGAAGATTTCGATAACGTCGACATACAAAATGATGAAAAGGATTCGGACGAAGATGAATTTGAAACTACGACGACTTCTGATGATGATGATGACGGGTACCAGTCATGTGGAAATTCAGATGATGAGTAAAGGTGTCTTTACTTGTCGTCACGAATTATCAATTTATTTTTACCTTACAACTAGGATATTTTATTACGAATGTTGTCATCTTATGGATTGTTCATTTACGACTCATATTCATTTTGTTTGAGGCAATAGTTTGTTTGAGGCGTTAGCGATGCATGTGGACAAACAATCGGATCAACAAATGCCTGACGCGGACGATGCATTCTTATATTCGCTACCATCTCGTGAGTGTTTGAAGTAATGATCAGAAGAAGTCATTCGCAAAAGCTTATTCGAATTAATTTGTTTATTTTTTATAAGCGCCTCCGGATATTAGGAATTGGTTCTCGAGTTATACGTACAATTCCGTTCCTCAAGATGCAACACAAGACGTAGCCGAACATAGTCAGGTCGAGACGTTGTGACATTTGAATTTTTTGTCAATTGTGAATTTGACTTGTAATAAATTTTTTACTATGCAGATGTATCGATTTGTTAAAAGTAAAAACAAAGGAAATGAGTCGGTCGTCCCTAGAGCTCTCAGTACTCCGTGTGCTCCTCCATCAGCCACGGGCATTCGCATAACAGAGCGTACTTCTCCTCCGTCAGCTCCTCGATCAGCCACGGGCATTCGCATAATAGAACGTTCTTCTCCGCCGGGTCCTTCCTCTCACGCTGATATTGCGGACTTGGATACACAATTGCCACAACAACCCGTCAGAGCTCATTGTTCCGTGGAAGACTCAGACCAGGCTTCATCAAATCGTGTTTACAAAGCATAAGTGCAGCCAGATGAGAATTTAGGGTAAGTGTTATTTTATCGAATCCTTATTCATGCTTTGATTCAGCCATGACATTTTATAATTCTGTGTCCTTCAAGATTTGTACCGTCGAAACCAGCGGCTGCAGCAGTTACTAAAGTATTGCGACATAGGTATACTGAAGCGTGGCTTACATGGAGGGAAGTTCCTTATGCCACGAGACAGATGTTATTTAATGAATTTCATGTATCATTAGAAGCCAACATCATCATTAATATTTTTCTTCGTCATGCACATTAATTATTTTTAAACACTTACAGGCTGATGTGTGGTGGGAGCCCGAGCATACGGAAAAAATGTGGAAGGCTTTTAACTCTCGGTGCTCAAAGAGATTGTCCGCGATGCTTTCTGAAGTTCGAGCTGACGGAGAATGACCCAATTGGATCCCCGAGGTCGTTTGGATCGATTTGCTAGGAAAGTGGACCACCGAGGAGTACAAAGTTGAATGCGAAAAAGCAAAAACCAGTCGAGAGTCCGACCAGTGAGCATGCTTGCATTCGGGCGGATGTCTATCCACGAGCACGATTGCTAAGAAAATGGTAAGGTCTTTCTCCGAACTCAAGACGAAATATTATACTTTAAGAAAATGGTAAGTAATTTGCGAATTTTAAAATATTATCTCATTGTAGGAGAAAGAGACGGGTAGACCACCGACTCAGGACGAAATATTTCTCCGAACCCATCAGAAGAAGAACAAAAAATGGGTCTCGAGTTATGCCCGGGAGACATATGTATGTAAATTTTTGTGCCTTTACTTTTTTCTAAATTGCAAGTTAATAATTAATTAACAAAACTTTGAAGTCGATCACCTAGTCGTCGTTTGTAGTTAATTATTTTCTTTATATTTCAGGAGTCTTATAAAATAAAAGAAGTTGATCATATTACGCAAGCCACGCAGGAGGGGACCACACCGTTGACCCCAAGACAACTTTGGACGGACCACGTCGGCGTGAAGAAGGGTCGCATTTACAGACTTGGATCTTCTGTGAGTGACACAGATATTGGATATGGTCGACGAAGTACTTCAGGTTCATCTTCTTCTACTATGTAAGAAATTGTGGATCACCATCAAGATTAGGGAAGAGGTCAGACAGGAATTCGAAGAACATGAACGTCGTAACAGGGATGAAATGAAGAAAAATGATGCGTGCCTTCATGCGTGGCGAATTGAATGACGATGACGCCGATGTAGATTCATATATAATACATAATTATTTTTGGAATTTGCTTTAATCTGATGCATCATTGTACTCATTAGATTCATATGCACTTTGACACTAACTTAGATTTTACTCTTCATCCCTTTCAGTTAGATCTGTAGACTTTCAAAGTTTTCATCGAAAATGAAGTGCAGACAGTTGGATCATGTAAATGTCAGTACTTAGTATAAACTTGTTAGTTTACGCTCGATTTTGCTCGATTTTGAGATTCGGCGTTAGCTTGTTAGTTTACGCATCTTCTAGATTTATCAATTTTGAAGATGCTCAATCAATTATTTATCAAATTATGTTGATGTTAAATTGAAATAATGTTTTTATATTTTAGATTTTAGATTCAATTAGATTGTGATTACGCATCTTCAAAACTGAATTCATGTTTTTTTTGCATTTTATATGTTATAACTTTTACTCTATTTTCAATTTTGTGCAGTGATGTTTTGCGACGAAGATGATATGCGAATTGAACTTCAGCTCTTCGTCGTGATGAAGACGTTATGCCGTTCAATTTGTGAATTAAGCACGCCGTTCCATTATCTCGTTCCACTATGGTTGACGTTATTGAATCTGTGAATTATGGATTATGTTTCATGTTTGGATACCATTATGCCGAATTGCACTATCTGTGATGTGATGTGATGTGATGTGCTTTATATGTGAATTACGATATTTCAATCTGTGAGGGATTATATTTCAATCTGTGCCGTTCAATTGAACTATCAAATGTGTTGTATTATCTGAGAATTATTTGTGAATTCATTATTTTTTTTTAAATTTTTTTACGTTTCCGACGGTCCTGGCCGTCGGAAACAGCTAAAATATTTTAATTTTCAGCGGATTTTTTCGATACTTATTGACGGTTATATCCGTCGGTACACAATTATCGACGGTCGTAGCCCACGAGTAAAAGCCGTCGATACTAGATTGTCGACGGTTTTAACCGTCGATAAAATCGACGGTTCAAGTCGCCGATATATATCGACGGTTAAAACCGTCGATAGTTTCCACGGTTCAAGCCGCCGATAGATATCGACGGCACGAACCGCCGATACTGTCGACGGTTTAGGCCGTCGATAAATATCGACGGCTCGAACCGTCAATACTATTGACGATTCAAACCGTCGATATATATCGGCGGTCCTGTCCGTTGATAATATTGACGGTTCGCATCGTCGATATTTAACGTTCGACTGCCGCGCCAGCTAGACCGTCTGTAATACCGATGGTTCAGAAGAAACCGTCGCAAAAAATTTGTGACGAGCTTTTTTCACACGATCATTGTCCGTCGAAAGAACCGTCGAAAATCGTGATTTCCGACGAATCTGACAAATTTACCGACGGTTAGGACCGTCGGTAAAAGGCAGTTTTCTTGTAGTGACTGCCGGCTTTGACTCCAGCCTTGTGACGCAAGTCGCTATCGGGTTCCCATACATCTTTTTTTTCAGCTTTGCTTGCGCATGGTGAAAACTTGAGATGCTATTGGTCATCTGACTAGATCTTGTTGTGTTTGTGTGGGGGCCCCAAAGATCTATGATGGATTTGGTACAACAGCATTAAGCTTTATGCAAGTAAGAAGCAAACAAATCATGCTCTCCCTACATGTTTCTTTTTTTCCTTTCCTTCATATATACTTTTCTTCTCTTTTGTTGTTGATGTTTGGGTCTTTTGAATGCATGATCCAAGGAAGTTCTTGTGAACTGATGATTTTTGATGCAGCAAGTCAGTACCCTCCTTTTTGTTGCCTTTGAGTATTATAAATCGCATTAAATTTTTTATGTCCCTTTCCATTCAGTACACTTTATATAATCACATTCAAGTGGCATTTTATTATATAGTTTTACTGTTGCTTAATTAAATTGATGGAGAAAATAAATCCTTCTCTCTATATTTTTATTAGTAGTGTTTTTATTAGTTTTTTAATGATAGTTTCCATTTTGATCATGAACATTTGAATGTAGGAATATGTAATTAAAATTTATTTGTGTAGTTGAGATAACTTCCATTGCAGAGGAAGTATCCCTGGACAAGGATCACATATGCAGAAGACTACGACTCAGTAATCCAGTTTGTGGCCAATCCAAGAAAATATGATGAGCTCTGTTATACTTGGCCCTAACTAGAATTCATGCATCATAATACTGCTCTGCCTTTGGTATAGTCATGGACCTAAAATTTTAGTTAGCAGATGGCCTCTTTGTTAACTGCAAGAATTTGATTTATTTGGTTTTAGAAAATTTATACTTCAAGAGTTTCTTAGTCATCTCATATAAGATGACATATCAGAATCATCTCATGTAGAAAATATCTATGATGCATGTAATGATCCAACGAAACAAAGTTCTGAGTATAGTCGATCAAATAGTTAATCTCTTTGTGGCCATTTGAGCCTATGAATCATTGTATATTTTGTAGGATTTATTGGTGGAGCTCTAAGAGATTGGTTTGGAGCAAAAGGAGTTGGTAACTACAATGTCAATGTCAGGGCATCATGCGCCAAAGCAGGATCAAGCATTTGCAATAATCTAGTAATATATGTGAACTGGGATGGGATTCACCTAATTGAGGCTGCTTACAAACTCATTGTTTATGCCAATCCATCCATTATTTAATCCAAGCATCATCAACTCTATGCGATGCTTACAATTTCTTTTTATTATTCTTTTGTTGACATGTATAAATTTAAGGTACGAATTAGAGGGGTAATATGAAGCTTTGTGCATGACACTTCTCATATTTTTTAAACATTACTTTTGTATCTAAAAGAAAAATAAAAAAAAATCATAGGAAACTAAACATATCATGCTAGTTAAAGATATATACATTTGAATAAATGATATTTGATTTTTCATTCATTATATATCTAATCATAATTAAATAATATTCACAATATTTTCTTTCTTTCTCCGATTTATCAATACTTCTAATAAATTTATTTATTTTAACATACAACAATATCTTAACTAATCTTATTCATAACCACATAATGAATTTTTTTAAAAAAAAATTCATTAACCTTGAAAATCTTTACAATATTATAATAATTTCAATGTTGATATTTTATATTTTTTTTGTAATCATGAGAGAAATAATAAAAATAAAATATACCCTTTTGAAAATGAATTGTAAAATGTGTTTGATATTTGTCGAAATGTATATATCACCTGCTGATCCAGAGCATTCCAGTTCCTCTACGCCAGTGTCCTTGCTGGAAGCTTGGGTTGAGCATGCACATTTCCAGCACCAGAGTGGACGCCATCGAAATTTCTCGACAGCTCCTTTGGGACCACTAGAAGCAACGGCAGCGGCATCGGCGGCAACTCAGGAGGACTCTGCCATCCAACTTGTCCACCTCCTCATCAGCCATGGTGAATCGTTCCAATGCGGTGAAATGATCTTCGCTGCAATCGTTGCAAATATCCTGGACAAATTACGGGTTGTCCTCACGAGGTAAACTTCGATTTCGGCATCTGAAAGGTCGTCGGGTGCTTTGTGGATGCGTTGTGCCATCGTTTCTACTCACCGTCCGAGACGGCCGAAGCTCATAAAGATGCCGCTACAGTTGCAACAAGGGAAAGAGAAAGTAAATAGAGGAATTAAAGAAGACTCACAAATATCTCTCCTCTTCATGACCACGAGATTCAATAGAAAACTGACAAGGGACAAAAATTTGGAAAACAAATAGATAAAAAAGAGGGCACAACTGGGAGGACGTTGGGAGGGAATGTGCTTATCGAAAGATCCACAGCAATGGCCTATGGACAGATTATGTTTATTAATGGACAGATCCACTATGTTTATTAATTGCTTAAACCGCTGTTGAACTATAATAAATTTTTACGTCTAATCCTAATATATGAATTTACTATATGACGTTTTAAATTATATCATAATTTTCACTTTAGTCCATCCGTCTAATTCTACTAACTTTCTATTTTTTTTCAGTTTTTTATATTTATTAAGGAACATAAACCACCCTTCTTCTCTCGTTTAATCTTTAAAAATTTAAAATAATATATAAAAAATAAAGGAACGCTTTTATCCCTCGTTGGCACCGACGACGCTTTTATCTTTTAATATTATTTTAAACTTTTAACTATTAAATGAAAGAAGAATTTTAATTTAGTCTTTTAATAAATAGGAAAAGTTTAAAAATAAAAAATAGAATTAGTTGTCGTTATATATAATTTAGAGACGTCCTACGGTGAGTTCAATATATTAGGGTTAGACGCGAAAAATCGTTATAGTTCACGGAAAATTTAAGGAATTGACCATAATATTTAATTTATTAATTGGAAAAAATAGATATATTAAACTCCATATCTCAAGTATTGAATCAATCAGTTTGGACTTGACTAGAATAAGAAGTTGATTGAGATTTAGGCAATCTGTATTATCAAAGTAAATTGTATCAATCTAGGTGAACAAATAGGCCTTTATTAATCCCAACACATCATAAAATAGAGTAGCAATTCATTCAACATCTAAAGGGTGTGCTAATCCATTTTTATTATCTTTCTTGGCAGCATGAACTACTAACCTAAGTTTTCTCACTCTTTTTTATTCTTCTCTGATCCCATTTATTTTTTCAACCAAACACATACCAAAAATGTTTTTTTTATGAATACTTAACCCATCTTATTGGTCAGATGTCACTATTATGTGAATAATAATATTTGAAACAAACATCTTCTAGCCCCCATATTTTATTAATTAGGGGAGAGTTATTGAACTATACAATGAAATTAGGGGAGAGAAATTAATTTTTATATTTAGTCCCTCAATCCTGATCCCCAAGTTTTATCTTATAATTAGTCGGTCCACCATTTAATTTATAATAAAATAGACCCTTGATTATACGATTACAAATTATTTTGTTGATTAGGCTACATCCACGTAAACTGGAGGTTTAAACTTTTATTTTATTTTTATGAAAAGTAACATGTAAATGTTTATTTTACAATATTTTTTTGAAAAAAAATGGGGGGACGTCTCACTCGACAACTCCCTCGGCCTCCATCTCAGGATTATGTTTCTACTAATAAAGCATTATTTTACAAAAAAAAAATCAATTTCAATATTATTTTTGCAATTATAGATATATATATTATATTTAAATAACATAGATATATTTGTAAAGATAAATTTATTTATTTTATTATCCACATATTTTTTTGTGTAGATAATATAATAGTTGATAATAAAATAATAGTAACATATAAAAAAAACCATTTACTTAAATATAGGTATTTGTCTTATATAGAATAGATCATTCCCCAAAATAAAATATCGTTATATATTATATGGAAGACGAGATAGTAAGTAAGGAGAGAATTACACTTGGTGAAAGCACAATAAACAATAATAATAATAATAATAATAATAATAATAATAATAATAATAATAATAATAATTAATTCAAATAAATAATAATAATAATTAATATGACGACGACGACGATGACGATGATGATGATGATGATGATGATGATGATGATGATGATAATAATAATTAAAATTTTAAATATTTTGACATACATTCCAATAAACAATGCTTGAATGGAGGAATAATTTTACTTTTAATATAATGCCTCGGCCCATTATATTTCTGGCTATACTTAATATGATAATCTCTAAAATTCTGATATAATATTTTGCATGGAGTTGAATTTTCTGATGCATATAAAGAAACACGGCTATCAAATTTCCGTAAATTAAGCATCCAGATTAAGTCACCATTAGCTTGGCAAATACAAGATTTCTAAATATGGTAATTTTTGTGATTTTCTCGTATAGAAAAGATGGAATCTTGACGATCTGATTATCATGTACCAACCTCAAAATATGATGTCAAACTCAAAATACGATTTCTAAATATGGTAATTTTATTCTCATAATTGAGAATGATATACGATGAAGAATAATATTATGTTCTTTTACCAAATTGAATTCTGATTGTCAAACTCATTTTGCATCAATATCTTACAAGATTTGATAATTAAGTTATATTTGGCATCAATCTCCCATTATAAAAAAGAGATTACCATGGCTCGGTAATTTGCATAACCCAAACAAAGCTTTTCTTCCACCTTTTCTCTCCTCGCTCGTTGTCTTCCTCTGCTATTACTACTTTTCCAAGTGGCCGATGGCTTCCTTCAAGGGTATTGGTGCAAGCAAATATATTAGATATTATTTTTTATTTCTTGAATCTTTTTTTTTCTTCAGTTCTTGTTAATCTAACAAATGCACCGTATCATCAATTTTCCATATCAATTTCCCGTTATAAATTTTCTACATCAAGGTTAACACGGTTTGGTAATTAATTTGCATGTCCCGAAGCTTTTCCTTTCAACTTTTCCTCTGCTATTACTTTGCTGTTACTTTCCCAAGTGGCTGATGGCTTCCTTCAAGGGTATTTGGTGCATATATATTAGATATTAATTTTTATTTCTTACATAATTTTTTCTTCTGTTCTTGTTAAACTAACAAATGCACCATGTCCATGAATTTTCTATATTTTAACGTGTTTTTTTTTTCTGCTTACATGTAGATTGTGACGGATTAAACATTATTCCGAACAGCATAGTTTCCAAGCAAGGCGATGGAAATTATCGCACTTTGGAAGAAGCTGTGAAGAGAATTCCTAATAATTTTTTAGGAAAATTTGTGATATACGTAAAAGCTGGAATTTACGATGAAAATATCGTCATGATGAGATCCAATATCACTATAGTTGGGGATGGTCAAGGAAGAACTATTCTTCGCAGTCAACGCAATCAAAGTTCTGGGTACGGCATTAAAGATTCAGCAGCATTAGGTAATTAGCGCACACTAATTTTTTGTTTCATTTTTTCATTTATGGACATATATTGATTCAATCTATCCACAATGCAGCAATCCTCGGTGATAATTGCATTCTCAAATGTATAACATTTGAGAATATTTCTCACGATGATAAAGGTCAGGCCGTGGCATTACGAACTGAAGGCGACTTGAATGTTTTCTACAAATGCGAATTCAAGGGCTACCAAGACACCTTATTTGTGAACGGTAAGAAGAATAAGGACAAGAGAATAGGTAGACATTTCTTTAGGGAATGTCACATTTCAGGTACCATCGACTTCATCTTCGGGGATGCACAAATGGTGTTACAAAAGTGTCACATAGTATTTCGGAAGCCAAGTCATGATGGAAAAACGAATGTGATCACGGCCTCCGGCAGAGAGGACATGGGAAATAACACAGGCATAGTGATCCAATGTTGTGATATTGCGGCTGAGTTCCAAATGGGCTCGCATAAGGGTTACTTGGGACGGACGTGGAAGAAATATTCAAGAGTGATCGTGATGAAGACCAGAATTGCAGATGTCATAACTCCACTCGGTTGGACGCTAATGGCTAATAAAGAAGACCACTCAAAGACTGCAGAGTACATGGAGTACAACAACAGCGGACTTGGTTCATCTACGAGCGGACGCATCAAGTGGCCAAAATACAAAGCGACGAGAAATCCAGTCGATGTGCAACCTTTCACTGTGGAGTTGTTCATCAATGGAAATGAATGGCTTCCTGCTACCGGAGTCCCTTTTGACGTGGGGTTGAATTGTTAGCTACGATAAGACGATAAGTAAGACCAGCACATGTTATCCAAGTCATGCATGCATGGATGTTATTAGTTTGCTTCCTCAATGGCATTAGGCCCCTATTGTGAGTTATATTTAAGTGTTTTAATTTAGTATGTCAAGAATTTGTTTTTATTAATAATATTATCCATGTTGGATGGCTTTTATATATTCTCTCTTTTTATTTCAACGATCTGGCTCTAATTAGTTATGTTATGAGACTTAATTAGCAATGGACACTAGCTATTCATTGATTTACACATCAATTTGGTAAACACCTTTTTATATATAATAATTGCTTATCCCTTATTTTTCTTCTCCTTATAAATGTCATTAATTCAAAAATATTTTCCCCTAAAAAATAATTCTAAATATTCCTGTGATTCATTAAAAACATTTAGGAACATGTTTAAGAAAACAAAGTGTGTAATTTTTTGTATGTCAATTAATTATAAGAAAAGTAAATTATAAATATAAAAGCAAACATTTTATCTGTTCTTATCAAGATTGAAGAAAGAGTGTCCCCAAAACGTGCATTATCATTGTAGATAGGAAATTGGATGTAATTCTGGATTTTCCAATTAGCAATAATAATAATAATAATAATAATAATAATAATAATATTTGTGACATGGTTATTATTATTATTATTACCCTAATCATCATGGTTATATATGGATTTTAATATTACCATAATCATTATTATATATGTATACATGTACAGTGAGACATGGCATATGAAAAAAAATATGCATATTAATAAATAAAGGAATATGATATGTTAAAAATGTGCAAAAAATTAACATTTTAATAATAAAATTTCATCAAAATTTTGTTATACTTATATATAATATGCCTTGGACAAGTAAGCCTTTCTGCAGTTTAATTGTCACGTAAGTTCCATGCTCGTGTCTTGGCAAAACCATGACATCACTGCCGGCTTTGACTCCAGCTATTGGTCATCTGACTAGATCTTGTTGTGTTTGTGTGGGGACCCCAAAGATCTATGATGGATTTGGTACAACAACATTAATCTTTATGCGAGTAAGAAGCAAGCAAATCATGCTCTGCCTACATGTTTCTTTTTTTCCTTTCCTTCATATATACTTTTCTTCTCTTTTGTTGTTGATGTTTGGGTCTTTTGAATGCATGATCCAAGGAAGTTCCTGTGAACTGATGATTTTTTATGCTGCAAGTCAGTACCCTCCTTTTTGTTGCCTTTGAGTATTATAAATCGCATTAAATTTTTTATATCCCTTTCCATTCAGTACACTTTATATAATCACATTCAAGTGGCATTTTATTATATAGTTTTACTGTTGCTTAATTAAATTGATGGAGAAAATAAATCCTTCTCCCTATATTTTTATTAGTAGTGTTTTTATTAGTTTTTAAATGATATTTTCCATTTTGATCATGAACATTTGAATGTAAAAATATGTAATTAAAATTTATTTGTGTACTTGAGATAACTTCCATTGCAGAGGAAGTATCCCTGGACAAGGATCACATATGCAGAAGACTACGACCCAGTAATCCAATTTGTGGCCAATCCAAGAAAATATGATGAGCTCTGTTATACTTGGCCCTAACTAGAATTCGTGCATCATAATACTGCTCTGCCTTTGGTATAGTCATGGACCTAAAATTTTGGTTAGCAGATGGCCACTTTGTTAACTGCAAGAATTTGATTTATTCGGTTCTAGAAAATTTATACTTCAAGAGTTTCTTAGTAATCTCATATAAGATGACATATCAGAATCATCTCATATGGAAAATATCTATGATGCATGTAATGATCCAACGAAACAAAGTTCTGAGTATAGTCGATCAAATAGTTAATCTCTTTGTGGCCATTTGAGCCTATGAATCGTTGTATATTTTGTAGGATTTATTGGTGGAGCTCTAAGAGATTGGTTCTAGAGCAAAAGGAGTTGGTAACTACAATGTCAATGTCAGGGCATCATGCGCCAAAGCAGGATCAAGCATTTGTGATAATCCAATAATATATGTGAACTGGGATGGGATTCACTTAATTGAGGTTGCTTACAAACTCATTGTTTATGACAATCCATCCATTATTTAATCCAAGCATCATCAACTCTATACGATGCTTACAATTTCTTTTTATTATTATTTTGTTGACATGTATAAATTTAAGGTACGAATTAGAGGGGTAATATGAAGCTTTGTGCATGACACTTCTCATATTTTTTAAACATTACTTTTGTAATGAATCAGGGAGGAATATGAAGTTATGTGGATGAAATCTTTTCTTCATCTCAATTTTTATTGTCTAATGTCTGTGCATTTAGAAATTCATAAATTGACTACTAATACATTGTTGGAGATAAATATATAACGAGGACTAGCTTGTTATGTTTATAAAGATGCTATTAGGGATCAACCTCTAGGTTCCTAAAAGTATATTATTAGGAATCAATTTTTTACTGTCAATTACTTAATTTTTTTGTTGCTAAAACTATTTTGATTTGAGACCAAAAGCAATTATTAGAGACCATTGCATGATTTTATAGGGACTAATTAATAAATTAGTGTTTAAAAGTGATACTTTTAAGATCCAATATAATTTTTTTTTCCCAAAACTTTTAAAGACCAACTTCTAAGAACCAGTGGGGGTCAAGAAGATTTTTGTCCCAAAAAGAAATAGGGGCCAAAATTGATGACTTTGAAACCAAAATTTTTTGTCCCTATAAACATATTTTGTTGTAGTGTGCTCAACTTACTTAAAAAATAAAAATAAAAATCTTTATACAATTACATACTTGTATGCAAATGCATCTACACATAACTTTTCTTTTTCCTATAATTAAAATCTTCAAAGTCTCTTATTTTTTCTTGGGTATTACCTATATTTAATTGAAAATTTAAATCAACTGATATTGATAGAGATTTTTGTAACTACAACTGTATCAATACATAATTGAGAAAAAAAACTATTGATGATTAAATGCATATAAAATCTTTCTCCTTTTTCAGTTTTTGATTATTTTGTTTGTAAAATTTAAAACATGTATAATGTCAAAATCATCTTATTAATATGAAAATAAAGAGAAAAAGAGTACATAGATGAATAAAAATGGAAAAAAAATAGTTTACTTATTTTTTTATTTTAATTGCTTGTCAAAATCATGCATAATCGTAAAATCAACTTATTAATAAAGATCATACATCAACTAAATTACGGATACTATCGAAATATAGTTTTTTTTTATTTTAGTTTCTTGTTCAACCAAATTTCTTTTAGTCGAAACTCATCGGTGTCCAAGACTGCTAGCACACGACTAATCTGGTGTTCAAATGAAAATGATATGAATAAATCATGAGTCTAAAAATCGAACTACTTTTAAATTCTATTCTCATGGCAAAAGAAAACATGAACAATGTCACGAAGCGACATAAGATTGGATCACAATTATTTGGACATGAAATGAAGTGATCCCATACCACCCTCCCGATTGTTCTTGAATCAATCATCCTGCAGCCACTGAAACTTGTATTTTGTCATTAACTCATCATGTTATAAATTGATTTTGTGCATGTTTTATCAAATAATTAGTCCTTCACACAAATAAATCTATATCAAATAAGCAGTCCCAAGTGTATGTTTCATCCTCTACAAAAAAAGAACTCAATGTTACCAGTGCATGTAGGAAGCCAAACCCCATTTGAATGAAGCACCCAAAATAAATTAAGTCTTTGGATAAATTTTCCAAATAATCGAGTTTGGTATTATATAGAAATCTGTTAATCAATCTGTTATATAGAAAGAGTCTGTTTGCTATTATATATATAGAAATCTGTTTATCAATCTATGAAGCTATTTATTAGGGAGTGAAGACAAAGGCAGTGCAACACAAAGATGGCATCATTAATACTAATCTCAAACCGTTTTATGTAGAAGCTGATCCGCAAGGTTCAAAGCTCCTCCTCAACTTACTAATTGATTAAACGAAGTACATCTCTTGCAGTTGTAGGAGGTTCAGACTATTTTTGTAATTGTATGTTTGGATAAATACTGATAGTGCCATATACGAAGTGGAAAGCATGACTTTTGCAGCAGTAGAATATATATCTAGCTATCTAGAGGCACAAAACTCTGCTGCTCGCCAACAGTCAGCTCATCGATCATCAGGGTTAAATGTATATATAAGCTACCGGCAGTAGCTTCCAATTCATGCATGCTGCAGATCAAAACTTATAGAAATTAAATGCCCAATAAATCAACTGTCATGCATGGCATTGGCAATACCAACCACTTCATGAACTTAACCAAATTAGGCCGTGTCGACACACTGAAATATATATATCTATATATATATATATTATTTTTTATTTTTTATTTTTTATTTCTTGAAACTTTTTGTTTTCTTCAGTTCTTGTTAAACTAACAAATGCACCGTATCATCAATTTTCTACATCAATTTCCCGTTATAAATTTTCTACATCAAGGTTAACACGGTTTGGTAATTAATTTGCATGTCCCGAAGCTTTTCCTTTCAACTTTTCCTCTGCTATTACTTTGCTGTTACTTTCCCAAGTGGCTGATGGCTTCCTTCAAGGGTATTTGGTGCATATATATTAGATATTAATTTTTATTTCTTACATAATTTTTTCTTCTGTTCTTGTTAAACTAACAAATGCACCATGTCCATGAATTTTTTCTATATTTTAACTTTTTTTTTCTGCTTACATGTAGATTGTGACGGATTAAACATTATTCCGAACAGCATAGTTTCCAAGCAAGGCGATGGAAATTATCGCACTTTGGAAGAAGCTGTGAAGAGAATTCCTAATAATTTTTTAGGAAAATTTGTGATATACGTAAAAGCTGGAATTTACGATGAAAATATCGTCATGATGAGATCCAATATCACTATAGTTGGGGATGGTCAAGGAAGAACTATTCTTCGCAGTCAACGCAATCAAAGTTCTGGGTACGGCATTAAAGATTCTGCAGCATTAGGTAATTGGCACACACTAATTTTTTATTTCATTTTTCCATTTATGGACATATGTTGATTCAATCTATCCACAATGCAGCAATCCTCGGTGATAATTGCATTCTCAAATGTATAACATTTGAGAATATTTCTCACGATGATAAAGGTCAGGCCGTGGCATTACGAACTGAAGGTGACTTGAATGTCTTCTACAAATGCGAATTCAAGGGCTACCAAGACACCTTATTTGTGAACGGTAAGAAGAACAAGGACAAGAGAATAGGTAGACATTTCTTTAGGGAATGTCACATTTCAGGTACCATCGACTTTATCTTCGGGGATGCACAAATGGTGTTACAAAAGTGTCACATCGTATTTCGGAAGCCAAGTCATGATGGAAAAACGAATGTGATCACGGCCTCCGGTAGAGAGGACATGGAAAATAACACAGGCATCGTGATCCAATCTTGTGATATTGCGGCAGAGTTCGAAATGAGCTCGCATAAGGGTTACTTGGGACGGACGTGGAAGAAATATTCAAGAGTGATCGTGATGAAGACCAGAATTGCAGATGTCATAACTCCACTCGGTTGGACGCTAATGGCTAATAAAGAAGACCACTCAAAGACTGCAGAGTACATGGAGTACAACAACAGCGGACTTGGTTCATCTACGAGCGGACGCATCAAGTGGCCAAAATACAAAGCGACGAGAAATCCAATCGATGTGCGACCTTTCACTGTGGAGTTGTTCATCAATGGAAATGAATGGCTTCCTGCTACCGGAGTCCCTTTTGACGTGGGGTTGAATTGTTAGCTACGATAAGACGATAAGTAAGACCAGCACATGTTATCCAAGTCATGCATGCATGGATGTTATTAGTTTGCTCCCTCAATGGCATTAGGCCCCTACTCTGAGTTATATTTAAGTGTTTTAATTTAGTATGTCAAGAACTTGTTTTTATTAATAATATTATCCATGTCGGATGGCTTTTATATATTCTCTCTTTTTATTTCAACGATCTGGCTCTCTAATTAGTTATGTTATGAGACTTAATTAGCAATGGACACTAGCTATTCATTGATTTACACATCAATTTGGTAAACACCTTTTTTTATATATAATAATTGCTTATCCCTTATTTTTCTTCTCCTTATAAATGTCATTAATTCAAAAATATTTTTCCCCTAAAAAATAATTCTAAATACTCCTGTGATTCATTAAAAACATTTAGGAACATGTTTAAGAAAACTAAGTGTGTAATTTTTTGTATGTCAATTAATTATAATAAAAGTAAATTATAAATATAAAAGCAAACATTTTATCTGTTCTTATCAAGATTGAAGAAAGAGTGTCCCCAAAACGTACATTATCATTGTAGATAGGAAATTGGATGTAATTCTGGATTTTCCAATTAGCAAAATTAATATAAATATAAATATAAATATAAATAATAATAATAATAATAATATTATTATTACCCTAATCATCATGGTTATATATGGATTTTAATATTACCATAATCATTATTATATATGTATTCATTATTATATATCTTACAAGATTTGATAATTAAGTTATATTTGACATCAATCTCCCGTTATAAAAAAGAGGTTACCATGGCTCGATAATTTGCATAACCCAAACAAAGCTTTTCTTCCACCTTTTCTCTCCTCGCTCGTTGTCTTCCTCTGCTATTACTACTTTTCCAAGTGGCCGATGGCTTCCTTCAAAGGTATTGGCGCAAATATGTTAGATATTATTTTTTATTTCTTGAATCTTTTTTTTCTTCAGTTCTTGTTAAACTAACAAATGCACCGTATCATCAATTTTCTACATCAATTTCCCGTTATAAATTTTCTACATCAAGGTTAACACGGTTTGGTAATTAATTTGCATGTCCCGAAGCTTTTCCTTTCAACTTTTCCTCTGCTATTACTTTGCTGTTACTTTCCCAAGTGGCTGATGGCTTCCTTCAAGGGTATTTGGTGCATATATATTAGATATTAATTTTTATTTCTTACATAATTTTTTCTTCAGTTCTTGTTAAACTAACAAATGCACCATGTCCATGAATTTTCTATATTTTAACTTTTTTTTTTTCTGCTTACATGTAGATTGTGACGGATTAAACATTATTCCGAACAGCATAGTTTCCAAGCAAGGCGATGGAAATTATCGCACTTTGGAAGAAGCTGTGAAGAGAATTCCTAATAATTTTTTAGGAAAATTTGTGATATACGTAAAAGCTGGAATTTACGATGAAAATATCGTCATGATGAGATCCAATATCACTATAGTTGGGGATGGTCAAGGAAGAACTATTCTTCGCAGTCAACGCAATCAAAGTTCTGGGTACGGCATTAAAGATTCTGCAGCATTAGGTAATTGGCACACACTAATTTTTTATTTCATTTTTCCATTTATGGACATATGTTGATTCAATCTATCCACAATGCAGCAATCCTCGGTGATAATTGCATTCTCAAATGTATAACATTTGAGAATATTTCTCACGATGATAAAGGTCAGGCCGTGGCCTTACGAACTGAAGGCGACTTGAATGTTTTCTACAAATGCGAATTCAAGGGCTACCAAGACACCTTATTTGTGAACGGTAAGAAGAACAAGGACAAGAGAATAGATAAACATTTCTTTAGGGAATGTCACATTTCAGGTACCATCGACTTTATCTTCGGGGATGCACAAATGGTGTTACAAAAGTGTCACATCGTATTTCGGAAGCCAAGTCACGACGGAAAAACGAATGTGATCACGGCCTCCGGAAGAGAGGACATGGAAAATAACACAGGCATAGTGATCCAATGTTGTGATATTGCGGCTGAGTTCCAAATGGGCTCGCATAAGGGTTACTTAGGACGGACGTGGAAGAAATATTCAAGAGTGATCGTGATGAAGACCAGAATTGCAGATGTCATAACTCCACTCGGTTGGACGCTAATGGCTAATAAAGAAGACCACTCAAAGACTGCAGAGTACATGGAGTACAACAACAGCGGACTTGGTTCATCTACGAGCGGACGCATCAAGTGGCCAAAATACAAAGCGACGAGAAATCCAGTCGATGTGCAACCTTTCACTGTGGAGTTGTTCATCAATGGAAATGAATGGCTTCCTGCTACCGGAGTCCCTTTTGACGTGGGGTTGAATTGTTAGCTACGATAAGTAAGACCAGCACATGTTATCCAAGTCATGCATGCATGGATGTTATTAGTTTGCTCCCTCAATAATGGCATTAGGCCCCTACTGTGAGTTATATTTAAGTGTTTTAATTTAGTATGTCAAGAACTTGGTTTTATTAATAATATTATCCATGTCGGATGGCTTTTATATATTCTCTCTTTTTATTTCAACGGTCTGGTCTCTAATTAGTTATGTTATGAGACTTAATTAGCAATGGACACTAGCTATTCATTGATTTACACATCAATTTGGTAAACACCTTTTTTATATATAATAATTGCTTATCCCTTATTTTTCTTCTCCTTATAAATGTCATTAATTCAAAAATATTTTTCCCCTAAAAAATAATTCTAAATATTCCTGTGATTCATTAAAAACATTTAGGAACATGTTTAAGAAAATTAAGTGTGTAATTTTTTGTATGTCAATTAATTATAAGAAAAGTAAATTATAAATATAAAAGCAAACATTTTATCTGTTCTTATCAAGATTGAAGAAAGAGTGTCCCCAAAACGTACATTATCATTGTAGATAGGAAATTGGATGTAATTTCTGGATTTTCCAATTAGCAAAATTAATATAAATATAAATATTATTATTATTATTATTATTATTATTATTATTATTATTATTATTATTATTATTATTATTATTATTATTACCCAAATCATCATGGTTATATATGGATTTTAATATTACCATAATCATTATTATATATGTATTCATGTACAGTGAGACATGGCATATCTCGCCGCCGTCGTATATGACGTAGTGAATAAGAAAGTAAAAGATATAAAAGTGATGATATGTAGATAAAAGCTAATAAATATTGGAATAAATTAGTTTTAGCTGTTAACTACGATTTGAGATATTTGGAAAGTATAATTATATATCAATTAGATAATGACATCATCAAACAATATATTTTTTCGGTGAACATAATTAGGTAGTGTTAAACAACATAATGCTAGGAAAAAAATATGCATATTAATAAATAAAGGAATATGATATGTTAAAAATGTGCAAAAAATTAACATTTTAATAATTAAATTTCATCAAAATTTTGTTATACTTATATATAATATATATATAACTATTAAAAAATAATTTATTGATTAACAACATGAACTTCAAACTATGCCACTATAACAAAATTAACATTTAGGGACTAGACCAATCATAATTAACTCTTCAAAAAATATTTATTTGGGACCAATGAAAAATTAGACCCAAATTTTTCCTTATTTTAGAGATAAAAAATTAATTTGTGTCTAATACAAATATTACGAGGACCAATAATAATTTTTCATAAACATTAATTTTAGAGACTAATTACAATGTTGATCCCGAAAGATAAATTATAGGGACCGATTTCGGCGGTTCCGGAAAATCTAGTTTTTTTAATCTGATTTGCCTCATTTCATTCTGCTCTAACTCCTGCACTCCCTCTCAGAAAACCCACAGCGAAGGTAGCGCCTCATTTCAATGGTCGAGCCGCCGTGGACACCCCAACCAGCCGCAGCCTTCGGAGTTGTTGCCGACAATCGTGGAGCAGAACGCTAGCCGGGTAGAGTAGCCGCTCTCCCTCCGTATCAACAAGGAGAAGAAGAAGCGATCGGGAGCAGCTGAGATGGTGGAGGCGGGCGAATTGGCCTGCTGCTCCATGAAGAAGGCCTTTTCCTCCATGGTGTTCATCGTACGCGAGCTCCAGCCCTCTAGCTCCGGTGGGTCCTATTCTACGAGGACCCCAGAGGATCTTGGACAGGATCCAGCAAGAGATTAACTCCTCCTTTCGTTTGGCTCTTCCAGGTCTTCTCCTGCATGCCCACCTCCGTCATGCTCCTCCTAGCAAACTTCACCATCTACTCCAAAATCATGAGATCACTAGGGTAAAATCATGCTCCTCCGCAGGTTATGCAGGTGCTCCTGCTTTTCACCCACCGCCAGCACCTGTTTGGAGATCACCAGGGTAAAATCATGAGCCCTATGCGTTTTATTTTTTCTTGTGGTACCAATATTAGTTTGATATTTGATCCATAATTTGTTCAAAATTTGAAGCTTTCGATGAGGTAAGAAATTTCGACTAGTCCCCGAATTCCAAAAGCAAACAGACTTTAATTTTTTTTCTTGCATATTTCTAGCTCTTCCTCATGAAGCGCGGCGGAGAAGAGATTTATGTTGGTCAACTGGGTCGACAGTCTCTCATCTGATCAAATATTTTGAGGTGAGACAACAACAACTGAAAATAGTGCAGCTGCTAATTTTCCACATGATACGATAACAAGAGGTCAGTAATTAACTCAAATTATTGTCGAAATTTTCTTAAGGGAGACGAAGGTGACCCTAAGATCAAAGATGGTTACAATCCTGCAACATGGATGCTGGAAGTGACCACACAGTCTCAAGAAGAGCTTTTGGGGGTTAACTTCATTGAAATACCCCCTCAAAAAAAAAAACTTCATTGAAATATATAGAAACTCTGAACTATATCAGTGAGTAGCATTGGTTTATGAATCGAAAAGACTTAGCACAGTCCTCTTTTCTCATAATTCATATGCTGCGACATTGTATTAATTTTATCTCACAAACGAATGGTCTTATTCAGGAGAAACAAGAGCCTGATTAAGGAACTCAATGTTCCTCCTCCTAGTTCCAGAGATCTGCACTTCCCGACCAAATATTCATAGCCTTTTGTAGTGCAATGCATGGCCTGCCTCTGGTCATACTGGAGGAATCCTCCATACGCCGCCGCAAGGTTCTTCTTCACAACATTCATAGTGTTAATGTTCGGCTTGGTATTCTGGAACCTCGTATATCCGATCTCGGTCATGAGAGCTTCTGATCAGCTTAACTATGAAATCATAAGGTCTAAGTGCACTAGCGGAATTACAGATCGACGAAGTAAGATTTGTTCAACACAATGGGATCCATGTATTCTGCTGTACTATTCATCGAGATACAGAACTGTTCGTCTATTCAGCCAGTGGTCTCCATTGAACGCACCGTCGTCTACTACAGGGAGAGAGCAGCTGGGATGTATTTAGCTTTACCATATGCCTTCGGACAAGTAAGCCTTTCTGCAGTTTAATTGTCACATAAGTTCCATGCTCGTGTCTTGACAAAACCATGACATCACTGCCGGCTTTGACTCCAGCCTTGTGACGCAAGTCGCTATCGGGTTCCCATACATCTTTTTTTTCAGCTTTGCTTGCGCATGGTGAAAACTTGAGATGCTATTGGTCATCTGACTAGATCTTGTTGTGTTTGTGTTGGGGCCCCAAAGATCTATGATGGATTTGGTACAACAGCATTAAGCTTTATGCATTATTCCTGATCCTTAGAGTCCTAAACAGAGGATAGACGTGTATTTACAACCTCTAATAGACGAGCTAAAAGAACTGTGGGATGGTGTCGTCGCTTATGATGTGTCGACCAAATAAAATTTCACATTGAGAGTTGCCTTATTGTGGACTGTTAATGACTTTCCAGCCTACGGGATGTTGTCTGGTTGGATGACTGTAAGGAAATTTGCTTGTCCATCTTGCATGAAACACTCAGATGCGTTCACTTTGAGAAATGGGGGTAAAAATACTTGGTTTGATTGCCACAGACGGTTTCTTACAGCTGATCATCTGTACAGAAATAACCGAAATGCATTTCGACGGAATAGGGTTGTGGAAGACATGCCTCCAGTCAGACGCTCAGAAGCTCAATTACGTCGCATTGTCAATGCTTTATGCAGAATTATCGACGACCCAAATGTCACATACAATGAGTATGGTGTTTGTCATAATTGGACCAAACGAAGCATATTCTGGGATTTACCTTATTGGTCTGATTGTTTGATACGTCATAACTTGGACGTCATGCACATTGAGAGAAATGTGTTTGAAAATGTATTCAACACCGTAATGGACATTAAGGGTAAAACAAAGGACAACCTCAAGGCGAGACTAGATTTGAAGGAGTACTGTCGACGGCCAGAGTTGCACTTAGTTACTTTACCTAACGGAAGAATATCTAAACCAAAAGCAAGTTATGTTCTCATTAAGGAGCAGGAGACCCAAGTGTGTCGCTGGATCCAAGAGCTGAGAATGCCGGATGGTTATGCATCAAATCTGACCCGATGTGTGGACATGAATAACTTGCGTTTGTTTGGCATGAAAAGTCACGACTGTCACATATTCATGGAAACTTTGCTTCCTACTGCTTTTTTTTCACTCCCGGATAAGATTTGGAAGCCGATAACGGAGTTGAGTCAATTTTTCAAAGAATTGTGTTCAACATTAACGGTGGAAAATATGATCCAATTGGAACGTAATATTCCGATAACATTATGTAAGTTGGAACGAATATTTCCACCAGGATTCTTTGATTTCATGGAGCACTTACCTATTCATCTGCCATATGAGGCAAGGGTAGGTGGACTAGTACAATATAGGTGGATGTATCATTTTGAAAGATATCTCAATCGAATAAAAAGGACGATTAAGAACAAAGCACGTGTCGAAGGATCCATTTGTGAAGCGTATATGATTCAGGAGATTTCATACTTCTGTTCTTACTACTTCGAGTCTCATGTTAAGTGGGCGAGGACCAGAGTCCGTCGAAATGATGAAGTTCCAGAAGAACAGTCTGATGTGGCATCTTTGCCGCTCTTCAATCAGTTAGGACGACATTTTGGGAAGCCAAGGAGTAGATGGCTCAGTGATGCAGAATTCAAGTCTGCCACGAATCATGTCCTTCTAAACACTCCGGAGGTGCAAAACTACATTAAGTAAGTTTAATATCCATGCGTTCTTTTGTTTAACGTCTTCTCAAACACCATTTTGATTTAGCCATCACTTCGTATGTAGTGCTTTCTTGCAATACTACATTGTCCCTGAAGAACATGTACAAGATAGAATCGAGAATGATTTCGCACCGTGGTTTAAGGAACAGGTAATTATCAAAATATTCTAAACAATTTGATGTCTTCAGCGTCTACTATACTCATTTATTTTCATATTAGGTTCTCAATACCGGCACGGCGACTGGTCTCCATAATTTGGCATGGGGACCGGATCGAGAGGTGAAAAGTTGGCCGGTGTATTTTGTGAATGGTTATAAGTTTCACACTGAAACTTGATCGATTGGAAAGAAAACCGTGAACAGTGGAGTATGTGTCGTGGGATCCACGGACGGAAAAAATGAGCGTGACTACTACGGTGTTCTCAAAGACATTATTCAGCTGCAATATACTGGAGGTAATAAAGTCACATTATTTGAGTGTAATTGGTTTGATCCAAAGGAAAGGAGAGGGATGCGAGTTCACAAAGATTTCAAAATAGTTGAAATACGTCACAATATGTGTTATGATCGTTTTGATCCTTTCATTATTCCGTCTTTTACAAGACAAGTATATTATGTGCCATATCCGGAGAAGACCAGGGACAAATCACAATGGTGGGTTGTAATAAAGACGAAGGCAAGAAGCAGGATAGAAGTTGATGATGCATTGCAATGTGCCTTTCAAGATGACTCGCAGACGTCTATGGCCCTTATTGTCGACACCGAATTAGTCGACGATCTACATGATTCGGAACACGTATTTGAAGATTTCGATAACGTCGACATACAAAATGATGAAAAGGATTCGGACGAAGATGAATTTGAAACTACGACGACTTCTGATGATGATGATGACGGGTACCAGTCATGTGGAAATTCAGATGATGAGTAAAGGTGTCTTTACTTGTCGTCACGAATTATCAATTTATTTTTACCTTACAACTAGGATATTTTATTACGAATGTTGTCATCTTATGGATTGTTCATTTACGACTCATATTCATTTTGTTTGAGGCAATAGTTTGTTTGAGGCGTTAGCGATGCATGTGGACAAACAATCGGATCAACAAATGCCTGACGCGGACGATGCATTCTTATATTCGCTACCATCTCGTGAGTGTTTGAAGTAATGATCAGAAGAAGTCATTCGCAAAAGCTTATTCGAATTAATTTGTTTATTTTTTATAAGCGCCTCCGGATATTAGGAATTGGTTCTCGAGTTATACGTACAATTCCGTTCCTCAAGATGCAACACAAGACGTAGCCGAACATAGTCAGGTCGAGACGTTGTGATATTTGAATTTTTTGTCAATTGTGAATTTGACTTGTAATAAATTTTTTACTATGCAGATGTATCGATTTGTTAAAAGTAAAAACAAAGGAAATGAGTCGGTCGTCCCTAGAGCTCTCAGTACTCCGTGTGCTCCTCCATCAGCCACGGGCATTCGCATAACAGAGTTCTTCTCCTCCGTCAGCTCCTCGATCAGCCACGGGCATTCGCATAATAGAACGTTCTTCTCCGCCGGGTCCTTCCTCTCACGCTGGTATTGCGGACTTGGATACACAATTGCCACAACAACCCGTCAGAGCTCATTGTTCCGTGGAAGACTCAGACCAGGCTTCATCAAATCGTGTTTACAAAGCATAAGTGCAGCCAGATGAGAATTTAGGGTAAGTGTTATTTTATGTATATCGAATCCTTATTCATGCTTTGATTCAGCCATGACATTTTATAATTCTGTGTCCTTCAAGATTTGTACCGTCGAAACCAGCGGCTGCAGCAGTTACTAAAGTATTGCGACATAGGTATACTGAAGCGTGGCTTACATGGAGGGAAGTTCCTTATGCCACGAGACAGATGTTATTTAATGAATTTCATGTATCATTAGAAGCCAACATCATCATTAATATTTTTCTTCGTCATGCACATTAATTATTTTTAAACACTTACAGGCTGATGTGTGGTGGGAGCCCGAGCATACGGAAAAAATGTGGAAGGCTTTTAACTCTCGGTGCTCAAAGAGATTGTCCGCGATGCTTTCTGAAGTTCGAGCTGACGGAGAATGACCCAATTGGATCCCCGAGGCCGTTTGGATCGATTTGCTAGGAAAGTGGACCACCGAGGAGTACAAAGTTGAATGCGAAAAAGCAAAAACCAGTCGAGAGTCCGACCAGTGAGCATGCTTGCATTCGGGCGGATGTCTATCCACGAGCACGATTGCTAAGAAAATGGTAAGGTCTTTCTCCGAACTCAAGACGAAATATTATACTTTAAGAAAATGGTAAGTAATTTGCAAATTTTAAAATATTATCTCATTGCAGGAGAAAGAGACGGGTAGACCACCGACTCAGGACGAAATATTTCTCCGAACCCATCAGAAGAAGAACAAAAAATGGGTCTCGAGTTATGCCCGGGAGACATATGTATGTAAATTTTTGTGCCTTTACTTTTTTCTAAATTGCAAGTTAATAATTAATTAACAAAACTTTGAAGTCGATCACCTAGTCGTCGTTTGTAGTTAATTATTTTCTTTATATTTCAGGAGTCTTATAAAATAAAAGAAGTTGATCATATTACGCAAGCCACGCAGGAGGGGACCACACCGTTGACCCCAAGACAACTTTGGACGGACCACGTCGGCGTGAAGAAGGGTCGCATTTACAGACTTGGATCTTCTGTGAGTGACACAGATATTGGATATGGTCGACGAAGTACTTCAGGTTCATCTTCTTCTACTATGTAAGAAATTGTGGATCACCATCAAGATTAGGGAAGAGGTCAGACAGGAATTCGAAGAACATGAACGTCGTAACAGGGATGAAATGAAGAAAAATGATGCGTGCCTTCATGCGTGGCGAATTGAATGACGATGACGCCGAGGTAGATTCATATATAATACATAATTATTTTTGGAATTTGCTTTAATCTGATGCATCATTGTACTCATTAGATTCATATGCACTTTGACACTAACTTAGATTTTACTCTTCATCCCTTTCAGTTAGATCTGTAGACTTTCAAAGTTTTCACCGAAAATGAAGTGCAGACAGTTGGATCATGTAAATGTCAGTACTTAGTATAAACTTGTTAGTTTACGCTCGATTTTGCTCGATTTTGAGATTCGGCGTTAGCTTGTTAGTTTACGCATCTTCTAGATTTATCAATTTTGAAGATGCTCAATCAATTATTTATCAAATTATGTTGATGTTAAATTGAAATAATGTTTTTATATTTTAGATTTTAGATTCAATTAGATTGTGATTACGCATCTTCAAAACTGAATTCATGTTTTTTTTTGCATTTTATATGTTATAACTTTTACTCTATTTTCAATTTTGTGCAGTGATGTTTTGCGACGAAGATGATATGCGAATTGAACTTCAGCTCTTCGTCGTGATGAAGACGTTATGCCGTTCAATTTGTGAATTAAGCACGCCGTTCCATTATCTCGTTCCACTATGGTTGACGTTATTGAATCTGTGAATTATGGATTATGTTTCATGTTTGGATACCATTATGCCGAATTGAACTATCTGTGATGTGATGTGATGTGATGTGCTTTATATGTGAATTACGATATTTCAATCTGTGAGGGATTATATTTCAATCTGTGCCGTTCAATTGAACTATCAAATGTGTTGTATTATCTGAGAATTATTTGTGAATTCATTATTTTTTTTAATTTTTTTTACGTTTCCGACGGTCCTGACCGTCGGAAACAGCTAAAATATTTCAATTTTCAGCGGATTTTTTCGATACTTATTGACGGTTATATCCGTCGGTACACAATTATCGACGGTCGTAGCCCACGAGTAAAAGCCGTCGATACTAGATTGTCGACGGTTTTAACCGTCGATAAAATCGACGGTTCAAGTCGCCGATATATATCGACGGTTAAAACCGTCGATAGCTTCCACGGTTCAAGCCGCCGATAGATATCGACGGCACGAACCGCCGATACTGTCGACGGTTTAGGCCGTCGATAAATATCGACGGCTCGAACCGTCAATACTATTGACGGTTCAAACCGTCGATATATATCGGCGGTCCTGTCCGTTGATAATATTGACGGTTCGCATCGTCGATATTTAACGTTCGACTGCCACGCCAGCTAGATCGTTTGTAATACCGATGGTTCAGAAGAAACCATCGCAAAAAATTTGTGACGAGCTTTTTTCACACGATCATTGTCCGTTGAAAGAATCGTCGAAAATCGTGATTTCCGACGAATCTGACAAATTTACCGACGGTTAGGACCGTCGGTAAAAGGCAGTTTTCTTGTAGTGACTGCCGGCTTTGACTCCAGCCTTGTGACGCAAGTCGCTATCGGGTTCCCATACATCTTTTTTTTCAGCTTTGCTTGCGCATGGTGAAAACTTGAGATGCTATTGGTCATCTGACTAGATCTTGTTGTGTTTGTGTGGGGGCCCCAAAGATCTATGATGGATTTGGTACAACAGCATTAAGCTTTACGCAAGTAAGAAGCAAGCAAATCATGCTCTCCCTACATGTTTCTTTTTTTCCTTTCCTTCATATATACTTTTCTTCTCTTTTGTTGTTGATGTTTGGGTCTTTTGAATGCATGATCCAAGGAAGTTCTTGTGAACTGATGATTTTTGATGCAGCAAGTCAGTACCCTCCTTTTTGTTGCCTTTGAGTATTATAAATCGCATTAAATTTTTATATAATCACATTCAAGTGGCATTTTATTATATAGTTTTACTGTTGCTTAATTAAATTGATGGAGAAAATAAATCCTTCTCTCTATATTTTTATTAGTAGTGTTTTTATTAGTTTTTTAATGATAGTTTCCATTTTGATCATGAACATTTGAATGTAGGAATATGTAATTAAAATTTATTTGTGTAGTTGAGATAACTTCCATTGCAGAGGAAGTATCCCTGGACAAGGATCACATATGCAGAAGACTACGACTCAGTAATCCAGTTTGTGGCCAATCCAAGAAAATATGATGAGCTCTGTTATACTTGGCCCTAACTAGAATTCATGCATCATAATACTGCTCTGCCTTTGGTATAGTCATGGACCTAAAATTTTAGTTAGCAGATGGCCTCTTTGTTAACTGCAAGAATTTGATTTATTTGGTTTTAGAAAATTTATACTTCAAGAGTTTCTTAGTCATCTCATATAAGATGACATATCAGAATCATCTCATGTAGAAAATATCTATGATGCATGTAATGATCCAACGAAACAAAGTTCTGAGTATAGTCGATCAAATAGTTAATCTCTTTGTGGCCATTTGAGCCTATGAATCATTGTATATTTTGTAGGATTTATTGGTGGAGCTCTAAGAGATTGGTTTGGAGCAAAAGGAGTTGGTAACTACAATGTCAATGTCAGGGCATCATGCGCCAAAGCAGGATCAAGCATTTGCAATAATCTAGTAATATATGTGAACTGGGATGGGATTCACCTAATTGAGGCTGCTTACAAACTCATTGTTTATGCCAATCCATCCATTATTTAATCCAAGCATCATCAACTCTATGCGATGCTTACAATTTCTTTTTATTATTCTTTTGTTGACATGTATAAATTTAAGGTACGAATTAGAGGGGTAATATGAAGCTTTGTGCATGACACTTCTCATATTTTTTAAACATTACTTTTGTATCTAAAAGAAAAATAAAAAAAATCATAGGAAACTAAACATATCATGCTAGTTAAAGATATATACATTTGAATAAATGATATTTGATTTTTCATTCATTATATATCTAATCATAATTAAATAATATTCACAATATTTTCTTTCTTTCTCCGATTTATCAATACTTCTAATAAATTTATTTATGTTAACATACAACAATATCTTAACTAATCTTATTCATAACCACATAATGATTTTTTTTTTTAAAAAATTCATTAACCTTGAAAATCTTTACAATATTATAATAATTTCAATGTTGATATTTTATATTTTTTTTGTAATCATGAGAGAAATAATAAAAATAAAATATACCCTTTTGAAAATGAATTGTAAAATGTGTTTGATATTTGTCGAAATGTATATATCACCTGCTGATCCAGAGCATTCCAGTTCCTCTACGCCAGTGTCCTTGCTGGAAGCTTGGGTTGAGCATGCACATTTCCAGCACCACAGTGGACGCCATCGAAATTTCTCGACAGCTCCTTTGGGACCACTAGAAGCAACGGCAGCGGCATCGGCGGCAACTCAGGAGGACTCTGCCATCCAACTTGTCCACCTCCTCATCAGCCATGGTGAATCGTTCCAATGCGGTGAAATGATCTTCGCTGCAATCGTTGCAAATATCCTGGACAAATTACGGGTTGTCCTCACGAGGTAAACTTCGATTTCGGCATCTGAAAGGTCGTCGGGTGCTTTGTGGATGCGTTGTGCCATCGTTTCTACTCACCGTCCGAGACGGCCGAAGCTCATAAAGATGCCGCTACAGTTGCAACAAGGGAAAGAGAAAGTAAATAGAGGAATTAAAGAAGACTCACAAATATCTCTCCTCTTCATGACCACGAGATTCAATAGAAAACTGACAAGGGACAAAAATTTGGAAAACAAATAGATAAAAAAGAGGGCACAACTGGGAGGACGTTGGGAGGGAATGTGCTTATCGAAAGATCCACAGCAATGGCCTATGGACAGATTATGTTTATTAATGGACAGATCCACTATGTTTATTAATTGCTTAAACCGCTGTTGAACTATAATAAATTTTTACGTCTAATCCTAATATATGAATTTACTATATGACGTTTTAAATTATATCATAATTTTCACTTTAGTCCATCCGTCTAATTCTACTAACTTTCTATTTTTTTTCAGTTTTTTATATTTATTAAGGAACATAAACCACCCTTCTTCTCTCGTTTAATCTTTAAAAATTTAAAATAATATATAAAAAATAAAGGAACGCTTTTATCCCTCGTTGGCACCGACGACGCTTTTATCTTTTAATATTATTTTAAACTTTTAACTATTAAATGAAAGAAGAATTTTAATTTAGTCTTTTAATAAATAGGAAAAGTTTAAAAATAAAAAATAGAATTAGTTGTCGTTATATATAATTTAGAGACGTCCTACGGTGAGTTCAATATATTAGGGTTAGACGCGAAAAATCGTTATAGTTCACGGAAAATTTAAGGAATTGACCATAATATTTAATTTATTAATTGGAAAAAATAGATATATTAAACTCCATATCTCAAGTATTGAATCAATCAGTTTGGACTTGACTAGAATAAGAAGTTGATTGAGATTTAGGCAATTTGTATTATCAAAGTAAATTGTATCAATCTAGGTGAACAAATAGGCCTTTATTAATCCCAACACATCATAAAATAGAGTAGCAATTCATTCAACATCTAAAGGGTGTGCTAATCCATTTTTATTATCTTTCTTGGCAGCATGAACTACTAACCTAAGTTTTCTCACTCTTTTTTATTCTTCTCTGATCCCATTTATTTTTTCAACCAAACACATACCAAAAATGTTTTTTTTATGAATACTTAACCCATCTTATTGGTCAGATGTCACTATTATGTGAATAATAATATTTGAAACAAACATCTTCTAGCCCCCATATTTTATTAATTAGGGGAGAGTTATTGAACTATACAATGAAATTAGGGGAGAGAAATTAATTTTTATATTTAGTCCCTCAATCCTGATCCCCAAGTTTTATCTTATAATTAGTCGGTCCACCATTTAATTTATAATAAAATAGACCCTTGATTATACGATTACAAATTATTTTGTTGATTAGGCTACATCCACGTAAACTGGAGGTTTAAACTTTTATTTTATTTTTATGAAAAGTAACATGTAAATGTTTATTTTACAATATTTTTTTGAAAAAAAATGGGGGGACGTCTCACTCGACAACTCCCTCGGCCTCCATCTCAGGATTATGTTTCTACTAATAAAGCATTATTTTACAAAAAAAAAATCAATTTCAATATTATTTTTGCAATTATAGATATATATATTATATTTAAATAACATAGATATATTTGTAAAGATAAATTTATTTATTTTATTATCCACATATTTTTTTTGTGTAGATAATATACTAGTTGATAATAAAATAATAGTAACATATAAAAAAACCATTTACTTAAATATAGGTATTTGTCTTATATAGAATAGATCATTCCCCAAAATAAAATATCGTTATATATTATATGGAAGACGAGATAGTAAGTAAGGAGAGAATTACACTTGGTGAAAGCACAATAAACAATAATAATAATAATAATAATAATAATAATAATAATAATAATAATAATAATAATAATAATAATAATAATAATAATAATAATAATAATAATAATAATAATAATAATAATAATTAATTCAAATAAATAATAATAATAATTAATATGACGACGACGACGATGACGACGACGACGACGATGATGATGATGATGATGATGATGATGATGATGATGATGATGATAATAATAATTAAAATTTTAAATATTTTGACATACATTCCAATAAACAATGCTTGAATGGAGGAATAATTTTACTTTTAATATAATGCCTCGGCCCATTATATTTCTGGCTATACTTAATATGATAATCTCTAAAATTCTGATATAATATTTTGCATGGAGTTGAATTTTCTGATGCATATAAAGAAACACGGCTATCAAATTTCCGTAAATTAAGCATCCAGATTAAGTCACCATTAGCTTGGCAAATACAAGATTTCTAAATATGGTAATTTTTGTGATTTTCTCGTATAGAAAAGATGGAATCTTGACGATCTGATTATCATGTACCAACCTCAAAATATGATGTCAAACTCAAAATACGATTTCTAAATATGGTAATTTTATTCTCATAATTGAGAATGATATACGATGAAGAATAATATTATGTTCTTTTACCAAATTGAATTCTGATTGTCAAACTCATTTTGCATCAATATCTTACAAGATTTGATAATTAAGTTATATTTGGCATCAATCTCCCATTATAAAAAAGAGATTACCATGGCTCGGTAATTTGCATAACCCAAACAAAGCTTTTCTTCCACCTTTTCTCTCCTCGCTCGTTGTCTTCCTCTGCTATTACTACTTTTCCAAGTGGCCGATGGCTTCCTTCAAGGGTATTGGTGCAAGCAAATATATTAGATATTATTTTTTTATTTCTTGAATCTTTTTTTTCTTCAGTTCTTGTTAATCTAACAAATGCACCGTATCATCAATTTTCCATATCAATTTCCCGTTATAAATTTTCTACATCAAGGTTAACACGGTTTGGTAATTAATTTGCATGTCCCGAAGCTTTTCCTTTCAACTTTTCCTCTGCTATTACTTTGCTGTTACTTTCCCAAGTGGCTGATGGCTTCCTTCAAGGGTATTTGGTGCATATATATTAGATATTAATTTTTATTTCTTACATAATTTTTTCTTCTGTTCTTGTTAAACTAACAAATGCACCATGTCCATGAATTTTCTATATTTTAACTTTTTTTTTCTGCTTACATGTAGATTGTGACGGATTAAACATTATTCCGAACAGCATAGTTTCCAAGCAAGGCGATGGAAATTATCGCACTTTGGAAGAAGCTGTGAAGAGAATTCCTAATAATATTTTAGGAAAATTTGTGATATACGTAAAAGCTGGAATTTACGATGAAAATATCGTCATGATGAGATCCAATATCACTATAGTTGGGGATGGTCAAGGAAGAACTATTCTTCGCAGTCAACGCAATCAAAGTTCTGGGTACGGCATTAAAGATTCAGCAGCATTAGGTAATTAGCGCACACTAATTTTTTGTTTCATTTTTTCATTTATGGACATATATTGATTCAATCTATCCACAATGCAGCAATCCTCGGTGATAATTGCATTCTCAAATGTATAACATTTGAGAATATTTCTCACGATGATAAAGGTCAGGCCGTGGCATTACGAACTGAAGGCGACTTGAATGTTTTCTACAAATGCGAATTCAAGGGCTACCAAGACACCTTATTTGTGAACGGTAAGAAGAATAAGGACAAGAGAATAGGTAGACATTTCTTTAGGGAATGTCACATTTCAGGTACCATCGACTTCATCTTCGGGGATGCACAAATGGTGTTACAAAAGTGTCACATAGTATTTCGGAAGCCAAGTCATGATGGAAAAACGAATGTGATCACGGCCTCCGGCAGAGAGGACATGGGAAATAACACAGGCATAGTGATCCAATGTTGTGATATTGCGGCTGAGTTCCAAATGGGCTCGCATAAGGGTTACTTGGGACGGACGTGGAAGAAATATTCAAGAGTGATCGTGATGAAGACCAGAATTGCAGATGTCATAACTCCACTCGGTTGGACGCTAATGGCTAATAAAGAAGACCACTCAAAGACTGCAGAGTACATGGAGTACAACAACAGCGGACTTGGTTCATCTACGAGCGGACGCATCAAGTGGCCAAAATACAAAGCGACGAGAAATCCAGTCGATGTGCAACCTTTCACTGTGGAGTTGTTCATCAATGGAAATGAATGGCTTCCTGCTACCGGAGTCCCTTTTGACGTGGGGTTGAATTGTTAGCTACGATAAGACGATAAGTAAGACCAGCACATGTTATCCAAGTCATGCATGCATGGATGTTATTAGTTTGCTTCCTCAATGGCATTAGGCCCCTATTGTGAGTTATATTTAAGTGTTTTAATTTAGTATGTCAAGAATTTGTTTTTATTAATAATATTATCCATGTTGGATGGCTTTTATATATTCTCTCTTTTTATTTCAACGATCTGGCTCTAATTAGTTATGTTATGAGACTTAATTAGCAATGGACACTAGCTATTCATTGATTTACACATCAATTTGGTAAACACCTTTTTATATATAATAATTGCTTATCCCTTATTTTTCTTCTCCTTATAAATGTCATTAATTCAAAAATATTTTCCCCTAAAAAATAATTCTAAATATTCCTGTGATTCATTAAAAACATTTAGGAACATGTTTAAGAAAACAAAGTGTGTAATTTTTTGTATGTCAATTAATTATAAGAAAAGTAAATTATAAATATAAAAGCAAACATTTTATCTGTTCTTATCAAGATTGAAGAAAGAGTGTCCCCAAAACGTGCATTATCATTGTAGATAGGAAATTGGATGTAATTCTGGATTTTCCAATTAGCAATAATAATAATAATAATAATAATAATAATAATAATATTTGTGACATGGTTATTATTATTATTATTACCCTAATCATCATGGTTATATATGGATTTTAATATTACCATAATCATTATTATATATGTATACATGTACAGTGAGACATGGCATATGAAAAAAAATATGCATATTAATAAATAAAGGAATATGATATGTTAAAAATGTGCAAAAAATTAACATTTTAATAATAAAATTTCATCAAAATTTTGTTATACTTATATATAATATGCCTTGGACAAGTAAGCCTTTCTGCAGTTTAATTGTCACGTAAGTTCCATGCTCGTGTCTTGGCAAAACCATGACATCACTGCCGGCTTTGACTCCAGCTATTGGTCATCTGACTAGATCTTGTTGTGTTTGTGTGGGGACCCCAAAGATCTATGATGGATTTGGTACAACAACATTAATCTTTATGCGAGTAAGAAGCAAGCAAATCATGCTCTGCCTACATGTTTCTTTTTTTCCTTTCCTTCATATATACTTTTCTTCTCTTTTGTTGTTGATGTTTGGGTCTTTTGAATGCATGATCCAAGGAAGTTCCTGTGAACTGATGATTTTTTATGCTGCAAGTCAGTACCCTCCTTTTTGTTGCCTTTGAGTATTATAAATCGCATTAAATTTTTTATATCCCATTCCATTCAGTACACTTTATATAATCACATTCAAGTGGCATTTTATTATATAATTTTACTGTTGCTTAATTAAATTGATGGAGAAAATAAATCCTTCTCCCTATATTTTTATTAGTAGTGTTTTTATTAGTTTTTAAATGATATTTTCCATTTTGATCATGAACATTTGAATGTAAAAATATGTAATTAAAATTTATTTGTGTACTTGAGATAACTTCCATTGCAGAGGAAGTATCCCTAGACAAGGATCACATATGCAGAAGACTACTACGACCCAGTAATCCAGTTTGTGGCCAATCCAAGAAAATATGATGAGCTCTGTTATACTTGGCCCTAACTAGAATTCGTGCATCATAATACTGCTCTGCCTTTGGTATAGTCATGGACCTAAAATTTTGGTTAGCAGATGGCCACTTTGTTAACTGCAAGAATTTGATTTATTCGGTTCTAGAAAATTTATACTTCAAGAGTTTCTTAGTCATCTCATATAAGATGACATATCAGAATCATCTCATATGGAAAATATCTATGATGCATGTAATGATCCAACGAAACAAAGTTCTGAGTATAGTCGATCAAATAGTTAATCTCTTTGTGGCCATTTGAGCCTATGAATCGTTGTATATTTTGTAGGATTCATTGGTGGAGCTCTAAGAGATTGGTTCTAGAGCAAAAGGAGTTGGTAACTACAATGTCAATGTCAGGGCATCATGCGCCAAAGCAGGATCAAGTATTTGTGATAATCCAATAATATATGTGAACTGGGATGGGATTCACTTAATTGAGGCTGCTTACAAACTCATTGTTTATGACAATCCATCCATTATTTAATCCAAGCATCATCAACTCTATACGATGCTTACAATTTCTTTTTATTATTCTTTTGTTGACATGTATAAATTTAAGGTACGAATTAGAGGGGTAATATGAAGCTTTGTGCATGACACTTCTCATATTTTTTAAACATTACTTTTGTAATGAATCAGGGAGGAATATGAAGTTATGTGGCTGAAATCTTTTCTTCATCTCAATTTTTATTATCTAATGTCTGTGCATTTAGAAATTCATAAATTGACTACTAATACATTGTTGGAGATAAATATATAACGAGGACTAGCTTGTTATGTTTATAAAGATGCTATTAGGGATCAACCTCTAGGTTCCTAAAAGTATATTATTAGGAATCAATTTTTTTACTGTCAATTACTTAATTTTTTTGTTGCTAAAACTATTTTGATTTGAGACCAAAAGCAATTATTAGAGACCATTGCATGATTTTATAGGGACTAATTAATAAATTAGTGTTTAAAAGTGATACTTTTAAGATCCAATATAATTTTTTTTTCCCAAAACTTTTAAAGACCAACTTCTAAGAACCAATGGGGGTCAAGAAGATTTTTGTCCCAAAAAGAAATAGGGGCCAAAATTGATGACTTTGAAACCAAAATTTTTTGTCCCTATAAACATATTTTGTTGTAGTGTGCTCAACTTACTTAAAAAATAAAAATAAAAATCTTTATACAATTACATACTTGTATGCAAATGCATCTACACATAACTTTTCTTTTTCCTATAATTAAAATCTTCAAAGTCTCTTATTTTTTCTTGGGTATTACCTATATTTAATTGAAAATTTAAATCAACTGATATTGATAGAGATTTTTGTAACTACAACTGTATCAATACATAATTGAGAAAAAAAACTATTGATGATTAAATGCATATAAAATCTTTCTCCTTTTTCAGTTTTTGATTATTTTGTTTGTAAAATTTAAAACATGTATAATGTCAAAATCATCTTATTAATATGAAAATAAAGAGAAAAAGAGTACATAGATGAATAAAAATGGAAAAAAAATAGTTTACTTATTTTTTTATTTTAATTGCTTGTCAAAATCATGCATAATCGTAAAATCAACTTATTAATAAAGATCATACATCAACTAAATTACGGATACTATCGAAATATAGTTTATTTTTTTTATTTTAGTTTCTTGTTCAACCAAATTTCTTTTAGTCGAAACTCATCGGTGTCCAAGACTGCTAGCACACGACTAATCTGGTGTTCAAATGAAAATGATATGAATAAATCATGAGTCTAAAAATCGAACTACTTTTAAATTCTATTCTCATGGCAAAAGAAAACATGAACAATGTCACGAAGCGACATAAGATTGGATCACAATTATTTGGACATGAAATGAAGTGATCCCATACCACCCTCCCGATTGTTCTTGAATCAATCATCCTGCAGCCACTGAAACTTGTATTTTGTCATTAACTCATCATGTTATAAATTGATTTTGTGCATGTTTTATCAAATAATTAGTCCTTCACACAAATAAATCTATATCAAATAAGCAGTCCCAAGTGTATGTTTCATCCTCTACAAAAAAAGAACTCAATGTTACCAGTGCATGTAGGAAGCCAAACCCCATTTGAATGAAGCACCCAAAATAAATTAAGTCTTTGGATAAATTTTCCAAATAATCGAGTTTGGTATTATATAGAAATCTGTTAATCAATCTGTTATATAGAAAGAGTCTGTTTGCTATTATATATATAGAAATCTGTTTATCAATCTATGAAGCTATTTATTAGGGAGTGAAGACAAAGGCAGTGCAACACAAAGATGGCATCATTAATACTAATCTCAAACCGTTTTATGTAGAAGCTGATCCGCAAGGTTCAAAGCTCCTCCTCAACTTACTAATTGATTAAACGAAGTACATCTCTTGCAGTTGTAGGAGGTTCAGACTATTTTTGTAATTGTATGTTTGGATAAATACTGATAGTGCCATATACGAAGTGGAAAGCATGACTTTTGCAGCAGTAGAATATATATCTAGCTATCTAGAGGCACAAAACTCTGCTGCTCGCCAACAGTCAGCTCATCGATCATCAGGGTTAAATGTATATATAAGCTACCGGCAGTAGCTTCCAATTCATGCATGCTGCAGATCAAAACTTATAGAAATTAAATGCCCAATAAATCAACTGTCATGCATGGCATTGGCAATACCAACCACTTCATGAACTTAACCAAATTAGGCCGTGTCGACACACTGAAATATATATATCTATATATATCTATATATATATATTATTTTTTATTTTTTATTTTTTATTTCTTGAAACTTTTTGTTTTCTTCAGTTCTTGTTAAACTAACAAATGCACCGTATCATCAATTTTCTACATCAATTTCCCGTTATAAATTTTCTACATCAAGGTTAACACGGTTTGGTAATTAATTTGCATGTCCCGAAGCTTTTCCTTTCAACTTTTCCTCTGCTATTACTTTGCTGTTACTTTCCCAAGTGGCTGATGGCTTCCTTCAAGGGTATTTGGTGCATATATATTAGATATTAATTTTTATTTCTTACATAATTTTTTCTTCTGTTCTTGTTAAACTAACAAATGCACCATGTCCATGAATTTTTTTCTATATTTTAACTTTTTTTTTCTGCTTACATGTAGATTGTGACGGATTAAACATTATTCCGAACAGCATAGTTTCCAAGCAAGGCGATGGAAATTATCGCACTTTGGAAGAAGCTGTGAAGAGAATTCCTAATAATTTTTTAGAAAAATTTGTGATATACGTAAAAGCTGGAATTTACGATGAAAATATCGTCATGATGAGATCCAATATCACTATAGTTGGGGATGGTCAAGGAAGAACTATTCTTCGCAGTCAACGCAATCAAAGTTCTTGGTACGGCATTAAAGATTCTGCAGCATTAGGTAATTGGCACACACTAATTTTTTATTTCATTTTTCCATTTATGGACATATGTTGATTCAATCTATCCACAATGCAGCAATCCTCGGTGATAATTGCATTCTCAAATGTATAACATTTGAGAATATTTCTCACGACGATAAAGGTCAGGCCGTGGCATTACGAACTGAAGGTGACTTGAATGTCTTCTACAAATGCGAATTCAAGGGCTACCAAGACACCTTATTTGTGAACGGTAAGAAGAACAAGGACAAGAAAATAGGTAGACATTTCTTTAGGGAATGTCACATTTCAGGTACCATCGACTTTATCTTCGGGGATGCACAAATGGTGTTACAAAAGTGTCACATCGTATTTCGGAAGCCAAGTCATGATGGAAAAACGAATGTGATCACGGCCTCCGGTAGAGAGGACATGGAAAATAACACAGGCATCGTGATCCAATCTTGTGATATTGCGGCAGAGTTCGAAATGAGCTCGCATAAGGGTTACTTGGGACGAACGTGGAAGAAATATTCAAGAGTGATCGTGATGAAGACCAGAATTGCAGATGTCATAACTCCACTCGGTTGGACGCTAATGGCTAATAAAGAAGACCACTCAAAGACTGCAGAGTACATGGAGTACAACAACAGCGGACTTGGTTCATCTACGAGCGGACGCATCAAGTGGCCAAAATACAAAGCGACGAGAAATCCAGTCGATGTGCGACCTTTCACTGTGGAGTTGTTCATCAATGGAAATGAATGGCTTCCTGCTACCGGAGTCCCTTTTGACGTGGGGTTGAATTGTTAGCTACGATAAGACGATAAGTAAGACCAGCACATGTTATCCAAGTCATGCATGCATGGATGTTATTAGTTTGCTCCCTCAATGGCATTAGGCCCCTACTGTGAGTTATATTTAAGTGTTTTAATTTAGTATGTCAAGAACTTGTTTTTATTAATAATATTATCCATGTCGGATGGCTTTTATATATTCTCTCTTTTTATTTCAACGATCTGGCTCTCTAATTAGTTATGTTATGAGACTTAATTAGCAATGGACACTAGCTATTCATTGATTTACACATCAATTTGGTAAACACCTTTTTTTATATATAATAATTGCTTATCCCTTATTTTTCTTCTCCTTATAAATGTCATTAATTCAAAAATATTTTTCCCCTAAAAAATAATTCTAAATACTCCTGTGATTCATTAAAAACATTTAGGAACATGTTTAAGAAAACTAAGTGTGTAATTTTTTGTATGTCAGTTAATTATAAGAAAAGTAAATTATAAATATAAAAGCAAACATTTTATCTGTTCTTATCAAGATTGAAGAAAGAGTGTCCCCAAAACGTACATTATCATTGTAGATAGGAAATTGGATGTAATTCTGGATTTTCCAATTAGCAAAATTAATATAAATATAAATATAAATATAAATAATAATAATAATATTATTATTATTATTACCCTAATCATCATGGTTATATATGGATTTTAATATTACCATAATCATTATTATATATGTATTCATTATTATATATCTTACAAGATTTGATAATTAAGTTATATTTGACATCAATCTCCCATTATAAAAAAGAGGTTACCATGGCTCGATAATTTGCATAACTCAAACAAAGCTTTTCTTCCACCTTTTCTCTCCTCGCTCGTTGTCTTCCTCTGCTATTACTACTTTTCCAAGTGGCCGATGGCTTCCTTCAAAGGTATTGGCGCAAATATGTTAGATATTATTTTTTATTTCTTGAATCTTTTTTTTCTTCAGTTCTTGTTAAACTAACAAATGCACCGTATCATCAATTTTCTACATCAATTTCCCGTTATAAATTTTCTACATCAAGGTTAACACGGTTTGGTAATTAATTTGCATGTCCCGAAGCTTTTCCTTTCAACTTTTCCTCTGCTATTACTTTGCTGTTACTTTCCCAAGTGGCTGATGGCTTCCTTCAAGGGTATTTGGTGCATATATATTAGATATTAATTTTTATTTCTTACATAATTTTTTCTTCAGTTCTTGTTAAACTAACAAATGCACCATGTCGATGAATTTTCTATATTTTAACTTGTTTTTTTTTTTTCTGCTTACATGTAGATTGTGACGGATTAAACATTATTCCGAACAGCATAGTTTCCAAGCAAGGCGATGGAAATTATCGCACTTTGGAAGAAGCTGTGAAGAGAATTCCTAATAATTTTTTAGGAAAATTTGTGATATACGTAAAAGCTGGAATTTACGATGAAAATATCGTCATGATGAGATCCAATATCACTATAGTTGGGGATGGTCAAGGAAGAACTATTCTTCGCAGTCAACGCAATCAAAGTTCTGGGTACGGCATTAAAGATTCAGCAGCATTAGGTAATTGGCACACACTAATTTTTTATTTCATTTTTCCATTTATGGACATATGTTGATTCAATCTATCCACAATGCAGCAATCCTCGGTGATAATTGCATTCTCAAATGTATAACATTTGAGAATATTTCTCACGATGATAAAGGTCAGGCCGTGGCCTTACGAACTGAAGGCGACTTGAATATTTTCTACAAATGCGAATTCAAGGGCTACCAAGACACCTTATTTGTGAACGGTAAGAAGAACAAGGACAAGAGAATAGGTAGACATTTCTTTAGGGAATGTCACATTTCAGGTACCATCGACTTTATCTTCGGGGATGCACAAATGGTGTTACAAAAGTATCACATCGTATTTCGGAAGCCAAGTCACGACGGAAAAACGAATGTGATCACGGCCTCCGGAAGAGAGGACATGGAAAATAACACAGGCATAGTGATCCAATGTTGTGATATTGCGGCTGAGTTCCAAATGGGCTCGCATAAGGGTTACTTAGGACGGACGTGGAAGAAATATTCAAGAGTGATCGTGATGAAGACCAGAATTGCAGATGTCATAACTCCACTCGGTTGGACGCTAATGGCTAATAAAGAAGACCACTCAAAGACTGCAGAGTACATGGAGTACAACAACAGCGGACTTGGTTCATCTACGAGCGGACGCATCAAGTGGCCAAAATACAAAGCGACGAGAAATCCAGTCGATGTGCAACCTTTCACTGTGGAGTTGTTCATCAATGGAAATGAATGGCTTCCTGCTACCGGAGTCCCTTTTGACGTGGGGTTGAATTGTTAGCTACGATAAGTAAGACCAGCACATGTTATCCAAGTCATGCATGCATGGATGTTATTAGTTTGCTCCCTCAATAATGGCATTAGGCCCCTACTGTGAGTTATATTTAAGTGTTTTAATTTAGTATGTCAAGAACTTGGTTTTATTAATAATATTATCCATGTCGGATGGCTTTTATATATTCTCTCTTTTTATTTCAACGGTCTGGTCTCTAATTAGTTATGTTATGAGATTTAATTAGCAATGGACACTAGCTATTCATTGATTTACACATCAATTTGGTAAACACCTTTTTTATATATAATAATTGCTTATCCCTTATTTTTCTTCTCCTTATAAATGTCATTAATTCAAAAATATTTTTCCCCTAAAAAATAATTCTAAATATTCCTGTGATTCATTAAAAACATTTAGGAACATGTTTAAGAAAATTAAGTGTGTAATTTTTTGTATGTCAATTAATTATAAGAAAAGTAAATTATAAATATAAAAGCAAACATTTTATCTGTTCTTATCAAGATTGAAGAAAGAGTGTCCCCAAAACGTACATTATCATTGTAGATAGGAAATTGGATGTAATTTCTGGATTTTCCAATTAGCAAAATTAATATAAATATAAATATTATTATTATTATTATTATTATTATTATTATTATTACCCAAATCATCATGGTTATATATGGATTTTAATATTACCATAATCATTATTATATATGTATTCATGTACAGTGAGACATGGCATATCTCGCCGTCGTCGTATATGACGTAGTGAATAAGAAAGTAAAAGATATAAAAGTGATGATATGTAGATAAAAGCTAATAAATATTGGAATAAATTAGTTTTAGCTGTTAACTACGATTTGAGATATTTGGAAAGTATAATTATATATCAATTAGATAATGACATCATCAAACAATATATTTTTTCGGTGAACATAATTAGGTAGTGTTAAACAACATAATGCTAGGAAAAAAATATGCATATTAATAAATAAAGGAATATGATATGTTAAAAATGTGCAAAAAATTAACATTTTAATAATTAAATTTCATCAAAATTTTGTTATACTTATATATAATATATATATAACTATTAAAAAATAATTTATTGATTAACAACATGAACTTCAAACTATGCCACTATAACAAAATTAACATTTAGGGACTAGACCAATCATAATTAACTCTTCAAAAAATATTTATTTGGGACCAATGAAAAATTAGACCCAAATTTTTCCTTATTTTAGAGACAAAAAATTAATTTGTGTCTAATACAAATATTACGAGGACCAATAATAATTTTTCATAAACATTAATTTTAGAGACTAATCACAATGTTGATCCCGAAAGATAAATTATAGGGACCGATTTCGGCGGTTCCGGAAAATCTAGTTTTTTTAATCTGATTTGCCTCATTTCATTCTGCTCTAACTCCTGCACTCCCTCTCAGAAAACCCACAGCGAAGGTAGCGCCTCATTTCAATGGTCGAGCCGCCGTGGACACCCCAACCAGCCGCAGCCTTCGGAGTTGTTGCCGACAATCGTGGAGCAGAACGCTAGCCGGGTAGAGTAGCCGCTCTTCCTCCGTATCAACAAGGAGAAGAAGAAGCGATCGGGAGCAGCTGAGATGGTGGAGGCGGGCGAATTGGCCTGCTGCTCCATGAAGAAGGCCTTTTCCTCCATGGTGTTCATCGTACGCGAGCTCCAGCCCTCTAGCTCCGGTGGGTCCTATTCTACGAGGACCCCAGAGGAGGATCTTGGACAGGATCCAGCAAGAGATTAACTCCTCCTTTCGTTTGGCTCTTCCAGGTCTTCTCCTGCATGCCCATCTCCGTCATGCTCCTCCTAGCAAACTTCACCATCTACTCCAAAATCATGAGATCACTAGGGTAAAATCATGCTCCTCCGCAGGTTATGCAGGTGCTCCTGCTTTTCACCCACCGCCAGCACCTGTTTGGAGATCACCCGGGTAAAATCATGAGCCCTATGCATTTTATTTTTCCTTGTGGTACCAATATTAGTTTGATATTTGATCCATAATTTGTTCAAAATTTGAAGCTTTCGATGAGGTAAGAAATTTCGACTAGTCCCCGAATTCCAAAAGCAAACAGACTTTAATTTTTTTTCTTGCATATTTCTAGCTCTTCCTCATGAAGCGCGGCGGAGAAGAGATTTATGTTGGTCAACTGGGTCGACAGTCTCTCATCTGATCAAATATTTTGAGGTGAGACAACAACAACTGAAAATAGTGCAGCTGCTAATTTTCCACATGATACGATAACAAGAGGTCAGTAATTAACTCAAATTATTGTCGAAATTTTCTTAAGGGAGACGAAGGTGACCCTAAGATCAAAGATGGTTACAATCCTGCAACATGGATGCTGGAAGTGACCACACAGTCTCAAGAAGAGCTTTTGGGGGTTAACTTCATTGAAATACCCCCTCAAAAAAAAAAAACTTCATTGAAATATATAGAAACTCTGAACTATATCAGTGAGTAGCATTGGTTTATGAATCGAAAAGACTTAGCACAGTCCTCTTTTCTCATAATTCATATGCTGCGACATTGTATTAATTTTATCTCACAAACGAATGGTCTTATTCAGGAGAAACAAGAGCCTGATTAAGGAACTCAATGTTCCTCCTCCTAGTTCCAGAGATCTGCACTTCCCGACCAAATATTCATAGCCTTTTGTAGTGCAATGCATGGCCTGCCTCTGGTCATACTGGAGGAATCCTCCATACGCCGCCGCAAGGTTCTTCTTCACAACATTCATAGTGTTAATGTTCGGCTTGGTATTCTGGAACCTCGTATATCCGATCTCGGTCATGAGAGCTTCTGATCAGCTTAACTATGAAATCATAAGGTCTAAGTGCACTAGCGGAATTACAGATCGACGAAGTAAGATTTGTTCAACACAATGGGATCCATGTATTCTGCTGTACTATTCATCGAGATACAGAACTGTTCGTCTATTCAGCCAGTGGTCTCCATTGAACGCACCGTCGTCTACTACAGGGAGAGAGCAGCTGGGATGTATTTAGCTTTACCATATGCCTTCGGACAAGTAAGCCTTTCTGCAGTTTAATTGTCACATAAGTTCCATGCTCGTGTCTTGACAAAACCATGACATCACTGCCGGCTTTGACTCCAGCCTTGTGACGCAAGTCGCTATCGGGTTCCCATACATCTTTTTTTTCAGCTTTGCTTGCGCATGGTGAAAACTTGAGATGCTATTGGTCATCTGACTAGATCTTGTTGTGTTTGTGTTGGGGCCCCAAAGATCTATGATGGATTTGGTACAACAGCATTAAGCTTTATGCAAGTAAGAAGCAAGCAAATCATGCTCTCCCTACATGTTTCTTTTTTTCCTTTCCTTCATATATACTTTTCTTCTCTTTTGTTGTTGATGTTTGGGTCTTTTGAATGCATGATCCAAGGAAGTTCTTGTGAACTGATGATTTTTGATGCAGCAAGTCAGTATCCTCCTTTTTGTTGCCTTTGAATATTATAAATCGCATTAAATTTTTTATGTCCCTTTCCATTCAGTACACTTTATATAATCACATTCAAGTGGCATTTTATTATATAGTTTTACTGTTGCTTAATTAAATTGATGGAGAAAATAAATCCTTCTCTCTATATTTTTATTAGTAGTGTTTTTATTAGTTTTTTAATGATAGTTTCCATTTTGATCATGAACATTTGAATGTAGGAATATGTAATTAAAATTTATTTTTGTACTTGAGATAACTTCCATTGTAGAGGAAGTATCCCTGGACAAGGATCACATATGCAGAAGACTACGACCCAGTAATCCATTTTGTGGTCAATCCAAGAAAATATGATGAGCTCTGTTATACTTGTCCCTAACTAGAATTCGTGCATCATAATACTGCTCTGCCTTAGGTATAATCATGGACCTAAAATTTTGGTTAGCAGATGGCCACTTTGTTAACTGCAAGAATTTGATTTATTCGGTTCTAGAAAATTTATACTTCAAGAGTTTCTTAGTCATCTCATATAAGATGGCATATCAGAATCATCTCATATAGAAAATATCTATGATGCATGTAATGATCCAACGAAACAAAGTTCTGAGTATAGTCGATCAAATAGTTAACCTCTTTGTGGCCACTTGAGCCTATGAATCATTGTATATTTTGTAGGATTTATTGGTGGAGCTCTAAGAGATTGGTTTGGAGCAAAAGGAGTTGGTAACTACAATGTCAATGTCGGGGTATCATGCGCCAAAGCCGGATCAAGCATTTGCAATGATCCAATAATATATGTGAACTGGGATGGGATTCACTTAATTGAGGCTGCTTACAAACTCATTGTTTATGACAATCCATCCATTATTTAATCCAAGCATCATCAACTCTATACGATGCTTACAATTTCTTTTTATTATTCTTTTGTTGACATGTATAAATTTAAGGTACTAATTAGAGGGGTAATATGAAGCTTCGTTCATGACACTTCTCATATTTTTTAAACATTACTTTTGTAATGAATCAGGGAGGTTAAAAATCAGGGAGGTTAAATTATTTTTTTTATTTTAATTGCTTGTCAAAATCATGCATAATCGTAAAATCAACTTATTAATAAGATCATACATCAACTAAATTATGGATAGTATCGAAATATAGTTTATTTATTTTTTGATTTTAGTTTTTTGTTCAGACAAATTTCATGAACAATGTCATGAAGCGACACACTACAAGAAAGTGCATTATTAAAGAAGGGAAATCCGGTCGCTATTATTAAAATTTCTATCGTTATTGGTCATTAACGACCAGCATTTTCCGTTGTCACCGGTCGTTGTAGATGCCGCCATTAAAAGTCAATAACGATGGTTTAGAGGCGTCGGTCGTTAAAGGTCATTAACGACCATAAATAATTCGGTCGTTAAAACCATTTAAGGACCATTTAGTTGATCGTTAAACATGTTAGTGGCCAGCACTACCTTCAGTGTTAATACTCTTCAACGACTAGTAATCCGATCGTTAAAAATCATCAACGACCATAAATAGTCCCGTCGTTAAATCCACATAATGACCATTTAGTTGGTCGTTAAATGCATTAATGGCCATCAATATCTTTGTCGATAATCTTTAGCGGCTAGTAATTCGATCGTTAAAGGTCATCAACGACCATAAATAATCCGACCATTAAATATATATAATAACCATTTAGTTGATCGTTAAATGCATTAGTGACCATCAATATTTTTGTCATTGATAATTTTCAACGACATTCTGATCACTACCATCAACCACGTTAATACTTTTTAAAGAAAGCAACCTTAGTCTTAAATATATCAATGACTAGCTATATTGTGATAATTAAAAATGTTATTATGTTGATCGTAAAACATCTTCTCCAACTAGAAAAAATGGCTGATAAATATAATTTAATGACAAATTATATAATCGTTAAGAGCATTAACTATTATTATTATTACTATCTTTAATATCTTCCTAGAAATTGATCAATCAACGTAATATACTAAACATATTTGTAGTACATTTTAACATGGACTTTATCACACATTGTTTTAAATGATACATGATCCACAAAACATTTTCTCGACGATTGTTCAACTAAAATAAATGATACGTGGACTTTATCACACATTGTTTTAAATGATACATTATCCACAAAACATTTTCTCGACGATTGTTCAACTAAAATAAACTCAAAAGCTATAACACAAAAGTTAAATTAATTTGTCACAATGGAGTGTTCATATTAACAATTTAAGAAAGAACAATTATCCAAGCAAACAGATGTTCATAATTGTGAAAAGGAATAACATTTAGCATCCAAATTTTCTAAGCCGTTAGTCTTGTTCATTCCCTCCAAAGAAATGCTAACATGGTTCTAAAAACAAAGTAGCTAGTTTGAGATGTGCATTGCATCTCTTTGTTTTCATATCTTCAAAATCTGTAAAGTTGACAAAATACATAAGATTTTTTTAATAAATATGCAGCGATTGTTGATTAACAACAAACTGAAAAGCAAGAAATGATTCTCAAAGCAGAGATGAGAGAAGCAAGAAGCATGATTCTATATGAAAGGTGAAGAATTTATAGAAGAGGCCTCTTATACAACTACAAGTAAATAGAGAAACTACAAGAAGTTATTATGAAGGCCCTGCATGCATATATGCACATGCACAAATAATACTTGATGAATGAACACAATATATATTTGCAAAATGAGGCAACTAGCTGCAGGAATATAGTTTTGTACTTCCCATGTATCATTTTATTGAATAATGTATGACATGAAGATATTGAGAAGACTAAGACCAAAAAATAAAAAGTTGCATAAAGATTTAAAAAGGTGCCAATCATCAAACTAACTTCATGGTTACTAGCAAGTAGAACCATGTTGCATCTCCAAACCATACATAAAGATAAGAGGCATTGACACTTTAGAGTCTCCTCTCAATTATATGAGTACAACTGATAATGTTGTATGGAGATGCTAGTTGCTTTGTACTGATCAATCTACAAAGAGTCTGAGAATCCAATTAAAGTTCAAGATGTTAACAGTCCCACCTGCATGGTCAAATATTGAATCAAAGTCATCAGACATATGCTCAACTGATTTCACCTTAATGGAGAAAGAATATTTTGCAATGGAAGTTCTAAACTTGTTTGTAGAAATAAGTGCGTCGATGACTTCTAAACTCTTTGAAAATCAGTATGTCATATCACAAGATATTGAATTTGTTGTTCAAATAAATTCACTGGATGATAAGTTTTGATAATCTAGAGGTATTGGTATGGATGGTGGACATGGGACAGATACAGGACGAGAGAATCCAGATAATTTAGTCTAAATCACCTTATTTTCCGGCACTTATCTAAAAAAAGAGAATGCACAGACCAAACTCTTCCTTTTGAATAATTTAAACATCTAAAATTTGGACCTTATGTTGCAAAATCATAGACATTATCAAAATTTAAAACATCTAAAAGTTAGCCCAAAAATAGAATGTATCACCTCAAGATGTTTGGAACACCCATTGGTCAATTGACATATTTCAAGAGGTTTATAAGACAATGAAATCCAAGTTTGATATTGAAGGAATATGGTAAAACTATGACAGAGGGCTTTATGTTCCATCTTAGAGAGCTCATACAATTTTTTTTTACAGGTATGAACATCGATATAGTTGCTTATGATATGTTATGGACAGAATATTGAAAAGAAAATAAAGGGAACAAAAACACATGAAATTGAAACATAAGATGAGAAAACAAATGTGTAAAACCTTCCTAAGAGACTTCTTGAATAAAATATCATGAATATGTTGTTGATGCCATAATTGTTGACCACATGCAATCTCACATGTTGACATAAGGCAAATTCTAAGTCTAACGGGGGACACATGTTTCGTACCATTGATGACTAGAAAACTTCAAAAGAAAAATAAAAAAAAATCATAGGAAACTAAACATATCATGCTAGTTAAAGATATATACATTTGATTAATGATATTTGATTTTTCATTCATTATATATCAAATCATAATTAAATAATATTCACAATATTTTCTTTCTTTCTCCGATTTATCAATTCTTCTAATAAATTTATTTATTTTAACATACAACAATATCTTAACTAATCTTATTCATAACCACATAATGAATTTTTTTAAAAAAATTCATTAACCTTGAAAATCTTTACAATATTATAATAATTTCAATGTTGATATTTTATATTTTTTTTGTAATCATGAGAGAAATAATAAAAATAAAATATACCCTTTTGAAAATGAATTGTAAAATATGTTTGATATTTGTCGAAATGTATATATCACCTGCTGATCCAGAGCATTCCAGTTCCTCTGCGCCAGTGTCCTTGCAGGAAGCTTGGGTTGAGCATGCACATTTCCAGCACCAGAGTGGACGCCATCGAAATTTCTCGACAGCTCCTTTGGGACCACTAGAAGCAGCGGCAGCGGCATCGGCGACAACTCAGGAGGACTCTGCCATCCAACTTGTCCACCTCCTCATCAGCCATGGTGAATCGTTCCAATGCGGTGAAATGATCTTCGCTGCAATCGTTGCAAATATCCTGGACAAATTACGGGTTGTCCTCACGAGGTAAACTTCGATTTCCGCATCTGAAAGGTCGTCGGGTGCTTTGTGGATGCGTTGTGCCATCGTTTCTACTCACCGTCCGAGACGGCCGAAGCTCATAAAGATGCCGCTACAGTTGCAACAAGGGAAAGAGAAAGTAAATAGAAGAATTAAAGAAGACTCACAAATAACTCTCCTCTTCATGACCACGAGATTCAATAGAAAACTGACAAGGGACAAAAATTTGGAAAACAAATAGAGAAAAAAGAGGGCACAACTGGGAGGACGTTGGAAGGGGATGTGCTTACCGAAAGATCCACAGCAATGGCCTATGGACAGATTATGTTTATTAATGGACAGATCCACTATGTTTATTAATTGCTTAAACCGCTGTTGAACTATAATAAATTTTTACGTCTAATCCTAATATATGAATTTACTATAGGACGTTTTAAATTATATCATAATTTTTAGTCCATCCGTCTAATTCTATTAACTTTCTATTTTTTTCAGTTTTTTATATTTATTAAGGAACGTAAACCACCCTTCTTCTCTCGTTTAATCTTTAAAAATTTAAAATAATATATAAAAAATAAAGGAACGCTTTTATCCCTCGTTGGCACCGACGACGCTTTTATCTTTTAATATTATTTTAAATTTTTAAAAATTAAATGAAAGAAGAATTTTAATTTAGTCTTTTAATAAATAGGAAAAGATCTATATCAATAAATTGATTTTGTGCATGTTTCATCAAATAATTAGTCCTTCACACAAATAAATCTATATCAAATAAGCTGTCCCAAGTGTATGTTTCATCCTCTACAAAAAAAGATAATGTTACCGGTGCATGTAGGAATTATCCAAACCCCATTTGAATGAAGCACCCAAAATAAATTAGGTCTTAATTTGGATAAATTTTCCAAATAATCGAGTTTGGTATTATATAGAAATCTGTTAATCAATCTGTTATATAGAAAGAGTCTGTTTGCTATTATATAGAAATCTGTTTATCAATCTATGCAGCTATTTATTAGGGAGTGAAGACAAAAGCAGTGCAACACAAAGATGGCATCATTAATACTAATCTCAGACCGTTTTATGCAGAAGCTGATCCGCAAGGTTCAAAGCTCCTCCCACTACTAGAAAAACACGGATTACCGACGGTCCGGACCGTCGGTAATCAGCCCGAAAACCGTCGATAACGCAATTACCGACGGTTTTTCAGTCGGAATCGATCCGTCGAAAAAATGCTCGTCGCAAACGGATTTGCGACGGTTGAAAAATTTCGTCGAAAATATCGACGGTTCTGGCCGTCGGAACAGTCCCCGGCGGTTCGACCCGTCGAAATTTTCTGACGGTTTCAACCGCCGAAAAAGTCCCCGGCGGTTCGAACCGTCGATATTTCCGACGGTTGCAACTGCCGAAAAAGGCCGGCGGTCCGAACCGTCGAAATTTCCGACGGTTGCAACCGCCGAAAAAGGCCGGCTGTCCGAACCGTCAAAATTTCCGACGGTTGCAACCGCCGAAAAAGGCCGGCGGTTCGAGCCGTCGCAACTTTTTGACGGTCGCAACTGTCGAAACTTTGGACGGACGTCGCAACCGTCAATCTTTAGACGGTCGCAACCGTCGCAAATAATTTTTTAAATATAAAAAATATTAGCGGCCGGATCCGCCGCCAGGCGGCCGGATCCGCCGCCAGGCAGCCGGATCCCTACGCTGATCCGGGCGCTGGAGGCCGGAACCGGCCCGCCTGGCGGCTGCCCGCTGGAGGCCGGAACCAGCCGCCCGCTGGAGGCCGGAACCGACCGCTGGAGGCCGGAACCGGCCGCCAGTCGGCCGATCAGCGGCTGGGGGCCGGATCCGAACGGCCACGGCCGGATCTGGCCGACAGCAGAGAGAGAGACGCCGGCGCGGAGCGGGAGAGAGAGAGATACGCCGGCGCGGGAGAGGGTCGCCGGTGCGGGAGAGGGTCGCCGGCGTCCGGCGTGGGAGGGTCGCCGGCGTCCGGCGCGCGTGAGAGGGTGCTCGCGGCCGGGAGAGAGAGAGAGAGGAGGGAGAGAGAGAGGAGTGGAGGGAGGAGGGAGAGAGAGAAGAGGGAGGAGGAATATATATAAAGGGAAAAAGTGGAAAGAAAGCGGGAAAAGGGAAAAAAAAGCGGGATAACGAAATTTTAATTACCCATGGTTTCGGCCGTCGAAAATGTAAATATTAAATATTTTATAATTACCGACGATTGTGACCATCGAAAATATATTTAGTTATATATAATATTTATTTTTTATTTTACCGACGGTTTGAACCGTCGGTAATCGTTATCGATGGTCCAAACCGACGGTAATTGCGACGGTTTGGACCGACGGTAATTGCGACGGTTTGGACCGTCGCTAGTTATATTAATAAAATACTCTTTATATGATATTATTATACATTTACTGACGGTTACGACCTTCGGAAATTGCGGCGGATTTTGCGACGGATGGATATCCGTCGGAAATATCGACGTTCCAAATCGTCGAAAAATTAAATACTAATATAATAAATTATATAATTAATTTTTTTATTTCCGACGGTCGTGACCGTCGGAAAATCCGTCAAAATAATTTTATAATAATATTAAAAATACATAATTTAATTTTTTTTTATTTCCGACGGTCTAACCGTCGAAAAAGTCATCGGAAATTGCGACGGATGGATATCCGTCGAAAATATCGACGTTCCTAATCGTCGAAAAATTAAATAATAATATAAATTATTTCCGACGGTCATAACCGTCGAAAAATGCGTCGGAAATGGAACCGTCGAAAAATCCGTTGCAAATTGCGACGGATTTAAAACCGTCGGAAATTATCCGTCGGAAAATCGGAAAATCCGTTGGATCCTCAACTTACTAATTGATTAAACGAAGTACATCTCTTGCAGTTGTAGGAGGTTCAGACTATTTTTGTAATTGTATGTTTGGATAAATACTGATAGTGCCATATACGAAGTGGAAAGCATGACTTTTGCAGCAGTAGAATATATATCTAGCTATCTAGAGGCACAAAACTCTGCTGCTCGCCAACACTCTCCCATTATAAAAAAGAGGTTACCATGGCTCGATAATTTGCATAACCCAAACAAAGCTTTTCTTCCACCTTTTCTCTCCTCGCTCATTGTCTTCCTCTGCTATTAGTTTTCCAAGACGATGCTTTGTGGATGCGTTGTGCCATCGTTTCTACTCACCGTCCGAGACGGCCGAAGCTCATAAAGATGCCGCTATGGTTGCAACAAGGGAAAGAGAAAGTAAATAGAGGAATTAAAGAAGACTTACAAATATCTCTCCTCTTCATGACCATGAGATTCAATAGAAAACTGACAAGGGACAAAAATTTGGAAAACAAATAGAGAAAAAAGAGGGCACAACTGGGAGGACGTTGGGAGGGGATGTGCTTACCGAAAGATCCACAGCAATCACTACAAGAAAATCGCGATTTTTCGACGGATAATTTTCGACTGTTCTAAATCCGTCGTAATTTGCGACGGATTTTTCGACGGTTCCATTTCCGACGGATTTTTCGACGGTTATGATCGTCGGAAATAATTTATATTATTATTTAATTTTTCGATGATTAGGAACGTCAATATTTCCGACGGATATCCATTCGTCGCAATTTCCGATGACTTTTCCGACGGTTACGATCGTCGGAAATAAAAAATTAAATTATGTATTTTTTATATTATTATTAAATTTTTTTGACGGATTTTCCGACGGTCACGACCGTCGAAAATAAAAAAATTAATTATATAATTTATTATATTATTATTTAATTTTTTGACGATTAGGAACGTCGATATTTCCGACGGATATCCATTCGTCGCAAAATCCGCCGCAATTTCTGAAGGTCGTAACCGTCGGTAAATGTATAATAATATCATATAAAGAGTATTTTATTAATATAACTAGCGACGGTCCAAACCGTCGCAATTACCGACGGTTTGGACCATCGGTAACGATTACCGACGGTTCAAACCGTCGGTAAAATAAAAAATAAACATTATATATTTAATATTAAATAAACATTAAATATATTTTCGACGGTCACAACCGTCGGTAATTATAAAAATATTTAATATTTACGTTTTCGATGGCTGAAACCGTCGATAATTAAAATTTCATTATCTCGCTTTTTTTTCCCTTTTCCCGCTTTTTTTTCCCTTTTCCCGCTTTCTTTCCACTTTTTCCCTTTATATATATTCCTCCTCCTCCCTCTTCTCTCTCTCCCTCCTCCCTCCTCCCTCCACTCCTCTCTCTCTCCCTCCTCTCCTCTCTCTCTCCCGACCGCGAGCACCCTCTCCCGCGCCGGACGCCGGCGACCCTCTCCCGCACCGGCGACCATCTCCCGCGCCGGCATCTCTCTCTTTCCCGCTCCGCGCTGGCATCTCTCTCTACGGCAAAAGGCCGCTGTCGGCCGGATCCGGCCTCCAGTGGACAGATCGGCTGCCAGGTATCCAGCCTCCAGCGACTGGATCGGCCGCCAGGCGGCTGGATCGGCTGCCAGGCGTCCGGATCGGTCGTCGGGCGTTCGGATCCGGCCCCAGCGGCCAGAACTGGCCGAAGCCCGATCCGGCCGCTAATTTTTTTTATATTTAAAAATTATTTGCGACGGTTGCGATCGTCAAAAGTGGTTGCGATGCCCATCCAAAGTTGCGACCGTCGAAAAGTTGCGATGGCTCGAACCGCCGGCCTTTTCCGACGGTTGTAACAGTCGGAAATTTTGACGGTTCGGACCGCCGGCCTTTTCCGGCGGTTGCAACCGTCGGAAATTTCGACGGTTCGGACCGCCGGGGATTTTCCGGCGGTTGCAACCGTCGGAAAATTTCGACGGTTCGAACCGCCGGGGACTGTTCCGACGGTCAGAACCGTCGATATTTTCGATGAATTTTTTTCAACCGTCGCAAATCCGTTTGCGACGAGAGTTTTTCCAACGGATCGATTCCGACTGAAAAATCGTCGATAATTGCGTTACTGACAGTTTTTGGACTGATTACCGACGGTCCAGACCATCGGTAATCAGCGTTTTTCTAGTAGTGAATGGCCTATGGACATATTATGTTTATTAATGGACAGATCCACTATGTTTATTAATTGCTTAAACCGCTGTTGAACTATAATAAATTTTTACGTCTAATCCTAATATATGAATTTACTATAGGACGTTTTAAATTATATCATAATTTTCACTTTAGTCCATCCATCTAATTCTATTAACTTTCTATTTTTTTTAGTTTTTTATATTTATTAAGGAATGTAAACCACCCTTCTTCTCTCGTTTAATCTTTAAAAATTTAAAATAATATATAAAAAATAAAGGAACGCTTTTATCCCTCATTGGCACCGACGTCGCTTTTATCTTTTAATATTATTTTAAACTTTTAAAAATTAAATGAAAGAAGAATTTTAATTTAGTCTTTTAATAAATAGGAAAAGTTTAAAAATAAAAAACAGAATTAGTTGTCGTTATATATAATTTAGAGACGTCCTACGGTGAGTTCATATATTAGGATTAGACGCGAAAAATCGTTATAGTTCACGGAAAATTTAAGGAATTGACCATAATATTTAATTTATTAATTGGAAAAAATAGATATATTAAACTCCATATCTCAAGTATTGAGTCAATCAGTTTGGACTTGACTAGAATAAGAAGTTGATTGAGATTTAGGCAATTTGTATTATCAAAGTAAATTGTATCAATCTAGGTGAACAAATAGGCCTCTATTAATCCCAACACATCATAGAATAGTGTAGCAATTCATTCAACATCTAAAGGGTGTGCTAATCCATTTTTATTATCTTTCTTGGCAGCATGAACTACTAACCTAAGTTTTCTCACTCTTTTTTATTCTTCTCTGATCCCATTTATTTTTTCAACCAAACACATACCAAAAAGGTTTTTTTTATGAATACTTAACCCATCTTATTGGTCAGATGTCACTATTATGTGAATAATAATATTTGAAACAAACATCTTCTAGCCCCCATATTTTATTAATTAGGGGAGAGTTATTGAACTATACAATGAAATTAGGGGAGAAATTAATTTTTATATTTAGTCCCTCAATTCTGATCCCCAAGTTTTATCTTATAATTAGTCGGTCCACCATTTAATTTATAATAAAATAGACCCTTAATTATACGATTCCAAATTATTTTGTTGATTAGGCTACATCCACGTAAACTGGAGGTTTAAACTTTTATTTTATTTTTATGAAAAGTAACATGTAAATGTTTATTTTACAATATTTTTTTGAAAAAAAAAATGGGGGGACGTCTCACTCGACAGCTCCCTCGGCCTCCATCTCAGGATTATGTTTCTACTAATAAAGCATTATGTTACAAAAAAAATCAATTTCAATATTATTTTTGCAATTATATATATATATTATATTATATTTAAATAACATAGATATATTTGTAAAGATAAATTTATTTACTTTATTATCCACATATTGTTTTGTGTAGATAATATACTAGTTGATAATAAAATAATAGTAACATATAAAAAAACCATTTACTTAAATATAGGTATTTGTCTTATATAGAATAGATCATTCCTCAAAATAAAATATCGTTATATATTATATGGAAGACGAGATAGTAAGTAAGGAGAGAATTACACTTGGTGAAAGCACAAGCCGTTATGAGTTATAATTGATTCAAATAAATAATAATAATAATAATTAATATGATGACGACGACGATGAATCATAATAATAATAATAATAATAATAATAATAATAATAATAATAATAATAATAATAATAATAATAATAATAATAATAATTAAAATTTTAAATATTTTGACATACATTCCAATAAACAATGCTTGAATGGAGGGAATAATTTTACTTTTAATATAATGCCTCGGCCCATTATATTTCTGCTATACTTAATATGATAATCTCTAAAATTCTGATATAATATTTTGCATGGAGTTGAATTTTCTGATGCATATAAAGAAACACGGCTATCAAATTTCCGTAAATTAAGCATCCAGATTAAGTCACCATTAGCTTGGCAAATACAAGATTTCTAAATATGGTAATTTTTGTGATTTTCTCATATAGAAAAGATGGAATCTTGACGATCTGATTATCACGTACCAACCTCAAAATATGATGTCAAACTCAAAATACGATTTCTAAATATGGTAATTTTATTCTCATAATTGAGAATGATATACGATGAAGAATAATATTATGTTCTTTTACCGAATTGAATTCTGATTGTCAAACTCATTTTGCATCAATATCTTACAGGATTTGATAATTAAGTTATATTTGGCATCAATCTCCCATTATAAAAAAGAGGTTACCATGGCTCGATAATTTGCATAACCCAAACAAAGCTTTTCTTCCAACTTTTCTCTCCTCGCTCGTTGTCTTCCTCTGCTATTACTACTTTTCCAAGTGGCCGATGGCTTCCTTCAAAGGTATTGGCGCAAATATGTTAGATATTATTTTTTATTTCTTGAATCTTTTTTTTCTTCAGTTCTTGTTAAACTAACAAATGCACCGTATCATCAATTTTCTACATCAATTTCCCGTTATAAATTTTCTACATCAAGGTTAACACGGTTTGGTAATTAATTTGCATGTCCCGAAGCTTTTCCTTTCAACTTTTCCTCTGCTATTACTTTGCTGTTACTTTCCCAAGTGGCTGATGGCTTCCTTCAAGGGTATTTGGTGCATATATATTAGATATTAATTTTTATTTCTTACATAATTTTTTCTTCAGTTCTTGTTAAACTAACAAATGCACCATGTCCATGAATTTTCTATATTTTAACTTGTTTTTTTTTTTCTGCTTACATGTAGATTGTGACAGATTAAACATTATTCCGAACAGCATAGTTTCCAAGCAAGGCGATGGAAATTATCGCACTTTGGAAGAAGCTGTGAAGAGAATTCCTAATAATTTTTTAGGAAAATTTGTGATATACGTAAAAGCTGGAATTTACGATGAAAATATCGTCATGATGAGATCCAATATCACTATAGTTGGGGATGGTCAAGGAAGAACTATTCTTCGCAGTCAACGCAATCAAAGTTCTGGGTACGGCATTAAAAATTCTGCAGCATTAGGTAATTGGCACACACTAATTTTTTATTTCATTTTTCCATTTATGGACATATGTTGATTCAATCTATCCACAATGCAGCAATCCTCGGTGATAATTGCATTCTCAAATGTATAACATTTGAGAATATTTCTCACGATGATAAAGGTCAGGCCGTGGCCTTACGAACTGAAGGCGACTTGAATGTTTTCTACAAATGCGAATTCAAGGGCTACCAAGACACCTTATTTGTGAACGGTAAGAAGAACAAGGACAAGAGAATAGGTAGACATTTCTTTAGGGAATGTCACATTTCAGGTACCATCGACTTTATCTTCGGGGATGCACAAATGGTGTTACAAAAGTGTCAGATCGTATTTCGGAAGCCAAGTCACGACGGAAAAACGAATGTGATCACGGCCTCCGGCCGAGAGGACATGGAAAATAACACAGGCATAGTGATCCAATGTTGTGATATTGCGGCTGAGTTCCAAATGGGCTCGCATAAGGGTTACTTAGGACGGACGTGGAAGAAATATTCAAGAGTGATCGTGATGAAGACCAGAATTGCAGATGTCATAACTCCACTCGGTTGGACGCTAATGGCTAATAAAGAAGACCACTCAAAGACTGCAGAGTACATGGAGTACAACAACAGCGGACTTGGTTCATCTACGAGCGGACGCATCAAGTGGCCAAAATACAAAGCGACGAGAAATCCAGTCGATGTGCAACCTTTCACTGTGGAGTTGTTCATCAATGGAAATGAATGGCTTCCTGCTACCGGAGTCCCTTTTGACGTGGGGTTGAATTGTTAGCTACGATAAGTAAGACCAGCACATGTTATCCAAGTCATGCATGCATGGATGTTATTAGTTTGCTCCCTCAATAATGGCATTAGGCCCCTACTGTGAGTTATATTTAAGTGTTTTAATTTAGTATGTCAAGAACTTGGTTTTATTAATAATATTATCCATGTCGGATGGCTTTTATATATTCTCTCTTTTTATTTCAACGGTCTGGTCTCTAATTAGTTATGTTATGAGACTTAATTAGCAATGGACACTAGCTATTCATTGATTTACACATCAATTTGGTAAACACCTTTTTTATATATAATAATTGCTTATCCCTTATTTTTCTTCTCCTTATAAATGTCATTAATTCAAAAATATTTTTCCCCTAAAAAATAATTCTAAATATTCCTGTGATTCATTAAAAACATTTAGGAACATGTTTAAGAAAATTAAGTGTGTAATTTTTTGTATGTCAATTAATTATAAGAAAAGTAAATTATAAATATAAAAGCAAACATTTTATCTGTTCTTATCAAGATTGAAGAAAGAGTGTCCCCAAAACGTACATTATCATTGTAGATAGGAAATTGGATGTAATTTCTGGATTTTCCAATTAGCAAAATTAATATAAATATAAATATTATTATTATTATTATTATTTTTATTATTACCCTAATCATCATGGTTATATATGGATTTTAATATTACCATAATCATTATTATATATGTATTCATGTACAGTGAGACATGGCATATCTCGCCGTCGTCGTATATGACGTAGTGAATAAGAAAGTAAAAGATATAAAAGTGATGATATGTAGATAAAAGCTAATAAATATTGGAATAAATTAGTTTTAGCTGTTAACTACGATTTGAGATATTTGGAAAGTATAATTATATATCAATTAGATAATGACATCATCAAACAATATATTTTTTCGGTGAACATAATTAGGTAGTGTTAAACAACATAATGCTAGGAAAAAATATGCATATTCATAAATAAAGGAATATGATATGTTAAAAATGTGCAAAAAATTAACATTTTAATAATTAAATTTCATCAAAATTTTGTTATACTTATATATAATATATATATAACTATTAAAAAATAATTTATTGATTAACAACATGAACTTCAAACTATGCCACTATAACAAAATTAACATTTAGGGACTAGACCAATCATAATTAACTCTTCAAAAAATATTTATTTGGGACCAATGAAAAATTAGACCCAAATTTTTCCTTATTTTAGAGACAAAAAATTAATTTGTGTCTAATACAAATATTACGCGGACCAATAATAATTTTTCATAAACATTAATTTTAGAGACTAATCACAATGTTGATCCCGAAAGATAAATTATAGGGACCGATTTCGGCGGTTCCGGAAAATCTAGTTTTTTTAATCTGATTTGCCTCATTTCATTCTGCTCTAACTCCTGCACTCCCTCTCAGAAACCCACAGCGAAGGTAGCGCCTCATTTCAATGGTCGAGCCGCCGTGGACACCCCAACCAGCCGCAGCCTTCGGAGTTGTTGCCGACAATCGTGGAGCAGAACGCTAGCCGGGTAGAGTAGCCGCTCTTCCTCCGTATCAACAAGGAGAAGAAGAAGCGATCGGGAGCAGCTGAGATGGTGGAGGCGGGCGAATTGGCCTGCTGCTCCATGAAGAAGGCCTTTTCCTCCATGGTGTTCATCGTACGCGAGCTCCAGCCCTCTAGCTCCGGTGGGTCCTATTCTACGAGGACCCCAGAGGAGGATCTTGGACAGGATCCAGCAAGAGATTAACTCCTCCTTTCGTTTGGCTCTTCCAGGTCTTCTCCTGCATGCCCACCTCCGTCATGCTCCTCCTAGCAAACTTCACCATCTACTCCAAAATCATGAGATCACTAGGGTAAAATCATGCTCCTCCGCAGGTTATGCAGGTGCTCCTGCTTTTCACCCACCGCCAGCACCTGTTTGGAGATCACCAGGGTAAAATCATGAGCCCTATGCGTTTTATTTTTTCTTGTGGTACCAATATTAGTTTGATATTTGATCCATAATTTGTTCAAAATTTGAAGCTTTCGATGAGGTAAGAAATCTCGACTAGTCCCCGAATTCCAAAAGCAAACAGACTTTAATTTTTTTTCTTGCATATTTCTAGCTCTTCCTCATGAAGCGCGGCGGAGAAGAGATTTATGTTGGTCAACTGGGTCGACAGTCTCTCATCTGATCAAATATTTTGAGGTGAGACAACAACAACTGAAAATAGTGCAGCTGCTAATTTTCCACATGATACGATAACAAGAGGTCAGTAATTAACTCAAATTATTGTCGAAATTTTCTTAAGGGAGACGAAGGTGACCCTAAGATCAAAGATGGTTACAATCCTGCAACATGGATGCTGGAAGTGACCACACAGTCTCAAGAAGAGCTTTTGGGGGTTAACTTCATTGAAATACCCCCTCAAAAAAAAAAAACTTCATTGAAATATATAGAAACTCTGAACTATATCAGTGAGTAGCATTGGTTTATGAATCGAAAAGACTTAGCACAGTCCTCTTTTCTCATAATTCATATGCTGCGACATTGTATTAATTTTTTCTCACAAACGAATGGTCTTATTCAGGAGAAACAAGAGCCTGATTAAGGAACTCAATGTTCCTCCTCCTAGTTCCAGAGATCTGCACTTCCCGACCAAATATTCATAGCCTTTTGTAGTGCAATGCATGGCCTGCCTCTGGTCATACTGGAGGAATCCTCCATACGCCGCCGCAAGGTTCTTCTTCACAACATTCATAGTGTTAATGTTCGGCTTGGTATTCTGGAACCTCGTATATCCGATCTCGGTCATGAGAGCTTCTGATCAGCTTAACTATGAAATCATAAGGTCTAAGTGCACTAGCGGAATTACAGATCGACGAAGTAAGATTTGTTCAACACAATGGGATCCATGTATTCTGCTGTACTATTCATCGAGATACAGAACTGTTCGTCTATTCAGCCAGTGGTCTCCATTGAACGCACCGTCGTCTACTACAGGGAGAGAGCAGCTGGGATGTATTTAGCTTTACCATATGCCTTCGGACAAGTAAGCCTTTCTGCAGTTTAATTGTCACATAAGTTCCATGCTCGTGTCTTGACAAAACCATGACATCACTGCCGGCTTTGACTCCAGCCTTGTGACGCAAGTCGCTATCGGGTTCCCATACATCTTTTTTTCAGCTTTGTTTGCGCATGGTGAAAACTTGAGATGCTATTGGTCATCTGACTAGATCTTGTTGTGTTTGTGTGGGGGCCCCAAAGATCTATGATGGATTTGGTACAACAGCATTAAGCTTTATGCAAGTAAGAAGCAAGCAAATCATGCTCTCCCTACATGTTTCTTTTTTTGCCTTTCCTTCATATATACTTTTCTTCTCTTTTGTTGTTGATGTTTGGGTCTTTTGAATGCATGATCCAAGGAAGTTCTTGTGAACTGATGATTTTTGATGCAGCAAGTCAGTATCCTCCTTTTTGTTGCCTTTGAGTATTATAAATCGCATTAAATTTTTTATATCCCTTTCCATTCAGTACACTTTATATAATCACATTCAAGTGGCATTTTATTATATAGTTTTACTGTTGCTTAATTAAATTGATGGAGAAAATAAATCCTTCTCCCTATATTTTTATTAGTAGTGTTTTTATTAGTTTTTTAATGATAGTTTCCATTTTGATCATGAACATTTGAACGTAGGAATATGTAATTAAAATTTATTTGTGTACTTGATATAACTTCCATTGCAGAGGAAGTATCCCTGGACAAGGATCACATATGCAGAAGACTACGACCCAGTAATCCAGTTTGTGGCCAATCCAAGAAAATATGATGAGCTCTGTTATACTTGGCCCTAACTAGAATTCGTGCATCATAATACTGCTCTGCCTTTGGTATAGTCATGGACCTAAAATTTTGGTTAGCAGATTGTTTCTTTGTTAACTGCAAGAATTTGATTTATTTGGTTTTAGAAAATTTATACTTCAAGAGTTTCTTAGTCATCTCATATAAGATGACATATCAGAATCATCTCATGTAATGATCCAACGAAACAAAGTTCTGAGTATAGTCGATCAAATAGTTAATCTCTTTGTGGCCATTTGAGCCTATGAATCATTGTATATTTTGTAGGATTTATTGGTGGAGCTCTAAGAGATTGGTTTGGAGCAAAAGGAGTTGGTAACTACAATGTCAATGTCCGGGCATCATGCGCCAAAGCAGGATCAAGCATTTGCAATAATCTAGTAATATATGTGAACTGGGATGGGATTCACTTAATTGAGGCTGCTTACAAACTCATTGTTTATGCCAATCCATCCATTATTTAATCCAAGCATCATCAACTCTATGCGATGCTTACAATTTCTTTTTATTATTCTTTTGTTGACATGTATAAATTTAAGGTACGAATTAGAGGTGTAATATGAAGCTTTGTGCATGACACTTCTCATATTTTTTAAACATTACTTTTGTAATGAATCAGGGAGATTAAAAATCAGGGAGGTTAAATTATTTTTTTTATTTTAATTGCTTGTCAAAATCATGCATAATCGTAAAATCAACTTATTAATAGGATCATACATCAACTAAATTATGGATAGTATCGAAATATAGTTTATTTATTTTTTGATTTTAGTTTCTTGTTCAAACAAATTTCTTTTAGTCGAAACTCATCGGTATCCAAGGCTGCTAGCACACGGCTAATCTGGTATTCAAATGAGAACGATATGAATAAATCATGAGTCTAAAAATTGAACTACCTTTAAATTCTATTCTCATGGCAAAAGAAAACATGAACAATGTCATGAAGCGACACACTACAAGAAAGTGCATTATTAAAGAAGGGAAATTCAGTCGCTATTATTAAAATTTCTGTCGTTATTGGTCATTAACGACCAGCATTTTCCATTGTCACCGGTCGTTGTAGATGCCGCAATTAAAAGTCAATAACGATGATTTAGAGGTGTCGGTCGTTAAAGGTCATCAACGACCATAAATAATTCGGTCGTTAAAACCATTTAAGGACCATTTAGTTGATCGTTAAACATGTTAGGGGCCAGCACTACCTTCGGTGTTAATACTCTTCAACGACTAGTAATCCGGTCGTTAAAAATCATCAACGACCATAAATAGTCCCGTCGTTAAATCCACATAATGACCATTTAGTTGGTCGTTAAATGCATTAATGGCAATCAATATCTTTGTCGATAATCTTTAGCGGCTAGTAATTCGATCGTTAAAGGTCATCAACGATCATAAATAATCCGACCATTAAATATATATAATAACCATTTAGTTGATCGTTAAATGCATTAGTGACCATCAATATTTTTGTCATTGATAATTTTCATCGACATTCTGATCACTACCATCAACCACGTTAATACTTTTTAAAGAAAGCAACCTTAGTCTTAAATATATCAATGACTAGCTATATTGTGATAATTAAAAATGTTATTATGTTGATCGTAAAACATCTTCTCCAACTAGAAAAAATGGCTGATAAATATAATTTAATGACAAATTATATAATCGTTAAGAGCATTAACTATTATTATTATTACTATCTTTAATATCTTCCTAGAAATTGGTCAATCAACATAATATACTAAACATATTTGTAGTACATTTTAATATGGACTTTATCACACATTGTTTTAAATGATACATGATTCACAAAACATTTTCTCGACGATTGTTGAACTAAAATAAACTCAAAAGCTATAACACAAAAGTTAAATTAATTTGTCACAATGGAGTGTTCATATAACAATTTAAGAAAGAACAATTATCCAAGCAAACAAATGTTCATAATTGTGAAAAGGGATAACATTTAGCATCCAAAATTTCTAAGCCGTTAGTCTTGTTCATTCCCTCCAAAGAAATGCTAACATGGTTCTAAAAACAAAGTAGCTAGTTTGAGATGTGCATTGCATCTCTTTGTTTTCATATCTTCAAAATCTGTAAAGTTGACAAAATACATAAGATTTTTTTAATAAATGTGCAGCGATTGTTGATTAACAACAAACTGAAAAGCAAGAAATGATTCTCAAAACAGAGATGAGAGAAGCAAGAAGCATGATTCTATATGAAAGGTGAAGAATTATATAGAAGAGACCTCTTATACAACTACAAGTAAATAGAGAAACTACAAGAAGTTATTATGAAGGCCCTGCATGCATATATGCACATGCACAAATAATACTTGATGAATGAACACAATATATATTTGCAAAATGAGGCAACTAGCTGCAGGAATATAGTTTTGTACTTCCCATGTATCATTTTATTGAATAATGTATGACATGAAGATATTGAGAAGACTAAGACCAAAAAATAAAAGGTTGCATAAAGATTTAAAAAGGTGCCAATCATCAAACTAACTTCATGGTTACTAGCAAGTAGAACCATGTTGCATCTCCAAACCATACATAAAGATAAGAGGCATTGATACTTTAGAGTCTCCTCTCAATTATATGAGTACAACTGATAATGTTGTATGGAGATGCTAGTTGCTTTGTACTGATCAATCTACAAAGAGTCTGAGAATCCAATTAAAGTTCAAGATGTTAACAGTCCCACCTGCATGGTCAAATATTGAATCAAAGTCATCAGACATATGCTCAACTGATTTCACCTTAATGGAGAAAGAATATTTTGCAATGGAAGTTCTAAACTTGTTTGTAGAAATAAGTGCGTCGACGACTTCTAAACTCTTTGAAAATCAGTATGTCATATCACAAGATATTGAATTTGTTGTTCAAATAAATTCACTGGATGATAAGTTTAGATAATCTAGAGGTATTGGTATGGATGGCGGACATGGGACAGATACAGGACGAGAGAATCCAGATAATTTAGTCTAAATCATCTTATTTTCCGGCACTTATCTAAAAAAAAGAGAATGCACAGACCAAACTCTTCCTTTTGAATAATTTAAACATCTAAAATTTGGACCTTATGTTGCAAAATCATAGACATTATCAAAATTTAAAACATCTAAAAGTTAGCCCAAAAATAGAATGTATCACCTCAAGATGTTTGGAACACCCATTGGTCAATTGACATATTTCAAGAGGTTTATAAGACAATGAAATCCAAGTTTGATATTGCAGGAATATGGTAAAACTATGACAGAGGGCTTTATGTTCCATCTTAGAGAGCTCATACAATTTTTTTTTACAGGTATGAACATCGATATAGTTGCTTATGATATGTTATGGACAGAATATTGAAAAGAAAATAAAGGGAACAAAAACACATGAAACTGAAACATAAGATGAGAAAACAAATGTGTAAAACCTTCCTAAGAGACTTCTTGAATAAAATATCATGAATATGTTGTTGATGCCATAATTGTTGACCACATGCAATCTCACATGTTGACATAAGGCAAATTCTAAGTCTAACGGAGGACACATGTTTCGTACCATTGATGACTAGAAAACTTCAAAAGAAAAATAAAAAAAAATCATAGGAAACTAAACATGTCATGCTAGTTAAAGATATATACATTTGATTAATGATATTTGATTTTTCATTCATTATATATCTAATCGTAATTAAATAATATTCACAATATTTTCTTTCTTTCTCCGATTTATCAATTCTTCTAATAAATTTATTTATTTTAACATACAACAATATCTTAACTAATCTTATTCATAACCACATAATGATTTTTTTTTAAAAAATCATTAACCTTGAAAATCTTTACAATATTATAATAATTTCAATGTTGATATTTTATATTTTTTTGTAATCATGAGAGAAATAATAAAAATAAAATATACCCTTTTGAAAATGAATTGTAAAATTTGTTTGATATTTGTCGAAATGTATATATCACCTGCTGATCCAGAGCATTCCAGTTCCTTTGCGCCAGTGTCCTTGCAGGAAGCTTGGGTTGAGCATGCACATTTCCAGCACCAGAGTGGACGCCATCGAAATTTCTCGACAGCTCCTTTGGGACCACCAGAAGCAGCGGCAGCGGCAGCGGCGGCAACTCAGGAGGACTCCGCTATCCAACTTGTCCACCTCCTCATCAGCCATGGTGAATCATTCCAATGCGGTGAAATGATCTTCGCTGCAATCGTTGCAAATATCATGGACAAATTAGGGTTGTCCTCACGAGGTAAACTTCGATTTCAGCATCTGAAAGGTCGTCGGGTGCTTTGTGGATGCGTTGTGCCATCGTTTCTACTCACCGTCCGAGACGGCCGAAGCTCATAAAGATGCCGCTACAGTTGCAACAAGGGAAAGAGAAAGTAAATAGAAGAATTAAAGAAGACTCACAAATATCTCTCCTCTTCATGACCACGAGATTCAATAGAAAACTGACAAGGGACAAAAATTTGGAAAACAAATAGAGAAAAAAGAGGGCACAACTGGGACGACGTTGGGAGGGGATGTGCTTACCGAAAGATCCACAATAATGGCCTATGGACAGATTATGTTTATTAATGGACAGATCCACTATGTTTATTAATTGCTTAAACCGCTGTTGAACTATAATAAATTTTTACGTCTAATCCTAATATACGAATTTACTATAGGACGTTTTAAATTATATCATAATTTTCACTTTAGTCCATCCGTCTAATTCTATTAACTTTCTATTTTTTTCAGTTTTTTATATTTATTAAGGAACGTAAACCACCCTTCTTCTCTCGTTTAATCTTTAAAAATTTAAAATAATATATAAAAAATAAAGGAACACTTTTATCCCTCGTTGGCACCGACGACGCTTTTATCTTTTAATATTATTTTAAACTTTTAAAAATTAAATGAAAGAAGAATTTTAATTTAGTCTTTTAATAAATAGGAAAAGATCTATATCAATAAATTGATTTTGTGCATGTTTCATCAAATAATTAGTCCTTCACACAAATAAATCTATATCAAATAAGCTGTCCCAAGTGTATGTTTCATCCTCTACAAAAAAAGATCTCAATGTTACCGGTGCATGTAGGGATTATCCAAACCCCATTTGAATGAAGCACCCAAAATAAATTAGGTCTTAATTTGGATAAATTTTCCAAATAATCGAGTTTGGTATTATATAGAAATCTGTTAATCAATCTGTTATATAGAAAGAGTCTGTTTGCTATTATATAGAAATCTGTTTATCAATCTATGCAGCTATTTATTAGGGAGTGAAGACAAAAGCAGTGCAACACAAAGATGGCATCATTAATACTAATCTGAGACTGTTTTATGCAGAAGCTGATCCGCAAGGTTCAAAGCTCCTCCCACTACTAGAAAAACGCGGATTACCGACGGTCCGGACCGTCGGTAATCAGCCCGAAAACCGTCGGTAATGCAATTACCGACGGTTTTTCAGTCGGAATCGATCCGTCGAAAAAAAGCTCGTCGCAAACGGATTTCCGATGGTTGAAAAATTTCGTCGAAAATATCGACGGTTCTGGCCGTCGGAACAATCCCCGGCGGTTCGACCCGTCAAAATTTTCCGACAGTTTCAACCGCCGGAAAAGTCCCCGGCGGTTCGAACCGTCGTTATTTCCGACGGTTGCAACCGCCGAAAAAGGTCGGCGGTCCGAACCGTCGATATTTCCGACGGTTGCAACCGCCGGAAAAGGCCGGCGGTTCGAGCTGTCGCGACATTTCGATGGTCGCAACTGTCGAAACTTTGGACGGGCGTCGCAATCGTCGATCTTTAGACAGTCGCAACCGTCGCAAATAATTTTTTAAATATAAAAAAAATTAGCGTTCGGATCCGGCCGCTGGCGTTCGGATCAGGCCGCTGGAGGCCGGATCCGCTGCCAGGCGGCCGGATCCGGCAGCTGGAGGTCGGATCCGCTGCCAGGCGGCCGGATCCGGGCGCTGGAGGCCGGAACCGGCCCGCCTGGCGGCCGCCCGCTGGAGGCCGGAACCGGCCGCTGGAGGCCGGATCCGGCCGACAGCAGAGAGAGAGAGAGAGACGCCGGCGCGGAGCGGGAGAGAGAGAGATACGCCAGCGCGGGAGAGGGTCGCCGGTGCGGGAGAGGGTCGTCGGCGTCCGGCGCGTGGGAGAGGGTGCTCGCGACCGGGAGAGAGAGAGAGGAGAGGAGGGAGAGAGAGAAGAGTGGAGGGAGGAGGGAGAGAGAGAAGAGGGAGGAGGAATATATATAAAGGGAAAAAGTGGAAAGAAAGCGGGAAAATGAAAAAAAAAAGCTGGATAACGAAATTTTAATTACCGACGGTCTCGGCCATCGAAAACGTAAATATTAAATATTTTTATAATTACCGATGGTTGTGATCATTGATAAATATATTTAGTTATATATAATATTTATTTTTTATTTTACCGACGGTCCAAACCGTCGGTAATTGCGACGGTTTGGACCGTCGCTGGTTATATTAATAAAATACTCTTTATATGATATTATTATACATTTACCGATGCTTACGACCTTCGGAAATTGCGGCAGATTTTGTGACGGATGGATATCCGTCAGAAATATCGACGCTCCTAATTGTCAAAAAATTAAATACTAATATAATAAATTATATAATTAATTTTTTTATTTTCGACGATCGTGACCGTCAGAAAATCCGTCGAAAAAATTTAATAATAATATTAAAAATACATAATTTAATTTTTTTTATTTCCGACGGTCGTAACCGTCGGAAAAGTCGTCGGAAATTGCGACGGATGGATATCCGTAAAAAATATCGACGTTCTTAATCGTCAAAAAATTAAATAATAATATAAATTATTTCCGACGGTTGCAATCGCCGGAAAAGGCCGGCGGTCCGAACCGTCGAAATTTCCGACGGTTGCAACCGCCGGAAAAGGACGGCGGTTCGAGCTGTCGCAACTTTTCGATGGCCGCAACTGTCGAAACTTTGGACGGGCGTCGCAACCGTCGATCTTTAGATGGTCGCAACCGTCGCAAATAATTTTTTAAATATAAAAAAAATTAGCGGCCGGATCCGGCCGCTGGCGTTCGGATCCGCCGCTAGGCGGCCGGATCCGGCAGTTGAAGGCTATAGGTAATGGACAGATCTGGACCGTCGGTAATCAATGTTTTTCTAGTAGTCAATGGCCTATGGACAGATCATGTTTATTAATGGACAGATCCACTATGTTTATTAATTGCTTAAACCGCTGTTGAACTATAATAATTTTTTACGTCTAATCTTAATATATGAATTTACTATAGGACGTTTTAAATTATATCATAATTTTTAGTCCATCCGTCTAATTCTATTAACTTTCTATTTTTTTTAGTTTTTTATATTTATTAAGGAACGTAAACCACCCTTCTTCTCTCGTTTAATCTTTAAAAAATTAAAATAATATATAAAAAATAAAGGAACGCTTTTATCCCTCGTTGGCAACGACGACGCTTTTATCTTTTAATATTATTTTAAACTTTTAAAAATTAAATGAAAGAAGAATTTTAATTTAGTCTTTTAATAAATAAGAAAAGTTTAAAAATAAAAAACAGAATTAGTTGTCGTTATATATAATTTAGAGACGTCCTACGGTGAGTTCATATATTAGGGTTAGACGCGAAAAATCGTTATAGTTCACGGAAAATTTAAGGAATTGACCATAATATTTAATTTATTAATTGGAAAAAATAGATATATTAAACTCCATATCTCAAGTATTGAGTCAATCAGTTTGGGCTTGACTAGAATAAGAAGTTGATTGAGATTTAGGCAATTTGTATTATCAAAGTAAATTGTATCAATCTAGGTGAACAAATAGGCCTTTATTAATCCCAACACATCATAAAATAGTGTAGCAATTCATTCAACATCTAAAGGGTGTGCTAATCCATTTTTATTATCTTTCTTGGCAGCATGAACTACTAACCTAAGTTTTCTCACTCTTTTTTATTCTTCTCTGATCCCATTTATTTTTTCAACCAAACACATACCAAAAAGGTTTTTTTTATGAATACTTAACCCATCTTATTGATCAAATGTCTCTATTATGTGAATAATAACATTTGAAACAAACATCTTCTAGCCCCCATATATTTTATTAATTAGGGGGGAGTTATTGAACTATACAATGAAATTAGGGGAGAGAAATTAATTTTTATATTTAGTCCCTCAATTCTGATCCCCAAATTTTATTTTATAATTAGTCGGTCCACCATTTAATTTATAATAAAATAGACCCTTGATTATATTACGATTCCAAATTATTTTGTTGATTAGGCTACATCCACGTAAACTGGAGGTTTAAACTTTTATTTTATTTTTATGAAAAGTAACATGTAAATGTTTATTTTACAATATTTTTTTGAAAAAAAATGGGGGGACGTCTCACTCGACAGCTCCCTCGGCCTCCATCTCAGGATTATGTTTCTACTAATAAAGCATTATTTTACAAAAAAATCAATTTCAATATTATTTTTGCAATTATATATATATATATATATATATATATTATATTTAAATAACATAGATATATTTGTAAAGATAAATTTATTTATTTTATTATCCACATATTGTTTTGTGTAGATAATATACTAGTTGATAATAAAATAATAGTAACATATAAAAAACCATTTTATATCGTTATATATTATATGGAAGACGAGATAGTAAGTAAGGAGAGAATTACACTTGGTGAAAGCACAAGCCGTTATGAGTTATAATTAATTCAAATAAATAATAATAATAATAATAATAATAATAATTAATATGATGACGACGATGATGATGATGATAATAATAATAATAATAATAATAATAATAATAATAATAATAATAATTAAAATTTTAAATATTTTGACATACATTCCAATAAACAATGCTTGAATGGAGGGAATAATTTTACTTTTAATATAATGCCTCGGCCCATTATATTTCTGGCTATAATTAATATGATAATCTCTAAAATTCTGATATAATATTTTGCATGGAGTTGAATTTTCTGATGCATATAAAGAAACACGGCTATCAAATTTCCGTAAATTAAGCATCCAGATTAAGTCACCATTAGCTTGGCAAATACAAGATTTCTAAATATGGTAATTTTTGTGATTTTCTCATATAGAAAAGATGGAATCTTGACGATCTGATTATCACGTACCAACCTCAAAATATGATGTCAAACTCAAAATACGATTTCTAAATATGGTAATTTTATTCTCATAATTGAGAATGATATACGATGAAGAATAATATTATGTTCTTTTACCGAATTGAATTCTGATTGTCAAACTCATTTTGCATCAATATCTTACAAGATTTGATAATTAAGTTATATTTGGCATCAATCTCCCATTATAAAAAAGAGGTTACCATGGCTCGGTAATTTGCATAACCCAAACAAAGCTTTTCTTCCACCTTTTCTCTCCTCGCTCGTTGTCTTCCTCTGCTATTACTACTTTTCCAAGTGGCCGATGGCTTCCTTCAAAGGTATTGGCGCAAATATGTTAGATATTATTTTTTATTTCTTGAATCTTTTTTTTCTTCAGTTCTTGTTAAACTAACAAATGCACCGTATCATCAATTTTCTACATCAATTTCCCGTTATAAATTTTCTACATCAAGGTTAACACGGTTTGGTAATTAATTTGCATGTCCCGAAGCTTTTCCTTTCAACTTTTCCTCTGCTATTACTTTGCTGTTACTTTCCCAAGTGGCTGATGGCTTCCTTCAAGAGTATTTGGTGCATATATATTAGATATTAATTTTTATTTCTTACATAATTTTTTCTTCTGTTCTTGTTAAACTAACAAATGCACCATGTCCATGAATTTTCTATATTTTAACTTGTTTTTTTTTTCTGCTTACATGTAGATTGTGACGGATTAAACATTATTCCGAACAGCATAGTTTCCAAGCAAGGCGATGGAAATTATCGCACTTTGGAAGAAGCTGTGAAGAGAATTCCTAATAATTTTTTAGGAAAATTTGTGATATACGTAAAAGCTGGAATTTACGATGAAAATATCGTCATGATGAGATCCAATATCACCATAGTTGGGGATGGTCAAGGAAGAACTATTCTTCGCAGTCAACGCAATCAAAGTTCTGGGTACGGCATTAAAGATTCTGCAGCATTAGGTAATTGGCACACACTAATTTTTTATTTCATTTTTTCATTTATGGACATATGTTGATTCAATCTATCCACAATGCAGCAATCCTCGGTGATAATTGCATTCTCAAATGTATAACATTTGAGAATATTTCTCACGATGATAAAGGTCAGGCCGTGGCCTTACGAACTGAAGGCGACTTGAATGTTTTTTACAAATGCGAATTCAAGGGCTACCAAGACACCTTATTTGTGAACGGTAAGAAGAACAAGGACAAGAGAATAGGTAGACATTTCTTTAGGGAATGTCACATTTCAGGTACCATCGACTTTATCTTCGGGGATGCACAAATGGTGTTACAAAAGTGTCACATCGTATTTCGGAAGCCAAGTCATGATGGAAAAACGAATGTGATCACGGCCTCCGGCAGAGAGGACATGGAAAATAACACAGGCATAGTGATCCAATGTTGTGATATTGCGGCTGAGTTCCAAATGGGCTCGCATAAGGGTTACTTAGGACGGACGTGGAAGAAATATTCAAGAGTGATCGTGATGAAGACCAGCATTGCAGATGTCATAACTCCACTCGGTTGGACGCTAATGGCTAATAAAGAAGACCACTCAAAGACTGCAGAGTACATGGAGTACAACAACAGCGGACTTGGTTCATCTACGAGCGGACGCATCAAGTGGCCAAAATACAAAGCGACGAGAAATCCAGTCGATGTGCAACCTTTCACTGTGGAGTTGTTCATCAATGGAAATGAATGGCTTCCTGCTACCGGAGTCCCTTTTGACGTGGGGTTGAATTGTTAGCTACGATAAGTAAGACCAGCACATGTTATCCAAGTCATGCATGCATGGATGTTATTAGTTTGCTCCCTCAATAATGGCATTAGGCCCCTACTGTGAGTTATATTTAAGTGTTTTAATTTAGTATGTCAAGAACTTGGTTTTATTAATAATATTATCCATGTCGGATGGCTTTTATATATTCTCTCTTTTTATTTCAACGGTCTGGTCTCTAATTAGTTATGTTATGAGACTTAATTAGCAATGGACACTAGCTATTCATTGATTTACACATCAATTTGGTAAACACCTTTTTATATATAATAATTGCTTATCCCTTATTTTTCTTCTCCTTATAAATGTCATTAATTCAAAATATAAAAAATAATTCTAAATATTCCTGTGATTCATTAAAAACATTTAGGAACATGTTTAAGAAAACTAAATGTGTAATTTTTTGTATGTCAATTAATTATAAGAAAAGTAAATTATAAATATAAAAGCAAACATTTTATCTGTTCTTATCAAGATTGAAGAAAGAGTGTCCCCAAAACGTGCATTATCATTGTAGATAGGAAATTTGATGTAATTTTGGATTTTCCAATTAGCAATAATAATAATAATAATAATAATAATAATAATAATAATAATAATAATAATAATAATAATAATAATAATATTTGTGACATGGTTATTATTATTATTACCCTAATCATCATGGTTATATATGGATTTTAATATTACCATAATCATTATTATATATGTATTCATGTACAGTGAGACATGGCATATGAAAAAAAATATGCATATTAATAAATAAAGGAATATGATATGTTAAAAATGTGCAAAAAATTAACATTTTAATAATTAAATTTCATCAAAATTTTGTTATACTTATATATAATATGCCTTGGACAAGTAAGCCTTTCTGCAGTTTAATTGTCACGTAAGTTCCATGCTCGTGTCTTGGCAAAACCATGACATCACTGCCGGCTTTGACTCCAGCTATTGGTCATCTGACTAGATCTTGTTGTGTTTGTGTGGGGACCCCAAAGATCTATGATGGATTTGGTACAACAACATTAATCTTTATGCGAGTAAGAAGCAAGCAAATCATGCTCTGCCTACATGTTTCTTTTTTTCCTTTCCTTCATATATACTTTTCTTCTCTTTTGTTGTTGATGTTTGGGTCTTTTGAATGCATGATCCAAGGAAGTTCCTGTGAACTGATGATTTTTTATGCTGCAAGTCAGTACCCTCCTTTTTGTTGCCTTTGAGTATTATAAATCGCATTAAATTTTGTATATCCCTTTCCATTCAGTACACTTTATATAATCACATTCAAGTGGCATTTTATTATATAGTTTTACTGTTGCTTAATTAAATTGATGGAGAAAATAAATCCTTCTCTCTATATTTTTATTAGTAGTGTTTTTATTAGTTTTTAAATGATAGTTTCCATTTTGATCATGAACATTTGAATGTAGGAATATGTAATTAAAATTTATTTGTGTACTTGAGATAACTTCCATTGCAGAGGAAGTATCCCTGGACAAGGATCACATATGCAGAAGACTACGACCCAGTAATCCAGTTTGTGGTCAATCCAAGAAAATATGATGAGCTCTGTTATACTTGGCCCTAACTAGAATTCGTGCATCATAATACTGCTCTGCCTTTGGTATAGTCATGGACCTAAAATTTTGGTTAGCAGATGGCCACTTTGTTAACTGCAAGAATTTGATTTATTCGGTTCTAGAAAATTTATACTTCAAGAGTTTCTTAGTCATCTCATATAAGATGACATATCAGAATCATCTCATATGGAAAATATCTATGATGCATGTAATGATCCAACGAAACAAAGTTCTGAGTATAGTCGATCAAATAGTTAACCTCTTTGTGGCCACTTGAGCCTATGAATCATTGTATATTTTGTAGGATTTATTGGTGGAGCTCTAAGAGATTGGTTTGGAGCAAAAGGAGTTGGTAACTACAATGTCAATGTCGGGGCATCATGCGCCAAAGCCGGATCAAGCATTTGCAATGATCCAATAATATATGTGAACTGGGATGGGATTCACCTAATTGAGGCTGCTTACAAACTCATTGTTTATGACAATCCATCCATTATTTAATCCAAGCATCATCAACTCTATACGATGCTTACAATTTCTTTTTATTATTCTTTTGTTGACATGTATAAATTTAAGGTACTAATTAGAGGGGTAATATGAAGCTTTGTGCATGACACTTCTCATATTTTTTAAACATTACTTTTGTAATGAATCAGGGAGGTTAAAAATCAGGGAGGTTAAATTATTTTTTTTATTTTAATTGCTTGTCAAAATCATGCATAATCGTAAAATCAACTTATTAATAAGATCATACATCAACTAAATTATGGATAGTATCGAAATATAGTTTATTTATTTATTTATTTTAGTTTTTTGTTCAAACAAATTTCTTTTAGTCGAAACTCATCGGTATGCAAGGCTGCTAGCACACGACTAATCTGGTGTTCAGATGAGAACGATATGAATAAATCATGAGTCTAAAAATCGAACTACCTTTAAATTCTATTCTCATGGCAAAAGAAAGCATGAACAATGTCATGAAGCGACACACTACAAGAAAGTGCATTATTAAATAAGGGAAATCCACTCGCTATTATTAAAATTTCTGTCATTATTGGTCATTAACGACCAGCATTTTCCATTGTCACCGGTCGTTGTAGATGCCGCCATTAAAAGTCAATAACGATGGTTTAGAGGTGTCAGTCGTTAAAGGTCATCAACGACTATAAATAATTCGGTCGTTAAAACCATTTAAGGACCATTTAGTTGATCGTTAAACATGTTAGTGGCCAGCACTACCTTCGGTGTTAATACTCTTCAACGACTAGTAATCCGGTCGTTAAAAATCATCAACGACCATAAATAGCCCCGTCGTTAAATCCACATAATGACCATTTAGTTGGTCGTTAAATGCATTAATGGCCATCAATATCTTTGTCGATAATCTTTAGCGGCTAGTAATTTGATCGTTAAAGGTCATCAACGACCATAAATAATCCGGTCATTAAATATATATAATAACCATTTAGTTGATCGTTAAATGCATTAGTGACCATCAATATTTTTGTCATTGATAATTTTCAACGACATTCTGATCACTACCATCAACCACATTAATAATTTTTAAAGAAAGCAACCTTAGTCTTAAATATATCAATGACTAGCTATATTGTGATAATTAAAAATGTTATTATGTTGATCGTAAAACATCTTCTCCAACTAGAAAAAATGGCTGATAAATATAATTTAATGACAAATTATATAATCGTTAAGAGCATTAACTATTATTATTATTACTATCTTTAATATCTTCCTAGAAATTGGTCAATCAACATAATATACTAAATATATTTGTAGTACATTTTTAACATGGACTTTATCACACATTGTTTTAAATGATACATGATCCACAAAACATTTTCTCGACGATTGTTCAACTAAAATAAACTCAAAAGCTATAACACAAAAGTTAAATTAATTTGTCACAATGGAGTGTTCATATAACAATTTAAGAAAGAACAATTATCCAAGCAAACAAATGTTCATAATTGTGAAAAGGGATAACATTTAGCATCCAAATTTTCTAAGCCGTTAGTCTTGTTCATTCCCTTCAAAGAAATGCTAACATGGTTCTAAAAACAAAGTAGCTAGTTTGAGATGTGCATTGCATCTTTTTGTTTTCATATCTTCAAAATCTGTAAAGTTGACAAAATACATAAGATTTTTTTAATAAATATGCAGCGATTGTTGATTAACAACAAACTGAAAAGCAAGAAATGATTCTCAAAGCAGAGATGAGAGAAGCAAGAAGCATGATTCTATATGAAAGGTGAAGAATTATATAGAAGAGACCTCTTATACAACTACAAGTAAATAGAGAAACTACAAGAAGTTATTATGAAGGCCCTGCATGCATATATGCACATGCACAAATAATACTTGATGAATGAACACAATATATATTTGCAAAATGAGGCAACTAGCTGCAGGAATATAGTTTTGTACTTCCCATGTATCATTTTATTGAATAATGTATGACATGAAGATATTGAGAAGACTAAGACCAAAAAATAAAAGGTTGCATAAAGATTTAAAAAGGTGCCAATCATCAAACTAACTTCATGGTTACTAGCAAGTAGAACCATGTTGCATCTCCAAACCATACATAAAGATAAGAGGCATTGACACTTTAGAGTCTCCTCTCAATTATATGAGTACAACTGATAATGTTGTATGGAGATGCTAGTTGCTTTGTACTGATCAATCTACAAAGAGTCTGAGAATCCAATTAAAGTTCAAGATGTTAACAGTCCCACCTGCACGGTCAAATATTGAATCAAAGTCATCAGACATATGCTCAACTGATTTCACCTTAATGGAGAAAGAATATTTTGTAATGGAAGGTCTAAACTTGTTTGTAGAAATAAGTGCGTCGACGATTTTTTATAGGTATGAACATCGATATAGTTGCTTATGTTCCATCTTAGAGAGCTCATACAATTTTTTTTACAGGTATGAACATCGATATAGTTGCTTATGATATGTTATGGATAGAATATTGAAAAGAAAATAAAGGGAACAAAAACACATGAAACTGAAACATAAGATGAGAAAACAAACGTGTAAAACCTTCCTAAGAGACTTCTTGAATAAAATATCATGAATATGTTGTTGATGCCATAATTGTTGACCACATGCAATCTCACATGTTGACATAAGGCAAATTCTAAGTCTAACGGAGGACACATGTTTCGTACCATTGATGACTAGAAAACTTCAAAAGAAAAATAAAAAAAAATCATAGGAAACTAAACATATCATGCTAGTTAAAGATATATACATTTGATTAATGATATTTGATTTTTCATTCATTATATATCTAATCATAATTAAATAATATTCACAATATTTTCTTTCTTTCTCCGATTTATCAATTCTTCTAATAAATTTATTTATTTTAACATACAACAATATCTTAACTAATCTTATTCATAACCACATAATGAATTTTTTTAAAAAAAATCATTAACCTTGAAAATCTTTACAATATTATAATAATTTCAATGTTGATATTTTATATTTTTTTGTAATCATGAGAGAAATAATAAAAATAAAATATACCCTTTTGAAAATGAATTGTAAAATTTGTTTGATATTTGTCGAAATGTATATATCACCTGCTGATCCAGAGCATTCCAGTTCCTCTGCGCCAGTGTCCTTGCAGGAAGCTTGGGTTGAGCATGCACATTTCCAGCACCAGAGTGGACGCCATCGAAATTTCTCGACAGCTCCTTTGGGACCACTAGAAGCAGCGGCAGCGGCAACTCAGGAGGACTCTGCCATCCAACTTGTCCACCTCCTCATCAGCCTTGGTGAATCGTCCCAATGCGGTGAAATGATCTTCGCTGCAATCGTTGCAAATATTCTGGACAAATTATGGGTTGTCCTCACGAGGTAAACTTCGATTTCGACATCTGAAAGGTCGTCGGGTGCTTTGTGGATGCGTTGTGCCATCGTTTCTACTCACCGTCCGAGACGGTCGAAGCTCATAAAGATGCCGCTACAGTTGCAACAAGGGAAAGAGAAAGTAAATAGAGGAATTAAAGAAGACTCACAAATATCTCTCCTCTTCATGACCACGAGATTCAATAGAAAACTGACCGGGGACAAAAATTTGGAAAACAAATAGAGAAAAAAGAGGGCACAACTGGGAGGACGTTGGGAGGGGATGTGCTTACCGAAAGATCCACGGCAATGGCCTATGGACAAATTATGTTTATTAATGGACAGATCCACTATGTTTATTAATTGCTTAAACCGTTGTTGAACTATAATAAATTTTTACGTCTAATCCTAATATATGAATTTACTATAGGATGTTTTAAATTATATCATAATTTTCACTTTAGTCCATCCGTCTAATTCTACTAACTTTCTATTTTTTTTCAGTTTTTTATATTTATTAAGGAACGTAAACCACCCTTCTTCTCTCGTTTAATCTTTAAAAATTTAAAATAATATATAGAAAAATAAAGGAATGCTTTTATCCCTCGTTGGCACCGACGACGCTTTTATCTTTTAATATTATTTTAAACTTTTAAAAATTAAATGAAAGAAGAATTTTAATTTAGTCTTTTAATAAATAGGAAAAGTTTAAAAATAAAAAATAGAATTAGTTGTCGTTATATATAATTTAGAGATGTCCTACGGTGAGTTCATATAATAGGGTTAGACGCGAAAAATCGTTATAGTTCACGGAAAATTTAAGGAATTGACCATAATATTTAATTTATTAATTGGAAAAAATAGATATATTAAACTCCATATCTGAAGTATTGAGTCAATCAGTTTGGACTTGACTAGAATAAGAAGTTGATTGAGATTTAGGCAATTTGTATTATCAAAGTAAATTGTATCAATCTAGGTGAACAAATAGGCCTTTATTAATCCCAACACATCATAAAATAGAGTAGCAATTCATTCAACATCTAAAGGGTGTGCTAATCCATTTTTATTATCTTTCTTGGCAGCATGAACTACTAACCTAAGTTTTCTCACTCTTTTTCATTCTTCTCTTATCCCATTTATTTTTTCAACCAAACACATACAAAAAAGGTTTTTTTTATGAATACTTAACCCATCTTATTGATCAGATGTCTCTATTATGTGAATAATAATATTTGAAACAAACATCTTCTAGCCCCCATATATTTTATTAATTAGGGGGGAGTTATTGAACTATACAATGAAATTAGGGGAGAGAAATTAATTTTTATATTTAGTCCCTCAATTCTGATCCCCAAATTTTATCTTATAATTAGTCGGTCCACCATTTAATTTATAATAAAATAGACCCTTGATTTTATTACGATTCCAAATTATTTTGTTGATTAGGCTACATCCACGTAAACTGGAGGTTTAAACTTTTATTTTATTTTTATGAAAAGTAACATGTAAATGTTTATTTTACAATATTTTTTTTGAAAAAAAATGGGGGGACGTCTCACTCGACAGCTCCCTCGGCCTCCATCTCAGGATTATGTTTCTACTAATAAAGCATTATTTTACAAAAAAAAATCAATTTCAATATTATTTTTGCAATTATATATATATTATATTTAAATAACATAGATATATTTGTAAAGATAAATTTATTTATTTTATTATCCACATATTGTTTTGTGTAGATAATATACTAGTTGATAATAAAATAATAGTAACATATAAAAAAACCATTTACTTAAATATAGGTATTTGTCTTATATAGAATAGATCATTCCTCAAAATAAAATATCGTTATATATTATATGGAAGACGAGATAGTAAGTAAGGAGAGAATTACACTTGGTGAAAGCACAAGCCGTTATGAGTTATAATTAATTCAAATAATAATAATAATAATTAATATGATGACGACGAAGATGATAATAATAATAATAATAATAATAATAATAATAATAATAATAATTAAAATTTTAAATATTTTGACATACATTCCAATAAACAATGCTTGAATGGAGGGAATAATTTTACTTTTAATATAATGCCTCGGCCCATTATATTTCTGGCTATAATTAATATGATAATCTCTAAAATTCTGATATAATATTTTGCATGGAGTTGAATTTTCTGATGCATATAAAGAAACACGGCTATCAAATTTCCGTAAATTAAGCATCCAGATTAAGTCACCATTAGCTTGGCAAATACAAGATTTCTAAATATGGTAATTTTTGTGATTTTCTCATATAGAAAAGATGGAATCTTGACGATCTGATTATCACGTACCAACCTCAAAATATGATGTCAAACTCAAAATACGATTTCTAAATATGGTAATTTTATTCTCATAATTGAGAATGATATAAGATGAAGAATAATATTATGTTCTTTTACCGAATTGAATTCTGATTGTCAAACTCATTTTGCATCAATGTCTTACAAGATTTGATAATTAAGTTATATTTGGCATCAATCTCCCATTATAAAAAAGAGGTTACCATGGTTCGGTAATTTGCATAACCCAAACAAAGCTTTTCTTCCACCTTTTCTCTCCTCTCCTCGCTCGTTGTCTTCCTCTGCTATTACTACTTTTCCAAGTGGCCGATGGCTTCCTTCAAGGGTATTGGCGCAAGCAAATATATTAGATATTATTTTTTATTTCTTGAATCTTTTTGTTTTCTTCGGTTCTTGTTAGACTAACAAATGCACCGTAACATCAATTTTCTACATCAATTTCCCGTTATAAATTTTCTACATCAAGGTTAACACGGTTTGGTAATTAATTTGCATGTCCCGAAGCTTTTCCTTTCAACTTTTCCTCTGCTATTACTTTGCTGTTACTTTCCCAAGTGGCTGATGGCTTCCTTCAAGGGTATTTGGTGCATATATATTAGATATTAATTTTTATTTCTTACATAATTTTTTCTTCTGTTCTTGTTAAACTAACAAATGCACCATGTCCATGAATTTTTTCTATATTTTAACTTTTTTTTCTGCTTACATGTAGATTGTGACGGATTAAACATTATTCCGAACAGCATAGTTTCCAAGCAAGGCGATGGAAATTATCGCACTTTGGAAGAAGCTGTGAAGAGAATTCCTAATAATTTTTTAGGAAAATTTGTGATATACGTAAAAGCTGGAATTTACGATGAAAATATCGTCATGATGAGATCCAATATCACTATAGTTGGGGATGGTCAAGGAAGAACTATTCTTCGCAGTCAACGCAATCAAAGTTCTGGGTACGACATTAAAGATTCTGCAGCATTAGGTAATTGGCACACACTAATTTTTTATTTCATTTTTCCATTTATGGACATATGTTGATTCAATCTATCCACAATGCAGCAATCCTCGGTGATAATTGCATTCTCAAATGTATAACATTTGAGAATATTTCTCACGATGATAAAGGTCAGGCCGTGGCATTACGAACTGAAGGTGACTTGAATGTCTTCTACAAATGCGAATTCAAGGGCTACCAAGACACCTTATTTGTGAACGGTAAGAAGAACAAGGACAAGAAAATAGGTAGACATTTCTTTAGGGAATGTCACATTTCAGGTACCATCGACTTTATCTTCGGGGATGCACAAATGGTGTTACAAAAGTGTCACATCGTATTTCGGAAGCCAAGTCATGATGGAAAAACGAATGTGATCACGGCCTCCGGTAGAGAGGACATGGAAAATAACACAGGCATCGTGATCCAATCTTGTGATATTGCGGCAGAGTTCGAAATGAGCTCGCATAAGGGTTACTTGGGACGAACGTGGAAGAAATATTCAAGAGTGATCGTGATGAAGACCAGAATTGCAGATGTCATAACTCCACTCGGTTGGACGCTAATGGCTAATAAAGAAGACCACTCAAAGACTGCAGAGTACATGGAGTACAACAACAGCGGACTTGGTTCATCTACGAGCGGACGCATCAAGTGGCCAAAATACAAAGCGACGAGAAATCCAGTCGATGTGCGACCTTTCACTGTGGAGTTGTTCATCAATGGAAATGAATGGCTTCCTGCTACCGGAGTCCCTTTTGACGTGGGGTTGAATTGTTAGCTACGATAAGACGATAAGTAAGACCAGCACATGTTATCCAAGTCATGCATGCATGGATGTTATTAGTTTGCTCCCTCAATGGCATTAGGCCCCTACTGTGAGTTATATTTAAGTGTTTTAATTTAGTATGTCAAGAACTTGTTTTTATTAATAATATTATCCATGTCGGATGGCTTTTATATATTCTCTCTTTTTATTTCAACGATCTGGCTCTCTAATTAGTTATGTTATGAGACTTAATTAGCAATGGACACTAGCTATTCATTGATTTACACATCAATTTGGTAAACACCTTTTTATATATAATAATTGCTTATCCCTTATTTTTCTTCTCCTTATAAATGTCATTAATTCAAAAATATTTTCCCCTAAAAAATAATTCTAAATATTCCTGTGATTCATTAAAAACATTTAGGAACATGTTTAAGAAAACAAAGTGTGTAATTTTTTGTATGTCAATTAATTATAAGAAAAGTAAATTATAAATATAAAAGCAAACATTTTATCTGTTCTTATCAAGATTGAAGAAAGAGTGTCCCCAAAACGTGCATTATCATTGTAGATAGGAAATTGGATGTAATTCTGGATTTTCCAATTAGCAATAATAATAATAATAATAATAATAATAATAATAATAATAATAATAATAATAATAATAATAATAATAATAATAATAATAATAATAATAATAATAATAATATTTGTGACATGGTTATTATTATTATTATTACCCTAATCATCATGGTTATATATGGATTTTAATATTACCATAATCATTATTATATATGTATACATGTACAGTGAGACATGGCATATGAAAAAAATATGCATAATAATAAATAAAGGAATATGATATGTTAAAAATGTGCAAAAAATTAACATTTTAATATTAAAATTTCATCAAAATTTTGTTATACTTATATATAATATGCCTTGGACAAGTAAGCCTTTCTGCAGTTTAATTGTCACGTAAGTTCCATGCTCGTGTCTTGGCAAAACCATGACATCACTGCCGGCTTTGACTCCAGCTATTGGTCATCTGACTAGATCTTGTTGTGTTTGTGTGGGGACCCCAAAGATCTATGATGGATTTGGTACAACAACATTAATCTTTATGCGAGTAAGAAGCAAGCAAATCATGCTCTGCCTACATGTTTCTTTTTTTCCTTTCCTTCATATATACTTTTCTTCTCTTTTGTTGTTGATGTTTGGGTCTTTTGAATGCATGATCCAAGGAAGTTCCTGTGAACTGATGATTTTTTATGCTGCAAGTCAGTACCCTCCTTTTTGTTGCCTTTGAGTATTATAAATCGCATTAAATTTTTTATATCCCTTTCCATTCAGTACACTTTATATAATCACATTCAAGTGGCATTTTATTATATAGTTTTACTGTTGCTTAATTAAATTGATGGAGAAAATAAATCCTTCTCTCTATATTTTTATTAGTAGTGTTTTTATTAGTTTTTAAATGATATTTTCCATTTTGATCATGAACATTTGAATGTAAAAATATGTAATTAAAATTTATTTGTGTACTTGAGATAACTTCCATTGCAGAGGAAGTATCCCTGGACAAGGATCACATATGCAGAAGACTACGACCCAGTAATCCAGTTTGTGGCCAATCCAAGAAAATATGATGAGCTCTGTTATAATTGGCCCTAACTAGAATTCGTGCATCATAATACTGCTCTGCCTTTGGTATAGTCATGGACCTAAAATTTTGGTTAGCAGATGGCCACTTTGTTAACTGCAAGAATTTGATTTATTCGGTTCTAGAAAATTTATACTTCAAGAGTTTCTTAGTCATCTCATATAAGATGACATATCAGAATCATCTCATATGGAAAATATCTATGATGCATGTAATGATCCAACGAAACAAAGTTCTGAGTATAGTCGATCAAATAGTTAATCTCTTTGTGGCCATTTGAGCCTATGAATCGTTGTATATTTTGTAGGATTTATTGGTGGAGCTCTAAGAGATTGGTTCTAGAGCAAAAGGAGTTGGTAACTACAATGTCAATGTCAGGGCATCATGCGCCAAAGCAGGATCAAGCATTTGTGATAATCCAATAATATATGTGAACTGGGATGGGATTCACTTAATTGAGGCTGCTTACAAACTCATTGTTTATGACAATCCATCCATTATTTAATCCAAGCATCATCAACTCTATACGATGCTTACAATTTCTTTTTATTATTCTTTTGTTGACATGTATAAATTTAAGGTACGAATTAGAGGGATAATATGAAGCTTTGTGCATGACACTTCTCATATTTTTTAAACATTACTTTTGTAATGAATCAGGGAGGAATATGAAGTTATGTGGCTGAAATCTTTTCTTCATCTCAATTTTTATTGTCTAATGTCTGTGCATTTAGAAATTCATAAATTGACTACTAATACATTGTTGGAGATAAATATATAACGAGGACTAGCTTGTTATGTTTATAAAGATGCTATTAGGGATCAACCTCTAGGTTCCTAAAAGTATATTATTAGGAATCAATTTTTTAGTGTCATGCACAACTTTTAAGACTATTTTGATTACTTAATTTAGGAATCAATCAATTTCTTCATAAATTACTTAATTTTTTTGTTGCTAAAACTATTTTGATTTGAGACCAAAAGCAATTATTAGAGACCATTGCATGATTTTATAGGGACTAATTAATAAATTAGTGTTTAAAAGTGATACTTTTAAGATCCAATATAATCTTTTTTTCCCAAAACTTTTAAAGACCAACTTCTAAGAACCAATGGGGGTCAAGAAGATTTTTGTCCCAAAAAGAAATAGGGGCCAAAATTGATGACTTTGAAACCAAAATTTTTTGTCCCTATAAACATATTTTGTTGTAGTGTGCTCAACTTACTTAAAAAATAAAAATAAAAATCTTTATACAATTACATACTTGTATGCAAATGCATCTACACATAACTTTTCTTTTTCCTATAATTAAAATCTTCAAAGTCTCTTATTTTTTCTTGGGTATTACCTATATTTAATTGAAAATTTAAATCAACTGATATTGATAGAGATTTTTGTAACTACAACTGTATCAATACATAATTGAGAAAAAAAACTATTGATGATTAAATGCATATAAAATCTTTCTCCTTTTTCAGTTTTTGATTATTTTGTTTGTAAAATTTAAAACATGTATAATGTCAAAATCATCTTATTAATATGAAAATAAAGAGAAAAAGAGTACATAGATGAATAAAAATGGAAAAAAAATAGTTTACTTATTTTTTTATTTTAATTGCTTGTCAAAATCATGCATAATCGTAAAATCAACTTATTAATAAAGATCATACATCAACTAAATTACGGATACTATCGAAATATAGTTTATTTTTTTTATTTTAGTTTCTTGTTCAACCAAATTTCTTTTAGTCGAAACTCATCGGTGTCCAAGACTGCTAGCACACGACTAATCTGGTGTTCAAATGAAAATGATATGAATAAATCATGAGTCTAAAAATCGAACTACTTTTAAATTCTATTCTCATGGCAAAAGAAAACATGAACAATGTCACGAAGCGACATAAGATTGGATCACAATTATTTGGACATGAAATGAAGTGATCCCAGACCACCCTCCCGATTGTTCTTGAATCAATCATCCTGCAGCCACTGAAACTTGTATTTTGTCATTAACTCATCATGTTATAAATTGATTTTGTGCATGTTTTATCAAATAATTAGTCCTTCACACAAATAAATCTATATCAAATAAGCAGTCCCAAGTGTATGTTTCATCCTCTACAAAAAAAGAACTCAATGTTACCAGTGCATGTAGGAAGCCAAACCCCATTTGAATGAAGCACCCAAAATAAATTAAGTCTTTGGATAAATTTTCCAAATAATCGAGTTTGGTATTATATAGAAATCTGTTAATCAATCTGTTATATAGAAAGAGTCTGTTTGCTGTTATATATATAGAAATCTGTTTATCAATCTATGAAGCTATTTATTAGGGAGTGAAGACAAAGGCAGTGCAACACAAAGATGGCATCATTAATACTAATCTCAAACCGTTTTATGTAGAAGCTGATCCGCAAGGTTCAAAGCTCCTCCTCAACTTACTAATTGATTAAACGAAGTACATCTCTTGCAGTTGTAGGAGGTTCAGACTATTTTTGTAATTGTATGTTTGGATAAATACTGATAGTGCCATATACGAAGTGGAAAGCATGACTTTTGCAGCAGTAGAATATATATCTAGCTATCTAGAGGCACAAAACTCTGCTGCTCGCCAACAGTCAGCTCATCGATCATCAGGGTTAAATGTATATATAAGCTACCGGCAGTAGCTTCCAATTCATGCATGCTGCAGATCAAAACTTATAGAAATTAAATGCCCAATAAATCAACTGTCATGCATGGCATTGGCAATACCAACCACTTCATGAACTTAACCAAATTAGGCCGTGTCGACACACTGAAATATATATATCTATATATATATATATTATTTTTTATTTTTTATTTTTTATTTCTTGAAACTTTTTGTTTTCTTCAGTTCTTGTTAAACTAACAAATGCACCGTATCATCAATTTTCTACATCAATTTCCCGTTATAAATTTTCTACATCAAGGTTAACACGGTTTGGTAATTAATTTGCATGTCCCGAAGCTTTTCCTTTCAACTTTTCCTCTGCTATTACTTTGCTGTTACTTTCCCAAGTGGCTGATGGCTTCCTTCAAGGGTATTTGGTGCATATATATTAGATATTAATTTTTATTTCTTACATAATTTTTTCTTCTGTTCTTGTTAAACTAACAAATGCACCATGTCCATGAATTTTTTCTATATTTTAACTTTTTTTTTCTGCTTACATGTAGATTGTGACGGATTAAACATTATTCCGAACAGCATAGTTTCCAAGCAAGGCGATGGAAATTATCGCACTTTGGAAGAAGCTGTGAAGAGAATTCCTAATAATTTTTTAGGAAAATTTGTGATATACGTAAAAGCTGGAATTTACGATGAAAATATCGTCATGATGAGATCCAATATCACTATAGTTGGGGATGGTCAAGGAAGAACTATTCTTCGCAGTCAACGCAATCAAAGTTCTGGGTACGGCATTAAAGATTCTGCAGCATTAGGTAATTGGCACACACTAATTTTTTATTTCATTTTTCCATTTATGGACATATGTTGATTCAATCTATCCACAATGCAGCAATCCTCGGTGATAATTGCATTCTCAAATGTATAACATTTGAGAATATTTCTCACGATGATAAAGGTCAGGCCGTGGCATTACGAACTGAAGGTGACTTGAATGTCTTCTACAAATGCGAATTCAAGGGCTACCAAGACACCTTATTTGTGAACGGTAAGAAGAACAAGGACAAGAAAATAGGTAGACATTTCTTTAGGGAATGTCACATTTCAGGTACCATCGACTTTATCTTCGGGGATGCACAAATGGTGTTACAAAAGTGTCACATCGTATTTCGGAAGCCAAGTCATGATGGAAAAACGAATGTGATCACGGCCTCCGGTAGAGAGGACATGGAAAATAACACAGGCATCGTGATCCAATCTTGTGATATTGCGGCAGAGTTCGAAATGAGCTCGCATAAGGGTTACTTGGGACGAACGTGGAAGAAATATTCAAGAGTGATCGTGATGAAGACCAGAATTGCAGATGTCATAACTCCACTCGGTTGGACGCTAATGGCTAATAAAGAAGACCACTCAAAGACTGCAGAGTACATGGAGTACAACAACAGCGGACTTGGTTCATCTACGAGCGGACGCATCAAGTGGCCAAAATACAAAGCGACGAGAAATCCAGTCGATGTGCGACCTTTCACTGTGGAGTTGTTCATCAATGGAAATGAATGGCTTCCTGCTACCGGAGTCCCTTTTGACGTGGGGTTGAATTGTTAGCTACGATAAGACGATAAGTAAGACCAGCACATGTTATCCAAGTCATGCATGCATGGATGTTATTAGTTTGCTCCCTCAATGGCATTAGGCCCCTACTGTGAGTTATATTTAAGTGTTTTAATTTAGTATGTCAAGAACTTGTTTTTATTAATAATATTATCCATGTCGGATGGCTTTTATATATTCTCTCTTTTTATTTCAACGATCTGGCTCTCTAATTAGTTATGTTATGAGACTTAATTAGCAATGGACACTAGCTATTCATTGATTTACACATCAATTTGGTAAACACCTTTTTTTATATATAATAATTGCTTATCCCTTATTTTTCTTCTCCTTATAAATGTCATTAATTCAAAAATATTTTTCCCCTAAAAAATAATTCTAAATACTCCTGTGATTCATTAAAAACATTTAGGAACATGTTTAAGAAAACTAAGTGTGTAATTTTTTGTATGTCAATTAATTATAAGAAAAGTAAATTATAAATATAAAAGCAAACATTTTATCTGTTCTTATCAAGATTGAAGAAAGAGTGTCCCCAAAACGTACATTATCATTGTAGATAGGAAATTGGATGTAATTCTGGATTTTCCAATTAGCAAAATTAATATAAATATAAATATAAATATAAATAATAATAATATTATTATTATTATTATTACCCTAATCATCATGGTTATATATGGATTTTAATATTACCATAATCATTATTATATATGTATTCATTATTATATATCTTACAAGATTTGATAATTAAGTTATATTTGACATCAATCTCCCATTATAAAAAAGAGGTTACCATGGCTCGATAATTTGCATAACCCAAACAAAGCTTTTCTTCCACCTTTTCTCTCCTCGCTCGTTGTCTTCCTCTGCTATTACTACTTTTCCAAGTGGCCGATGGCTTCCTTCAAAGGTATTGGCGCAAATATGTTAGATATTATTTTTTATTTCTTGAATCTTTTTTTTCTTCGGTTCTTGTTAAACTAACAAATGCACCGTATCATCAATTTTCTACATCAATTTCCCGTTATAAATTTTCTACATCAAGGTTAACACGGTTTGGTAATTAATTTGCATGTCCCGAAGCTTTTCCTTTCAACTTTTCCTCTGCTATTACTTTGCTGTTACTTTCCCAAGTGGCTGATGGCTTCCTTCAAGGGTATTTGGTGCATATATATTAGATATTAATTTGTATTTCTTACATAATTTTTTCTTCAGTTCTTGTTAAACTAACAAATGCACCATGTCCATGAATTTTCTATATTTTAACTTGTTTTTTTTTCTGCTTACATGTAGATTGTGACGGATTAAACATTATTCCGAACAGCATAGTTTCCAAGCAAGGCGATGGAAATTATCGCACTTTGGAAGAAGCTGTGAAGAGAATTCCTAATAATTTTTTAGGAAAATTTGTGATATACATAAAAGCTGGAATTTACGATGAAAATATCGTCATGATGAGATCCAATATCACTATAGTTGGGGATGGTCAAGGAAGAACTATTCTTCGCAGTCAACGCAATCAAAGTTCTGGGTACGGCATTAAAGAGCATTAGGTAATTGGCACACACTAATTTTTTATTTCATTTTTCCATTTATGGACATATGTTGATTCAATCTATCCACAATGCAGCAATCCTCGGTGATAATTGCATTCTCAAATGTATAACATTTGAGAATATTTCTCACGATGATAAAGGTCAGGCCGTGGCCTTACGAACTGAAGGCGACTTGAATGTTTTCTACAAATGCGAATTCAAGGGCTACCAAGACACCTTATTTGTGAACGGTAAGAAGAACAAGGACAAGAGAATAGGTAGACATTTCTTTAGGGAATGTCACATTTTAGGTACCATCGACTTTATCTTCGGGGATGCACAAATGGTGTTACAAAAGTATCACATCGTATTTCGGAAGCCAAGTCACGACGGAAAAACGAATGTGATCACGGCCTTCGGAAGAGAGGACATGGAAAATAACACAGGCATAGTGATCCAATGTTGTGATATTGCGGCTGAGTTCCAAATGGGCTCGCATAAGGGTTACTTAGGACGGACGTGGAAGAAATATTCAAGAGTGATCGTGATGAAGACCAGAATTGCAGATGTCATAACTCCACTCGGTTGGACGCTAATGGCTAATAAAGAAGACCACTCAAAGACTGCAGAGTACATGGAGTACAACAACAGCGGACTTGGTTCATCTACGAGCGGACGCATCAAGTGGCCAAAATACAAAGCGACGAGAAATCCAGTCGATGTGCAACCTTTCACTGTGGAGTTGTTCATCAATGGAAATGAATGGCTTCCTGCTACCGGAGTCCCTTTTGACGTGGGGTTGAATTGTTAGCTACGATAAGTAAGACCAGCACATGTTATCCAAGTCATGCATGCATGGATGTTATTAGTTTGCTCCCTCAATAATGGCATTAGGCCCCTACTGTGAGTTATATTTAAGTGTTTTAATTTAGTATGTCAAGAACTTGGTTTTATTAATAATATTATCCATGTCGGATGGCTTTTATATATTCTCTCTTTTTATTTCAACGGTCTGGTCTCTAATTAGTTATGTTATGAGACTTAATTAGCAATGGACACTAGCTATTCATTGATTTACACATCAATTTGGTAAACACCTTTTTTATATATAATAATTGCTTATCCCTTATTTTTCTTCTCCTTATAAATGTCATTAATTCAAAAATATTTTTCCCCTAAAAAATAATTCTAAATATTCCTGTGATTCATTAAAAACATTGAGGAACATGTTTAAGAAAATTAAGTGTGTAATTTTTTGTATGTCAATTAATTATAAGAAAAGTAAATTATAAATATAAAAGCAAACATTTTATCTGTTCTTATCAAGATTGAAGAAAGAGTGTCCCCAAAACGTACATTATCATTGTAGATAGGAAATTGGATGTAATTTCTGGATTTTCCAATTAGCAAAATTAATATAAATATAAATATTATTATTATTATTATTATTATTATTATTATTATTATTATTATTATTATTATTATTATTATTATTACCCTAATCATCATGGTTATATATGGATTTTAATATTACCATAATCATTATTATATATGTATTCATGTACAGTGACACATGGCATATCTCGCCGTCGTCGTATATGACGTAGTGAATAAGAAAGTAAAAGATATAAAAGTGATGATATGTAGATAAAAGCTAATAAATATTGGAATAAATTAGTTTTAGCTGTTAACTACGATTTGAGATATTTGGAAAGTATAATTATATATCAATTAGATAATGACATCATCAAACAATATATTTTTTCGGTGAACATAATTAGGTAGTGTTAAACAACATAATGCTAGGAAAAAAATATGCATATTAATAAATAAAGGAATATGATATGTTAAAAATGTGCAAAAAATTAACATTTTAATAATTAAATTTCATCAAAATTTTGTTATACTTATATATAATATATATATAACTATTAAAAAATAATTTATTGATTAACAACATGAACTTCAAACTATGCCACTATAACAAAATTAACATTTAGGGACTAGACCAATCATAATTAACTCTTCAAAAAATATTTATTTGGGACCAATGAAAAATTAGACCCAAATTTTTCCTTATTTTAGAGATAAAAAATTAATTTGTGTCTAATACAAATATTACGAGGACCAATAATAATTTTTCATAAACATTAATTTTAGAGACTAATCACAATGTTGATCCCGAAAGATAAATTATAGGGACCGATTTCGGCGGTTCCGGAAAATCTAGTTTTTTTAATCTGATTTGCCTCATTTCATTCTGCTCTAACTCCTGCACTCCCTCTCAGAAAACCCACAGCGAAGGTAGCGCCTCATTTCAATGGTCGAGCCGCCGTGGACACCCCAACCAGCCGCAGCCTTCGGAGTTGTTGCCGACAATCGTGGAGCAGAACGCTAGCCGGGTAGAGTAGCCGCTCTCCCTCCGTATCAACAAGGAGAAGAAGAAGCGATCGGGAGCAGCTGAGATGGTGGAGGCGGGCGAATTGGCCTGCTGCTCCATGAAGAAGGCCTTTTCCTCCATGGTGTTCATCGTACGCGAGCTCCAGCCCTCTAGCTCCGGTGGGTCCTATTCTACGAGGACCCCAGAGGATCTTGGACAGGATCCAGCAAGAGATTAACTCCTCCTTTCGTTTGGCTCTTCCAGGTCTTCTCCTGCATGCCCACCTCCGTCATGCTCCTCCTAGCAAACTTCACCATCTACTCCAAAATCATGAGATCACTAGGGTAAAATCATGCTCCTCCGCAGGTTATGCAGGTGCTCCTGCTTTTCACCCACCGCCAGCACCTGTTTGGAGATCACCAGGGTAAAATCATGAGCCCTATGCGTTTTATTTTTTCTTGTGGTACCAATATTAGTTTGATATTTGATCCATAATTTGTTCAAAATTTGAAGCTTTCGATGAGGTAAGAAATTTCGACTAGTCCCCGAATTCCAAAAGCAAACAGACTTTAATTTTTTTTCTTGCATATTTCTAGCTCTTCCTCATGAAGCGCGGCGGAGAAGAGATTTATGTTGGTCAACTGGGTCGACAGTCTCTCATCTGATCAAATATTTTGAGGTGAGACAACAACAACTGAAAATAGTGCAGCTGCTAATTTTCCACATGATACGATAACAAGAGGTCAGTAATTAACTCAAATTATTGTCGAAATTTTCTTAAGGGAGACGAAGGTGACCCTAAGATCAAAGATGGTTACAATCCTGCAACATGGATGCTGGAAGTGACCACACAGTCTCAAGAAGAGCTTTTGGGGGTTAACTTCATTGAAATACCCCCTCAAAAAAAAAACACTTCATTGAAATATATAGAAACTCTGAACTATATCAGTGAGTAGCATTGGTTTATGAATCGAAAAGACTTAGCACAGTCCTCTTTTCTCATAATTCATATGCTGCGACATTGTATTAATTTTATCTCACAAACGAATGGTCTTATTCAGGAGAAACAAGAGCCTGATTAAGGAACTCAATGTTCCTCCTCCTAGTTCCAGAGATCTGCACTTCCCGACCAAATATTCATAGCCTTTTGTAGTGCAATGCATGGCCTGCCTCTGGTCATACTGGAGGAATCCTCCATACGCCGCCGCAAGGTTCTTCTTCACAACATTCATAGTGTTAATGTTCGGCTTGGTATTCTGGAACCTCGTATATCCGATCTCGGTCATGAGAGCTTCTGATCAGCTTAACTATGAAATCATAAGGTCTAAGTGCACTAGCGGAATTACAGATCGACGAAGTAAGATTTGTTCAACACAATGGGATCCATGTATTCTGCTGTACTATTCATCGAGATACAGAACTGTTCGTCTATTCAGCCAGTGGTCTCCATTGAACGCACCGTCGTCTACTACAGGGAGAGAGCAGTTGGGATGTATTTAGCTTTACCATATGCCTTCGGACAAGTAAGCCTTTCTGCAGTTTAATTGTCACATAAGTTCCATGCTCGTGTCTTGACAAAACCATGACATCACTCACTACAAGAAAAAGTCGTATTTCTGACGGTCCATTTTCGATGGCTAGAAATCCGTCTTAAATATCGACGGTTTTTTCGACGGATCTTCCAAATCGTCGATATTTTCATCAGATAATTTTCGACGATTTAACCCGTCTAAAATTTCGACGGTGATAAATTCGTCGGAAGATTCCGTCGAAAATATTTATACTTCGACGGTTATGACCGTCGATAATTTCGGCGGTTTATCTAACCGTCGAAACTTCCAGCGGTCTGAACCGTCGAAATATTTCAAGGCTGGTTGCGCATAATTATTGAACTTATCGACGGTTTTGACCGTCGAAATTTGTGACGTTCAAAGCAACCGTCGATATTTCGGCGGTCATAACCATCGATAGTATTTAAATAAAATATTATACCTTACTTTTTTTCGACAGTCTCAATCGTCGAAAATGGAAATTTATAATTTACACAAACTATGTATCTGTCGATGTTTTTAAAAATTTATCATTAAGGGAATCGACGGCTAATACCGTCGATATTTCGACGGTTTAAAGAACCGTCAAAACTATCGACGGCTAAAACCGTCGATATTTCGACGGTTTGAATACCGTCGAAATTATCGACGGTTTTTCCAGCGGATTGGAGCCGTCGAAATGCGAATTAATATAATATTATATTTACCTATGTTGCGACGATTTTGACCGTCGAAAAGTGGTTATATAAAAACCCGACCGCACTCTTACTTAGAACGTTTTGAACGTCCGTCCGCCGCCCCCCGTTTCGTCCGCCGTTCGTCCGACCGTCGATCACCTCCCGCCCGAAGCTTTCGCCGCCGACCATCTTCAGTGCAGGTAGGTCCGATCCCTGCCTCCTTTGATATATAATTTTTCTCTCCTTCGACCATCTCCGTGCGGCGGCCAGATCCGGCCGCCATCCGCGCGCGGCGGCCAGATCCGGCCGCCATTCTTGCGCGGCGGCCAGATCCGGCCACCATTCTTGTGCGGCGGCCAGATCCGGCTGCCATTCGCGCGTGGCGGCCAGATCCGGCCGCCATTCGCTCGCGGCGGCCAAATCCGGCCGCCAATCGCGCGCGGCAGCCAGATCCGGCAGCCCTCCGCGCGCGGCGGCCAGATCCGGCCGCCCTCCGCTCGCGGCGGCCAGATCCGGCCGCCCTCCGTGCGGCGGCCAGATCCAGTCGCCCTTGCGCGGCGGCGGCCAGATCCGGCCGCCCTCCACGCGCGGCGGCCAGATCCGGCCGCCCTTGCACGGCGGCGGCCAGATCCGGCCGCCCTTCGTGCGCGGCGGCCAGATCCGGCCGCCCTTCGTGCGCGGCGGCCAGATCCGGCCGCCCTTGCGCGGCGGCGCCAGATCCGGCCGCCTTCCGCGCGTGGCATTTAAATTATAGTTGTAATATTTAGAATTATATTTAAAATTATAGTTGTAATATTTTTTTTCCTCCTTTTGTTTGATGGAAAACGATCATGAGCAAAAAGGGCCAAAACTGTTATATATACTTATTATATGCTATCTCTATACCTAGCAGTATGATTAGTAAACATTAGCTAAACAATCTGTTCTTCCTCAGTTGTTTCATATTCATTTTTCTTTCCTTATACAATTTTGTATGACTGAAATTTTTTATGATTTGTAAATAATGCAGTCATTATGTCATACTTGAACGATCGTCGATGGATGTACAAAAGAAATAATCCTGGTCGTAGAGGCTTGACACAAGAATTTATAGATGGCGTTGACTATTATGTTACTGTGGCTTGTCAATCTTTACAATTTCAGCGGGAGGGAGCAATTAGGTGTCCTTGTTTGAAATGTGCTAGCACAAAGTTACAGACGATAGAGACTGTCAAAGTTCACTTATATAGAAAGGGTTTCAAACCCAATTATTGGGAATGGGATGATTTAGGCGAAGGAGCACCTTCGACAAGCGTCCCAAATGAAGGTCTTCATTTTGTGGATCCTGAACCAACATTTGCTTCGCAATATGAATAGTCTGTTTATGACGCAGCTGCAACTGAGTATGGCAATATTAGATTTGAGCAGAATGAAGAGGCACCAAATCCAGAAGCAAGAGATTTTTATGACTTACTAAACGCATCGAGCCAACCCTTATGGCCTGGGTGTGAAAGTCATTCGGAACTATCACTCGCTGTTAGATTGTTGAATCTGAAAGCTGACCACAATATTTCACAAGCATGTTTTGATGCATTTCTAGATATTCTAAAAGAGGTCACACCAACTGGGGCTCGTATTCCTGAAAATTTTTATAGGACAAAAAGATTGGTCAGTAAACTTGGTCTTGGCTCAACTAAAATAGATTGTTGTCATGATGGTTGTATGTTATATTACGGCGAGGACATCAATCTAAATGAATGCAAGTTTTGTGGGGCCGAACGATATAGAGTGACTAACAAGTCTCAAGTCGCTGTGAAAAAAATGCATTATTTACCTCTTATTCCAAGACTTAAAAGACTATACTCGTCTATAGGGTCAGCGTCGCAGATGAAGTGGCATGCACAGCATAATACTTCTGAAGGTGTAATGCTTCACCCATCGGATGGTGAAGCGTGGAAACATTTTGATCGTAAGGATCATGATTTTGCTAGGGACCAAAGGAACATAAGGCTCGGATTATGCGCAAATGATTTTACACCATATGGTCAAACTTCAGTTCCTTATTCATATTGGCCGGTAACAATAACACCTTATAATTTGCCACCTGGGATTTGTATGTCCGCACCTTATATGTTTTTGACATGCATTATTCCTGATCCTTAGAGTCCTAAACAGAGGATAGACGTGTATTTACAACCTCTAATAGACGAGCTAAAAGAACTATGAGATGGTGTCGTCGCTTATGATGTGTCGACCAAATAAAATTTCACATTGAGAGCTGCCTTATTGTGGACTGTTAATGACTTTTCAGCCTACGGGATGTTGTCTGGTTGGATGACTGTAAGGAAATTTGCTTGTCCATCTTGCATGGAACACTCAGATGCGTTCACTTTGAGAAATGGGGGTAAAAATACTTGGTTTGATTGCCACAGACGGTTTCTTACAGCTGATCATCCGTACAGAAATAACCGAAATGCATTTCGACGGAATAGGGTTGTGGAAGACATGCCTCCAGTCAGACGCTCAGAAGCTCAATTACGTCGCATTGTCAATGCTTTATGCAGAATTATCGACGACCCAAATGTCACATACAATGAGTATGGTGTTTGTCATAATTGGACCAAACGAAGCATATTCTGGGATTTACCTTATTGGTCTGATTGTTTGATACGTCATAACTTGGACGTCATGCACATTGAGAGAAATGTGTTTGAAAATGTATTCAACACCGTAATGGACATTAAGGGTAAAACAAAGGACAACCTCAAGGCGAGACTAGATTTGAAGGAGTACTGTCGACGGCCAGAGTTGCACTTAGTTACTTTACCTAACGGAAGAATATCTAAACCAAAAGCAAGTTATGTTCTCATTAAGGAGCAGGAGACCCAAGTGTGTCGCTGGATCCAAGAGCTGAGAATGCCGGATGGTTATGCATCAAATCTGACCCGATGTGTGGACATGAATAACTTGCGTTTGTTTGGCATGAAAAGTCACGACTGTCACATATTCATGGAAACTTTGCTTCCTACTGCTTTTTCTTCACTCTCGGATAAGATTTGGAAGCCGATAACGGAGTTGAGTCAATTTTTCAAAGAATTGTGTTCTACAACATTAACGGTGGAAAATATGATCCAATTGGAACGTAATATTCCGATAACATTATGTAAGTTGGAACGAATATTTCCACCAGGATTCTTTGATTTCATGGAGCACTTACCTATTCATCTGCCATATGAGGCAAGGGTAGGTGGACTAGTACAATATAGGTGGATGTATCCTTTTGAAAGATATCTCAATCGAATAAAAAGGACGATTAAGAACAAAGCACGTGTCGAAGGATCCATTTGTGAAGCGTATATGATTCAGGAGATTTCATACTTCTGTTCTTACTACTTCGAGTCCCATGTTAAGTGTGCGAGGACCAGAGTCCGTCGAAATGATGAAGTTCCAGAAGAACAGTCTGATGTGGCATCTTTGCCGCTCTTCAATCAGTTAGGACGACATTTTGGGAAGCCAAGGAGTAGATGGCTCAGTGATGCAGAATTCAAGTCTGCCACGAATCATGTCCTTCTAAACACTCCGGAGGTGCAAAACTACATTAAGTAAGTTTAATATCCATGTGTTCTTTTGTTTAACGTCTTCTCAAACACCATTTTGATTTAGCCATCACTTCGTATGTAGTGCTTTCTTGCAATACTACATTGTCCCTAAAGAACATGTACAAGATAGAATCGAGAATGATTTCGCACCGTGGTTTAAGGAACAGGTAATTATCAAAATATTCTAAACAATTTGATGTCTTCAGCGTCTACTATACTCATTTATTTTCATATTAGGTTCTCAATACCGGCACGGCGACTGGTCTCCATAATTTGGCATGGGGACCGGATCGAGAGGTGAAAAGTTGGCCGGTGTATTTTGTGAATGGTTATAAGTTTCACACTGAAACTTGATCGATTGGAAAGAAAACCGTGAACAGTGGAGTATGTGTCGTGGGATCCACGGACGGAAAAAATGAGCGTGACTACTACGGTGTTCTCAAAGACATTATCAGCTGTAATATACTGGAGGTAATAAAGTCACATTATTTGAGTGTAATTGGTTTGATCCAAAGGAAAGGAGAGGGATGCGAGTTCACAAAGATTTCAAAATAGTTGAAATACGTCACAATATGTGTTATGATCGTTTTGATCCTTTCATTATTCCGTCTTCTACAAGACAAGTATATTATGTGCCATATCCGGAGAAGACCAGGGACAAATCACAATGGTGGGTTGTAATAAAGACGAAGGCAAGAAGCAGGATAGAAGTTGATGATGCATTGCAATGTGCCTTTCAAGATGACTCGCAGACGTCTGTGGCCCTTATTGTCGACACCGAATTAGTCGACGATCTACATGATTCGGAACACGTATTTGAAGATTTCGATAACGTCGACATACAAAATGATGAAAAGGATTCGGACGAAGATGAATTTGAAACTACGACGACTTCTGATGATGATGATGACGGGTACCAGTCATGTGGAAATTCAGATGATGAGTAAAGGTGTCTTTACTTGTCGTCACGAATTATCAATTTATTTTTACCTTACAACTAGGATATTTTATTACGAATGTTGTCATCTTATGGATTGTTCATTTACGACTCATATTCATTTTGTTTGAGGCAATAGTTTGTTTGAGGCGTTAGCGATGCATGTGGACAAACAATCGGATCAACAAATGCCTGACGCGGACGATGCATTCTTATATTTGCTACCATCTCGTGAGTGTTTGAAGTAATGATCAGAAGAAGTCATTCGCAAAAGCTTATTCGAATTAATTTGTTTATTTTTTATAAGCGCCTCCGGATATTAGGAATTGGTTCTCGAGTTATACGTACAATTCCGTTCCTCAAGATGCAACACAAGACGTAGCCGAACATAGTCAGGTCGAGACGTTGTGACATTTGAATTTTTTGTCAATTGTGAATTTGACTTGTAATAAATGTTTTACTATGCAGATGTATCGATTTGTTAAAAGTAAAAACAAAGGAAATGAGTCGGTCGTCCCTAGAGCTCTCAGTACTCCGTGTGCTCCTCCATCAGCCACGGGCATTCGCATAACAGAGCGTACTTCTCCTCCGTCAGCTCCTCGATCAGCCACGGGCATTCGCATAATAGAACGTTCTTCTCCGCCGGGTCCTTCCTCTCACGCTGATATTGCGGACTTGGATACACAATTGCCACAACAACCCGTCAGAGCTCATTGTTCCGTGGAAGACTCAGACCAGGCTTCATCAAATCGTGTTTACAAAGCATAAGTGCAGCCAGATGAGAATTTAGGGTAAGTGTTATTTTATCGAATCCTTATTCATGCTTTGATTCAGCCATGACATTTTATAATTCTGTGTCCTTCAAGATTTGTACCGTCGAAACCAGCGGCTGCAGCAGTTACTAAAGTATTGCGACATAGGTATACTGAAGCGTGGCTTACATGGAGGGAAGTTCCTTATGCCACGAGACAGATGTTATTTAATGAATTTCATGTATCATTAGAAGCCAACATCATCATTAATATTTTTCTTCGTCATGCACATTAATTATTTTTAAACACTTACAGGCTGATGTGTGGTGGGAGCCCGAGCATACGGAAAAAATGTGGAAGGCTTTTAACTCTCGGTGCTCAAAGAGATTGTCCGCGATGCTTTCTGAAGTTCGAGCTGACGGAGAATGACCCAATTGGATCCCCGAGATTTGCTAGGAAAGTGGACCACCGAGGAGTACAAAGTTGAATGCGAAAAAGCAAAAACCAGTCGAGAGTCCGACCAGTGAGCATGCTTGCATTCGGGCGGATGTCTATCCACGAGCACGATTGCTAAGAAAATGGTAAGGTCTTTCTCCGAACTCAAGACGAAATATTATACTTTAAGAAAATGGTAAGTAATTTGCGAATTTTAAAATATTATCTCATTGTAGGAGAAAGAGACGGGTAGACCACCGACTCAGGACGAAATATTTCTCCGAACCCATCAGAAGAAGAACAAAAAATGGGTCTCGAGTTATGCCCGGGAGACATATGTATGTAAATTTTTGTGCCTTTACTTTTTTCTAAATTGCAAGTTAATAATTAATTAACAAAACTTTGAAGTCGATCACCTAGTCGTCGTTTGTAGTTAATTATTTTCTTTATATTTCAGGAGTCTTATAAAATAAAAGAAGTTGATCATATTACGCAAGCCACGCAGGAGGGGACCACACCGTTGACCCCAAGACAACTTTGGACGGACCACGTCGGCGTGAAGAAGGGTCGCATTTACAGACTTGGATCTTCTGTGAGTGACACAGATATTGGATATGGTCGACGAAGTACTTCAGGTTCATCTTCTTCTACTATGTAAGAAATTGTGGATCACCATCAAGATTAGGGAAGAGGTCAGACAGGAATTCGAAGAACATGAACGTCGTAACAGGGATGAAATGAAGAAAAATGATGCGTGCCTTCATGCGTGGCGAATTGAATGACGATGACGCCGATGTAGATTCATATATAATACATAATTATTTTTGGAATTTGCTTTAATCTGATGCATCATTGTACTCATTAGATTCATATGCACTTTGACACTAACTTAGATTTTACTCTTCATCCCTTTCAGTTAGATCTGTAGACTTTCAAAGTTTTCATCGAAAATGAAGTGCAGACAGTTGGATCATGTAAATGTCAGTACTTAGTATAAACTTGTTAGTTTACGCTCGATTTTGCTCGATTTTGAGATTCGGCGTTAGCTTGTTAGTTTACGCATCTTCTAGATTTATCAATTTTGAAGATGCTCAATCAATTATTTATCAAATTATGTTGATGTTAAATTGAAATAATGTTTTTATATTTTAGATTTTAGATTCAATTAGATTGTGATTACGCATCTTCAAAACTGAATTCATGTTTTTTTTGCATTTTATATGTTATAACTTTTACTCTATTTTCAATTTTGTGCAGTGATGTTTTGCGACGAAGATGATATGCGAATTGAACTTCAGCTCTTCGTCGTGATGAAGACGTTATGCCGTTCAATTTGTGAATTAAGCACGCCGTTCCATTATCTCGTTCCACTATGGTTGACGTTATTGAATCTGTGAATTATGGATTATGTTTCATGTTTGGATACCATTATGCCGAATTGCACTATCTGTGATGTGATGTGATGTGATGTGCTTTATATGTGAATTACGATATTTCAATCTGTGAGGGATTATATTTCAATCTGTGACGTTCAATTGAACTATCAAATGTGTTGTATTATCTGAGAATTATTTGTGAATTCATTATTTTTTTTTAAATTTTTTTACGTTTCCGACGGTCCTGGCCGTCGGAAACAGCTAAAATATTTTAATTTTCAGCGGATTTTTTCGATACTTATTGACGGTTATATCCGTCGGTACACAATTATCGACGGTCGTAGCCCACGAGTAAAAGCCGTCGATACTAGATTGTCGACGGTTTTAACCGTCGATAAAATCGACGGTTCAAGTCGCCGATATATATCGACGGTTAAAACCGTCGATAGTTTCCACGGTTCAAGCCGCCGATAGATATCGACGGCACGAACCGCCGATACTGTCGACGGTTTAGGCCGTCGATAAATATCGACGGCTCGAACCGTCAATACTATTGACGGTTCAAACCGTCGATATATATCGGCGGTCCTGTCCGTTGATAATATTGACGGTTCGCATCGTCGATATTTAACGTTCGACTGCCGCGCCAGCTAGACCGTCTGTAATACCGATGGTTCAGAAGAAACCGTCGCAAAAAATTTGTGACGAGCTTTTTTCACACGATCATTGTCCGTCGAAAGAACCGTCGAAAATCGTGATTTCCGACGAATCTGACAAATTTACCGACGGTTAGGACCGTCGGTAAAAGGCAGTTTTCTTGTAGTGACTGCCGGCTTTGACTCCAGCCTTGTGACGCAAGTCGCTATCGGGTTCCCATACATCTTTTTTTTCAGCTTTGCTTGCGCATGGTGAAAACTTGAGATGCTATTGGTCATCTGACTAGATCTTGTTGTGTTTGTGTGGGGGCCCCAAAGATCTATGATGGATTTGGTACAACAGCATTAAGCTTTATGCAAGTAAGAAGCAAACAAATCATGCTCTCCCTACATGTTTCTTTTTTTCCTTTCCTTCATATATACTTTTCTTCTCTTTTGTTGTTGATGTTTGGGTCTTTTGAATGCATGATCCAAGGAAGTTCTTGTGAACTGATGATTTTTGATGCAGCAAGTCAGTACCCTCCTTTTTGTTGCCTTTGAGTATTATAAATCGCATTAAATTTTTTATGTCCCTTTCCATTCAGTACACTTTATATAATCACATTCAAGTGGCATTTTATTATATAGTTTTACTGTTGCTTAATTAAATTGATGGAGAAAATAAATCCTTCTCTCTATATTTTTATTAGTAGTGTTTTTATTAGTTTTTTAATGATAGTTTCCATTTTGATCATGAACATTTGAATGTAGGAATATGTAATTAAAATTTATTTGTGTAGTTGAGATAACTTCCATTGCAGAGGAAGTATCCCTGGACAAGGATCACATATGCAGAAGACTACGACTCAGTAATCCAGTTTGTGGCCAATCCAAGAAAATATGATGAGCTCTGTTATACTTGGCCCTAACTAGAATTCATGCATCATAATACTGCTCTGCCTTTGGTATAGTCATGGACCTAAAATTTTAGTTAGCAGATGGCCTCTTTGTTAACTGCAAGAATTTGATTTATTTGGTTTTAGAAAATTTATACTTCAAGAGTTTCTTAGTCATCTCATATAAGATGACATATCAGAATCATCTCATGTAGAAAATATCTATGATGCATGTAATGATCCAACGAAACAAAGTTCTGAGTATAGTCGATCAAATAGTTAATCTCTTTGTGGCCATTTGAGCCTATGAATCATTGTATATTTTGTAGGATTTATTGGTGGAGCTCTAAGAGATTGGTTTGGAGCAAAAGGAGTTGGTAACTACAATGTCAATGTCAGGGCATCATGCGCCAAAGCAGGATCAAGCATTTGCAATAATCTAGTAATATATGTGAACTGGGATGGGATTCACCTAATTGAGGCTGCTTACAAACTCATTGTTTATGCCAATCCATCCATTATTTAATCCAAGCATCATCAACTCTATGCGATGCTTACAATTTCTTTTTATTATTCTTTTGTTGACATGTATAAATTTAAGGTACGAATTAGAGGGGTAATATGAAGCTTTGTGCATGACACTTCTCATATTTTTTAAACATTACTTTTGTATCTAAAAGAAAAATAAAAAAAAAAATCATAGGAAACTAAACATATCATGCTAGTTAAAGATATATACATTTGAATAAATGATATTTGATTTTTCATTCATTATATATCTAATCATAATTAAATAATATTCACAATATTTTCTTTCTTTCTCCGATTTATCAATACTTCTAATAAATTTATTTATTTTAACATACAACAATATCTTAACTAATCTTATTCATAACCACATAATGAATTTTTTTAAAAAAAATTCATTAACCTTGAAAATCTTTACAATATTATAATAATTTCAATGTTGATATTTTATATTTTTTTTGTAATCATGAGAGAAATAATAAAAATAAAATATACCCTTTTGAAAATGAATTGTAAAATGTGTTTGATATTTGTCGAAATGTATATATCACCTGCTGATCCAGAGCATTCCAGTTCCTCTACGCCAGTGTCCTTGCTGGAAGCTTGGGTTGAGCATGCACATTTCCAGCACCAGAGTGGACGCCATCGAAATTTCTCGACAGCTCCTTTGGGACCACTAGAAGCAACGGCAGCGGCATCGGCGGCAACTCAGGAGGACTCTGCCATCCAACTTGTCCACCTCCTCATCAGCCATGGTGAATCGTTCCAATGCGGTGAAATGATCTTCGCTGCAATCGTTGCAAATATCCTGGACAAATTACGGGTTGTCCTCACGAGGTAAACTTCGATTTCGGCATCTGAAAGGTCGTCGGGTGCTTTGTGGATGCGTTGTGCCATCGTTTCTACTCACCGTCCGAGACGGCCGAAGCTCATAAAGATGCCGCTACAGTTGCAACAAGGGAAAGAGAAAGTAAATAGAGGAATTAAAGAAGACTCACAAATATCTCTCCTCTTCATGACCACGAGATTCAATAGAAAACTGACAAGGGACAAAAATTTGGAAAACAAATAGATAAAAAAGAGGGCACAACTGGGAGGACGTTGGGAGGGAATGTGCTTATCGAAAGATCCACAGCAATGGCCTATGGACAGATTATGTTTATTAATGGACAGATCCACTATGTTTATTAATTGCTTAAACCGCTGTTGAACTATAATAAATTTTTACGTCTAATCCTAATATATGAATTTACTATATGACGTTTTAAATTATATCATAATTTTCACTTTAGTCCATCCGTCTAATTCTACTAACTTTCTATTTTTTTTCAGTTTTTTATATTTATTAAGGAACATAAACCACCCTTCTTCTCTCGTTTAATCTTTAAAAATTTAAAATAATATATAAAAAATAAAGGAACGCTTTTATCCCTCGTTGGCACCGACGACGCTTTTATCTTTTAATATTATTTTAAACTTTTAACTATTAAATGAAAGAAGAATTTTAATTTAGTCTTTTAATAAATAGGAAAAGTTTAAAAATAAAAAATAGAATTAGTTGTCGTTATATATAATTTAGAGACGTCCTACGGTGAGTTCAATATATTAGGGTTAGACGCGAAAAATCGTTATAGTTCACGGAAAATTTAAGGAATTGACCATAATATTTAATTTATTAATTGGAAAAAATAGATATATTAAACTCCATATCTCAAGTATTGAATCAATCAGTTTGGACTTGACTAGAATAAGAAGTTGATTGAGATTTAGGCAATCTGTATTATCAAAGTAAATTGTATCAATCTAGGTGAACAAATAGGCCTTTATTAATCCCAACACATCATAAAATAGAGTAGCAATTCATTCAACATCTAAAGGGTGTGCTAATCCATTTTTATTATCTTTCTTGGCAGCATGAACTACTAACCTAAGTTTTCTCACTCTTTTTTATTCTTCTCTGATCCCATTTATTTTTTCAACCAAACACATACCAAAAATGTTTTTTTTATGAATACTTAACCCATCTTATTGGTCAGATGTCACTATTATGTGAATAATAATATTTGAAACAAACATCTTCTAGCCCCCATATTTTATTAATTAGGGGAGAGTTATTGAACTATACAATGAAATTAGGGGAGAGAAATTAATTTTTATATTTAGTCCCTCAATCCTGATCCCCAAGTTTTATCTTATAATTAGTCGGTCCACCATTTAATTTATAATAAAATAGACCCTTGATTATACGATTACAAATTATTTTGTTGATTAGGCTACATCCACGTAAACTGAAGGTTTAAACTTTTATTTTATTTTTATGAAAAGTAACATGTAAATGTTTATTTTACAATATTTTTTTGAAAAAAAATGGGGGGACGTCTCACTCGACAACTCCCTCGGCCTCCATCTCAGGATTATGTTTCTACTAATAAAGCATTATTTTACAAAAAAAAAATCAATTTCAATATTATTTTTGCAATTATAGATATATATATTATATTTAAATAACATAGATATATTTGTAAAGATAAATTTATTTATTTTATTATCCACATATTTTTTTGTGTAGATAATATAATAGTTGATAATAAAATAATAGTAACATATAAAAAAAACCATTTACTTAAATATAGGTATTTGTCTTATATAGAATAGATCATTCCCCAAAATAAAATATCGTTATATATTATATGGAAGACGAGATAGTAAGTAAGGAGAGAATTACACTTGGTGAAAGCACAATAAACAATAATAATAATAATAATAATAATAATAATAATAATAATAATAATAATAATAATAATAATTAATTCAAATAAATAATAATAATAATTAATATGACGACGACGACGACGACGACGACGACGATGATGATGATGATGATGATGATGATGATGATGATAATAATAATAATTAAAATTTTAAATATTTTGACATACATTCCAATAAACAATGCTTGAATGGAGGAATAATTTTACTTTTAATATAATGCCTCGGCCCATTATATTTCTGGCTATACTTAATATGATAATCTCTAAAATTCTGATATAATATTTTGCATGGAGTTGAATTTTCTGATGCATATAAAGAAACACGGCTATCAAATTTCCGTAAATTAAGCATCCAGATTAAGTCACCATTAGCTTGGCAAATACAAGATTTCTAAATATGGTAATTTTTGTGATTTTCTCGTATAGAAAAGATGGAATCTTGACGATCTGATTATCATGTACCAACCTCAAAATATGATGTCAAACTCAAAATACGATTTCTAAATATGGTAATTTTATTCTCATAATTGAGAATGATATACGATGAAGAATAATATTATGTTCTTTTACCAAATTGAATTCTGATTGTCAAACTCATTTTGCATCAATATCTTACAAGATTTGATAATTAAGTTATATTTGGCATCAATCTCCCATTATAAAAAAGAGATTACCATGGCTCGGTAATTTGCATAACCCAAACAAAGCTTTTCTTCCACCTTTTCTCTCCTCGCTCGTTGTCTTCCTCTGCTATTACTACTTTTCCAAGTGGCCGATGGCTTCCTTCAAGGGTATTGGTGCAAGCAAATATATTAGATATTATTTTTTATTTCTTGAATCTTTTTTTTTCTTCAGTTCTTGTTAATCTAACAAATGCACCGTATCATCAATTTTCCATATCAATTTCCCGTTATAAATTTTCTACATCAAGGTTAACACGGTTTGGTAATTAATTTGCATGTCCCGAAGCTTTTCCTTTCAACTTTTCCTCTGCTATTACTTTGCTGTTACTTTCCCAAGTGGCTGATGGCTTCCTTCAAGGGTATTTGGTGCATATATATTAGATATTAATTTTTATTTCTTACATAATTTTTTCTTCTGTTCTTGTTAAACTAACAAATGCACCATGTCCATGAATTTTCTATATTTTAACGTGTTTTTTTTTTCTGCTTACATGTAGATTGTGACGGATTAAACATTATTCCGAACAGCATAGTTTCCAAGCAAGGCGATGGAAATTATCGCACTTTGGAAGAAGCTGTGAAGAGAATTCCTAATAATTTTTTAGGAAAATTTGTGATATACGTAAAAGCTGGAATTTACGATGAAAATATCGTCATGATGAGATCCAATATCACTATAGTTGGGGATGGTCAAGGAAGAACTATTCTTCGCAGTCAACGCAATCAAAGTTCTGGGTACGGCATTAAAGATTCAGCAGCATTAGGTAATTAGCGCACACTAATTTTTTGTTTCATTTTTTCATTTATGGACATATATTGATTCAATCTATCCACAATGCAGCAATCCTCGGTGATAATTGCATTCTCAAATGTATAACATTTGAGAATATTTCTCACGATGATAAAGGTCAGGCCGTGGCATTACGAACTGAAGGCGACTTGAATGTTTTCTACAAATGCGAATTCAAGGGCTACCAAGACACCTTATTTGTGAACGGTAAGAAGAATAAGGACAAGAGAATAGGTAGACATTTCTTTAGGGAATGTCACATTTCAGGTACCATCGACTTCATCTTCGGGGATGCACAAATGGTGTTACAAAAGTGTCACATAGTATTTCGGAAGCCAAGTCATGATGGAAAAACGAATGTGATCACGGCCTCCGGCAGAGAGGACATGGGAAATAACACAGGCATAGTGATCCAATGTTGTGATATTGCGGCTGAGTTCCAAATGGGCTCGCATAAGGGTTACTTGGGACGGACGTGGAAGAAATATTCAAGAGTGATCGTGATGAAGACCAGAATTGCAGATGTCATAACTCCACTCGGTTGGACGCTAATGGCTAATAAAGAAGACCACTCAAAGACTGCAGAGTACATGGAGTACAACAACAGCGGACTTGGTTCATCTACGAGCGGACGCATCAAGTGGCCAAAATACAAAGCGACGAGAAATCCAGTCGATGTGCAACCTTTCACTGTGGAGTTGTTCATCAATGGAAATGAATGGCTTCCTGCTACCGGAGTCCCTTTTGACGTGGGGTTGAATTGTTAGCTACGATAAGACGATAAGTAAGACCAGCACATGTTATCCAAGTCATGCATGCATGGATGTTATTAGTTTGCTTCCTCAATGGCATTAGGCCCCTATTGTGAGTTATATTTAAGTGTTTTAATTTAGTATGTCAAGAATTTGTTTTTATTAATAATATTATCCATGTTGGATGGCTTTTATATATTCTCTCTTTTTATTTCAACGATCTGGCTCTAATTAGTTATGTTATGAGACTTAATTAGCAATGGACACTAGCTATTCATTGATTTACACATCAATTTGGTAAACACCTTTTTATATATAATAATTGCTTATCCCTTATTTTTCTTCTCCTTATAAATGTCATTAATTCAAAAATATTTTCCCCTAAAAAATAATTCTAAATATTCCTGTGATTCATTAAAAACATTTAGGAACATGTTTAAGAAAACAAAGTGTGTAATTTTTTGTATGTCAATTAATTATAAGAAAAGTAAATTATAAATATAAAAGCAAACATTTTATCTGTTCTTATCAAGATTGAAGAAAGAGTGTCCCCAAAACGTGCATTATCATTGTAGATAGGAAATTGGATGTAATTCTGGATTTTCCAATTAGCAATAATAATAATAATAATAATAATAATAATAATAATAATATTTGTGACATGGTTATTATTATTATTATTACCCTAATCATCATGGTTATATATGGATTTTAATATTACCATAATCATTATTATATATGTATACATGTACAGTGAGACATGGCATATGAAAAAAAATATGCATATTAATAAATAAAGGAATATGATATGTTAAAAATGTGCAAAAAATTAACATTTTAATAATAAAATTTCATCAAAATTTTGTTATACTTATATATAATATGCCTTGGACAAGTAAGCCTTTCTGCAGTTTAATTGTCACGTAAGTTCCATGCTCGTGTCTTGGCAAAACCATGACATCACTGCCGGCTTTGACTCCAGCTATTGGTCATCTGACTAGATCTTGTTGTGTTTGTGTGGGGACCCCAAAGATCTATGATGGATTTGGTACAACAACATTAATCTTTATGCGAGTAAGAAGCAAGCAAATCATGCTCTGCCTACATGTTTCTTTTTTTCCTTTCCTTCATATATACTTTTCTTCTCTTTTGTTGTTGATGTTTGGGTCTTTTGAATGCATGATCCAAGGAAGTTCCTGTGAACTGATGATTTTTTATGCTGCAAGTCAGTACCCTCCTTTTTGTTGCCTTTGAGTATTATAAATCGCATTAAATTTTTTATATCCCTTTCCATTCAGTACACTTTATATAATCACATTCAAGTGGCATTTTATTATATAGTTTTACTGTTGCTTAATTAAATTGATGGAGAAAATAAATCCTTCTCCCTATATTTTTATTAGTAGTGTTTTTATTAGTTTTTAAATGATATTTTCCATTTTGATCATGAACATTTGAATGTAAAAATATGTAATTAAAATTTATTTGTGTACTTGAGATAACTTCCATTGCAGAGGAAGTATCCCTGGACAAGGATCACATATGCAGAAGACTACGACCCAGTAATCCAATTTGTGGCCAATCCAAGAAAATATGATGAGCTCTGTTATACTTGGCCCTAACTAGAATTCGTGCATCATAATACTGCTCTGCCTTTGGTATAGTCATGGACCTAAAATTTTGGTTAGCAGATGGCCACTTTGTTAACTGCAAGAATTTGATTTATTCGGTTCTAGAAAATTTATACTTCAAGAGTTTCTTAGTAATCTCATATAAGATGACATATCAGAATCATCTCATATGGAAAATATCTATGATGCATGTAATGATCCAACGAAACAAAGTTCTGAGTATAGTCGATCAAATAGTTAATCTCTTTGTGGCCATTTGAGCCTATGAATCGTTGTATATTTTGTAGGATTTATTGGTGGAGCTCTAAGAGATTGGTTCTAGAGCAAAAGGAGTTGGTAACTACAATGTCAATGTCAGGGCATCATGCGCCAAAGCAGGATCAAGCATTTGTGATAATCCAATAATATATGTGAACTGGGATGGGATTCACTTAATTGAGGTTGCTTACAAACTCATTGTTTATGACAATCCATCCATTATTTAATCCAAGCATCATCAACTCTATACGATGCTTACAATTTCTTTTTATTATTATTTTGTTGACATGTATAAATTTAAGGTACGAATTAGAGGGGTAATATGAAGCTTTGTGCATGACACTTCTCATATTTTTTAAACATTACTTTTGTAATGAATCAGGGAGGAATATGAAGTTATGTGGCTGAAATCTTTTCTTCATCTCAATTTTTATTGTCTAATGTCTGTGCATTTAGAAATTCATAAATTGACTACTAATACATTGTTGGAGATAAATATATAACGAGGACTAGCTTGTTATGTTTATAAAGATGCTATTAGGGATCAACCTCTAGGTTCCTAAAAGTATATTATTAGGAATCAATTTTTTACTGTCAATTACTTAATTTTTTTGTTGCTAAAACTATTTTGATTTGAGACCAAAAGCAATTATTAGAGACCATTGCATGATTTTATAGGGACTAATTAATAAATTAGTGTTTAAAAGTGATACTTTTAAGATCCAATATAATTTTTTTTTCCCAAAACTTTTAAAGACCAACTTCTAAGAACCAGTGGGGGTCAAGAAGATTTTTGTCCCAAAAAGAAATAGGGGCCAAAATTGATGACTTTGAAACCAAAATTTTTTGTCCCTATAAACATATTTTGTTGTAGTGTGCTCAACTTACTTAAAAAATAAAAATAAAAATCTTTATACAATTACATACTTGTATGCAAATGCATCTACACATAACTTTTCTTTTTCCTATAATTAAAATCTTCAAAGTCTCTTATTTTTTCTTGGGTATTACCTATATTTAATTGAAAATTTAAATCAACTGATATTGATAGAGATTTTTGTAACTACAACTGTATCAATACATAATTGAGAAAAAAAACTATTGATGATTAAATGCATATAAAATCTTTCTCCTTTTTCAGTTTTTGATTATTTTGTTTGTAAAATTTAAAACATGTATAATGTCAAAATCATCTTATTAATATGAAAATAAAGAGAAAAAGAGTACATAGATGAATAAAAATGGAAAAAAAATAGTTTACTTATTTTTTTATTTTAATTGCTTGTCAAAATCATGCATAATCGTAAAATCAACTTATTAATAAAGATCATACATCAACTAAATTACGGATACTATCGAAATATAGTTTTTTTTTTATTTTAGTTTCTTGTTCAACCAAATTTCTTTTAGTCGAAACTCATCGGTGTCCAAGACTGCTAGCACACGACTAATCTGGTGTTCAAATGAAAATGATATGAATAAATCATGAGTCTAAAAATCGAACTACTTTTAAATTCTATTCTCATGGCAAAAGAAAACATGAACAATGTCACGAAGCGACATAAGATTGGATCACAATTATTTGGACATGAAATGAAGTGATCCCATACCACCCTCCCGATTGTTCTTGAATCAATCATCCTGCAGCCACTGAAACTTGTATTTTGTCATTAACTCATCATGTTATAAATTGATTTTGTGCATGTTTTATCAAATAATTAGTCCTTCACACAAATAAATCTATATCAAATAAGCAGTCCCAAGTGTATGTTTCATCCTCTACAAAAAAAGAACTCAATGTTACCAGTGCATGTAGGAAGCCAAACCCCATTTGAATGAAGCACCCAAAATAAATTAAGTCTTTGGATAAATTTTCCAAATAATCGAGTTTGGTATTATATAGAAATCTGTTAATCAATCTGTTATATAGAAAGAGTCTGTTTGCTATTATATATATAGAAATCTGTTTATCAATCTATGAAGCTATTTATTAGGGAGTGAAGACAAAGGCAGTGCAACACAAAGATGGCATCATTAATACTAATCTCAAACCGTTTTATGTAGAAGCTGATCCGCAAGGTTCAAAGCTCCTCCTCAACTTACTAATTGATTAAACGAAGTACAGATCTTGCAGTTGTAGGAGGTTCAGACTATTTTTGTAATTGTATGTTTGGATAAATACTGATAGTGCCATATACGAAGTGGAAAGCATGACTTTTGCAGCAGTAGAATATATATCTAGCTATCTAGAGGCACAAAACTCTGCTGCTCGCCAACAGTCAGCTCATCGATCATCAGGGTTAAATGTATATATAAGCTACCGGCAGTAGCTTCCAATTCATGCATGCTGCAGATCAAAACTTATAGAAATTAAATGCCCAATAAATCAACTGTCATGCATGGCATTGGCAATACCAACCACTTCATGAACTTAACCAAATTAGGCCGTGTCGACACACTGAAATATATATATCTATATATATATATATTATTTTTTATTTTTTATTTTTTATTTCTTGAAACTTTTTGTTTTCTTCAGTTCTTGTTAAACTAACAAATGCACCGTATCATCAATTTTCTACATCAATTTCCCGTTATAAATTTTCTACATCAAGGTTAACACGGTTTGGTAATTAATTTGCATGTCCCGAAGCTTTTCCTTTCAACTTTTCCTCTGCTATTACTTTGCTGTTACTTTCCCAAGTGGCTGATGGCTTCCTTCAAGGGTATTTGGTGCATATATATTAGATATTAATTTTTATTTCTTACATAATTTTTTCTTCTGTTCTTGTTAAACTAACAAATGCACCATGTCCATGAATTTTTTCTATATTTTAACTTTTTTTTTCTGCTTACATGTAGATTGTGACGGATTAAACATTATTCCGAACAGCATAGTTTCCAAGCAAGGCGATGGAAATTATCGCACTTTGGAAGAAGCTGTGAAGAGAATTCCTAATAATTTTTTAGGAAAATTTGTGATATACGTAAAAGCTGGAATTTACGATGAAAATATCGTCATGATGAGATCCAATATCACTATAGTTGGGGATGGTCAAGGAAGAACTATTCTTCGCAGTCAACGCAATCAAAGTTCTGGGTACGGCATTAAAGATTCTGCAGCATTAGGTAATTGGCACACACTAATTTTTTATTTCATTTTTCCATTTATGGACATATGTTGATTCAATCTATCCACAATGCAGCAATCCTCGGTGATAATTGCATTCTCAAATGTATAACATTTGAGAATATTTCTCACGATGATAAAGGTCAGGCCGTGGCATTACGAACTGAAGGTGACTTGAATGTCTTCTACAAATGCGAATTCAAGGGCTACCAAGACACCTTATTTGTGAACGGTAAGAAGAACAAGGACAAGAGAATAGGTAGACATTTCTTTAGGGAATGTCACATTTCAGGTACCATCGACTTTATCTTCGGGGATGCACAAATGGTGTTACAAAAGTGTCACATCGTATTTCGGAAGCCAAGTCATGATGGAAAAACGAATGTGATCACGGCCTCCGGTAGAGAGGACATGGAAAATAACACAGGCATCGTGATCCAATCTTGTGATATTGCGGCAGAGTTCGAAATGAGCTCGCATAAGGGTTACTTGGGACGGACGTGGAAGAAATATTCAAGAGTGATCGTGATGAAGACCAGAATTGCAGATGTCATAACTCCACTCGGTTGGACGCTAATGGCTAATAAAGAAGACCACTCAAAGACTGCAGAGTACATGGAGTACAACAACAGCGGACTTGGTTCATCTACGAGCGGACGCATCAAGTGGCCAAAATACAAAGCGACGAGAAATCCAATCGATGTGCGACCTTTCACTGTGGAGTTGTTCATCAATGGAAATGAATGGCTTCCTGCTACCGGAGTCCCTTTTGACGTGGGGTTGAATTGTTAGCTACGATAAGACGATAAGTAAGACCAGCACATGTTATCCAAGTCATGCATGCATGGATGTTATTAGTTTGCTCCCTCAATGGCATTAGGCCCCTACTCTGAGTTATATTTAAGTGTTTTAATTTAGTATGTCAAGAACTTGTTTTTATTAATAATATTATCCATGTCGGATGGCTTTTATATATTCTCTCTTTTTATTTCAACGATCTGGCTCTCTAATTAGTTATGTTATGAGACTTAATTAGCAATGGACACTAGCTATTCATTGATTTACACATCAATTTGGTAAACACCTTTTTTTATATATAATAATTGCTTATCCCTTATTTTTCTTCTCCTTATAAATGTCATTAATTCAAAAATATTTTTCCCCTAAAAAATAATTCTAAATACTCCTGTGATTCATTAAAAACATTTAGGAACATGTTTAAGAAAACTAAGTGTGTAATTTTTTGTATGTCAATTAATTATAAGAAAAGTAAATTATAAATATAAAAGCAAACATTTTATCTGTTCTTATCAAGATTGAAGAAAGAGTGTCCCCAAAACGTACATTATCATTGTAGATAGGAAATTGGATGTAATTCTGGATTTTCCAATTAGCAAAATTAATATAAATATAAATATAAATATAAATAATAATAATAATATTATTATTATTATTACCCTAATCATCATGGTTATATATGGATTTTAATATTACCATAATCATTATTATATATGTATTCATTATTATATATCTTACAAGATTTGATAATTAAGTTATATTTGACATCAATCTCCCGTTATAAAAAAGAGGTTACCATGGCTCGATAATTTGCATAACCCAAACAAAGCTTTTCTTCCACCTTTTCTCTCCTCGCTCGTTGTCTTCCTCTGCTATTACTACTTTTCCAAGTGGCCGATGGCTTCCTTCAAAGGTATTGGCGCAAATATGTTAGATATTATTTTTTATTTCTTGAATCTTTTTTTTCTTCAGTTCTTGTTAAACTAACAAATGCACCGTATCATCAATTTTCTACATCAATTTCCCGTTATAAATTTTCTACATCAAGGTTAACACGGTTTGGTAATTAATTTGCATGTCCCGAAGCTTTTCCTTTCAACTTTTCCTCTGCTATTACTTTGCTGTTACTTTCCCAAGTGGCTGATGGCTTCCTTCAAGGGTATTTGGTGCATATATATTAGATATTAATTTTTATTTCTTACATAATTTTTTCTTCAGTTCTTGTTAAACTAACAAATGCACCATGTCCATGAATTTTCTATATTTTAACTTTTTTTTTTTTCTGCTTACATGTAGATTGTGACGGATTAAACATTATTCCGAACAGCATAGTTTCCAAGCAAGGCGATGGAAATTATCGCACTTTGGAAGAAGCTGTGAAGAGAATTCCTAATAATTTTTTAGGAAAATTTGTGATATACGTAAAAGCTGGAATTTACGATGAAAATATCGTCATGATGAGATCCAATATCACTATAGTTGGGGATGGTCAAGGAAGAACTATTCTTCGCAGTCAACGCAATCAAAGTTCTGGGTACGGCATTAAAGATTCTGCAGCATTAGGTAATTGGCACACACTAATTTTTTATTTCATTTTTCCATTTATGGACATATGTTGATTCAATCTATCCACAATGCAGCAATCCTCGGTGATAATTGCATTCTCAAATGTATAACATTTGAGAATATTTCTCACGATGATAAAGGTCAGGCCGTGGCCTTACGAACTGAAGGCGACTTGAATGTTTTCTACAAATGCGAATTCAAGGGCTACCAAGACACCTTATTTGTGAACGGTAAGAAGAACAAGGACAAGAGAATAGATAAACATTTCTTTAGGGAATGTCACATTTCAGGTACCATCGACTTTATCTTCGGGGATGCACAAATGGTGTTACAAAAGTGTCACATCGTATTTCGGAAGCCAAGTCACGACGGAAAAACGAATGTGATCACGGCCTCCGGAAGAGAGGACATGGAAAATAACACAGGCATAGTGATCCAATGTTGTGATATTGCGGCTGAGTTCCAAATGGGCTCGCATAAGGGTTACTTAGGACGGACGTGGAAGAAATATTCAAGAGTGATCGTGATGAAGACCAGAATTGCAGATGTCATAACTCCACTCGGTTGGACGCTAATGGCTAATAAAGAAGACCACTCAAAGACTGCAGAGTACATGGAGTACAACAACAGCGGACTTGGTTCATCTACGAGCGGACGCATCAAGTGGCCAAAATACAAAGCGACGAGAAATCCAATCGATGTGCGACCTTTCACTGTGGAGTTGTTCATCAATGGAAATGAATGGCTTCCTGCTACCGGAGTCCCTTTTGACGTGGGGTTGAATTGTTAGCTACGATAAGACGATAAGTAAGACCAGCACATGTTATCCAAGTCATGCATGCATGGATGTTATTAGTTTGCTTCCTCAATAATGGCATTAGGCCCCTACTGTGAGTTATATTTAAGTGTTTTAATTTAGTATGTCAAGAACTTGTTTTTATTATTAATATTATCCATGTCGGATGGCTTTTATATATTCTCTCTTTTTATTTCAACGGTCTGGCTCTCTAATTAGTTATGTTATGAGACTTAATTAGCAATGGACACTAGCTATTCATTGATTTACACATCAATTTGGTAAACACCTTTTTTATATATAATAATGGTCGAGCCGCCGTGGACACCCCAACCAGCCGCAGCCTTCGGAGTGGTTGCCGACAATCGTGGAGCAGAACGCTAGCCGGGTAGAGTAGCCGCTCTCCCTCCGTATCAACAAGGAGAAGAAGAAGCGATCGGGAGCAGCTGAGATGGTGGAGGATGGAATATTAATATTAATATTATTATTATTACCCTAATCATCATGGTTATATATGGATTTTAATATTATCATAATCATTATTATATATGTATTCATTTTTATATGCATTTAATCATCAACATAATTGAGAAAAAAAAACTATTGATGATCAAATGCATATAAAATCTTTCTCCTTTTTCAGTTTTTGATTATTTTGTTTGTAAAATTTAAAAGATATATAATGTCAAAATCATCTTATTAATATGAAAATAAAGAGAAAAAGAGTACATAGATGAATAAAAATGAAAAAAAATAGTTTACTTATTTTTTTTATTTTAATTGCTTGTCAAAATCATGCATAATCGTAAAATCAACTTATTAATAAAGATCATACATCAAGTAAATTACGGATACTATCGAAATATAATTTTTTTTTATTTTAGTTTCTTGTTCGACCAAATTTTTTTTAGTCGAAACTCATTGGTATCCAAGGCTGCTAGCACACAACTAATTTGATGTTCAAATGAGAACGATATGAATAAATCATGTGTCTAAAAATCGAACTACTTTTATATTCTATTCTTATGGCAAAAGAAAACATGACCAATGTCATGAAGCGACATAAGAAATGATCACAATTATTTGGACATGAAATGAAGCGATCTCATACCACCACCCTCCGGATTGTTCTTGAATCAATCATCCTGCAGCCACTGAAACTTGTATCTTAACTCATCATGTTATAAATTGATTTTGTGCATGTTTCATCAAATAATTAGTCCTTCACACAAATAAATCTATATCAAATAAGCTGTCCCAAGTGTATGTTTCATCCTCTACAAAAAAAGATAATGTTACCGGTGCATGTAGGAATTATCCAAACCCCATTTGAATGAAGCACCCAAAATAAATTAGGTCTTAATTTGGATAAATTTTCCAAATAATCGAGTTTGGTATTATATAGAAATCTGTTAATCAATCTGTTATATAGAAAGAGTCTGTTTGCTATTATATAGAAATCTGTTTATCAATCTATGCAGCTATTTATTAGGGAGTGAAGACAAAAGCAGTGCAACACAAAGATGGCATCATTAATACTAATCAGATTTTTTTCCGCAAGGTTCAAAGCTCCTCCCCAACTTACTAATTGATTAAACGAAGTACATCTCTTGCAGTTCGTAGGAGGCTCAGACTATTTTTGTATGTTTGGATAAATACTGATAGTGCCATATACAAAGTGGAAAGCATGACTTTTGCAGCAGTAGAATATCTAGCTATCTAGAGGCACAAAACTCTGCTGCTCGCCAACAGTCAGCTCATCGATCATCAGGGTTAAATGTATATATAAGCTACCAGCAGTAGCTTCCAATTCATGCATGCTGCAAATCAAAACATATAGAAATTAAATGCCCAATAAATCAACTGCCATGCATGGCATTGGCAATACCAACCACTTCATGAACTTGATCAAATTATAAGCTGCTTTTGGAGTTGCTTGTCATCCCTTGTCTACCATGCACAGGCACATTCTGCGACATCCTTTGCTCCTAAATTTTTCAAAATAAATTTAGGATATATATGACTTCTTCTAAGCCCTCAAGTCCTAACAATATGTACACCTTATAATTAACTGGATGCATATGTAGATGTATGTATAGGCTAATATATATATATATATATATATATATATATATATATATATATATATATAATTAATTAAGCATGTCGTTGATTAATTACCATGCTGCGAATGAGGGATTGGAGAACTCTGAGCTGCTCCATCTGACTTTCATAAAACTTCTTTCGTTTGATGCACTTCAATGCGCCTGGTCAGAAGATACGCAAACTTCACTTTGTTCTAAAAGTACATTTGGGAATTAACACACACAACAATATATACATATATATATGTAGACTCATGGATGTCTGGTATATATGCTTCCATATGTATATGCATGCATGCTTTGTGAGAGAAAACAGGAGATCCCAAAAGAGTGGAAAAGTTAGAGTTCCATGGATGCAATGCAGTTTACAGTCAAAAGTTGAGAGAGATGGAAGCACTTGAGAATTTTGATGTATAATGTTCACCTTCTTTGTCCCCTTCCATCGCATATCTTTTGGCCCTATCAACTTGTATTGAAATATTCTTCCGCAACACGGCTTCCTTCTCCTTGAATGATTCCAGAGTCTGAAATTAACATAAAAGAAAATAAATACAGAATATATGTATAAAACTGACTAAATGAATGAATCAAGTAATAAGTACAACTAAAATGCACCAAATATATATTAATTATTGTGTCCCTCAGGTGGTATTTGGGATTTACTTGCAAAGTAAGGACTAATGACTAAGGACGCAGGCATAAAGTTAATCTACGAATAGGCATAACAAATAGCAAAGCCACACGTAGGCTATGTTAGATATCAACTCTAGCATTTAAAGTTTCTTTTTCTTTTCTTCTTAAGAATTTTTTTTCTGGCATTTAAAATTGCAGAGGGATCATATAAATATGAATTGAACAGGAGATTACTTGGTCGTGGATGTCAATTAGTTTTCTCTGTTTCTTTTTCTTCTAGAGAGAGAGAGAGAGAGAGAGAGAGAGAGTTGCTTGTGCAATGTACATATGAAAATCTGATTAGGTTGAAACCCGCGATCGAGTTTAAAGAAGAGGAGAATAGAAGAAATCAAATGCCTGCCTGCTTCAACGTCAAAGTGGAGGAGGAGACCGCGGATTCTTTCTTGCAGCCGCAGAAGAACTTGGACAACATCTTTTTTGCTTAATCGATCGAACAAGAAGAAGCAGCAGAAATTTTGAATGAAAGCGGCGAGTAGATGTATGTAGAGGAGGAGAAATAAGGTGCACTTTTGTTGTATTTTCCTACGCATAGTGTATTATTTCCTATTCCTACGCATAATATATATATATGGTAAAGGCATAACAGGCTCAATTTTTTTTTTTTCAATATGGCAATTATTTGTATCTGGTAGCATATCCCAATAACCATGTTGCACCATAGCCGCCTTAATTTAATTTATATATGGCAATATATATATATATATGCCATCAGTCACGTTATACCACAGTCGTCACGCATTTATATATATAATATAAATATATTGCTGTCATGAATAAATAATAAAGGAAAGACGTGGATGGATTCCATCCAAGCTTGACTTTTTAATATACGCAGAGCAGAGCTCCTTTAATTTCGTAAACTTTCTATTAATTGAAACTTTTATTTTTTTTTTCGACGAAGCGCCGGCTATGTCGTGACTTTTTATTGAAAGTTGAAACGTGGCCTATTTTAACAATTTAACACGCACACACAAATTAACAATTTTAATCGAGTTTTACTATTTTATGACATGCAGGCTTATAGTTTTCTCTGTTCTTTTTGAAAAAAAATATGGAAATATCTTCTATACATGAACCAGCACAGCACAGCACAGATAGTCTTATTATTATGAAGTAAAAGTAGAATTTCCATTACAATGAAAGAATATTAAAAAATCAACGAGTAATTATATTAATGGCGTACAAATTATGAGCAATTATTCACTCTCTAATCTAATGTGGATGTTTGTTGAGATTAGAAATCCGAGAACCACGCAGAAATTAATGCACATTGCCTAAGTTACAGAGCTGTCTTGTCTCTGTCTTCGCTAACTCTTTTCTTCCACTGGATCCAGTGAATCAATCTCATTCCCTGCTCCACCTCCCATGCACCAACTCGATCGGATGGCTCTAAATATTAATAAAATAAAACAATAATAATAGAGTTAAGATTTCAAGCCTGAACGACGGGAAAGAAAGGTGTCCATCTAAAAAAAGAAAGGGGAAAAGGTAGAGAGCAACTCTTTTTTTTTTTAAAAAAATGAAAAATGCAACCAAATTTATCATGTAGTCGCTCATAGTTGAACTCAAAAAGGTTCTCGCGGGTCCCACGGTATATCTAATATAATAATAGTATTATGATTATTATTATATTAAAATTATATATATATATTAATGTATTTACAAAACATCTTTCGTTTTATAAAAATAAGAATGTTGAACGCATCTCAACCGTTAATTCATTGATCAATAGTGGAAATAATTAATATTTTTAAATCATGAGATTTAATTATTTTTTATTAAATCTATAGATGAGTGAATATATGTTCAACATCCCGATAAAATATGAGGTACTTTGTAGGTAGATTAATCTCGTATATATAATATTATGTATTAACTATTAACAAGAAATCTACCTCCAAGTTTATCCGAGCCGCAACTTTTTTTATTTTCACAAAGCGACGCCGTCTCTGTTTCCTGGATCCGTCCTTCCCCTTTCTCCCTCTCTTCCTCCACCTCATCTCTCTCTCTCCCCTCCTCCTCCTCCTCCTCCATATATACCACCCAAGTCCTCACTCGCTCCCGCTTCACTCCAGCTCTCTCTCTCTCTCTCTCTCTCTCTCTCTCTCTACCTCCCTCCCTCCCTCAACACACTCTCTCTAGCAGCAACACTTTTGCGTACTACCAGTCCTCGTACAAGAAGTAATTGCTTCTGCTCCGATATCAACATGGAACCCATCGCCAGCTGCGACGCGTCCACCCTCGACTACATCCGGCAGCACCTCCTCGGCGACGACAGCGACTACTCCGCTCTCCTCGCACACCTTTCATCCTCCACCGGATCCCCATCCCCACCTCCTCCTCCGGAACCCCAACCGGCTTCTGCTGATTGCGCTCTCCGATTCGCCGATTCGGGCCACGAGCAGCAACACTCCCCCTCCGGCCAGCGCCCATCGCTGACCATACTCCCGATGCGCAGTGTCGAGTGGCAGGAGGCGCCGGAGCCCGAGTCGTTGCCGCAGCCTCCGGTCGAGGAGATCGACGGGCGGCGGTACAGGGGCGTCCGATTGCGGCCCTGGGGCAAGTTCGCGGCCGAGATACGCGACCCCAACCGGCGGGGCTCGCGGGTGTGGCTCGGGACCTATGATACGGCCATCGAGGCCGCCAGGGCGTACGACCGCGCCGCCTTCCAGATGCGCGGCCGCAAGGCCATCCTCAACTTCCCCAACGAGGTCGCCGCCTCCGGCGCTGTCCTGCCTCCAACTGCGACGACGACGGCGGTCATGGCGCCTGCGACGGGGAAGAGGAAGAGAGCGGCTTTGGCCGCAGCAGTAGAGCAGGAGCAGGAGGTAGTGGTGAAGAAGGAGAGGTACAGCTCGCCGGAGGCGGACGACGTTTCCAGCGAAGAGTTGGGGGATTGCCCGCTGACGCCATCGATATGGAAGAGCCTGTGGGATGACGAGGACTCCGACGGCATTTTGACGGTGCCGCCGTTGTCGCCGCGATCACCTCTGAGGTTCCCACAGCTCACAGTAAACTGAGAGAGAGTTGAAAACAAAATGAACGTGTAAATATGCATTTGTTGTTTTTATTTGTTTCACTTCATGGATTCTAAGAATTTTTTAATGGCTGAATAATTCAGATGTTTTTAACTATTATATATATATATATATAAGAAAAATAAAAGAAAACATGCACTTTTAATGAAATTAGACAATTAATTTAGATGCACCCTGCTCTTATACACAAAAGTTCAATGGGTCATTAAGAATTGTTACTAATATAAACATTTTTATCCCTTGACGTTAAAAATTGCCACTAAAGATATTGTTGCAAGTTCTTACCCTATGTGTTATCCAAGTGATAAAGATAAAATATTTAGAGTAAACAACAAGAAAAGAAAAATATATATATTATTATTCTAATTCCAGGCACCAATAATTGTAGCAACTTGTAAACTTTTCCTCTACTTGTGCGTCGCATTTGGAACTGTTTTATATTTTCTGATTTTATCTACGTACATTTTATGTAGGTTACACTTTCCCACATCAATTCCTACCATTGCCGATATGGAAAGTCGAATTGATTAATTATTCATTGGAATGAAAAGTAGAGAAAACATGAGGTGTGTGCTTCTGATTCTATATGATTTAGGACGCATATATTATTGTTTTTTTTTTCAACTCAAATTTCTAATTTAGATTTAAAAATTGCTATGTATATTATTAAACTATTTGTTGATCAGCAGAGGTATTAGTTAATGATTATTAAAATATCCGACGGCTAAGGAGAACAGAGCCTTCAGATCTAGATAGATTATGAGAAGACTTGGGAGTGGAGGGCCCCATACCTTTTACCTCTTGCCTCTCGATGAGTATTGAGTATGATATGTTGTCTGTTAGTCTACTCTTGGCCGAGGGCTCCAAGGCGGCCAGTTGATGATGTGCTTGCAATTAAGGCTGACAGATAAGGTCGACACTCGACAGGGAGAGCCTTTCAACTGCTACCCGACGTCTGTCTCAAAACGAAAGCGATCACTGTCCAAGGCAAAATCTCAACTTGCAAAGTCAATTTGAAGCAGTGATGATTGATGATGGAAAAATGTGAACTCTGTGCATGCATACTTTTCCAACGAGGGATAAACAGTGAACTGCAGAATTCCATGCATGCAAAGTGCAAACGATGATGGATGGATGCAGATTGCAGAAGGATATATAAATTTTACAACCAAAGGCAGAAAGCCTGTTCATTATCAAATGCTTCAGAGTTGCACATATTTTTTTCAGAATATACTATTGAGAGAGCAAACAAGAAATGGTTGGCAAGATTGAAGGTACTGTTGAAGAACAGTAATGATTGTCCTCAGCTGTGCAAGCATGGTAAGCCAAATAAATTCTCACGGTAAAAACAAATTAAGGGAGGATCATTTAAAAGATAGCATAGTGTCATACATCATTTGTACTGTATTGTGCAGTAAAGTGTGATATTAGAATACAACCATTGAAATCAATCTCTTCAAAAAGCCTAATAACTTTTCTTCTTTTCTCTCGTTGATTCTGACCCAGCCATACTAATTAAACCATCTCCATGTCCTTTTACTGTAAGAATAAAAATATGATATCTATGAACCAACAGGTACGCAGCCTGGCATCAATTCAACGCGACACCATTTTTAAGACTTGATAAAAATACGATATGTATGAACTAACAGGTAGGAAGATAAACATGTAACGAGCATGGAGATTACTTGCCATTTAGGAGCATCCACTTGATCAACACCCGATGACATGCTCCTCTCCTCATCCTATGCTTTGTAATAGAGAACTGTTGAAGAAAACCATTAAATTATAAAGATGACAAAATAGACTTCGCCATCCTACTAAGTACTAAGAAAATGTTATCGATCGTCCAGAGGGACCAACCAAATCTTTTGGATACCTACCATCTTCGGCACATATATTAATAATTATAATAATAATCTTTAATAAATAATAGCCTCAAAAGTGTATACAACTTAATCCTCTTATGGCCATCGTAGGATTTAGACTCATCAGTAGCATGCCATCATCCAATTGTTAGTCTCTGCATTTTAACATTCCACTGAAAAAATACCATCAAACGTCTCATAAAAGAAGAAAAAGAACCTCAAAAACAAAAAAGATAGAACTACCAGTTCTTGAATGAGAAACATCTTCACGAATTTAGAGACAATAAATTAGTACAAATTAAGGGGGAATACAGTACCATGATTTGCAGTTATCAAAAGCTAAACATCAACAATGTGGGTCAAAATCTTGCAAAGACTCCACTGTACTGCCGTTTATAAAAGAGATCACAAGGTTCAGAGCTCAAGTAAACCTCATCTCTTGCAGGAGACTAGAGTGCCTTAGTAGTACAAGAAATATAGTAGAAATACAGAGTGCCTTTGCATAACATATACAAAGTAAATGTTCAATTATAATTGAGTGTTGAAGATCTATATGTTTAACATTTCGAACATGTGAAACTTTCATAAATCAAATATACTCTGTTCACACCTATTTGGCATACAAGTCAGAAGGAAAAAAAATCTCTCTTGAGAATTTCAAACTTCATCAGTGAGACTTATGCTCTAGTATCATGTAAAAACACTACATTTAACTTCACACTTAGTTCTACTCTTAAACTCTTAGGTATTATGTACAACAAGGAGTAGATATCTAAATACTCGAAATTTCCAGAAACAAAATTCTGCAGCAACCATATTCTGCAGTTCATAAGGGTCAGGCTGCTGCCATTAGCTTCCAATTCAAGCTGCAAATGACAAATGATTAACAGGTCAGACACAAAATAAAAGGAATAAGAGTCAAGAATTCAGTATGACTTGTACATAAATGCTTCAAATAAATCCCCTGTCATAGCAGCTAATGGCAACCATATTATGAATTTATGTTGTGTAATGTTCAGTACATATTAAAAGCATGAGAAAAAGAAATATAGCATTTTACCAATTCCTGAGCTACTTTTGGACTTGCTTGGCATCCCTTGTCTGAAATGCACAGGTACCTTTTGTGACAGTCTTTGCTCCTTCCAGTATGAACAAGAATAATTATGCCCCCAGCAAAACACGTTAGCTGGATAAGCTACACATGCAATTACTGTTACGAAAGGAGGGACAAAGGGATCGCACGAAATACAGAAGAACGCGAAGAGGAAAAACGGGTGGCTCTTTGTTATGGAATAACGATGATTACAAGGTTGAGTCTCGGTCTAGATCTCTAGGGAGTTTATATAGGCACTCCCTTTGACAGATGATATGAATTACATACGAAGTGGGACTCTAAATAAATCCCCTGAAAATAGGACACCTATCTCGTGATAAGGAAATAAATCAAATCCGAATCACATACAGAATACCTCCGTAGGGGAATTCTGCTGAAGCGCCTGACTATGTAGGGGGACCAACTGAGTTCAGATTCAAGACATTATTAACAAATCTCCACCTTGACTTGAATCATCTTCAGAGCACAAAAGCACGCCACGTCGCCGCCAGTCCCATCTTGAAGCTATTACCAAGTATTTATGTTAAGCAAGTCCAAACAATGTTGGAACTTGCCATAAGGAACAGATTCGGTGAACATATCAGCTGGATTGTCTTTAGTGCCAATCTTCTTCACCTTTATCCTCTTCTCAGTGCGGATGAAGTGATATCTAACATCAATATGTTTAGTTCTTTCATGATGTACTTGATCCTTGGCTAAACATATTGCACTCAGACTGTCACAGTGCACCAGATGCCTTCCTTGGCAGCTTCTGTCAGTGCCGTGTATTCAGCCTCTGTGGTGGACAATGTAACTGATGGCTGAAGTATAGCCTTTCAACTAATAACTGAACTGCCCAAAGTGAAGACATAGCCTGTCATAGATCGTCTTCCATCAACATCTCCAGCATAATCTGAATCTGAGGACCCTGCAACCAAACACTCTTTATCATTTCTGTAGATGATGTCAATATCAGATGTTCCTCTCAGATACCGAAAAATTTGCTTCACTGCTTGCCAGTGCTCCTTTCCTGGATCGCTCATGAATCTACTGACAACACTGACTGCATGAGCAATGTCCGGTCTTGTGCAAATCATGGCATACATCAGACTTCCAACTGCACTAGCATATGGAACCCGAGACATGTACTCCTTTTCTGCTTCTGACTTTGGTGCGAAGGCAACAGAAATATGAACATTTGCAGCTGATGGAGTATTCAAAGGCTTCGCTCCAGACATTCCAAACCTGGATAAAATCTTCTTAATATAACTTTTCTGAGATAAGAAGAGTTTACCCTGTGCGCGATCCCTTAGAATTTTCATCCCCAGAATCTTCTGTGTTGCATCAAGATCCTTCATGTCGAATTCTGCACTGAGGATCTTCTTCAGATTCTAAATGTCTGCCATGTCTCTGGCAGCAATAAGCATATCATCAACATACAAGAACAGATAGATGGTGGAGCCGTCCTTCACCTTCTTGTGATATACATAGCAATCATAGGGACTTCAACTGAATCTCTTACTGATCATTAAGCTGTCAAACTTTTTGTACCATTGTCTGGGAGACTGCTTCAAGCCATACAGAAATTTCTTTAGATTACAAGCTTGATTCTCCTTTCCTGGAATGAAGAATCCCTCTGGTTGGCTCATAAGAATGTCTTCTTCAAGTTCTCTATGGAGGAAAGCAGTCTTCACATCTAGTTGCTCGAGCTCTAGATTCTGATGTGCTACAAGAGCAAGTAGCACCCTGATAGAAGTATGTCTGACAACAGGTGAGAATATTTCATTGTAGTCCACACCTTCTTTCTGACTATAACCTTTAGCAACCAGCCATGCTTTGTATCCCGTGCCTTCAACTCCTGGAATTCTTGTTTTCTTCTTGAAGATCCATTTATAGCCAACAACCTTCCTGTCTTTAGGCAACTTGACCAGCTCCCACGTCTGATTCTTGTGAAGAGATTTCATCTCCTCACCCATAGCAGCAATCCACTATCCAGATTCGGCACATGTGATGGCATCCCTATAAGAGGACGGCTCTAGGGACTCCACCTCTTCACCTACCTGTAGTGCATAAGCAACCATGTCCTCGAAATCATATTGCTTAGGAGGACCCACTTCTCTGCGAGGACGTCTAACAGCAATTGACTCCTCTTCATGTTGCTCATCAGATTCTTCACATTCTGATTCTGCTTCTTGATGTGATTCTTCAGCATCATCCTCAGTTGGAGTGATTTCAACCTCTACCTATTTACTGACACTCTCTTCAGCCTCCACCTTCAACTGAAGCATTGATGCTTCATCAAAGGTTACACTTCTGCTGTGGATGACTTTGTGTTCTGAAGAAGACCAGATTCTGTAGCCCTTCACTCTTGCACCATATCCCATGAACACCCCTTCTTTGGCCCTTGGCTCCAACTTCCCTTCACTGACGTGATAGTATGCTAGACAACCAAAAACTTTCAGACAAGTATAATCAGCAGGATTTCCTAACCATACCTAAGTTGGAGTCTTGAGATCAATCGCAGTCGTCGGACTTCGATTCACCAAGTAGCAAGGTGTGTTAACAGCTTCAGCCCAGAATGTCCTATTCAGGCCAGCGTTAGAAGCATGCACCTTGCCCTCTCCAGAAGTGTCCTGTTCATTCGTTCTGCAACTCCATTCTGCTGTGGAGTATTCCTGACTGTGCGATGCCTGGCAATGCCTTCATCTTTACAGAACTGGTCGAATTCAGCAGAACAGAATTCCAAATCATTGTCAGTACGAAGACGCTTCACTTTCTTCGACGTCTGATTTTCCACCAGAACCTTCCACTGCTTGAAGGTCTTGAATGACTCACTCTTGTGTTTCATCATGAATACCCAAGTCATCCTCGAGTAGTCATCAATCACAGATAGGAAGTACCTCGCACCTCCTAATGATGGAACACGAGAGGGACCCCAACAATCGGCGTGGATGTAGTCGTGTCGCCTTCGTCCTGTGCATTGCCTTGCCAAACTGAGACATTCGTTGTTTGCCGAATACACAGTGCTTGCAAAAGTTAATTTCAGATATCTTCTTCTCTCCTAGAAGACCTCGTTTGCTGAGGATATTCATCCCGTTCTGACTCATATGCCCAAACCGCATGTGCCACAGCCTGGACCTATCTGATTCGGATGAACTAGCCACTGCAGCAATGCTAGAGACTGTCTTGCCTTGTAATACATATAAGGACTTCTGTCTGACTCCCTTCAGAACCGTAGCATCACCCTTCATTACCGTGAGGATGCCTCCAGCAGCATTGATCTGACACCCTTTAGAGTCGAGGACTCCAAGTGATATCAAATTCTTCTTCAGTTGCGGAACATGGCGGACATCTGTCAACGTCCTCACAAGATTGTCATGAGTCCTGATCTGCACAGAACCGATCCCAACTATCTGACATGACGCGTTATTGCCCATGATGATATTTCCACCGTGAGTCTTCTGATAAGATGAGAACCAATCTTTATTCAAAGTCATGTGATAGGAACACCCCGAATCTAGAACCCAACTATCCTCCAGACATCCTTGATCAGAAGCAGCCAAAACCAAATCATCTTCGGAATTCCCTGTTTCATGTGCCACCGCAGCGACGGGGGCCTTCTTCTTCTTCGGACAGTCTTTCTTCCAATGACCTATTTCCTTGCAGTAATTATAGATGTCCTTCGCAGTGATTTTCTTCTTCTTGGATTTGGATTTCTTCGAATTCGAGGACTGTCCCTTCTCTGCGATCGATATTAAACCCGCGGCCTGAGTCTCTGCAGAATTTCCAGATGTCCTATGCCGAAGTTCACGAGTATGGAGACTCGATCTTACTTCTTCCAGACTTATAGTTTCCTTCCCGATAATCATAGACTGAACGAAATTTTCATATGATGGAGGAAGCGAAACTAACAGAATTAGGGCAGCATATTCATCCTCGATCTTAACATCGATATTTCTGAGTTCCATCAACAAAGAATTTAACTGATCAAGATATTCCTTGAGAGGGGTACCTTCCTGCATGCGGAGAGGGAATAGACGTTGCTTCAATAGCAACTTGTTGGTGAGAGACTTCGTCATATATAGACCGGCCGCCTTTTCTTCATCTGCGACCTCGATTATCACCTCATCCGCCAGACACAACAGAATCAGTGCGCCTTCTCCTCTTGTGCCGCCAAAGTTGCGAGGTCGATCTCCTTTTCTTTGCCCTTCGAGTCTTCCTCCTTTGGTTTGTTCTTCGACACGTTTGAGAGCGGCGCCCAGACTCCTTGTAGCTTCAGAAGCGTCCGCATCTTGATCTGCCACAATTCGAAACTGTTCCTGCCGTTGAACTTCTCCACGCTCACGTTGTGCGACGCCATCTCCCTGCTGATCGAGAATCGCTGACAAACCCTAAGGCTCTGATACCAGTTTGTTACGAAATGAGGGACAGAGGGATCGCACGAAATACAGAAGAACGCGAAGAGGAAAAACGACGGCGGCTCTTTGTTATGGAATAACGATGATTACAAGGATGGGTCTCGGTCTAGACCCCTAGGGAGTTTATACAGGCACTCCCTTTGACAGATGATATGAATTACATACGGAGTGAGACTCTAAATAAATCCCCTGAAAATAGGACACCTATCTCATGATAAGGAAATAAATCAAATCCGAATCACATACAGAATACCCCCGTAGGAGAATTCTGCTGAAACGTCTGACTATGTAGGGGGACCAACTGAGTTCAGATTCAAGACATTATTAACAATTACCTTGTTGCCAATAAGAGAATGGAAGGCTCCAAGCTGCTCTATCTGACCTTCATAAAACTTCTTCCTTTTCATGCACTCCAACACACCTTGAAATACAAATTTATAGCAAATACATTTAGGAGCACAAAAAGAAGTTCCAAGCACATGATGTGTCACCAGAGCATGCTTTGTGACAGAAAATAGGAAATTGCAAAAGGTTGAAGAGATAGTATCATGAAGTTACTTAAAATACAGATGGATGAATCCTCTTCAGATTTTCTATGGTAGGGAACTAGAGATGACTTGTATTCACCTTGTTTGTTCTTTGTCTTCGTATATTCTGTAGCTCTATCAACCTCTATCGAAATCTTCTTCTGCAAGACAACTTCTTTCTCATTGAGCAATTCTAGAGTCTGCAAGATAGAACATATAATTGTGGCCACCATGTGAAAACTTTGTTCGCAAACTTTAACAATGGGAATACAATTAAATGGCACATAATGAATGACAAGTGAGACGCATACTTGGACAAGATCAAATGCGAAAAAAGATGTACCATGGCGGGCACTTGTTAGGCATATAATTTAGGAATAGACATTAACTAATTCTGACCTCTGTAAAGTGTAAACCTTGACATGAACAATCTCAAACTAGAGTAGAGGCCATTCCCCAAGATATTGGTCTTAAGCTCCCGCGGTGACTTTTTGTCTTACGACACGGCATGGTAATTCTAGAGGGTGAAACAAACCCCAGACCGCTACGACAATTGACGAATCAAGCCAAATAATATCTATCAAAACCCTACATCTCCGGAAAGTTGAAGCTTCTGACCTACATTAACTTATCCTACTACGAACGCAAAAGCGGACGCCCTCCTCTCCTCTCCCTGCTTGACGTGCAGAGACTGACTGAGACCCCAATGTCATCCCAGAAAAGAAACCCAACTATGTCACTTTGAAACCTATCTTTTGGACCATTTCGTCTAACGAGTTCGTCTAATCAAGAGAACGAATAGGAAAGAAACAACAACGCGACGATTACAGTTTGAAGAGACAACATGAACACATTACAAACCGCTAATTTTGGTGTCAACAAACAGAAAATGCGGAGATAGGAACGATACCTGCTTTAATCTCCCAGATGAGGAGGTAGAGGTTTCTTGCTTGCGGCCGCGGAAGAGTTTTGGAGAACGTCTTGTCGAAGAAAGAAGAAGAAGAACGTTAAAATATTGTCGAGAGGCGCGCATAGAGAGAGAGATGGGAATTAAAGTTCCAAAATATTCACGACCTTGTGGAGTTATAACTGATAAGGCCTGTCGGCCCGTGGACTAACATAATTGGGCTTTCCTAAGGATTAACTTGGATGATCTTTTCTATTTATAGGCCTTGGGCTTTACTTTGTTGTATCAGGGACCGCGCGAACCAAAAGAGGCCCGCCGGCCATATATATAAACGTGAAGAGAGGGAACGCGAAAACAAAAGGCCCACGCTCGTGCGAGTCGCCGCCCCCGCACCCTACACATTACCCCGGCAGCAGCGTCGCCGCCGCACTTTTCCCGGCCATGTCTTCCTCCAAGGTTCTCTCTCACTCACGCACTCACTCCCTCACCAACACTCGCACGCACTCAGAGTCAGGGTTTCAGTAGAGGATTCGTCTCTCCCTACGGTCTAGGGTCAAGAGTTTGAGTCCCTTGATGCCTCTTGCGGGAATCCATTTTTCTTTTGTTTGTCCTTATGTTTGTTCTTGAAGCTTTGGTGTTAAATATGGTATTCGTCTTGCTTCCTTAGGAGGACAATCGAGGCTCGTTTGGGTCCAAGAGATCCCGCAGTGAGGGTAGGTCTTTGAGCTCTCCAAATGGTGGTTCGTGTGCATTATCGTTACGGCTTATCCTTTTCCTGTTCGATTTCCAGAGATGCGTGGTGTCTAGTTGGTCGGAAGTGTAGATTTACTACCAAAAGTTAGATGTTTCTCTTTCTTTGTTTGTGTTCTTCTGTTAGATGAGAAAGCTTATTTGAAAATATCGATAGTCTTTTCGATGCATTTACTCAACGCTTTATTTTCAGGAAGTTGTGGTCACCCTTATGATCCCTTTTGCTTTCGCAGTTTGATGCTTTTATTTAATGAGAATATAAACGACTTGTGTGTTATCTTCCGTTGGTTTAGGACTCGTCCACTTCTGAAATAAGTATTGTAAGAAGCCTATAATTCTGCAGAAAATATTGCTTCGGGTAACAGTAGGCATCTTTCAAATTTACTCATAACTTCGTTTCAAAAAAAAAATTTGATTCATAACTAAAAGTTAGAACATGAAGCGCCATTGCCTTAGATAATCGGCATTTCAAAATACACAATTATAAACCATTCCCATGCGGAAATAACCTTAATGATAGTAATGATCTTGGCATTCTGCAAACCGTTGCTTTTATACCTTTATTCCCTTGTTGTGTATGTTTATGATTCTTGTATTATATTCCGGTATGACTTGTTGCAAGTAAATCCTTGCAATTGTGCAACTTACATACTACATATTGCGTCTTGATACACTTTTTAAAAAAACACTTTTTTAAATTTTCAGGTTCCAGGAATGATGGGGATTGGACTTGTCCTCAGTGTGGAAATGTGAACTTCAGTTTTAGGACAGTATGCAATCGAGGGAGATGTGGCGCTCCTCGACCATCCACCAGTTTGAGTCCAGTGAGTTTTTCTTGGTTTTCAGGGGACCTAAATGTGAATTATTACAAATCCACAATATTTGATTTAATAATGCACTCACTACCTCTTAGAAATTTCATGTTGCAGAGTTATTGTCTTTGTTCTTTCAAATTGCCATTATTTGTTAAAATATAGAGGGATGGTCCAAACATGAATGAAACATTTCCTTGTGAGCAATGGACAGATAGATTATTGGAGTCATGAATGAAGTGTTCTTCTATTTGAACAAAGGATTCTTTTTTAGGGGAATATGAACCGAGGATTCTACCACACAGTTCATTTATATTGGATACTTCTAGATATGCCACTATATATGAATGTGTGAACATGTGTTATTGTGGTGTTTGAAACCACATTATGTTAATCAAGAACATCAAGTTTAGATGTTAATCAAGAGTTTCATTTATATTAATAAGTCGAGTGACTAGCTACATGTAAACTTATTTTCTTTTAAATGATGCTAAAGATTGGTTTTTATAATTTAGACAATGAGCAATATCTCAGAAACGTATTATGAATGCAATCATTTCTTTAATTCCAATTTTGTGCTAGTTTATACTATGCTTTTTATGGATATAGATCCTATAAATCTCATCTTTTTCACTGTTTTTGTTTGTTGCTTTAGCAGAGAATTGGACCAACGCGTGTTCCTGGTGTTTTTGATCATTCAGCACCTCCTTATTATGGTGGGATGGGAGCTCCTCCACCTATGCCCCTGGGTCTATCTGGTGGCTATGGTGCAATGCTTCCTCCCCTTCCCAGAATGCCTTATGATTATGGGCCTCCAAGCAATACTCCTGTACCCTATGGCCTTGCATCTCCATATGGGCCATCAGGACCAATAGGAGGTAAGTTCTCTTCTTAACAACATATGTGATCTACAAAATCACTCTTTCATACATGTGGCATGCATATAGTCACTTCAAGAACTACTAAAACTCCCTCCCCCCACCCTTCACCCACTCACACACCCATGCAGGGTTTGGTTATGGTCCTGGGCCTGTCATAGATAGATATGGGTATGGGTATCGAGCAGGATCTCCAATGCCGGTATGCTTGTCTTTCTCAACTATACTATTCTAGGTTTTGACCCAGCCAAAAGTCTTTTCATGCTCATTTACCCTGTTTTCTTCTTTCTTTTTCATTTTTGAGGTTGCTGTGCCATGGTCTGGAGGAGAACTGCCTGACAATAGTGCATTGCGTAAAAGACGTGGAGGTAATTGGACTTGTTTATAGTTGACATTTTTTTCTAGATTTACTCCTGAAAAGTATTTCCCTGCATTTATATAGTCTAATGTAAACATTTTTGGAAAGATTCAACCTTCTTGATATATTGTTGTGTTATTGGCCATAATTGTTCACAGTTTCTCTTATGAATGCTTCTTGATATATTGATGTTGAAATTACTCTTTTATGAATGCTTATCTTTTTGTTAGTTGACGTGAATAATTCTATCAGTTCTAGGCAGTAATTACATATTGATTAAAACTAGCAACTTTTTGGCTATGTTCTTTATTTTGGCTTACAGTAAATGTTGTGAGCTTTGATGTTTTTTAATGTTATTTTGAATGTATTATGTTTCTCTTTTATATTGATTTCGTTGGTCTTGTGAAGAGAAGACCTTTTAATGATTATTTTTCATGGTGAAAGCAATTTAACTCTCCATCTAAAAATGTTGCTTTAATTTTGTAGTAGAGCATTTATCTAATGTCTGTTTTAGTCAACTTCTTTTAGCTTCTTTTATAGTCTGACTTTCTTTTTATTTATACTAGGGCCTGATGGATTAGCAGAGGGTGATTGGATATGTCCTAAATGTGAGAATGTTAACTTTGCCTTCAGATCAAATTGCAACATGAAGAAATGTGGGGCTCCTCGGCCTTCTCCTGTATGCATATCTATCCACTATTCTCTCTCTCTAAAAAAACTATATTTCCCCTCTTCCTTTACACTTGGTATTTAGTTCCTAAAATTTGTACTGTGTTTAGTTAAAAATTTCTACTGCACGATGTGAGCTTGCCTTTGTTGGTTTTTTAATGTTACTTTTTTTTTCCCTTTACAATGATAAGCTCTGAGATCTTGCATCATTTTGTGGCCAGGTTCAGGTGGCAAATCGCAGTAACAAGGATGGCTCAGATGCACCTGAGGGTAGTTGGACTTGCCCCAAGTGCAACAATCTCAATTATCCTTTTCGGACTTCATGCAACCGAAAAGGATGTGATGCTATGAAACCGTCCTCCAATGAGTGACACATTGATCCAATTACTGTAGTTCTATTCTTTGAGGAACCATGCACATTTCTAGTAAAGACATTCATTATTCTAAATACTTGTGGACCGTTGAGGTGTTGAATTTTTACTTTGTTGACATTTTTCATTGTTTGTAGAAAATTAAAATGCTTCATTGATGTACTTGGGTTTCAGTCTCTACTTTGGATACCTTTATGGCCAATGAAATGCTACATCCTCCTAAGAATTCTCCTGATATCTCATCAGTGGCATGAGTAATCATTTTATCAACTCTTGAGGGTGTTTTAAATGGGTCAGTATTGTAATATGTATTTAACGATCCTTAATACTTGACCGATCCTCTCGTGTTCCTGATTTTCATTACATGAAACTAGTTGCATAAAAATTGCTGAGATTTGGATGCCATTTGGTCTGCATTCTCCAGGTTTCTTGTACTGCGTTTTCTGCCTTCAGCATTCAGGGATTGTACACGATGTTCTTGCAACATTCATGTGCATTTCGTCCTGTTCGGAATGATTATGATTGATGTTAATGCCTGCCGCGCATAATGTACGTGTATTACTGTCCTATGTGTGAGGTCATGTTTGATTTGCTGCATTTGCTCTCTCATTTGGTAGTCGGATAGAACCCATTCTATTCGAAGCCCCTACTCTACTCGATGGACTTGACTCACTTGTTTTCCCTTAAAAATAGTCAGGTGGTCATTACTCATTGTGGAAGTAACTTAATCATTGTGACGACTTGGCTCTATATTTCGGGAGTAACAGGATAGATTTAGGGACGATTTGGATAAGTTTATAAGTCATTTATAAATTGATTTAAAAAAATTTTAATAGTTTTATTCAAACGTGATCACGTAAAAAAGAGAAAACCAACGTTATTATTATTAGTATTATATATTATTAATTATTATTTTTATTTAAAATAAGGAAATAATAAGCACTGGGTGGAGTAATAATATATGTATATTATATATATATAGATAGATAGATGATAGATAGATAGATATTGGAAAAGAAAAGAAAAACACAGAAAAAAGGTGCGGCCAGGATACGACCAAGGAAAATCCAACGGATAGAGTTCTGAGAGGGGTGGGTGCTGCCCATTTTACCGAATTCACACTCCAATTCACTCTGCGGATGTCGAAAAAATGCAGGAGCTAAAAAGAGGCCTCTCGTTTCATGGCCTTCGAGCACGTCCATGGCGGCCGCACTCCTAAGAAATGGCATCGGAGGCGTTGGCGACCTCTGGTCTCCAGCGGAGAGGCACTGCTTCGCGCTCCTCCGCCATCTCCCATCCTCCCAAGCGACGACGACTGCTGGCGGCGATGCCGATGCCTCCTCCCTCGTCCAGATCCACGCCTTCCTCCTCCGCCGTGGCGCCCTCGACGCCAATCTCTCCCTCCTCACTCTCCTCATCTCCGCCTTCTCCGACCTCGCCGCCGCTGTCCCTCCGGTCACTAGCTCCGCACTCCTACGCCACGCCCGCCGCCTCTTTAACTGCCGCACCTTGCAGGACTCCTTCCTTTGTAACACGATGATTCGCGCTCTCGTCACCCACCGCCTCCCCCACAAAGCCCTCCTCCTTTACCGCGACTTGTTGCGGGAGGAACGTATTCTGCCGCCCTTCTCTCCCGATGGCTACACCTTCACCTTCCTCCTAAAGTCTACCTCCGGTCACATCTCGGGCACCGCGACGCCACGGGTTGAAGGCCCGCAATTGCACACCCATGTAATCAAGATGGGATTTTGCCGCCACGACTTCGCTTCCACTGGGTTGGTGGACATGTACGCGAAAGCCAACGAGATGGTGTCTGCGAGAAAGCTGTTCGACGAAATGGTGCATAGAAGCTCGCATTCATGGACCTCGATGACCGTGGGTTATGCAAGGGGCGGCGACACAAGGACTGCGCTTGAACTATTTCGGTCTATGCCCGAGAAGGACACCGCGGCCTTCAATGCCATGATCGATGTGTTCGTCAAGATGGGCGACATTACTTCTGCCAGGCGTCTGTTCGACGACATGGTCGAAAGAAATGTGGTGACCTGGACCAGCTTGATATCTGGTTATTGCAAACTTGGCGAAATGGAGGAAGCCAGAGATTTGTTCCAAATGATGCCCGAGAAGAATCTCTACTCTTGGAATGTAATGGTAGGCGGATACTGTCAGAATAGACAGTCAAATTATGCACTGGAATTGTTTCGACAACTGCAGCTGAGCTCCAACCTTCCCAAACCGGACGATGTGACCTTGGTGAGCATTCTTCCAGCAGTTGCAGACATGGGTGCCATAGATCTCGGGCGATGGATCCACAATTATGCCCGGAGACAGGGCTTCGATCAAGCCATCACCGTTTCCACTGCATTGGTGGACATGTACTCAAAATGCGGGGACATCTTTGAGGCGAGGCGAGTCTTTAACAGCATCAGGACCAAGGAGACTTCTAGTTGGAATGCTATGATCAACGGTCTGGCTTTAAATGGGCAGCCGCAGGAGGCACTGGACTTGTTCATGGAAATGCAGAGCAGCGGATTCTGTCCAAACGAGGTCACAATGATCGGTGTGTTGTCGGCGTGCAGCCATGGTGGGCTCGTCGAAGAAGGGAGAAGATGGTTTCGAGAGATGGAGGCATTGGGTGTCCCGAAAAGGATCGAGCACTATGGTTGCATGGTGGACCTTCTGGGACGAAGCCGATATCTAGATGAAGCCGAAAGGTTAATCGAAGCTATGCCTTGTGGTGCCAATGGCATAATCTTGAGCTCCCTGCTCTCCTCATGCGTGTGCTTCGGAGATATCGAGAGGGCCCAAAGAATACTGCGAAGAGTGACTGAAGTTGAGCCAGGTAACGTGATGAATTATGTGATGATGAGGAACTTGTACGCTGCTGCCAACAGGTGGAAGGATGTGGGAATGATGAAGGAGATTGTGAGGATCTTTGGAGGAAAGAGGGAGGCTGGATGTAGTGTAATAGAGGTTGCTAACAGGGTTTGGGAGTTTGTTTCAGGAGACGGAGCTCATCCGGAGTCTGAGTTCATATATGAGTTCCTCAAGCAACTGCACTTGCAGATGAAAGAGCAAAAGGTGGACGATTGGGAGTTTGATCCCTTACAGTTTTAGCATTGATTTGTTCATCTGTGAATTATTTTTGTTACCAAGTTTAAATATGATGCCTCGTAGATTATGGATGAAGAATGAAGGTTGTCTGAGATGTTAAGCAGCCATATAGCGTAGTGTGCGAGAAATTTACCCCAAAAACCAGCTTCACCCTCGGTGAAGAATCAGATATTGGTACCTTCTAACTCAATCAGCTGACAAAAATATCAGATCGGTTTGTGGCTTGTGAGCACAATTGATACAAATGAGAAAACTGGATTCTGCTTGCTTCTTACCAAGTATGATTGATTTGTTTCTCCTAATACCTCACCTGTTCAGGACTAGATTTTAGAGTACATGTGCCTCTATCAGCAGTCTATTTTTCTTTCCTCTTGTTCTGTTACATACCTGCACGCTATATTTACTACCTCAGGACTTATCACAGATTTCTCCGTGCATGATATGCCTTATTCCCCTTGTTGTTCATTGTAGAAAATAGCAGGCATCAACCAATTTTTCACTTTTATATAAATAATTGTTGAAAGGTTGCTCAGTATAGCTCGATATATCGATTCAAAGATTCGAGGTCTGCAATTATTTGTGCGCACTCAAGCCTGTCAACCTGTTATATTTCCAGCCGAATAAATCAAAAATTGCTGATACAAAATGCTGAGTCTATATACGACAATATCTGTAAGGAAATGCTTCAACTTCAAATTCAGCTGAATCAGCTCAGAAATGAGAAAGCGACGGATAGCATTACAAAGAATGACAGAAGTTAGAATATTAACCAGGTCTTGTATTTCGTAGTCTCTTTTTCAACAAGAAAAAAATTTCAGACCTCTCTGAAAAGATGGCATTTTTTAAGGACGTCAATTTTTTTCAAAAAAGGACATTAGTTTCAGGACATGACATAGACAATCTTAGATTGCTGCCATCGCTGGGAAGTCCATTTATGCCCCTACTAGTAGCAGTTATCATTAGTGGCTTCTTATCCATAACTGCAACAAGAAACCAAGCAGATTATAACCACCAGAATTTGCAAGTATGGTTGGAGAAAAAAGTTATGATTATTGTAGTTTAGCTTTAACATAGATGGGTTTATGAAATGCTGCCTGCACGCCCTGCATCCATAAGCAAGATTTGTACTAATAATTAAGTGATCATAATGATCATAGATAGCATGCCATCATGGTTGCCATTGTTATGAACTTAAGTCGCCCAGAAAATTGACTTAAAAAATGTTGTCATTGTAATGAACCTGAGTCAAAGTTGATATGTAGCTTTCTGGCAAAAAAAAAATCATGTTTTTTATTTGATACTAATTCATCCAACTTGATAAGTTGTCAAAGAGTTAGTCTGAAATGAAATCTTCACAAGGTGCAGGCCTACAAATTAGGTGAAAACTAAAGATGTTCCCTATGGTTTTCAAGCTCTCAAGTCAAACTTTCAAGTCAACTCGTAAATTCTTATGAGTTTAAGACTAAAGTATAAATCCCAGTGAACTTTGTTCAAATTCAGATTTGGTAGTAGATTAGGATAGACTCAGAGTAAACTCAGTAGAGCAGGATGGAATGCATACTGAATTCTCAAAGCTTGAAGTTCAAAGAATCCTTGATTTGGAATAGTATAGTATGGTCAACTGCTTACTGAGTAACTGGAATTATAGAAATTTCAAAGCTAGAAGTTTCAAAAATCCTTAGTTTGGACCAGCATGGTCAACTACTTCTCGGCATCACTGTATCTTCAAAGCTTGAAGTTTCAAGAATCATTAGTTTGGAATAGTATGGCCAACTACCTCCTGGAGGGTCCAGCTATTCAGTTTATCTACAATAAATCATAGAAATTAGGTGAGGACTAGGCTGCAATTTACATTATCAAGAAACAAACAAATCAGCAGGAGTGCCACTCTGCATGATACGAGTGCTTTGAGATAAACTGCTAGCAGGGATCACAGTTTTTTTTTTTTTTTTGCAGTCTAATCAACACCTATTCTATAGCTGCAATTCTTCATTTCATACATAAATATGTATAATGTAGATATGATCTTGGACCCAGATGCTCCTTGATTAAAAAGGTTTTTGCATGGCTGTGGCAGCAGTGCTCCATCGAAACTTGCACTCATTGGCTTCCCTCGGTTTCAGATTTGTATACATAAAATTGAAGTCTAGTCTTCAAACATTTGTCGTGCTAAATTTTCTTGAGTTTTATTGTGAGCGTATACAAAGAGAAGAATTGCTTGATCATATTACTCGACCAACAATTTGTTCAGGCAATTTGAAAAGATTATACCTTTTATTGATTTGCTCAATTTGCAGCAGAAGAAATCATGCCAGTCTTCCTCGCGTAGGCAAAGATTCCTCCTGCCTCAATCACTGGCCCGGCGTCGCCAATGGGCTTCAGCTTGTCCTCCTTCCCGGTGGTGTGGTTGATCAGCCGGTTCCCGGCGAGGTCCACGGTCACCACGTCCCCGGTCGTGCATCCCTTCCAAGCTCCCTCCACTTCGGACTCCACAGGGTAGATCTCCCCGGTGGCCACCGAGTTGCGGAAGTAAATCCTCGAGTAGGTCTCCGCAACGACGGCCCGCGCGCGCCGGCGGCGCCGGGGGCTACGGGGGCGTGCTCGCGGGACGATCCGCACCCGAAGTTAGCGCCGGCGACGATGATCGGGAACTGGGTGGTGCACTCGCCGGCGGCGACGAATGGCGTCGGGTGGTCGGCTGAGGGCAGACCGACGAGGGCGTAGGAGTCGAGCTTCCGGTACTCGTCTGGGTTCGAGGGGACCAGGGTCAGGTACTCCGCCGGTATGATCTGGTCCGTGTCGATGTTATCCCCGACTAAGTAGCAGGGTCCGGTGAAAGAAGTCGGAGCTCCCGAGGCTGCCACGGTGACGGATGGACGCCGGCCGCAGTGGCAGATGCGAGGTGCGAAATGCGAGCGCAGAGCGCGAGTCAAGGAGCAGACTCGATTCTTGAACAAGAGATTGGGAGATGGAAAGTGTTGGATGCTCTAGGAATAGTCGAAGGACGTGATCGCCGGCAATATTGCCACCGTCGCCGTCGCCGTCGTCGCCGCCGCCATTGAGAGTGCTTGGACGTTGGAGTCTATCTCCGACGAGTATTTGGAAGGATTCAGCAGCCCAACTGGGCTCAGATTTGGCCCATTTTATCTCCATTTTTTTTGTTTTTTTCCTCGGACGCCAGCTATCTATAAACGGATTTAACGAGTGTTTATATCTAATGGCGGCGATCAAAAGTGTGGTTAAAATTAGAAATTGCTAATTACGATTAAGACTGGAAACTTAAACTACTTACTCTTCTAATGCTACAAACTTGCCATTCTATTTTGATTTTTGCACGGCAAGCAAAATGAATTTTCTCGACAAATGAATTATAAGAAATTTTAATTTTCGCCTACTTTCTAAAAGAACACGGGTAACACGTCCAGTTTCCTTGTTAACTCTTATACATTAGGAAAATACAAAAAGAAAAAAAAGTTAAGCACTATAGTTGATACAAAAAATCTACATCCTAAAGATGCATTTGGAAAAAGTTCATGTTTAATTTGGTGAACACGATTTATTTTCTTTTTTTAATAATTATAAATTATTTGGTCCTCTCTTTTAATCGGAAAAAGATAAGAAAAATCATAATCAACTACAATATTTGATTTGACGATAAATGTACGTATTCATATTTTTTCCCTCTTAATTTATTAAAATTAAATCTCTTTGCTGGATTATTAAAATGTTAATAATATTATTTTAATCCGACAGCACTTTATCGTTGATTTCCCGCAAAAAGGCATCAAAGGTCATAAAGGTGAAGCAAAAAGGAAGAGGGCAAAAACATAGCGACGTCTCGCATCGAGTTGGAAGGAATCAGATCGCAGCAACACACGAGAGAAAAAAAAAAAAAAAAGCTGATTTTTTCCCCATTTACGAAGACGGTTTCCAGATTCCTGTGGATGATGCGACGATTCCTCGAATCCATCTTCCGCGTCCCGTCGAAGTCGAGCGATGATGGATTGCGCATGGAGTGCTGAGAGCTGGGCGTTCTAGGGTTTCGATTCGATCCGATGCGCGCCGCCGCCCCCTAGATTTGTCCCCTTTTTTTGTGTGTGAGGGTTGCACGATGCGGTCGCTTCTGTCAAGGTCTTCTTCCTCCTCCCCGAAAGCGACGCAGGACCAGCCGAAGCAGCAGAGCAACGGGGTGGAGAATGGCGGGGGCGGCAGCGGGGCGATGCATCTCTACTTGAACGTGTACGATTTGACGCCGATCAACGACTACCTTTATTGGTTCGGCCTTGGCATCTTCCATTCTGGGATCGAAGGTGACATTTCTGTTTCTTAATTTTTCGTTTCTTTTCCACGCGATTTCTTTATCCATTTATTGAATTCTGCTTTTTGTTCGATTTGTTTTTGTATTTTCTTGTGTCAAAGTTCGACCTTTGACGATGAACTTGCAAAATTCTGAGAAGATTACGAGAATTGAGGTGATTGCGGATGGTACTGCGCCAAAGCTGTCATATTTGTGCTTGCATTTCTGAGTTTACAATTGACATGACGAAATGTAGATGTCGATTTTAAGGCTTCTGCAATCTTTAGCGTTTGCTGTCACATAACCCGTGTGTGACTGAGGGTTGATCTGGAAGAAATTCTTTCTGGACTTGGCCTAAACAATTTTAGAATTTTTAATGCACGTTTCAAAAATAAAAATAATGCATCTTCATATGCTATTATTCTCTGTACCACTGGACAATTTTTAAAAAAAAAGAATTAGCAACTCCGTAAATCCTATTGAAATTTTGTTCGTCCTCATAAACAGATGTCTTACCAATTCTGATCAGTTTACCTACTATTTTAATCTCTGAAACCTCATTGTAGACTTCTAATATACTTTCAACGATCTTCGTCCCAATGTACCAAATATGTTATCCATCCCCAAAAAAATGTAATTCAAAGTTTGATTGCCGATGAATTTTACTGAGTTAACCAAGTTCATTATGGTTTTGTAGTCCAGTTATACTTTTTCTTATAATAATTCGAAGCAACCTTGTGTATTTTGCCAATGTGCATGTGAAATTTGCCCTTTCAAATTTTCTGATTAGCCTTTTGTGGTCAATTCCCTTTTGCAACATTGGTTCTGACTTATATTTCAATGCTAGCTTTGTAATTCAACAAGGTCCAGGTTAAGTTAAAAGAATCTATCTAGTCATGGTATTAAGATAGAGCCAGCAATGGTGGGATCTTGGCTCTTGCTGTTAATAGGCAATCATCCCCTAAATATACGGATCTCAATCAGACATCCATTGCATTGATAACTTTCTCTTGGCTTGCAGTTCACGGTATGGAATATGGTTTTGGAGCTCATGATTACCCAACCAGTGGGGTATTTGAGGTGGAGCCTAAAAGATGCCCTGGCTTTGTCTACAGACGTTCTGTATGGCTGGGTACTACCAATTTGTCTCGATCAGAATTTCGGTTATTTCTTGAAGATCTTGCTGGAAAATATCATGGAGATACCTACCATTTAATCATCAAGAATTGCAATCATTTCACAGATGATGTTTGCATGAACTTGACTGGAAAGCCTATTCCAGGATGGGTTAATCGCCTAGCGAGAGTCGGTTAGTCTCTTTTTCTTTTCAAATTTGTCCATTCTTGATAAATGGTAAGTATTAATTTGAGATAATATTGGAAAATTCAGGATCATTCTGCAACTGCCTTCTGCCAGAAAGTATTCAGGTTTCTGCAGTTAGACACTTACCAGACCAACCAGCATATTCTGGTAATTTTCTACAAAACTGCATCATTTATTTTGTTCGATCCGACTTCTGTGTTCAGAACTTTTGGCCAGTTTAACAATGAAACCTTAAGGTGTAGTTAATTCTACAATGATAAAGAACATCGGATCAGGGATCTTTGTGTTTACTATACACTATTTTATATGATCAATATCTTTGAAAGGCTGAACTGATGCTTGGTTTCTGTGACTTTATCACTGTAATCGTAAAAAAAAAAACTCACTGTCACAAAGTACCCTAGCTCCCAATCATTGGGCATAACATGAACCAACAAGTGAAGACTCGCCCCGCAAACAAAGTGCTGGGTGAAATAGGCGGCAAGGCTGATCCTGGATAAGATACTCAAGAAGACCTGGAAACGGCTACCTTCAAGTTGACTGACATACAGTCCGTTTGTCCTCTGGGGAGGGACATTATTTTTAATGAAGAAACTGGGATGTATTCTGTCATAAGATCACTAAAGCAGAGGAGAGGAAAAAAATGTTCAGGAATACACATTGAATGCCCTCCCTCAAAAAAATGCACATTGAATACCGAGATTGCACATTGATGACTGAACTTCAGGTAGTAGATCCATAATAAAAGAAAAGTTTTTCCTGATTGTTCCAGAGGAAACAAACTAGAAGTAGATTAGAACTAGGGTAGTTGTGTTAAGGGATCTACCCAATGGTAGATGCAAATGTGCCCTGATTTGTGTGTATTTTGAAAATGTACCCAATGGTAGATGCAGATGTACCCAATGGTAGTCATGTTTTATGTGTATTTTGAAAATGCTGCCCTTCAGATGGTGTGATATGGCTATGTCGAGATGTTCCTGTCAAAATTTATTTTCTTGAGCAGTTGAACTTTATAGTCTGCAATTGCTAGAGTTATTATATGTTATTGACTATTGGCTCCTGCTATTGTAATGCCATGATTCAGAAGAGGGGTCAGATTCATTTGTTTCAATGCTGGAGGATAGCGACGATGAAGATGTGGACCATCACCTTCTAATGACACCACACAGCGACCCTGGCCATCCAAGTGACAAACCATTGAGGGTTGCCCTATGATACGCTTGCCTGAGTCTTGGCCATTGTCTATTATTTCTAATCAAATTCACATATTCACCTTGTAATTGTACAATTTCCATTGATCTCATTTTGCAAATGTCAAGTTTCCACCTTGTAAGTGCCCTCCCTACATCTGATGTATCATAGTGTTTTGTATTTTTCCGCCAATATATTAAAGCAAATAGTTGGGTTTCTGTTTGATACCTTTTTGCTTTGCTGGAATTTCTACTTCCAGACACAGAATTTATGTGTTCTTTAATTTATGTCTGATCTCATTACTTGAGATGCAGTTTGAAAGCTTTGCACCCCTTCCTAGATTTTTCTTTCTCATAGAAGAGGAAATGTTTGATACTATAAGGGCCATTTGAATACTAAAATTGTGGTTATTCTTAGTTTCAAGTGAATATTTGGATACTAAAATTGTGGTTCTTCTTAGTTTCAAATGAAACTCCGCCTATATTTTATAGCCGGTCCCAAGCTCGGATAAAGGAGGAGGGTTGTGTTAGGCCCCGACAGCCAGTATAAAATCATGTCGAATCTTATGAACATGGATCAACGAATAAGAGCGGAATGGCGTCGTATGATCCATGTAGCCGACCCCACCTAGTGGGATAAGACTTTATTGTTGTTATTGTTCTTAGTTTCAAATGAACTAGGGTACGTCTCGCACGATGTGCGGGTATGAAAGAAAGTTACAGTATTAATAAAAATATATTTAATTTTAATTTCGTATTTTCATTTTAACTAAATTACTAAATATATTTTGTAAAAAAAATATTCATAAATATGTATAATACTTATGTTTAGCTTTGAGCTTTCTTGATGATTGAAAAATAATGTTACTACTTTTATTTACAAAAGTATAAAATATTATAGTAAAGGCCCAATGAATTAGATAACCTCCTTTAAGATCTTTAACCAATGAATAATGGTTAATGCATAGAACTTAGATTCAACAATGGATAAAATAACTATTGTTAAAATTAATGATTAAATAAGTTGATAAGTCAAAATATGTTATAATAATGTTATTGATTTTTATTATTTAATATTTCGTCCACAAAGTATTTGAAACTACAAAGTATTTCCTCCTAATTATGAGTAAAAAATGTTCCTAACACCATGTACGGTGTAAATTCGTAGACTTTTAGGAGTTGTTTTCATTACGTGAGTATTAGGAGGATTTTAAGTTTTTTTTTAATTTATTTATATATTAGATAACCACAATTTAAAACCAACTCCACTACATATAATTAATTGTATACCTTTCCAAACTAATATTAAGTTATTTAGATTAAACTGCCATCCTTATAAATTAATGGGACACATACATTTAAACAACATAAAATAAAACTTAAAAATATATTAAAATAGCTTTAGACCTGACAATGAACAGAGATAAATTAGAAATTCAAGTTTACATAATCTATAAAAGTGGAAATTATAATTTTTTCCTTAATAAAACTATATCATATTATTAATTTGTTATTTATCTAGTCCTTATATAATTCTTTAAGCACATGCATTCACCTAAGACATTATTCTTAATACTTTTATCACAAACATATCCACTACTTTTTAGTGTTTAACAAATATTTTATATATAATAATTTATATATTTTCATATGTTAATTATTTAAACATGCATGCGGTCACATAAAATGAGTATCCCTAAACCACCTATTACTATTTTTGTTACATTCCACCATAGACAACACTGAATAATGATAATATACACTATACAACCACTACTATTTATTTGTACATGCACTTATCCATAATACTCATATACAAAGTTTTAATTATGATAGGATATTATTTCACTAAAAAATAATTTCTTAAATACATATGAATTAGTGCCATCCATCATCTTTATGCTACTAATTAATGGAAAAATAACCTATTGCAAAAATAAATCTCTAACAATATAATAAATAAAAAAACAGACACACACACACACACACATATATATATATATATATATATATATTAATGTAGACAAATATGCCTGTGGGTGCAATGACATTAGCAATATAAGAATATGTAAATAATTTATTGCCTGTACATGGACTCATATGATAAAATTCGTGAATAGATTAAGGATACACAAATAATTAAAAAAATATATTTAATTAATATTGCTTGAACACTACAAATGGCTCATGAACACTGTTATATTGCTTGAACAAAAAATATTATGAATAATTTAGTTAACCAAAAAAACTTTTGGCTGAGGCTACTGAGCCATCTTATCTTCTCTTTTTATGCATTCATGTCACCAACTTAGCATCCTCCTCCTACTATGTTTGTTGCGGGTCCCCACTATGCATCGTCAAGTCATCGCATTACAAGATGAAAAACACAACAACAACAACAAAGTCTTATCTCACTAGATGGGGGGTCGGCTACATGAATCATACAACGTCATTTCGCTCTATTAATAACCAAACATTTCGATATATACGATGAAAAAACACAACCAGCATTATTTTAACTTATTCATTCAACACCGGCTCATAGCTCATTTATATACACATATAATATTATATATATAATAGGTATTATTCCACTTATAAAATTGTTATAATTAAAGTTAAAATTTCCATACGATGTTGTGCGTGGCTAATAAGTGACAAAATCAAATGAAAAAAAATGGCAAGGGATTGTTTTCTACTAATTACCTATAAATATAAGAATAAAAACTCTAAAAAAAGGAAGCCATGTTTTCTCCAAAAATCATGCATATAAATATATCCTTTTATACCTAAATTTAATTTGTTGTGATTTGGGAGTCCATGCAAGTACCATAATTTTAAGGGAAATTAAAAAAAAATGATCAACTATGGTCATGAAAATTAAATGGACAGAAATTATCATTTTATTTAATTCTTAGTGTGATCAACATGTAAGTACCCCTGATCATAAAAAAGTATGGATCACACATATAATATGACTATAAACAAATGGCTACATGACAAAGACATTTTTTTTAGAAAATAAAAAATAAAAACTAATATGAGTAAAATTATTTCATCTTGTGAATAATATATCGAAAGATTTGGTTATTAATAAAACGGAATATCGTCGTATGATCCATGTAGTCGACCCCGCCTAGTGGGATAAGGCTTTGTTGTTGTTGTGCGATCACTCAATGTGGATCATATTGTTACAATGTTCTCAACCTTCAGTGACATCTTAAAGTAAAACAATATAAATGGATAATTTAATTAAAGGAATCCGTCAAAACCATAAGATGAGAATGAACATAAGATAATGACACATAAGAAAGTTTGTGGATCGAATATACTTGATAACGGGAACCGATGCAGTGTTGTAAGATAGCTTCGCTATGTATTTATAAGTAAAATAATGGTTATTAGGCATGCGATTTGAAAAACTGATTTGGTAACTTGACCAAAAGTGACGGCCGAAAAAAAAACTAATTTGATAACTGATATGAAATTAACGATTATCTACTAACCTTAAAATCAAAATAATTAATTAGATGTGTACAAATGAACAACATTTAATTATTTATGATGAATTAATTACTTTACAAATCATTAGAGCAAAGTAATTAGAGCAAAGTAATTAGGCAAAGTAATCCTTTCATTGCATAACCGTTCCATCAAACTTTGATTTTATTTGTGAATAGTGTGAGACGCACGTGTATTATCTTGATTGATTACTTCAAAAAATAGTGTTTACTCAAAAAATTCACCGTACCCACGTCTACTATTTGTTTATTTAACTTCTTCGGTATTAAGTTAACTACCCTCATCTATATTAGTTTATTTAACTACTTCATTATTACGTTGGTATCGATTAATTAACGTACTCACATCTAGTATATTAGTTTACTTAACTACTTTAGCTATTATACCAATTTTTATCGTTGAAAATAAGTATTAAATTTTTTTATTGGTTCATAAATAACTATTCACGTATGTGAACAATTTCAAATTACATACATTAACATTTTTATTATTTATTATATTCTTAAGGACACTTGTATCTCCATCCATTTGCCAAATGTCATTCTCTCCTTGAATGTACTCTCTCTTTAATATAATATAGATAGTTGAATTGATGGAGTGAAGTTTAATGATGAAAAAATGATATAGTTGATTTGATAGAAAAAAATAAATGTGATAAATTAATTTTAGTGAATGTTTGAATTAAAAATGGGTATTATAAATATAAAATTAAAATTTGTTAAAAAAATAAAATATATATTAAAAACATTTTAAAATTAAAAAAATTGTTAGAAAATGTATTATTTAAATATAAAAAATCAATTTTTTATTAATTATATTTAATAAAATATTAAAACTTTTAATAAAATAATAAGTAACAAATAATATTATATTAATTTTTTATTATAATTATTTTATATAAGAAAGGTGAAAATAGAAAATGATAATATAAAAAAAATTGTAAAAAAAAAGAAAAATGTACACTTAAAAAAAAAAGTGAAAAAAATGTAGTGGTGGTTCCACCGGCTCTAATCTCAAAGTCATTAAATGTGGCTTGATTTCGTCTAGAATCAATTAACAAGAGACATTTGAACCAGGTCATCTTTTTAAATTTTGAACTATGATCAAGTGGAACTTGCAGTCCTCTTTTTTTTTATTTGACCTTTCTTTTTTTTTTTTTTTTCCACTTTTTCCTTCCATTTTTTTCTTTTTTTTTACCTTTCTTCTATAAATTAATTAATTTATTAAACATAAAATATTTATAATAAATCATTAATATAATATTATTTATTGCTTATTATTTTATTAAAGAAAATTAATATGTCAATAAATAAAGGTTAATTTAAAAATGATTTTTTATATTTAAACAATATATTTTCCTAAAAACTTTTATAAAAAAATTCATTTTTATTTTTTAATAAAATTATACTCTATATATATAATAACTATTTTTAATTTAAACACCCATTAAAAATTAACTCATCACATTTATTTTTTTCTATAACATCAACTTCCTAGTTCCTCGTCCTTACGTTCCATCCTATTCAAACACACTCCGAACTAATTTATCAATTTAATTATTCATAAAAAATTTAGAAGGAACTACAATTACGTTTCCAAATGCAAACGTAGAGAACTAGCTAGAATCAAGACTTAGTTTTAGTTGAATGATCAGGTGGATGACATTAGACGAAGATTTATTTTAGTTCTTTTGTTAGTAACATAGTGAAAAAATAGTGTTATTCATAGCAGGAACTTTTCAGTACAATCTTTGATTTGCTTTAGTTCTTTTTCCTCTCTTTTTTTGCTCTCTTATCCCTCTTTCTTTTTCCTCTTTCTTATGTCCCATCTTTCTCCCTGTAATTTTCGTTACTTTTTTTTTCTCTTCTCCTACTTTCACTACCATATTTCATGCATTCTCTCTTCTCTATTTTACTTCATTTCCCTCTCTTATATCTCAACATTTTATCTCCTCAAATAAAAGTAGAAAGGATTTGGAGTGATGTACGAGTTAATTGAATTCAAACATCACTTCAGCATCACCAAGTCACCAACTTATTAATTGTCAATCGGGTAAATTACACCAAATGTCCTCCAACTTTAAGGTTTGTTCAACGATACCCTCCAACTTCACTTTGTAACACAAATGTCCTTCATCTTTTAACGCGTTTCACCCGATGCCCTCTTTACCTGGGATAATCGGTTTTTCGATTTTTCGGTTTTTCATCGACGTGACGTCCACGTGGCCATCTCCTCCCTCCTCCACGTAAATAGTCATCTGACGTGGCATGCTCCGATGTGGCACATAAAATTATACAAATGCCCTCCAACTTTAAGGATTGCTCAGCGATACCCTCCAACTTCACTTTATAACACAAATGCCCTTCATCTTTTAATACATTTCACCTGATGCCCTCTTTACATAGGACAGTCGATTTTCCAATTTTTTATCGACGTGACGTCCACGTGATCATCTCATTTCTCCTCCATGCAAATAGCCATCTAATGTAGCATGCTCCGACGTGACACCACATATTAAATCATCCTACTTACCGTAAGTTGACCCACTCATTATTAAATTATTTTCTTATTTCCCTTTTTGCTGTCGTTCGTATGAAACCTCCTTCGCCGTTCGCACTCCTTCGCCATTCGCACTCCTTCGCCGTTCACTCTCCTTCGTCGTTCGCCTCTTTCATCGTTCACTTTTCGCGTTCGTTGGCGTTGTCTTTGCCCAAATTATTGTAATTTTATATGCATTTGGTGAGCAACTTTGAAGTTAGAGTACATTTCACCCGATGCCCTCTTTACCTAGGACAGTCGATTTTTTAATTTTTCATCGACGTGATGTTCACGTGGTCATCTCCTCTGTCCTCCACACAATAGTCATTTGACGTGACATGATCCGACGTGGCACATAAAATTATACCAAATGTTCTCAAATTTTAAAGTTTGCTCACCAAATGCACACAAAATTACACAAATTTGGGCAAAGACGACAACGACGAACGTGAAAAGTGAACGATGAAAAAGGCGAATGACGAAGAAGAGCGAATGACGAAGGAGTGCGAACGGTGAAGGAGGTTTCATGTGAATGACAAAAAAAAAGAAAATAAGAAAATAATTTAACAGTGAGTGGGTCAACTTACGATAAGTAAGATGATTTAATATGTAGTGCCACGTCGAAGCATGCTACGTTGGACGGCTATTTGCATGGAGGAGAAATGAGATGATCACGTGGACGCTACATCGACAAAAAATCAAAAATTGACTATCCCAGATAAAGAGGGCATCGGGTGAAATGTATTAAAAGATGAAGATCATTTGTGTTACAAAGTGAAGTTGAAAGGTATCGCTGAGCAAACTTTAAAGTTGGAGGACATTGGTGTAATTTTATGTGTCACGTTGTAGCATGCCACGTCGGACGACTATTTGCGTGGAGGAGAGAGGAGATGGCCATGTGGACGCCACGTCGAGGAAAAATCAGAAAACCAACTGTCCCAGGTAAAAAGGGCATCGGATGAAACGCGTTAAAAGATGAAGGACATTTGTGTTACAAAGTGAAGTTGGAGAGTATCGCTGAGCAATCCTTAAAGTTGGAGGGCATTTGGTGTAATTTACCCATTGCCAACCTCGTAGTAGCATTATTAGTTCCAAGCATCTTTCACATCCTAGGCCATATGGCAAGGACATCACCCATCTCTTTTTTGCGTGCCCGACAGCATGTGGCATTGACATCTCATAGCAATTACTTGTTGAAGATCTATTCCCCTTAAAAGGGTTCGATCAACCTTTGGAGTTTCTTGGATGATCTCTTCCTCTATTTATAAGTGCATGCATCGTCTTAATTCGCCCCTTTAGAACGCGCTCACTCCCGGTGAAGAGTCACAACTCTTCATCGGTGGTTGTTTTGGCAACTGTCCGTTACCATCGGTCACACTATAATATCTCCCACTTGATTATTTTTTGTCACACAATTTTGACATCCTCACTAGTGCAATTTGTGACTTCAATATTCCCATTATAATGATGATACTTCAAAGCTCATTATGAAAATTTCATTTTCGCTCAAATATTCCTAAGTCTCATTAAACCAACATTTTTAATGAATGTTCTGCTTCAATTCCCTTGGTAAGGGAATTAACTAACATGTCACTACTAGACATATAAACTATAGTCACTTCCTCCTTTTTTACTATATATTGTATATAGTGGTATTCGATCTCAATATGTTTTCCTTTGAAACTATTTGTTCAAGCTTATCACAATATGATTATCAACAGTGGTCCATTGCATAAATTGAATTCAAATTCCATAAGAAAATGTTTGATCCATACCACATGAGTGGTTGTTATTCTACAAGTAATATATTCAACTTTTTATGTGTGTCTCGCTGCACATATTTATTTCTTGCTATCCCAAGAAATAGCTGCACCATCCAACATAAACAAATAACCCAATGTGAATATTCGATCATTAATATCTCCACCGAAATATGCATCCGAATAACTAAGGTTATAAAAAATCGTGATATTGATCGATCTTATGATTCTACTTAGGATTTGCGATCTCAATCTCAACTTTGAGATCATTTTATAGTATCGATAGGATCATAATAGTAAGATTGTAGAATCGTAAGATCTTACCAACCTACCAATCCAATTTTTTCAATTTTTGATTTTTTTTAAAAAAAATTCACCAAATGCACAATGATTTTTTAAGTAATAAAATTAAGAAAAAGATGATTGGTTATAATTAAATTTTAAAATATTTTTTTGCACAAAATTACTCTACTATAAATGTATATTAAAAGTTATTATATAATGCTACACCATATTCATCATATTATTGCCATTTTTTCTATCAATATTAAATTACTATTATATAAATAATATATATATGCATTTACAAAAAGTTTTAATATGATAGTACTCAAGTTGACGTTATTTATAATTTAAATCATTGCAAATTTATTTAAAAATATTAATTCACATAATTTTATATATTAAACTATTTTTAATATATAGGTAGGATCTTATGATCCCCGATCCAATTTTATGATTTTCGATCCTACGGTCCCTTTCCGATCTTATGTAAAATCTCAATCTTAACTACCTTATGAATAACCTAGTCTCATATTTATCAGCTTGATATGTTAGTTTCAATTATGTAGTGCCCTAAGATATCACATAATCCTCTTTATGACTTCTCAATGTGTCGTTAATCTACTAACTAGGATTACCGCATAAGCCAAATCAGATCCTCTACACAACATAGCATACATCAAGCTCCTCACAACTTGCGCACATGGGGCCTCTAAAAATTTTTGTCCTGAATTAGGACACTGATTCATGCACAATGAGAGGTGTTGGTGATGGATTGTTATTCTGCGTTCCAAATCTCTATCTTGTTCAAATACTATTCTTGATTTAAGTTCAATGTTCTTGAACTTCTATCTCGAGTAATTTGAATTCTTTCCTCATGGCCATTTCAAATTCCATGCTTAACTTTTATTTTACTTCATTAAGCATTATGACATCATTTTTTGCGAGCAAATTGTGATATACATATATTAACAATATAACAAACTTGCTCTCACTCTTCTTAATGTACACACAATAATCTAATTTGTTTGCGATGAAAGCAAATTGGATGATCGTCGTATGAAACTTTTGGTACCATTAACGTCATGATTGTTTTAAATCATATAGTGACTTATTCAACTTGTAAACCTTATTCTCCCGACCTTCCACCTAAAATTCATCAGATTGCCGCATATATATATGTCTTCGTACAACTTTTCGTTGAGGAAGGCATTCATAACGTCCATTTGAAATAATTCCATGTATGGTTAAGATGATCTTGAGGTATGCAAACTTAGCTATCGAAGAATATGTTTCCTGAAATTCTATATCGACTTGCTGAGTATAACCCTTGGCAACTAATCTAAGAGATTAGTTTGTGCTTCTCAATAATATCATCAACTCGGTAATTTTTCTTGAATACCCATTTGCACCCCATGCATTGCCAACCTTCCGATTAATAGAGTCCATTTCATCTCTTATGGACAGTCGTCCATGATTCCAACTCAACTGAATTCCTTGCTTCATTGTATGAAACAAAATTTATACAATCCTCTATATCTACATTCACAAGTAACACAAAGCATCGCACTCGTACAAAACATGCACATCGAAATGTGTGGTTCGTGTCCTGGATCTCTTGTTGCCAATTATACTCGTGGGCTCTATGGGTCTACCCACTTCTTGTAAAGCATTCACATTTTGTATAGAATATTCTTCCACCATTAGTACTTCGGAGTCAGCTTCATTATAATGCCTCCAAAATTTGGCTCCAATTTAGGAAACAAATCCTAGGTGGCGCTACTTTTGCCTCATTCATCTTAACCTAATTACATATAATAGAAACATAATAATAATAATAAACATAATAAATAGCATAAAATAGAGAAAGACTTCCAAACATATAAATCCCAAGATATGTAATTAGCGCATGGACCACGTAGACTCTAACATAAGGACCCGACCTATGATACATTACATAAATGAGTTCGCATAAAAGTGCATGACTCAAGACTCGTAGGTCATACATATTTGACTCACTAAATAGTTTATAAATAAAACATACTCATAGATAACTTGCGACGTGGTCTGACCAATTTGTGTGCAATCTCATCGTCATGAGGCTCTCATCATCGATCATAAGCCTTATTTATACCTGCATGGATTCATGGGGTATAAGGAATTTCTCCCGTTAGAATACATTAAGACTCATTCATGCTATGATCCTATAACATATTTTCTACATATCATGACATAAACATTGCATCATAATAGATACATAGAACATATACATGTTATGAGCTACATATGCACACTATATGACATGTGAACAATCATTATGACAATATAGTATAATCATATAAAATCATAAATATTATGCTAAGGCATATCATGAACTTACCTTGTTCATAATATCTTTATTCACAACATAACAAGACAAGAGGTCATATTTTAGCATCCTTTTAGGTGTTTGCAAGAGGTCATATTTTAGCATACTTTTAGGTGTTTGCATTTTCATCATGAAATAATATGCCAAGTCATATTGTTCATTTATCTTGCTTAACATTTATCATATTCATTCATAACATCATATGACAATGAAACATTCATTAACATCCCTTTAGATACATCATCATCATCTTCATCTTTATCTTCCAAATCATATAATCATAGTCATATCATATAACTATGTCATTTTCTCGTCTAGCTTCTTATCTTGATGATTGAGAAGTTCATATTGGCTCATCAATCTTGGCTAACAAGACTAGGAACTTTTTGTCGTATTGGAGACACTACCCACACCCTTATGTGAGGTATTGTCTCACCGGGGAAAGAGATTTAGCTAGTGTCCCTTTTGTTACAAACGATAACAACAAGACACTTTCGTCAATTCATCTTTTAATTGCATTTATCAATACATATGATCATCCAATACATGTTACATATTTTAATCCTACTTAAGGTCATTGAGGCGTCAAGATTTTCTAAGTGTGGAAAAATTAGCATAACATGACTTTGGGCACCGGTCACGGCCGTGCCAAAATATGTCATAGTCATGTCGACCTTCAGGTTGTGTTTGGTATGAAAATTTTGAGAAGAAGTTAGTTCCCGAGAAGTAATCGACTAGAAATAAAAATCTAGATTGGTGTTTGAATGAAAAAAATGTAATGATGAGAATTTAAAAAGCTGATTTAATAGATAAGTTTTCATAAGTGTTAGGATAAAAAGTAAGAAGTAAACATATATTTTAATATTTTATGAAGATTATTTTTATATTATTAATTATACAATAATTTTATAATTAACAAATTAAATAGAAGAAAAAATTAAGATAAACTAATTAATAACTAAAAATGAAATATAAAAGACTTAACATCATATTTATATTAAAAATTATATAATTATAACTTATTTAGAATATCATAATTAATAAATTAATTATGTTATACTAATATTATTAATAATTATTTTAATATCATACTAGTTAATTTTTATTATGATATATGATAACTAAAATAAATAAAAATATGTACGCCAACATTTAAAATCGAAAGTATATTTTCATAATAAATAACAATGAAAATTTTTATTTTATTATAACACTAAGTAAATTGTAACAAATAATAAATGTACTTTTTTTGTTATTATAAATAAATAGATTATAAATTTTATGAGAATATATAATATATAATATATGCATATAATATTATTATTAAATAATACTAATTTTAGACCTATTAAAAAAATAAAAAAAAAGTCATTCGTTCTTGCTATTAACAAGAACTTTCTTCTTGCTAATAGCAAGAACTTCTAGCTAGAATGTTTGGTCAAAAGTTCCAGCCAAAGGTCGCGTGACAGAAACTCTTAAAGTTCTGCCATCCAAATATAGCCCTAGGGAATGTTTGTGTTCCTCTTTCGATCATATTGGTCACTGTCGTGCCACTCCTATGGTACGATCGTGCCCTTAGACGGTCAATCGACTCAACGATCGACAATGACATTTTATCTTCAGAGCGGTCGAACCTCTGGTCGATCGATCCATCGTTCGATTTAAACAAAATGTCATGGGCTAGTTTCCCTATTGATCACGGTTGTGCCATGCTATGTAACGGCCATGGCACGATCGGGATGATGGCCGTGGACGCAGAGGGTCACGGTGTGACTTCACTATGGGTCATGACCGTGCCCCTACCATGAGGTCATTCCACGGCTAAGGTAACGGGCGTGGTCTCTTAGGGTCACGGTCATAATTAGGATAAAACAGTCGAGTTTTCTCCTATTTTTACCCCCTTTTTTTATTTCCATCCATACACAATAACTCTACTACATACGTTCATCCAGCACAAAAAAGATACATTTCATACCGGTCATTATAAGGTTCATATTATGATGAACCATGAAAATCAATAGAGATGAAAGAGACATATTAAACCTACTAGTCACATTCTTATTCCATAATCATTATTTCATCATGAACTAAACATCAATGACATGAAACAGTACTGTTTTGAACATATTTATCAATGAAACAATAATCATAATGGAAAAATGATAGAAATATATGCTCTTATGCTATTCTCTAATCTAATATTCAAAGAACAAATTACTTGTTCTTTCGTGCCCTAATCCAAACATTCAATCATCATTAGGGATGAGATTAGAGAGTTGGATAGGGGTGTTCATGGGACCTGACCCATGAACAAACCCCACCCTACCCTTGGTCTCTCTCTCTTTTTTTTTTTTTTTTTTGCTATGACCCGACCGAACCCGACCTGAGCTTGGTCGGGTCGGGTGGTCTTTTTTTTTGATATAAAAAGTATTCATTACTTTAATTTTAATACTAAATAAAATATTTTTAAATACCAAAAAATTGTTTTAAATATCTATATATTTTCTACATTTAAAATAGTTTATTTGATATTTTAATTTTAAATGATATAAAACTATTAAATTAACAAAATAATCATTTAGAATTAAAAAAAGAAAAAACATAGGTCATCAAGTCAAGTCGGGTCGGATCTTCGGGTTCACCGGGTCGATCCGACCTGGTTAACACCTCTAGAGTTGAATCCCTCAACATACCTTTAGGGCTTACATTAAAAACCTAATCCTAATCTTATTTTTTCTTTCTTCTTCTTATTCTTACCCGGTATGTCAATCCCCTTCTTCTTCCTCTTCTTTCCTTGCTAACCTTTCCACCTGCCTTCAAGTTCCCCTTGTTCTTCTTTCTCCCTCTTGCTGTTGCACGTGAGTGAGTGTGTGTGAGAGAGAGAGAGAGAGATTAGGTGAGGGAAGATGGGTGTGGGTTTTAGGGCACATTAGGGTCAAACCTTATTAGGTTAGTGGACTTTATAGTTGGACCTTTAAATAGTTGTTATTTTCTTCTTCTTCTTCCTTTTTTTTTTTGGAATATTATATTCATTATCTCCATAGAAAATAAGAGGTCCATTATCCTCTTCTACATGAACTTCTTCCTTTTCATTTTTAAGGAATGTTACATTGCAACTCTCGATTAATCATTTTTTCTATGAAAGAGTCTACACCCTTTAGATTGCTGACTATATCCGATGAACCTACATATCAACATTTTAAAGTCAAGTTTGCCCCTCGATTGACTTGGAAATAGAACAAGTATTTTACATTCCCATTTCCGGAGATGGCCTTTATCAGACTTTTTCTCATACTATAATTCATATGGCATGATTTCTATAGACCTTATGAGAATTTTATTCTGTATGTAATTTGAGTCAATAATGCTTCTCCCCAAAATTTTTTAGGAGATATGAGTGGGACAACATAAATTTTACTACATTCATCAATGTTCTATTATTTCTTTCCGCTACGCCATTTGTTGTGGCGTAAATGGCATCATAGTTTGCCTACAATGTCTTTCTTAATGCAATAGTCATTAAACTTTCTATTTCCTTCCTCTATCTGTTCTTAATGTCTTAATTGGTCTTTCTTGAATACCTCAAAAGATTCCAACTTTTTATCCAAAAGAGACATAAATATTCCTTATTCTTGGGTATTATGATATTAAGAGGACCATAAATATCAAAATAAACCAATCCTAATCATTCATTTGACCTTGTTGCCCCCGAAATGACTTTTAAGTCATTTTTCGATCAAACAATATTCATAATGCAATATTTTTACACTTGAAATTCTAGGAACTAAGTTCATTTTTATAATTTGTTTCATCTTTATCTTTTCTGTATGTCCTAATCGACCATGCCAAATATCATTATCAGAATATTCACATACAGAATAATAAAAAAATAGCATCCACGTTCATTTTCAATCATAATAGGTAGGCAAAACAAATCATAACCGGGAACAAACCTCCCGACAGTAAGAACTTTTCAGTCCTTGTCTATAGTTATTCTATCATTATAAAATCTAACTTCAAAGTTCTTCTTCACAAGTACTAGAATAAACATGAAATTTTGATATATACCGAGAGTATATGCAATCTCCCAAATTCATATATAATTCTCCACACCTTCTATGTCAAGATAGGTGTTGTAACTCATCTATATTCTACGTCCCTCTTCTTCAATTCTTTGAAGTTAGTCATTTTCTCCTTGGTCTTGACGATGTGGTGAGTCGTTGCTGAATCGACCCATCATCTCATAAAGTCAGTACTTGCAGCATTGTATTCAATGGCGTCAACGAATTCGGACTTCTTGCCTTTCTTATCTTGACTTTGCCATTTTTCCGCCTTTTTACCTTAATGTAGTTCGACTTGAAGTGTTCGAACATTTCACAACCATGACTTCTTGTTCTGACGAAGCTTTTTGTAGCGCATGGCATTCCGCATTCATATCATCTTCGTCTTCTTCTACTTCGAAGACTTCATTTTTCTTTTGGTATTTGCCAAAGTTTGTTCAATTGCCAATTGCGTTGAAAAGTTTGTCACCTACTTAATACCTTTATTAAATCGCAAAGTTATGCGAGCCATGTCAAAATTAGGAAGAAGACTATTAAGCATAATGGCAACTTGTAAGGCTATTAAGAACAATCATTTTATCAACATGGTCTATCGTATTTTTTTAGTCTTTAAGTTTTATATTTGTGCAACAACTCAATGTTCACTTCAATAAAGAAATGTGTCTTTTTTTCTTAATACATTAGACATGAATGTTTGATGACCTGAAAAAGTATGTCAATGAAGACTAGTCTTATCTTTTTTTTGTGGCCAACTCCCGGTATATGAGAAGCAATGTTGATGACCCAACTTGTGCGGTACTATAGAGCATACTGTCCATACGTTGGAGGCTGACCCACTATCGAACTCAACTAATCCGATTAGGTTCGTCTCGTGTCACGTACCTAACAGTGATAGGCAAGACTCCCAAAAAAAATATTTTGCATTCACTGAAATTCGAATTCGAGACCTTGCTTAAGTGAGAATGAGTCATTTCAACTCCTGTAACTATGCCGATGATGACTAATCTTATCTACAAAACTAAAAAGCAGTAGTAGTGGTAGGTAGCACTTCTTCCGTATCCTTATGACTTTTCGCAAAATTTTTGAATGACGTGGCAAAAACAAGTGGAATGATAAGATGATATGCCAAGTCAACCTGCGCATAGTCTTTTCGATATTACATTCAGAAGGTTATTCGAAAGCATAATTATGGCTTATATATTGATGGATTATGATAGACCCCAAATTTTGCTCACTACATCTTTTTAAATTCAGGTTTTCGATCGGACCAATTGGCAGCATATTCAGATCAATTATTTGGAGAATCTTGAGAAAGAAAAGGCACATCGACAAGATGATCCGTGATGATCAGGTGACAAACATAAATTCAAAAGATGGGAATCAAGTGCAATGATCAAGTAAAGGTAGGGGATTATTGATACAATTAATCCGTTGTGGTATTTCTGAAAATGTTAAAGACAACAAGGATACAGGGGATATGTATTTTTATAAATAGTAGATGATAGTCTAGTTCTAGCACATTATATATGTCGTGTGCCATGCGGAAATTAGTATTATTTTAGTGAGAGAGGAAAATGAGGTGTAATGCATAAATTTTGTTGTAGAATTAATTTAATTTAATCATAATTAATAATTTTGTGGGCGCATCTTTTTTTTTCATCATGTTCAATGATTCACCTATGTCCGAGATTATTAACACTCGATTAATTCAATATTGGGCCTCGAGCAAAAAGATATATTTGACGATTTTAAAAATTGAACCTGAAGTTAGTAGCACTTAGCACCTCAAAACATAATCTCACTATCCCACTAGCCAATTGTGTCAATCATCATTGATTTGGGCGCATCTATTATTGAACGAAGTCATTAACCACACTATTTTGGATCCCGATAAATCATGCTGATGCGTTATGATGACTCAAAAGTATACAATAATAAAGAGACCACAATAACAGTTGGCGTAGTAGTAACGAACTGTGATCGATGAATTAGTAGTCCGAAATCGATTTTTGATGTCGTCGTGTTGGTAAGGAAAATTACCTTTATTGTTCAAATCATGACTTGAATTCCAATCGGTGGATCCCAGACCGTGTGACCGAAAAAAAAACTACAATGTTGTTAATGTAACGAGTCAAATAAAATGTATTATTTATTTATTCTGATAATCCAATTAGTTGTCAATCCACTCGAAGATCTATTGATTCATGTATAATAATAATAATAATAATAATAATAATAATATGATAAAAATGATGTAAAATACTAATTACATAATTATTAAATTTCGATCCAATTAAATTTGTAAGTTAGATTATTCAATGAATTATTATGTCGCTCTCATCCTCCTATAGTAGATATTTGTTATTTAGACCATTCAAGTCATTTAAATTATATATTTATTTTTGTGTGTTTGTGTTACTTTTTATGTGATCCCTGTTGACAGGTAACAACAAGTAGCGTCGCGCACGCGACGCACCTAACAATTCCACGCATATAAAAACGAGCCAAAAATTTCATCCAAAAGAAAACAACAAAATCTCGCTGCGATCGGAGTCGCTCGTGCTCTTTCTCTCTCTCTCTCTCTCTCTCTCTCTCTCGCCCCCGCGCGTAGAGAGCGAGATCGATCGGCGCACTTCGCACTCCCCTCTCTTTTTTGCTTCCACGCCTCCGCGGATTCGTCGTCGTCCTCGTCTGCGGCCAACACACACAGATGGCTTCTTTGTTGCTCAAGGCCGTGGCTGTCGTGTTCGCGCTGGCCGTGGCGGCGCCCGCCTCGTCGTCCATTCCCTTCATCGTCTTGCATGGTATGATAGCCCTTTTTCCCGTGTTTCTCGGAGGAAATTTGATGGCTTTAGCCGGAAAGTGTCGATCTTTTTGGATAATTCATAGTGCGTGTTCTTGGTTTCTTATGCCTTTTTTTTCCTTAATTAGGCATTGGAGACCAGTGTTCCAATAAGGGCATATCGGAGTTTACTCAGCTCCTAGGCACTTGGTCTCGCTCCGAAGGCTACTGCATGTACACTTCCCCCTTGCTCAATCTTAATTTCCTTCCTCGTTTTTTCCCTTATAGCCTTCGATTTTTTTTTCCGTTTTGCTAACTTTTTGTATCCTGGCTGTATTTTGGCGTTCTTGATTCGAAATATGTTGTTCGAGTCTCGGTGCATGTAGATCTAAAATTACTAGTACAAAAAACATGTTCCACTAATTTTCCCTTAGGATTCCACCTACTAGTAAAATTAAACAATTATTTTCTGGCTTTTCGTTTGCCAATTCCGTTTATGTATCTGTAAATGAATTCTTTCCTTGTTCCACAGTAGGAATGCACTCCCGTGCTAACTATATTATTAAGAAATGCAGCATGCTCTAATTAATCAAGTTTAATCGTGCTTTTCCGACCTTGTGACTTCTCTTTACAGATGGTTGACAATAATTTCCACTTGATCCAACAATTTGTTGTTTGCGGTATTGAAAGGGTTAATCTGAGTGTTACAGTACCCAGAAAATATCATTTATCGACCACCCACCTTGCAGTGAGGTGGTTGACAATACAAGAGAAAGATCTCTGGTGCCTTTTAATTTTCATATGACTATAACGTTTATTGAGATCTCGTCCCGTACCTCTTAATATCTGACATCACAATACTTGTCTACCATCTGTGACAGCATCAGATTGCTGGTGTCCTTTTGTGTGCATTTAGCTTTCACACAGTTCCAGTGATAACAAACTGACAAAATGTGTCCTTTTGTCAACTAACGTATATGCACTTTTTGGATAATAGTCTCAAGAAAGCATTAGTATTCAAGCATTGAGGAAATTTTCTTGATGAATCTCTGCATGCATCTGGTATATTTTATTGAATTTTAGTATGGTAAGATATTGATAATTTGCAAATTCATATTTTGCCTTAGAGGAGTTTTGAGCAGTGCAAAGAGTATGCAGAAAACAGACAAATTTGTGCCATATAGTTAGTGTATTAAGTTTGGAGTACAATCACATGGTTTAGTTGTTAGCCAAGGGAAATTGTCAAGTACTCAATTTAGTATGTTAGGCAGCTATTCCAAAGCATTACTCTCTCACAACATTCAACCTAGTCGGTGAATTGCCATTGTTCTAAGATCTTTTTTGTAATGTAATAAATTGGAATCTCAGAACCTCCAAAAAATATGAGGGATTTGATTGTGTAGTAGAATGGTACTGGTAGCTCATATGCACAAAGCCACAAAGTTGGATATTTATTAGTACAGTACAACATCAAACTATTTGGTGTATTTCATATCTGCATACACATCAAACTGTAGTACTTCATTTTATATTTTTATTCATTGCTGCTGTACGCTCATGCATAATGATTTGACTTCTTGTATATATGATTTTCCTTCTTTGACATCAAACATTTTCTTTTTTTTTTCCCCAGAGAAATAGGAAGTGGACCGATGGACTCATGGTTTATGCCTCTTAAAGATCAGGTTGATTTTCTTCATCAACATTAAATACTTGTCATCTCAGTTTTTCATTTAGTTCTAATTAAGTTTTCATGTTTTCAGGCCAATATTGTGTGTGAAAAGGTAATACATAACCTGGGTAACCTTTGATATGTCAGTTTCTTGTAGAAGATAGAATTGTAGCATTGCACTCTTGAAGTGGTTATTGGTTTGACAGGTAAAAGAAATGAAGGAACTTAGTCTCGGTTACAACATTGTTGGCCTCTCTCAGGTGATTAATGCGTTGCCTTATTTGCTCAACTCACATATGATATTAAAATTCCTCGATGTAAACCTGTAAAGTCTTTCATCCCACCAAATTTTTAACTCCATAAATGTGCAATCCTTATACCATGATATAAGCTATGTTGCATGGATGCTCAGCACCGGTACCCGATATGGGTAAAGGTACAAGATACGTCAATTTTGTAAAATATAGGGTATGTGTACAGCAATATATATTAAATAAATATAAATAATATAAGAAATCTAAAAGTTCATAAGTCATTTATTTTAGAAAAGTTTTTCATCATCTTTGTTTTTTTAAAAAATAATTAATAAACGGCAGTTTCAGTCTACAAAAAAAGTTAATGCTACCTGTTCATTTAGTTAACTATATTAAAATATTAATTTATAATGGATCTGGATATAATTAAAAACTTCAAGTTATATTGACTGTTCACGACGCCAGATGCAACCTCTTTCTTTTTGCTTGTTTTTTTGGCTTTTTCCTTTCTTGGCTGCTGTTGCTCCAAGCCTCCAACGTCCTGGTATGGAAGAAGCCTAGTGTCGTCCAAGAAGAGAGGTGGACAACTGAAGAGACGGATAGGAGTGGATTCTTTTACTTTTTCTTTCTTCTTCGCTGTTTCCACTCTGTGCTGTTATTTTCAAATGCACTGCTGATTGTTTTCTTTTCAATTAAACAAATCAGCTAGGGCAAATGCTTTTTTTTTGTGCTTCGGCAAAGCTGCTCATACCATGTTTCCAGTTTTTTTTCTGCTTCTTCCTCCTCTGCATACCACAAATATATTATTTTAATATTGGGTACATACCTGTGCGTACCAGCTACGTACCCACGCTTACTGTACACGTACCCATACCCGTACCCGTACCCGACAAGTACTGGGTACAGGTACCACTCCTTTCCTGATGTACCCGTGCGACATAGGATATAAGTCATTAACTTCTCGATGAGCTGTTCACAGTTTACTGGTTAGAACTACTGAAACTGTCATGCTTGTGAAAATTAAGAAATTTGAGATATATAAAAGAGTCCTACTTCTGTTGCACCAATCTAAAGCAACTTATAACATCCAATCTTTTTCTTTAGAAAGTAGGCATGATTTTTCGGTACATCAAATAGGAATGATTTAATCTAATCATAGAACTATCAGGTTTAATTTATTTGGGTTGGACCCTATGGTCCAAATAATTTGAAGTTGGGTTTCAATATTGGATAATGATAAAGTGATGATACTATAAAAGAAGTTTATAAATGTGTCATCTATGCTTCTCTCAAACTTTTTCATTACGCTTGGATTCCTGTTACTTCCAAAATACTGATCAAGAATTCCATTGGTAAACCTTTTTATAGGGAAACTTAATTGGTCGAGCTGTAATTGAGTTCTGTGAAGGTGGACCTCCAGTAAGTGATAAATCTTTACTTGAGGAGATTCAATGTAATTTTTATATTATTACTGTTGATAGTATGATAAATAGAAATATTTGCATATTCAACGGAAAAGAGAAATTGTGAATAAAATCTTGTTATCTAATCTTTTCTGGACATTCCAATTAGGTAATCTTTCTGATGAAATAATTAAAAAATCTATTTCATGTTTTCTCATGGTGAATATTCCATGTGATATTCTTGCTTTTCAAGAAAAGTTGGCCATATTTTTTTTAGAGAGTCATGACTCACTTTTGTCAATTATAACAAATCTAGAATTAGCATGATTGTGTATTTGTTACCTAGTTAATGTAAAAAAACCACTTTTAAGCATGTTGTATTGTTATCTTCAGTTTAAATATATGATTTTATCAAATTAGTTTACCAATGTTCTAGAAGTTATTTTTTTCTTTTAGACGTTATTTATAGATTATTTCTGACTAGAGTTATTTTTTTTTAAAAAGGATTTCTGACTAAGTTGTTAACAGGTTAAAAACTTCATTTCATTGGGTGGCCCTCATGCTGGTACTGCATCTGTTCCTCTATGTGGCGTAAGTTTCTTGAAAATCATGTGTTCACATATGTTGCATCTTATATTCCCCATGTTCCTTCATATCATGATGATATGGGCTTAGAATTAGTTCTCTGGACTCAAGAATGATGCAATATTGTGAATGATATTTAACATTTCACGCCAGTAGAACTTACTATAAAACAGAGGACTGAGATTCAATTGAATGTCAAATAAATATGTTTCATTTGTCGACTGATGTACTGAACTCTGGATAAATTGCATACTGATGTTTTTCTCATAATGTTGTCCTGTTACAGACAGGAATCATATGCATTTTACTAGACAATCTCATCAAATTAGAGATATACTCTGATTATGTCCAGGTTAGTAATCATTGCGATTGATTCTGATACATTCATATTTATCCTTTAAGCATTTCAGATAATTAAAATATAAGTATTGTTGTCTTTGAGGATAATTACTATAGTTATGCTTCAACATCTGAATTTCAGGCTCACCTGGCACCTAGCGGCTATCTCAAAATTCCAACTGTAAGTAATTTGTGTTTATGTTCTCTCCCACAGTAATTTGTGTGTATGTTCTCTCCCATAAATGACACTTTTCATCTCATTTAAGCATTTGTCTCTTCACTTATTTGTGATTCATTTTTTAACAGTATTACTAGAACTTGTTGACTAAAGGAAGTTGAATGAACAGCTTATTGCTTTAAACTGGAACTACATATTTCTTTTCCTGCACTTTGTTGCACATAAGCAAATAGTGATACATGCTAGTAATAGCTGCTTCGCAATGTCATGTCCTTTAATTGCTGATGAATCTAGACTTACAATTTCTTACATTATTCCCAATTAAAAGATGTGTTGTCTATGAAAACCAGCATCCACTAATCAGTATTCATTTCTCAAGATTTATGATACCAGAAATCGATTTTTGGATTAGTTTGCATATGGTATTTTTTTATCAGGTTTTTGTTCTCTCTCTGAATGACGCTGTTCTTTTAGTTTGCTTTGTTATATTGAGTAGCAGTTATCCTCTATATCAAGTTTTTCTTTTTTCACCTTTTAGCTTTATAACTCAACAGGGAAGAACAAAGTTTCCCCTCAGATTACTTTGGGTGCCTTATATGAGATTTTAACATATATGTCTTTGAGTACTTATCGTTCACAGTATCCACTTCTTTTTCCTCTAGGAAATTTCGAAATATTTGGAAGGATGCAGGTTTCTTCCAAAGCTGAACAATGAAATCGCAGCTGAGAGAAATTCTACTTACAAAGAAAGGTTCAGTAGCTTAGAGAACTTGGTTCTTATCATGGTTAGTTGATTTCCACCTTCTGATAGAATATCATCAAGTCATGTCAATTTTTATCACAACTTCTCTGTTTTGATGAATAAGTCTCCATCTTATTAGGAAAGATGTTTCAAGAATCTTTCGGATATCATCAATTCATGAAAGAATATTCTGTATTTACTGGTTTATTCTACTGGGGATGCTAACTATATTTTTGTCCTTGCACCTGATCCCTTCACAGTTTGAGCATGACACTGTGTTGATTCCTCGGGAGACGGCTTGGTTTGGATATTATCCTGATGGTGCCTTCAAGCCAGTTTTGCCTCCACAAGAGGTGGTCACTATCACCTTTTTTTCAGCGCATTATCGATTTAGTTTTATGCCACTCTCCACAATGACGAAAGAACATATCATTGATCCAATCTTTCCTCAACTACAAGTTCAATTGTTAAGGTTTTGCAATGCTATTTTTTTGTTGTATGTCTATGTAAATACCCGCAGCCTTCTACGCAAGAAACCAAACGATACATAAAATTTCTCTAGATCTTGGTCGCTTCATTCATACGCCTGTCATTGTTGATGGAGAACAACTGATATTGTAGACTCCCCTTTACACGGAGGACTGGATTGGTCTGAAAGCTCTGGACGACGCGGGGCGCGTTAAGTACTTGAGCGTGCCAGGCAACCATCTGAGGATATCTGACAGGGACATGAAGAAGTACATTGTTCCATACTTGTGGGAAGGCAAAGAACCAAAAGATTCAGCCCCAGAGATCTCCACGCCACAATCGTTGTCATCAAATACAGATTGGGATGGTACTCGCGTGTATGTCAGGAGAGGGTAACGAGTGCAACTCAATTCATTGCAAAGCCTAATACAATTCAGATTGGTGATGTCAGAAGCTTATTGCCATCTTTATTTATGTAGATATCTATACATCCCCATCTCTTTAATGCTGCATGCTTTCAGGAGACTTAAATTGTCTGCAGAACTTGTTATGATTATTATACATAATGTATGAACATCAATCAATAAAACATCAAGTGGCACGAGCGATGATTCATGAGAGGAGAGAGGGGGAGAGAGAGAGCTTTGGTAAGTATGTTATGCTTATATTATCTTTTACTATCTTTTTTCCCCATAAAGCATTGGTCTTTTATAAAGTGTATACTTTAAGTGAGTTTAAAGAAATGAAATAGCTTTTACTAATCAAAGTTGGTGTAGGTATTAATTTAATTAATAACAATGTGGATGTATGTATGTATGTATGTTTATATAAGGTGACATGACATAGCATGATGCACATGCCTCGCTCTTCTAAATGTCACCATATCGGATCAAGCCTTTGGATCCGACAACCCGAGAGAGAGAGAGAGAGAGAGAGAGAGAGAAACTCGTGCAAAACGATGATGATGAGTTGGCAAAACGATGAGGAAACTCTTGTGCAGGTCTACGAGGATCACGTTGTGGGACCCGATACGGCGGCCCGGCCGATAACACTCGATTCCCGACTTCCGAATCCCCCCCCCCCCCCCCCCCCCCCCCCACCCCAACCCAATCGACCCGTACCCGATAATTAATATAGCAGCCAAAGTTTAAATTGTTGGTCTTCTCACGCCACTTGTAGTAGGGGCCAATGCCATCTAATTACTTAATTAATTCCATCTATGAGTGGATTAGCAAGAGAAGATTATTTATTTTAACAATAAATCATACATATTATATATATATATATGGATTTTAATGAGCGTGTGAAGCGTTTTTCGTGTGAAGCGCGTGTGAAACGGCTTTAGACATACTTATGTTTATTTTTTTCGACATTTTTCTTCATTGATAGTTTAGAGGATTATTGGGGATAACAAATATATGATTCAAATTTTTAACAATAATTTTTTTCATCATTTTTTAATTTTGACAAACTTTTGCATATTATTATCCGTCATCATGGATATAAGTATTTTATGTAACTTCTAATCTTATAAAATTATTTTTTGTTATCATGAATGATCATTTAAGCCAGTAGTAAAGAAAGATATCAAAAAAAAATAAAGAAAAATATGTCTAAGGCCGTTTCACACGCGCTTCATACGAAAAACGCTTCACACGCTCATTTTTTTCCTATATATATATATGGATTTAACGGAGATAGAACACCTCAAAACCAAGACACCTTCATCTAAACCCTTCATTTTAGGCCAAGGGACCAGATTAAAACCACCACCTTAACAGAAAAATTGCTCTCTCCTGCAGACAGGAAAGGGTGAAAACTGAGATGTGGATTCATATTCATAGGCCATAGCAGCACAACACACATGTCATTTTCATTTTACAAATATCTCTCGGAAAAAAAAAGACATACCTTTTAAACTTATTATTATTAATAAATTGGGTAAGTAGTGATAATATCATTAATTATATATCTCTACCGACACCTCCGTAAAGTCAATACTTATGAAAGAAAACTATATATCTATCTATGTGGAGCTGGAGCTTACTGATTAATGAAAAATATATATATATATATATATATATATATATATGTAGTGGAAAAATCTTGACCACATTGAGACCTCCCCATCTCCCCCTCACCTCACCTCTTGATGAAATAGTTTGGCAGAGACGTTGATGGTGCCTTGGATTTTGACATCACATAATTTATTCTAATACACATAATCTTGGACTGGCACATATTATATGAAACTTGCCAAACACTTTGCATTATTTTATATATATATGCACATAAACTTTGCGTCATTTAGTGTGCGTGTTTATTATATAATAATTATTAATTGCAAAATATCCGAATCATGCTTGCAGTGATCGTGACATCCTAACCATCCATCGTGATCAGCGAGGTGCGTCCAAAAAAATTCCAATGACGCACCACTCGATTTCTAGCTACCTTCGCCCACTTCCATCTCTTCCATATATTATTAATTCATTAATATTCTTCTAGATGATCTTTTTTTTCTCACCATATGATTAATTAGTAATGATTAAATTAATTGTCAAATCCAATCATGTCATCTGAGACTCTATTCTTCATCACCTACAATGCCCATTAATTTATTATTAATAATCCTACGAATCCATATAGTAAATTTCAATCATCATCATTCAACTTAAGGAATATTCTTAATAAAGTCATTCAACTTCATTTTGTAACATCACGTCATCGAACTTTAAAAATATTTCAGTCACGATCATCACGATTGGTTATAGCCAATAAACTTATAAATCATTGACGTGACACTAACGTGGATACTTACGTGACAGTACGTCAATATCTTCTCTTTTATCCATATCAAATTAAAAATAAAAAATGTTACGACAGTATTTTTCACTCTCTCTGTTCAAAATTAATTTTGTATTTACATGGTCATCCAACTTTTCAAAACTTTCATACAAGATCATTCAACTATTCAAATTTTTAATGCAATCATCATTAAAAGCTTAAAATAAATAAATAAATGAAGGCACTTAGACTAACTCAATACATTTCTTTGTACGACCAACTCGGATCGAGAAATTTTTAATGTGTATTAAATATATACTATTATGATAATCAATAATTTTTAATTAAGAAAATAAAAATTAAAATAATAACATACCGATTATTTTTTGCCCTAAAATTTGAAATAATAAAATATATTATAATTAGAAAATTAAAAAATATTTTTTCGCGCGAGATTCTATCAAGGTCGAATGAAATCGTAATGAGTCAACAGGCGGGGTGCTGGGCACGACCCAACATCCAAAGGGTTGCTGAGCAAAATACGATTTTTTATATAATATTATGATAGTTAATCATTTTGATTTTTAATATTATGATAATTAATAATTTAGCTCAATAACCCGTTGGACAACCCTATATGACTTGGATTGACCTCGATAAAATCATGAGTGAAATTGTTTTATTTTTTAGTTATAATATTATTTATTATTTAAATTTTAAGGCACAAAATATAATTAGTATGCTATTATTTTAATTTTTTATTTCCTTAATTAAAAATTATTAATTATTATAATATTATATATTTAATGCACATTACAAATTTAGCAACTTGATTCGAGTGGGTCATGCCAAAAAAATGTACCAAGTCAGTCTGAGTACATTCGATTATTTATTTATTTATTATTTTAATTTTGTAATGATGATCACGATTGAAAATTTGAAAAGTTGAATGATCTTGTCTGAAAGTTTTGAAAATTTGGATGATCATATAGATACAAAATTAAGTTTAGACAAAGTAGAGAAAATGTTGACATGAAACTTTTTATTTTTTAATCTAACGTAGAGAAGAAGAGAGAAAATATTGATGTGGTGTCACGTAAGCATCCACGTTAGTAATTGATAGGTATATTAGCTATAACCGATCGTGATGACCGCGACTGAAATATTTCTAAAGTTTGATGATTATGGTGTTATAAAATGAAGTTGAATAACCTTATTGAGAATACCCTTAATGTTAATAATGCCTTGAATCTGAACCCAATTGGTCCCCCTACATAGTCAGGCGCTTCAGCAGAATTCCCCTACGGGGGTCTCGCTAGGGGTGATTTATTGTGATTCGGATTTGATTTATTTGATTTATCACGATATAGGTGTCCTATTTTCAGGGGATTTATCACATAGTCATTGTGATTCGGATTTGATTTATTTCCTTATCACGAGATAGGTGTTCTATTTTCAGGAAATTTATTTAGAGTCTCAGTCCGTATGTAATTCCTATCATCTGTCAAAGGGAGTGCCTATATAAACTCCCTAGGGGTCTAGACCGAGACCTATCCTTGTAATCATCATTATTCCATAACAAAGAGCCGCCGCCGTTTTTCCTCTTCGTGTTCTTCTGTATTTCGTGCGATCCCTCTCTCCCCTTTTTTCGTAACAAACTGGTATCAGAGCCTTAGGGTTTGTCAACGATTCTCGATCAGCAGAGAGATGGCGTCGCACAACGTGAGCGTGGAGAAGTTCAACGGCAGAAACAGTTTCGGATTGTGGCAGATCAAGATGCGGGCACTTTTGAAGCAACAAGGAGTCTGGGCGCCGCTCTCAAACGTGTCGAAGAACAAGCCAAAGGAGGAAGACTCGAAAGGCAAAGAAAAGGAGATCGACCTCGCAACTTTGGCGGCACAGGAGGAGAAGGCGCGCTCGATGATCCTGTTGTGTCTGGCGGATGAGGTGATAATCGAGGTCGCAGATGAAAAAAAAGCGGTCGGTCTGTGGTTGAGACTCGAGAGTCTATATATGACGAAGTCTCTCACCAACAAGTTGCTGTTGAAGCAACGTCTGTTCTCTCTCCGCATGCAGGAAGGTACCCCTCTGAAGGAACATCTTGATCAGTTAAATTCTTTGTTGATGGAACTCAGAAATATCGATGTTAAGATCGAGGATGAAGATGCTGCCCTAATTCTGTTAGTTTCGCTTCCTCCATCATATGAAAATTTCGTTCAGTCTATGATTATCGGGAAGAAAACTATAAGTCTGGAAGAAGTAAGATCGAGTCTCCATACTCGTGAACTTCGGCATAGGGCATCTGGAAATTCTGTAGAGACTCAGGCCGTGGGTTTGATATCAACCGCAGAGAAGGGACAGTCCTCAAATTCAAAGAAATCCAAGTCGAAGAAGAAGAAAATCACTGCGAAAGACATCTGTAATTATTGTAAGGAAGCATGTCATTGGAAGAAGGATTGTCCGAAGAAGAAGAAGGCCCCTGTCGCTGCGGTGGCACATGAAACAGGAAATTCCGAAGATGATTTGGTTCTAGCTGCTTCTGATCAAGGATGTCTGGCGGATAGTTGGGTTCTGGATTCGGGGTGTTCCTATCATATGACTCCGAATAAAGAGTGGTTCTCAACTTATCAGAAGATTGATGGTGGAAACGTCATCATGGGCAATGATGCAACCTGTCAGATAGTTGGGATCGGTTTTGTGCAGATCAGGACTCATGACAATCTTGTGAGGACGCTGACAGATGTCCGCCATGTTCCGCAACTGAAAAAGAATTTGATATCACTTGGAGTCCTCGACTCTAAAGGGTGTCAGATCAATGCTGCTGGAGGCATCCTCACAGTCATGAAAGGTGATGCTACGGTTCTGAAGGGAGTCAGACAGAAGTCATTGTATGTATTACAAGGCAAGACAGTCTCTGGCGTTGCTGCAGTGGCTAGTTCATCCAAATCAGAAAGGTCCAGGCTGTGGCACATGCGGCTTGGGCATATGAGTCAGAACGGGATGAATATCCTCAGCAAACGAAGTCTTCTAGGGGAGAAGAAGATATCTGAGATAAACTTCTGTAAGCACTGCGTATTCGGTAAACAGCGAAGGTCTCAGTTTGACAAGGCAGTGCACAGGACGAAGGCGACACTTGACTACATCCACGCCGATTGTTGGGGTCCCTCTCATGTTCCATCATTAGGAGGTGCGAGGTACTTTCTATCTGTGATTGATGACTACTCGAGGATGACTTGGGTATTCATGATGAAATACAAGAGTGAGTCCTTCAAGGCCTTCAAGCAGTGGAAGGTTCTGGTGGAAAATCAGACGTCGAAGAAAGTGAAGCGTCTTCGCACTGACAATGGTTTGGAATTCTGTTCTGCTGAATTCGACCAGTTCTGCAAAGATGAAGGCATTGCCAGGCATCGCACAGTCAGGGATACTCCACAGCAGAATGGAGTTGCAGAACGAATGAACAGGACACTTCTGTAGAGGGCAAGGTGCATGCTCTCTAACGTTGGCCTAAATAGGACATTCTGGGCTGAAGCTATTAACACAGCTTGCTACTTGGTGAATCGAAGTCCGGCGACTGCGATTGATCTCAAGACTCCAACTGAGGTATGATCAGGAAATTCTGCTGATTATACTTGTCTGAAAGTTTTTGGTTGTTCAGCATACTATCACGTCAGTGAAGGAAAGTTGGAGCCAAGGGCCAAAGAAGGGGTGTTCATGGGATATGGTGCAGGAGTGAAGGGCTACAGAATCTGGTCTCCTTCAGAACACAAAGTCATCCACAGCAGAAGCGTGACCTTTGATGAAGCATCAATGCTTCAGTTGAAGGTGGAGGCTGAAGAGAGTGTCAGTAAACAGGTGGAGGTTGAAATCACTCCAATTGAGGATGATGCTGAAGGATTACATCAAGAAGCAGAACCAGAAGGTGAAGAATCTGATGAGCAACCTGAAGAGGAGTCAATTGCTGCTAGACGTCCTCGCAGAGAAGTGGGTCATCCTAAGCGATATGGTTTCGAGGACATGGTTGCTTATGCACTACAGGTAGCTGAAGAGGTGGATTCCCTAGAGCCGTCCTCTTATAGGGATGCCATCACATGTGCCGAATCTGGACAGTGGATCGCTGCTATGGGTGAGGAGATGGAATCTCTTCACAATAATCAGACGTGGGAGCTGGTCAAGTTGCCTAAAGGCAGGAAGGTTGTTGGCTGTAAATGGATCTTCAAGAAGAAAGCAGGAATTTCAGGAGTTGAAGGCACGAGATACAAAGCACGATTGGTTGCTAAAGGTTATAGTCAGAAAGAAGGTGTGGACTACAATGAGATATTCTCACCTGTTGTCAGACATACCTCTATCAGGGTGCTACTTGCTCTTGTAGCACATCAGAATCTAGAGTTCGAGCAACTAGATGTGAAGATTACTTTCCTACATGGAGAACTTGAAGAAGATATTCTTATGAGCCAACCAGAGGGATTCTCCATTCCTGGAAAGGAGAATCAAAGTTTGCAGTCTGAAGAAATCTCTGTATAGCTTGAAGCAGTCTCCCATACAATGGTACAAGAGGTTCGACAGCTTCATGATCAGTAAGGGATTCAGTCGAAGTCCCTATGATTGCTGTGTATACCACAAGAAGGTGAAGGACGGCTCCACCATCTATCTGCTCTTGTATGTTGATGATATGCTTATTGCTGCCAGAGACATGGCAGACATTCAAAATCTGAAGAAGCTCATCAGTGCAGAATTCGACATGAAAGATCTTGGTGCAGCACAGAAGATTCTGGGGATGGAAATTCTAAGGGATCGCGCACAGGGTAAACTCTTCTTATCTCAGAAAAGTTATATTGAGAAGATTTTATACAGGTTTGGAATGTCTGGAGCGAAGCTTTTGAATACTCCATCAGCTGCAAATGTTCATCTTTCTGTTGCCTTCGCACCAAAGTCAGATGCAGAAAAGGAGTACATGTCTCGGGTTCCATATGCTAGTGCAGTTGGAAGTTTGATGTATGTCATGATTTGTACAAGACCAGACATTGCTCATGCAGTCAGTGTTGTCAGCAGGTTCATGAGCGATCCAGGAAAAGAGCACTGGCAAGCAGTGAAGCGAATTTTTCGGTATCTGAGAGGAACATCTGATATTGGCCTCATCTACAGAAGTGATAAAGAGTGTTTGGTTGCATGGTACTCAGATTCAGATTATGTTGGAGATGTTGATGGAAGACGATCTATGACAGGCTATGTCTTCACTTTGGGCAGTTCAGTTATTAGTTGGAAGGCTACACTTCAATCATCAGTTACATTGTCCACTACAGAGGCTGAATACATGGCACTGACGGAAGCTGTCAAGGAAGACATCTGATTAAAAGGCTTAGTTGGAGATCTCGGATTACATCAGGAGCAGGCTATAGTGCACTGTGACAGTCTGAGTGCAATATGTTTAGCCAAGGATCAAGTACATCATGAAAGAACCAAACACATTGATGTCAGATATCACTTCATCCGCACTGAGAAGAGGATCAAGGTGAAGAAGATTAGCACTGAAGATAATCCAGCTGATATGTTCACCAAATCTGTTCCTTATGGCAAGTTTCAACATTGTTTGGACTTGCTTAACATAAATACTTGGTAATAGCTTTAAGATGGGACTGGCGGCGGCATGACGTGCTTTTGTGCTCTGAAGATGATTCAAGTCAAGGTGGAGATTTGTTAATAATGCCTTGAATCTGAACCAAATTGGTCCCCCTACATAGTCAGGCGCTTCAGCAGAATTCCCCTACGAGATAGGTGTCCAATTTTCAGGGGATTTATTTAGAGTCCCAGTCCGTATGTAATTCCTATCATCTGTCAAAGGGAGTGCCTATATAAACTCCCTAGGGGTCTAGACCGAGACCTATCCTTGTAATCATCATTATTCCATAACAAAGAGCCGCCGCCGTTTTTCCTCTTCGTGTTCTTCTGTATTTCGTGCGATCACTCTCTCCCCTTTTTTCGTAACACTTAAGTTGAATGACCATGACTAAAATTTACTCCAAATCCATAAGTACGGGAAAAAGTGTAAATATAAAAAATGCATTCGTAGATTTATAAAACTGTTAATTAATTAATGGAGTAGTCATCCTAGCTAATTCTAAGAATATATAGGATGAGATCATCATGGTATGATTTTGTAAGATCTATTGTCTGTAGAGTACATAGAAACACACTGGACCTAGCCAATTCTTAAATATGCATGAGATGTACATTAACTAATTAATCAACTAATTAATTGATATAACAAATATAATTAGTACTTTTGGTTTGGGGAAAGAGAGAATTGGGACCATGTGTGTGTGTGTGTTAATGATTCGTCCTGAGGTAGGAGAGGAGATAGAGCTGGCATGCATATTGACCATATATATGTATAGTAATTGTGGATGTCCATTTCTTTCCCTGTCCTTGGAAAGATTTGGCTTTGTTTTTCTCATAGGAATCTGACCACACCATGGAAGAGGTTGAAGAGGAGTAGTATGCACTATGCATGAGCGAATGTCAACTAGTGCTCCTCCAACTGTGCATGCACCACTGGTCATGAGACTTTGCTTAGTAATTATATAACTTGTTGCATACATATATATTATTATATATATCTCATGCATGCTTTGGTTTAGATGTTTAATGGAGAGGTTGGAATTAAGGACAGGAGTCAATGAGGGGATCAAAGCATGTGGCAGTTGTTTAGAGTTGGTGCATACAATATGTATCTATATAGAGAGAGAGTCTGAGGAGGCTTAATTAGCTTCAAAGAAACTATATATTATTACATGTATATACATATATATAATACATCTAGCTAACTGTTCTAACACAGGGCTCTAACCTTGCTACATATCGTTTTAATATATGCACAAGTAATTCAATAATTAATGATCCACAAAATTTGGCACATGAATGTGCACATGTATTTCCTACTAGCTAGAAAATTATCAATTAGCAGTTGAAAAAGACTCCCACTACTGCAAATTAAAAAGAAATTGTCATCCCAAAAAGAAGAAAAAGGGTACGTACTCAAGATTTGAGTGCTTTGGCCCCTCCCTAACAGCATATCACGTCAAATTAAAAAGAAGAAATAGTGAAAAAATTTGAATTCAAGTGATCTCGGCCGAATTACGTACTCTTCTGCAACACACAAATCCGTCTAACCTATCTATATATCTTGTCCGTATCTACCGATCTAATCTATCTAGGAGGAGTCTTGTCCTTGTCCTCTTTATCTTGTCCTATTCATCAATAATAATAATAATAATAATAATAATAATAATAATAATAATAATAATAATAATAATAATAAAGGGTGAAGTAGCTAGATAGCATCGATCGATAGATAAATCTAACTGCCAAAAGCAGACATGATGTCAATGAGAAAGTTGTTTTTACTTCAATGTCATATATAGTTAACGTATAAAATTAATTAACGTAGGGACCATATAATATATAAACGAAGAAGAAGAAGAATCGTGATCAAGTAAAGTATGATAAAGAAATAAATAATATATATGGAGGTGGTGATGTTGCTGTTCGAGAGCCTTGGAGTTACGTACGTAGATTATTCATTAATTGGTCATATAGAACAAAATTCCCATTGTGTTGTTATTATTATTATCATTATTACTATTATTATTTAATTATCAGTATTATTATTATATGTGTCCGCTACTATATTATCATCATTATATTTCGTCAAACTTAATTTACTGAGCCAGCAGGCAGGCAGGCAAGACGTCTCAAAATCGAAACCTTGCTTGCATTAATTATGCACGAATGAACGCCCACATATATCCCTCACAAATCATCTCTCTCTCTCTCTCTCTCTCTCTCTCTCTCTCTCTCTCTCTCTCTCTCTCTCTCTCTCTCTCTCTCTCTCTCTCTTCTTTCTTTCTTTCTCTCCCTCTCTCTCTCTCACACACACACAGGGGGAGAAGGTGTTGGTGGGCTAATCCACATCGGAGAAGGTAGGTAGGGGAGAAAGGAAGGAACAAGTGAAGACCCTTTTCTATCTCTTATCTATGCATTATGCATTATGCATATATGCACAAAGGCCCTTTGATCACATGATTGCCTGCAATGTATACAAAATTCTGCCAACTACCCTCCAAAGAAGGAAAAAGAAATATGATATATTATATCTTTCTTTCCAGGTAGCCATGCATGTCTTGTAGGGTTGTGGCCAAGAATCTGATTGCATGCATAAATGTACACTGCCATCATCTTTCAGGACCTATCGATATATATTATATAATTAATTAATATCACTTTTTTCCCGGTGCTTAAATTTGAGAAAAAAAAAGAAAATACATGGTGCATTAAATCCACTTTGGAATGTGGATCATGGAAGTCATTTTTTCACGGCTATCTTTGTATTTTTCTGACTTCATATTGTATTGCAATTAATTATAATATAGTGGCCAGGAATCGACCCATATATACAATTAACCTCCACAATTTTTCTCTCGCCTTAATATAGTGCTTATTACTATAATTGTAGGTAAGTTGCTTTATGGGATCATTTATCGAGTCTTCTTCTTTCACTTCTCTTTGATTCGATCCATGCATGCATCATAAATTTGTACTAGGAATTTTATTATTAGTTAATTCTTCTTCATTGTACCATTCAAACATTGTATTATTATTATTATTATTATTATTATTATTATTATTATTATTATTATTATTATTATTATTATTATTATTATTATTATTATTATTATTATTATTATTATTATTATTATTATTCATGATGATGATGATGATGATGATGATGATAATGTATATTGTGATGGCTAGTGGATATAATATCCATCATTCTATGTGCTCGCTTACTTGCCAATCTGAATTTTACTTAATTATATAGTCATATGCAAATTATCGCAGTTTAATATAAATAAATAAAAAATTGTGCGCAATGTGCTATTAAATGAGTGGAATGTTGAGTTTGTTTCTTTTTATAATTATGTATGTTCGAACCCACCAAATCGATATTTTCATAACACTATATATGTTGATAAATAGTTCATAACTATATAGTTAGAACTACAATTAGTTATGTTCGATAATATAAGTATTTCATCTGTGGAAAAAATATATTATATTATATTATATATATATATATATATATATATATATATATAGTGGGAGTAATTTCTCACGAGTGCAAGATATATGAATTGTGCGTTCGATATGAAATAATATTGTGCCAATATATTATTGTCATATAATGATGGCGGCAAATAGATGATTATTTACTTGGCTTAAAGACGTCATGTAGTTTGGTATATATAGTGCATGCATGCATGCGTGAATCCATAAACATATAATATATAACAGCTTTTTGGATACAGTTTTTAATGCAACAACAATGTATATATGCATATACACACACATAGGATTAATGAAGGTGTGCCATTTTTTATATTTGCGCCCTAATTTGAACCGTCCGTTTTAGATCAAGGGTCCATATGATACTTTGTATTCTCTCTTTAATCTCTATTGAGTGTCACCGAGGGTCGTTGCCGGCCTCTATAACCTTCAAGCGCCACCGTTGTTGGCCTTTGCAATGTCCTCCTCGATCCTCTCCGAGCGTCGTCGCCACCGCGCGTGCTTATCCCTGACCTCCTACAATCGCCTGACGTCGACACCCCAATCATTGCCCCCACGACCCTCGCCTCTATGAGCCGACTCCGATCGTCGCTTCCTGAGCATCTTGACCTCTCCGATCGTGCCGAACTAGATCCCGCACCCCCCGATCTATTGGATCGCTGCCCTTGATGATAGACGCCCCCAACCTCTACGAGTGCTAGGCCTCGGCCGTCAAGCCATTTCCTATTGGCGTGGAACTAGATCCCACCGCCATCGTTGATCCATGTCCTGTCGACCGTCGCCGATCGTCGAGAGAGAAAGAAAGGTGATTTCATTTTGACACTTGATCTAAAAAAGACACTCCATATCAAGTTACACATAAAGTGTGTTACACTCCATAATCCCTGTATACCTTGAGTGTTGAGATGCACCAAATTTACGTAAATATAATTAACCTAAAGGGCAATTAAATAAATTAACTTTGACTACATGTCTTGGGTTGCCACCCTGATCACTCTCATGACTTCGACACGCCTCCTACCAGATCTGCCTTCCAATTGCTTTCGCGAATATTCTTAATTATACAATAATTGTATTAAAACATGCAAAAAACGATGCTACAAATTTAATGTATACATCAATGACATATATATAGCTCGAGTTTTCCTTTGAAAAAAAATAAATCGAAATATGAAAATAATAATAATTTCTTGCATGAGGCACAATAGAGGTGATGATTATATATAGTAGGTGGCAAATCTAAAAAAACGTGGGTCCAAGTTTAGAAATTGACGGATATGAAAAATAATATAACTGTTGGGGAAATGAGAAAAAGATTTTGTCTGTCAATATGTAAAGGGACCTTTAATGCATTACTTTTTATATTATCTAGCAATCTATATTATTTGATATAAATATAGCCTCTTCTTAAATTAGTGTACAAGCAATGTCTCTAATAATTTAAATGACATCATTTGCTTATAATGAAATATTACTACCTAATGCATAATTTTTACTAAAATACCTGTTATCATTAATTTCAAATTAAATTTTATCTAATCCAGTTAAAAATTATGTAATTAATAATTAATAAAATATAATTATAAATATATTATATATTTTTAAATAAAAATTTAATAAATATATGTAATATATTCAAAGTGATAACTAATAATAATATGCAATTTGTGAGAATAATATTAATAATAAAATATTTATTTTCATAAATTAATATTATTAAATATGGTAATAATATTGGTAATATTTTTTGTTATTGTTGTGTATTTTTTATATCATTCCATCTTTTATTTTTCTAAAATTAGAAATGGCAAAAATATAAAAAAAAAAGATAAAATCATATTATCATTTGATTAATAGTTTGGATAGACACTTCTTTTAGTCTATACAATACATATTGCTAAATAATTTAGTTATAAATTAAAATAAAGTAAACAAGACAATGTGGTGCACACATATGATTTAATTTCATATTATCAAAAATTTAAAAAGATTATTCATAGGAAAAGCTCCTAAAAATCTTGTTTTGGCAAATTAACAATTTGAATATTATAAGTTTTAATTATTTATATACCTTTTAAAATGGATTGTAAAGGTTAGTTGACAAAATAATTCGAGTTTAATAATTTGAACTTTTGTCTTGATGTGTCACTTTTATTCCATCTAAAAATATTTATTTAACTTTTCAGTATCAAATTTTATTCTTTTTTATATTTCACTTCTTTTTTTTCCAATGTCTGCATAAAACATTACTTTTATTTATTTGTTAAAAAATAAATGAATTATAGCTTCATTTCCAAGATAAAAGAAATGAGTTTTCAAATTATTTCAAAATAATTTATTACATGCTAACAAAAGAATATATATCATGCTTATAATTAAGAACGCATTTTTTTGTCTAATTTTGTAGTTATCAATTAGTTAAACGATTATATTTACTAGGAATTTTTATTACATTTACTACTATAATTATTATATTTTATATCAAATCAATATTTATTATTTAGGGCATTAATAATTAGTTAAATCGTTATGTAGCTAAAAACTACTAATTTTATTTAAAAAGTAAGAGCCTAGTTTGTTACTAATGAAAATACATTTTGCTACACTTTTTCTTCCCCATCTTGAATTTAACATTACTTGATAATGCTTCATTACTTGTCTAACTAAATAAGGTCAATTTGTGAATATTGACAAACTATTTTATCCGTAAAATTTTTCTAAGAACAACCAAAATAAAAAAGAATAAATGCAATGCAAAGTTGAATATATATATATATATATATATATATATATATATATATACACACAAAAGAGTTGAGAACAAAAAGTTATGATAATTGACTTAAAAAGCAGAGACAAGGTGAAAGTGGTTCAGGTTGAGTCGATTTTTCGATTCAAAAAAATCATCCATTATTTTTTGGATCGACTTTTTTAAATCACAAAAATCGCTCTAAAATTATTTAGAAAAAAGAAAAATCACTTTCTAGTGGATCAATTTTTTTGGGTCCTTATTTTAATAAATAAATTTTAAAAAAATATATAAAAATTAAAAGTAACTTATTTAATTTTATAACTAAATATAGAATATAGTGTTAGAACTATTAAATTAGAGTTTCATAATGTGATAGGAATATAATAAGCTATATAAAAAATTATTACACCAGTAATAAAATAATTAGTTACATCTAAATTAATTATATAAATAAAATTTAATAAATAAAAATGGGGTCCATGCGCTCCTACGGTCTTTTCGGATGTGACTCTAATTTAAGCGGATCGATTTTGCTCTATTTAAAAATCACTCTAAATCGTATTCGATCCCCTAATTTTCTATTTTTTTTCCACTCGAATTTTTTCGAATCGGGTAGATTTCTCGGTTCAATCGGATTTTTCTTATCCCCCTAAGAGACACTATGGGTAAAGATGGGAAAACAATTCTTTTTTTGATAAAAAAGATATAAAGGAATCAATACAAAGAATAAAAAAAAGTAAAAAAAAAGGAGGTTAAAAGGAACAGTAAGCTTTATGAAAGTTCCCAACAAAGAGGGCCTAAAACTGTAAAAAATACAAACCAAAAGTGACCCATGTTTCATTTATTTTTGTGCTTTTTCTTACCGCACAAAGTAACACTGTCTGGTTGCAATGACTATGAGCATGTCAACGTCTTTCTTTTCTTTTATTTTCTTTTTATTTTCTTTTAAATGTGTTTTATAAAGTTTTCAGCAAATTAAATAGGTACCTAAATATTTTTCAATTTGCATGTTGAGTGTGCTTCCATCCACTTACTTCCTCCTTTATATTATTAATAAAATAATATGTATAAACTGTTTATTATGAAGTTAATATGATTCTAAGAACTGGGTATTATGAAGTTATTATGAAAAACTGTTTATTCTTGACTCAGTTTTAACCTGATTTTTTATTGATCTTTTTTTTTTTTTTTGAAATCGGTATGGGAAACAGGTCAAACTCGAAAAATTGACAATAAAACAAAAAATGAAATAGAAATTTATTAAAATATTATATTATTATAATAAAATATTATTATATTTAAACATTACTTATTCTGCTGAGTAATTGGTATTATTCAACTGGAATAAGTAAACTCAACATTTTAGCTAATCTAGGGACTAAGTATGGATCCATACTTCAAACGTATTATGCTAAACATCTTAATTAAATTTCATCTTATTATTATTAAATTAAATAGATTGAATTTGAACTTTATTTCACGTTGATTTATAAGCGGACAAGAAAAGACTACGAGTATGAGTCCAAAAAGAAAACAAAATATTCCCTGCCTACATCTACATGGCATGCCATGCACAATAAAGTAGCAATACTAGTAGTAGTAGTACTACTACTACTACTACTCCTACTCGTTTATTATGCTCCTAGCTCTATTGAAATTTGAAAACATTGATTGCACGTACGGAAAAAAAATGATGCGGACGTGGTTCAATGATGCAATCACTTGCGATCCTCATTTTTCATCAATTTGTTTGTCCAATTAGAAAATTACGGTGGGAATCTATAATATTTATTAATTATTATTATCATTATTATTATCACGAAAGAGATAGGAGAAGAAGAACTATATATGTTGCAAGACATATTGTAGATTGGTTGGTGAATGGTGATGTATTTTTACACCTTTTCTTTTTGGGCGAGAATAAATGGTGATGCATGCATTAGATGACAACGCAATGACAGACTATATATATATATATATATATATATATATATATGAGTTTAATGAGCGTGTGAAACATTTTTTATGTGAAGCGTGTGTGAAGTGATTTTAGACATATTTATGTTTAATTTTTTTTTGATATTTTTCTTCATTGATAGTTTAGATGATCACTAAGGATAACAAATATATGATTCAAATTATTAACAATAAATATTTTCATTATTTTTTAATTTTGATGAACTTCTACACATTATTATTCGTCATAATGAATATAAGCATTTTATATAACTTTTAATATTATAAAACTATTTTTTGTTATCATGAATGATTATTTAAATTATTAGTAAAGAAATATTTCAAAAAAATGAAGAAAAATATGTTTAAGATCGCTTCACAAGGAAAGCGTTTCACACGGAAAGCGTTTCACACTCTCATTTTTCTTTATATATATATATATATATATATATGAAATTAATTTATCTATAAAGCATCTTTCATTTTGGAAGAATGCAGAGTGCATCTCAACATTTATCCATTGATCAACGATTAAGATAATTAATATTTTTAAATCATAAGATTTAATCACTCTTGATTAGATTTATTGATGAGTGGATCAACGATTGAGATGCGCTCAACATCTCTCTAAAACGGAAAGTGCTTTGTAGGTACATTAATCCTTATATTATATTCATAATAATAATAATAATTGTACCATATTCCTTTTATTTACATAATTCACTTTACGAAACAACGACATAATAAAATTGACAAAAATAAAAATTACATAGGAGAGCCATTAACGCCCCGGTAACTCGACCGCCTTCTCACATAACGGAGCAGGCATTTGGATTCTCATCGCTAAACAGCTGCGGCGGATGCGTCATCTCGACGCGGTAACCGTACCCCCCGTAGTACGCGTACTTATTCACCTCCGCCACCGGGGGCGGGGCGGCGGCCGCCGCAGCTGCCACCTTCTCGGCCACTTCTCCGGCTTTCTTCTCCCCGCCTCCGTCATCGCCCTTCTTCTCCTCCTTCTTCTCCTCTTTCTTCTCTTCCTTCTTCTCCTCCTTCTTCTCTTCCTTCTTTTCTTCCTTCTTCTCTCCTCCGCCGGCGCCGCCATCACCGCCCTTCTCTTTCTCCTTCTTCTCGCCGCCGTCGGCCTTCTCTTCCTTGTTCTGCGCGACGACCTCCACGGAGCGCTTGAGCTTGTCCTTGAGGTACGGCGGCAGCGACTTCACGTCCATCGTCCCCTTCACCGTGACCAGATCCTTCCCCGCGTCGACGGTCACCTGGTCGACCCCTGTCGGCGACCACACCGTCGTAAAAGTTCGATGTCAGGAACAGGAAGGGAATTCCCGGCGAACCGCTAGATGAGCACACAAATAATATGCATAAAAATTATAGAATACTAAGCAGCGTTCATGCGAACCTTTAACTTTGTAGATAGTTCTTTTTATTCTGTAAATGCAGCCTTCGCAGTGGAGTCGAATCTTAAGCACGACGATGGACACAGGAGGCTGTCAGCAGAATGCAGGCTATAGAATTAGTAGACGACAAATTGATAAGATACGCGATCTATAATTTGTGCACGTAATTAATTTAACATTAGACGCTAAAAAGTCTTTTTTTTATTTACCGGTTTGGGCTTGTCGTCGGACTTCTTTTCTTCCTTGTTGTCGGCGCCGGCGGGGGGTTGGTCTGGTTTCTTCTTGGGCGGTGGGTCCTTGGGGGAGATGAACTCCACCTTCTTCTTGGTGTTGGCCTCCAGGAACTCCTTCAGCGTCCAGGGGTCGACGCTGCCCACCACCTTCATCTTGCTGTTGGTCGGGTCGACTTTTACCCTCTCCACCCCTGTGATCCATGCACGCATGCAATCCCTCAGTCAGATGAATTAATTTATGATAATCGATCCAAAGAGGGGAGAGAAAGAGATGGTTGCAGGCGTGCAAGGCTTCGTAGAAAAATATGGAGACTGCTACTTGTCTGCACTGCACGCAATGCATGCAAGATCCAAAGCTTGCTGCTCTGTTTCTCGATAACAGAGTTGGTCTTCTATCTCGCCACAGTGAATGAAAAGGAGGAGGAAGAAGGAATAGTTTTACCATCTAATCCCTTGACAGCTCTTCTGACCTTGCGGGCGCAGCCCACGCAATGCATGTCCACCTTCACTTCCACCACGCCTTCTTCCTTCTTACCGCCGCCGCCGCCATCCTTCTTATCTCCTTCTCCTCCTCCTGCTGCCGCCGCCGCCTTCTTCTCCTTCTCCCCTTCCCCCTTCCCTCCACCGCCTCCTCCCTCCTTCTGCAGTGGCAGCACCATTCACTTATATGTTAAACATAATGATTATGTATATGAAAAAATTAAGCAGAACAAGGGGAAGAAGAAGCACTTGGCATTGAGCAGGAAGAAAAAGAGGAAACTCACCTCACCCATGTTCTCCCTTCGTGTCTCTCTCTCTCTTTCTCTCCTTCCCTCTTCCTCCTGACCTCGGTGTGTGATCTGTTCTTGGGATGGATGGAAGAGAGAGAGAGATGGGAGCGGGAGGGTGGTATAAATAGTGAATGTGGGGACTAAAACGTGGGGCGAGGACCGGATGGAAGGAGTTGAAGAATGAGGAGCACCGCAAACGGATCCGGATCTTCTCACTCTCTCACTCTCTCTCCTCCCATCTTCCCTCCACCCCAATCGACCCGTACCCGATAATTAATATAGCAGCCAAGTTTAAGTTGTTACTTGTAGTAGGCACCAATTTAATTAAATGTTGGAGTTGAGAATATTTCATGACTTTTTATTTTTTATATCGGGTTCGTCCAAGTGATTTTAGAGAATTTGAGTATATGTACCGACAAAAGAAGAGATTTAAGGGGCACCGCCCCCCAACGGCGGCCTCGTTCATTGATGAGCGGGGGTGGTGGTGGTTCGGGGGCAGCGTCCCCAAAATTTAGACGAGTTTGTATTTTTTATTTAGTCGGCTCGTGTGGTGCGGACTAAGCTTTTTCTTTATTTTGTTCGAATTTTGAATCCGTTTGGAATAGACATATTTATCACTTATTTTCAAATGTAATTTGTGTGACGGCTGTAACCTAAAAGATATAGTGAAACCTCTTTGCAGAGCGTAGTCCTAATCTCAAAGATGAACCTGTGTAAATCGTGTATCTCCTCTAATTTTTCTACAATCTCTTTGCGATCTTCTATTTTTGTTCTCGAATTTTTCTATCACACAACACACGTCATTTTGTTCTTTTCAAAAATCTCTCGGAAAAAACATACCTTTTATTATTATTATTATTATTATTATTATTATTGGGTAGGTAGTGATAATATCATTAATTATATATTTCTACCGACAACTTAGCGAAGTCGATACTTATGAAAGAAAAGTATATCTCTATGTGGAGCGTATTGGTTAATGCCTCGTATATATAAAAAAAAATGTGTAGTGGAAAAATCTTGACCACATTAAGACCTCCCTATCTATCTATCTATCTCCCCCTCACCCATGGTTGTTTGGACCGGACCGGACCGGCCGGTCCGACCGGTCCAATCGTCGATCATCACTTAAGACGGGTTTGGTTTGATCCTAAAACCGGACTGACATTTGAACCGTTTTGAACCGGTCAAGACCAGACTAAAACTGGATAAAACCGCTGAATCGTCAGTTTTAGGGCAACCGGCCGGTTCAAATATTTGAAAAAATTGGAAAAATGTGAGCCCACTAAGTTTTGAACTCATGACCTCTTAAACAACTTAATGTGTACATTCCACTATGCTATGTTTATTCATTTGCATACTAAGTTATTTTATATTATACAATAGTTATCATCACTCATTTATCAAATTATTTTTTTAATAAGAAAATTTATAATATTTTTAAATGTCAAATATTAAATATGAAAAAATTAGTTACCTAATTAAATTAAAAAATAGAAACTACAATAATCTTTCTAGTTTAAGTAAATATTAATAGTTGAATTTGAGAAATATGAATTTGTAAATTATAATTGAATACATTAAAATCACATAAAACTCATATCAATAGTTAAATATGTCACATTTGATTTCTTAACTTTAATTAAAATGATTTAACCATATGTACTTTGATATAAAAATATATTAATTATTGATAAGAATATATAAGTATTATAATTTATCTTTTTATATTATTTTATTAATGTTCGGTTCGACCGTCCGAGTTAACCGGTTCGACCGGTCTAACCTAATCCGGAGACTTATCCGGGTCGACGTCCGGTCCGGGTCTTACAACCTTGCCCTCACCTCTAGAGAAATGGTTTGACAGAGACGTTGACGGTGCCTTCGATTTCGGCATCACATAATTTATTATTTTAATACACATAATAATAATAATAATAATAATAATAATAATAATAATAATAATAATAATAATAATAATCAGTTGGCGACCCCTTTCGCTCCGGAGACAGGGGGGCCGCACTCCCCTTTTCGCTCCGGCGACAAGGGGGCCAGGCTCCCGTCCTTTTTTTAATTGTTTTTTTTATATTTTTAATTATTTTTATATTTATTTTTATATATTATTTTATATAAAAATAGATTAATATTTAAGAAAGGGGTACGATGGTTTTTTCATAAATTAAAAAAATCGAAGTTAACTGAAAGGTTCACGGAATTAGATGGAAGGACTAAATCGAAAAATTCATAATAGTTTATGTATCTAAAAAATGAAATTCATAATCTGAGATTAGATGTGGTAATTCGCGATAGTTCAGAAGCGATAAGAGGAAATAATCCTAATAATAATAATAATAAAATGGTATCTTGGACTGGCACATATTATATGGAACCTGCCAACACTTTGCATTATATATGCACATACACTTTGCGTCATTTAGTGTGTGTGTTTATATATATAATAACTGTTAATTGCAAAAATTATAATTGCAGTGATCGTGACATCCTAACCATCCATCGTGATCAACGAGGTGCGTCCAAAAAATTCCAATGACGCACCACTCGATTTCTAGCTACTTCCTTCCTTCGCCCACTTCCATCTCTTCCATATATTATTAATTCATTAATATTCTTCTACATGATCGATCTTTTTTTTCCCTCACCATATGATTAATTAGTAATTAATGATTAAATTAATTGTTAAAATCCAGTCATGTCATCTGAATTTACGGACTCTATTTTTTGTCACCTACAATGTGCATTAATTTATTGTTTACTAATTAATTGTTTTGATTAGATTGAAAGAAAATGGGTGTTCGTCAAAATTAATTGATTTCCTTTCCTTAATCTCTTACATATTACACGCTTTGATATCCTATATATGGATTCACGTGAAGTACTCAACTTAGGCTTATAAATCCACAAGTAACTCAAACAGTAATGACATATTCATACGCTACAAGAAAGCGGGAAAACGAAAAAAAAAGCGGAATAGTAAAGTTTTAATTACTGACGGATCTGATCATCGAAAAAGTAAATATTAATTATTTTTAAAATTACCGATAGTTGTGATCATCGAAAATTATTTAATTATAAAAATAAAATACTATATTTAATTATATATAATATTTATTTTTTATTTTACCGACGATTTGAACTGTCGCTAATTATTATCGACGGTCGGAACCGTCGGAAATTACGACGATTCGGACTATCACTAATTATATTAATAAAATACTCCTCATATTATATTATTATATATTTACCGACGGTTACGACCGTCGAAAATTACGGCGTATAGATATTCGTCAGAAATATCGGCGTTTCTAATCGTCGAAAAATAAAATAATAATATAATAAATTACATAATTTATTATTTTTATTTTTGACGGTTGTAACCGTCGGAAATTACGACGGATGGATATCCGTCGAAAATATCGACGTTCGTAATCGTCAAAAAATAAAATAATAATATAATAAATTATATAATTTATTATTTTTATTTTTTTATGGTTATAACCGTCGAAAATTGCGACGGATGAATATCTGTCGAAAATATTGACGTTCTTAATCGTCAAAAAATAAAATAAAAATATAATAAATTATATAATTTATTATTTTCATTTTCGAAGATTGTAACCATCGAAAATTCTGACGGAAATATTTTCGTCATAAATTACAACGAATTTTTATCCATCGAAAATTGTCCGTCGGAAAATGATAATTTTCTTGTAGTATTAGTACTTTTGGTTTGGGGAAATAATTAAGATAGAATTGGGACCATGTCTGTGTGTGAGCGCTAATGATTCGTCCTGAGGTAGGAGAGGAGATAGATAGATCAGCTCAGCTGGCATGCATATTGACTATATATATATATATATATATATATATATATATATATGTGTTATGTAGTATAGTAATTGTGGATGTCCATTTCTTTCCCTGTCCTTGGAAAGATTTGGCTTTGTTTGATTCCTAGGAATCTGACCACACCATGGAAGAGGCTGAAGAGGAGTACTATGCAATATGCATGAACGAATGTCAACTAGCTAGTGCTCCTCCAACTGTGCGTGCACTGGTCATGAGACTTTGCTTAATTACTAATTAACTTGTTGCATACAATACATATTATATATATCTCATGCATTCTTCGGTTTAGATGTTTAATGGAGAGGTTGGAATTAAGGACAGGAGTGAGTGAGGGGATCAAAACATGTGGCAGTTGTTTCTGTGTGTGTGTATAAGAGAGAGAGAGAGAGAGAGAGAGAGAGAGAGAGAGTGAGGAGGTTTGGATTCAAAGAAACTATATATTATTACATGTATATACATATAAACATCTAGCTAACTGTTCTAACACAGGGCTCTATCCTTGCTATATATATATATACACATATCGTTTTAATATACGCACAAGTAATTCAATAATTAATGATCCACAAAATTTGGCACATGAATGTGCACATGCATTTCCTACTAGCTAGAAAATTATTAATTAGCAGTTGAAAAAGACTCTCACTAGTCACTACTGCGGATTAAAAGAAATGGTCATCCCAAAAAGAAGAAAAAGGGTACGCCGTTCATAATTCGAGTGATTTGGCCCCTCGATCCCTAACAACATATCACGTCAAATTAAAAAGAAGAAATAGTGAAAAAACCTATTAAAATATTAAAAATATAAGTTATATGATATAATATATGAATAGTGTACTAATAACTTATTAAAATATTAAAAATTAGTGTAAGAAAAAAACTATTCACCCGAAAAATTTAATCAAACCGAAAAAATCGATCCGAAAAAGTCGCAAATTTGAACTCTGATTAAAAATTAGGTTGATTTTTTAGAATAATTAAAACTGGAGGGCCGACCCCAACAAAATATATATTTTATAAAATATTATAATTAAAATATTATCTCATTTCAAATAATATTTCAAAGTTTTACATTTTTTACCCATATTTATTAGATTAAGTATATTGTTGACTTATTATGTTATAGTTAAACTTGAATATCATCAAGTTATTAATCTATTTTGATCAAATTTGTATAAAATTGATTATAATATTTTAAATTATAATGTGATAATATGTTAATTTAATTTCTTTATGAAGTTAGAGTTACATGTTATTTTTTGTAAATATAATTTGCGATGTATTTAATGTCTATTAATTTTTAAAAAAAATATTATTTTAAGTAGGTCCTCGATTCGAAAAAAATGAGACCGCCTAGGTTAGTTTTTTCTCCGAAAAAAATTTTAGGATGATCTTTTATGCTCTAAAAAATCATCCGAAATTTAAATGTCGATTTTTTTCGACGTAAAAATTATCCGACCCGAACCACTTTCACTCCTATGCAAAACTAATATAACATAATTTTATTTATTAAAATTTTAATAATGATAAATAATAATGATTAACATATAAATATAAATAGATTATTATTAATTTAGTATCTATTATTTATTGATGATATATGCTACATTAATAAATTTTATCCTAAATTATTCTTATTTCTTTTTTTCTTTAACACTTTTCTTTTATTTCCTTTATTTATGCTCTTTAATAATTTTTCATTTTAATGTTAATAAATTTTGAATACTTACACATTTTATTTCAATTTCTATTTAATTTTATATATATCATATTCTCTCCTTTTTTACCTTCCTTATATTCCTTTTTTTTTTAACTTTCTTATTTTTATCATTTTTAAAATTTTATTTTTCAAAACTTGAATTGAACCGAATTTGATAACATTGCTTTTTAGTATTACCATGTTTTTTTACATGAAACCTCCCCCTCTCTCTCTCTCATACACACACAAGGAGAAGATGTTGGTGGCTTAATCCACATCGGAGAAGGTAGGTAGGGAAGAAAGGAAGGAACAAGTGAAGACCCTTTTCTATCTCTTCTCCATGCATTATGCATATATGCATCAAAAGCCCTTTGATCACGTACAAAGTTCTGCCAACTACCCTTCAAAGAAGGAAAAAGAACTGATATATATATATATATATATTATCTTTCTTTCATTACACTAAAAAAGTTTTTTAGAAATCAAACACATTAGTTCCTAAAATCTCAATTTTAGTCTTCAATATTTTTTGAGATCAAAATATTTTTGTCCCTCGTGGTCTCTACAAGTTGGTCATTAAAAATTTTTAATAACCAATTTTTTTTTATTAATCCTTAAAGAATGATTTATTAGTGACCACAAATTAAATTTTAATTTCAAATGAATAAAAATTTAGGATTAGTATCACATTAGTCTCTAATATTTATACTTTTAAGAATCAAATATAATTGATTCTTAAAAATTAGTCAATAAATCATAATTTTATTGTAGTGTTTGGAGTTAGCCATGCATGTCTTGTAGGGTTGTGGCCAAGAATCTTAGTGCATGCATAAATGGACACTGCCATAATCTTTTAGAACCTAACGATATTATATAATTAAAAAAATATAACTTTTTCCCCGGTGCTTAAATTTGAGGGGAAAAAAAAAAGAAAATACATGGTGCATTAAATCCATTGATGATGATGATGTATATTGTGATGGCTAGTGGACCCATCACTTTATGTGCGCACTAACTAAAAAAATAATGTGCACAATGTGCTATTAAATGAGTGGAATGTTGAGTTTGTTTTTTTAATATAATTATGTATGTATGAACCCACCAAATCGATATTCTCATAACACCATATATGTTGATAAATTGTTCATAACTAGTTAGAACTACAATTAGTTATGTTCGATAATATAAGTATTTCGTCTGTGGAAAAAGGTATATTAGAACAAAGTAATTGGAATCAAGATTCATATAACTCGTGATAGTAATTATATATTAATTAAATAAAATGCAAGAGTAACGTTGCGATACAATAAAAATTATAGTGGTAATAATTTCTCACGAGTACAAGATATATGAATTATGCGCTCGATATGAATTAATTAATATTGTACCAAGATATTATTGCCATATAATGATGGCGGCAAATAGATGATTATTTACTTTGTCTTAAAGACGTCATGTAGTTTGGTATATATAGTGCAAACATGCATGCGTGAATCCATAGACATATAATATATAACAGCTTTTTGGATACAGTTTTTTATGCAACAACAACATATATGCATAATGCATATACACACACGTAAGGATTAACGGATGTATAACATTTTTTATATGTGTAATTTGGTGCTGCACCTTAATTTGGACCGTCCATTTTAGATCAAGGGCCCAGATGACACTCTATTCTCCCTCTAATCTCTATTGTGTGTTACCCTCTCCCCTCGTCTCCTTCAAGTCTCACCGCCGCCGTTGTCAGCCTCTGCAACCTCCGAGTGCCACCGCAGCTGGCCTTTGCAGCATCCTCCTCCTCTTCGAGCGTCACGGCCATCGCGTGTGCTCGTCCCTGACCTCCTACAATCGTCTGCCCCTGACCCCCTATGATCGTCGGCACCCCAATCGTTGCCCCCCTCTGACCCTAACCTCTGCGAGCTGACTCCGATCATCGCCTCCCAAGTGCCTTGACCTCTCCTATCGTGTCGAACTAGATCATACAGCCCCGACCTCTTCGATCATTGCCCTTGATGATAGCCGCCCCCAACCTCTGCGAGTGCTAGGCTCTACCTGTTGAGCCATTTCTTGTTGGCATGAAACTAGATCCCACCACCGTTGTTGAGCCATGTCATGTCAACTGTGGTCGATCGTCGAGAGTTTAACACCCCGAATTTCACTCCTAATTGTCAAGAACAATTATGTCATTCGACTGTGTTAATCCGTTCGTCATCACATAATCATAATAATATATTATTCTTATTTATTACAACGGAAGCATAAAATCATTAAAATAAGATAAAAGAATTCTTTAATTAATGCGGAAAACTTTGTTAAAATATCAAAAGTAATGTTATATAATTTAAAACACATTTAAACATCATCACTAATAGCAATTTAAAATATCTTAAAGGCATAATCAAAACATCTCTTGCAAAACATAATCAAAAGACTCTAAGACTCCTAAACTAGTGTACAATCATCTCGTCATGAGCTGAGCCGTCATCCATCCAATCATTATGCACATGCGAGGATCCGGAGTGCAGAGGTTTTCTGTTAGAGTATGTAAAGGTCATGTTATGCGATGTCATGATTCTAAACAGGATACATGATATGCATCTTCATCTTTATATAAAAGAAGTAAATAATATGCATGTCATGTCTTAATATATGATCTACATGTCATTCATTCATATCACTTCTATCATCATGCAATAATATGGAGCATGGAAACATGTAGTCAATTCATCATACATATATGATGGACAATCATCAATTCAATCATAGACGCATAAGTGAAGTACACTTACCATAACCATCGCCTCCATAACTTTCTTCGGGTTTGCTTTGGATTGCGCGTGATTCCTGCCTAGAACTGTGATTGAAAGAGATGAACAATGTGGATGTGCGCTGTGGATTGCAGTGGGCAAGTGAGCTGTATATCCATTTTTCCCATATATTATATATATGTATAACTTATATGTAAACTCTACGAGTTTACGTCTCGATTTTACATATCGAGTTTACCTAACATAAAATGAGTCTACGTAGACGAGTTTGAAAACCTTGAACTGGGTTCATTATGCTTTATAATCAACAAACATTTACGTCGCTTAATCTTCATATTTTAATTTAGTTACGTATGAAACATGGATATATGTGTATCTAGGTTCTTATACAATCAATAAGCATTAATACACACTATTAATACCTTGAAAATAAATTTTAATACGCCATATAGGATTTCAGCATCAGTCACAGCCGTGTAAGAGTTTGTCACGGCCGTGACAAAAACCCTGAAAAGATCCCTTCGATCGCAGTCGTGCCAACACCCTATCACGATCGTGTCATAGCTTTGTCATGGCTATGACATGTATTATCACGAGCATGACAGAAGTCGATTTTCTCCGGTCATTTTGTCACGAGCGTGACAGTGTGCGTCACAACCGTGAGTTCCGTCATCTAACTCAATTTTACATGATTTTCAATCTAAAACTTTGGGAAAATGAAGTATAATCAAATGAATCATTGCATGCATATTTTCCAAACATTATATGATCAAAAGAACATGAAAAACCATGCACAAATGTCCAATTACAAATATTAGAATTCATCCCCAAATCATGAGCAACAAGAACATATGCCCTAACGATTGAATATCATCATAAAAACTTGTACATGCATAGATCTAATCATGCAAAATCGATACATGCATAGATCTAATAATTTCCATGAATAAAAATTTTCAATTACAACCCAATAAGAGAATAAGGCGTCATCTTGCTCTCAATGCTTCTAGTCTTCCTTCATCTTCTTCCTTCTTCTTATTCTTTTCTTTCTTCTTCCTCAAGCCCTAGCTATCAAGATGTGGAAAAAAGAAGTAAATAGAGAGATTATGAGACTTTATATAAGGGAGATCATGAGGGATTGGATAAAAAGTTCAAATTGCCCTTTATAAAAATCTGGACATCCTTCCCCTTAAAAGAAAATGTGTCCCCGAATTTTAAATTATAATATAGAACACTTACCAAATAATCTTGAAAATTATTCTTTCTGTTATTAAAACCGGACCGGACCGGCTGGTTCAACCACGAACCGGCACTTGGTCCGGTCCGATTTGACATTAAAATCATTTTAGTAATTGAACCGGTCAATATCCGATTGAACCGGGAAAAACCAATGAACCGGCGAACCGGACAAGAACCGGTTCAGAAATTTTTTTCAAAAGTCAATTTAAATGGAAAGAAGTTACAAACATGGAACGAAATTTTTAAAAATAATAATAAAAGAGGAAATACGTGATCACACGTTAAATAAAATTAGGAAGGAAGAAATAAATATGGAAAGATAATTAATAAGGAGATAAAATTATAATGAAACAAAATTAGAAGGGGGAAAATAAATATAGAAATATAATTAATAGGGAGAGGAAAAGGAAAATGAAGAATTCGGTGGAGAAGAAATAAAGAATGAAGAAAATAAATTAAATAAGCTAACAAAATAAAAATAATAATAATGATTTAGAATAAAACATATTAATATCTTATCACCAGAATTATATTATAATAATATTGTTTGTATAAGTATTAAAACTTTTAAATATAATAGTAATTAGAAAAAGAATAAATTTGATGAAAAAAAAGAGAAACACAAAATGAAAGAAAAATGGATGAATAAATAAATACGAACCAACAATTTTAAAAGTGAATTAGATTTAAATAAATTAGTATATCATCACAAATGCTACATAAATAATAAAGAATATAATAATTTATTAATTATGATAACTTAAGATAGCTTAAATTTATAGAATATAATAAATAATAATTTTATACCAATTTATTATTATTAGTATTAGTATGATATATTCTATAATATATTAATTGTAATATATATTCAGAATTAATATATATAATATTATTTTAATAAATTCCGATCCAATCCGATCGAACCCAATCGGACCGGTCCAACCATGACCCGGTAAAAAGTCTGGTCCGATCGCCGGTCTAGTTATGAAAACATTGCTTTCATCTCTTCTTCCAATTCCCATCTCGCTTTCTTTTCATTCTCGTGTTTCCATGTAATTTTCATCATCTTCACCACTTTGTTCCTCAGTCGACGTTCATCGTACTCTAGTATTTCTTTAGGATACTCTTGATAAATGAGGTCCTTTTTTATGATTGGTTCTTCAATCACCACCACATATGAACTGTCTACTTGCGAAGCATTGGTACATGAAAAACATTATAGATTCTGACATATGAAGGAGACAATGCCAACTTGTATACCCCTTCTTCCAACTTCTCTAGAATCTCAAATGGGCCTATGTACCTAAGAGTCAGCTTGCCTTTTTTGGTAAACCTCATGACTCATTTAGTAGGAAATATCTTCAACAATACATGATCTCCAACTTGATAGATTTGTTCTCTTCTTTTCTTGACTACATAACTCTTTTGGCAACTCTAAGTTGCCATCATTCCTTCCTTCATCAAATCTATCTTCTCTGCATACTTTTCTACTAGCTCAGGTCCTAGTAGCCTTCCTTCACCAACTGCTCTCCAACATGTGGGAGACCTGCATGGTCTTCCATATAGTGTCTCAAATGAAATCATCTTGATAGTCGAGTGATAATTATTATTGTAGACAAACTCAACTAGAGTGAGATGATCATCTCAATTGCCTTGCCAATCTATTGCACTTGCTCTTAGCATGTTCTCCAAGGTTTGGATCATCCTTTCACTTTGCCCATCACTCTAAGGATTAAATGCAGCACTGTAGTGTAACCTTGTACCAAATGCATGTTACAACTCTCTCCAAAACCTTGCAGTGAACCTGGGATCTCCATCCGATGCTATGGAAATAGGAATTCCATATAGTCGAATATCTCATCAACATATAACTTCACCATGCTTACAGTTGATTGTCTTACATTGCAAGGTAAGAAGTGAGCTGACTTTGAAAATCTATCAACGATGACCCAAATGGCATCGTGACATTTTTGTATTTTTGGGAGACCCACAATAAAATTCATTGTGATCTCCTCCCGTGGTATGGGTAGTGGGTTCAATAACCTTGGTGACTTCTGATGCTCAATCTTAACTTGTTGGCAGACTAAGCACTTGGAGACAAATTCTATCACCTCTTTTCTCATGTCCCTTCTTCAAAATGTCCTTTATAGGTCTTTGAACATTTTGATGGTTCCTAGATGGATAGCAAATAAGGCTCTAAGCAGTTGAAAATAGAAAAAAAAACACATATCACAGTTCACATATGAATTAAACATTTTGTCCACAAACATAGTAGCATGAGCATCAGCAGCTTCATTGAAATCACATAGCAGCAACGTAGTAGTAGGAACACCATTTGACAATAGAAGCATTTCATAACAATCCTAGTAGCAACATTCCACCATCAACCTCCAATTGGAACCTATTGAAAAGGATCATTTATCACAAACTTTGCAACTTCATTATGACCACTATGCATTTCAACATTTTTAGATGACCCTTCATCTATTCACATTTCTTGAAGTTTTCTAAACTTTCAATACCATCCTTAAAAAATGAAATTCCAACATCTAAATGATCAGTGAACGCAAACTCATTTATATAAATTTTCATGTGTTTCTTCTAATTTTTTTGTAAAAGCGTGACCACGCATTGGCCAACGGAAGAATCACATTCTGTATCATACAACACTTGCATTGTTGAATATCAAGCATTTAGCGTCCACTAATGAAGAATGTACCATTCAGGCAACGACATATCTCTATTCTCATTTAAAATGAGCAATGCATGAGAACATAATATTCCTTCGCGTTCAAACATTTTGAAATAACATTTTATCAAAATATTTGGTTGGCCATTATGTTCTATATTTATCCTTCTTTTGTCATCATATCCACATTAAAAAATAGGGTACACAATCTTCCTATTATCATCTTCTATTACTTGTTTCCACTACTTTATAATATCTTTGAACTCTAATTGAAAGATTTTGAAAACATTTTGTGTGTACTACTTTCACTACAAGAAATAGTATTTTTAACGACCAAGTATTTGCGACCAGTATCAAAACTAGACATTAAAAGACAGCTATTTGCGACCAGTATCAAAACTAGACATTAAAAGGCACTTTTAATGACCAATTAAAATGCTTGCCATTATACATATACTCAACAATGATGGAGACTTCTCTTGTCGTTAAAATGTGATATCTATGACCAGATATCACTTGTCACTAATGTGGAAAATAAGCCCCGCCATTTTCCCCTCCTGCCTCAATGGCCCTAGCCCCCCTTTTACATCTCTTCTTCACCCTCTTTTGACACTTCTTCACCATCTGATTCATCTGCATGTCGACTCTTCTTCCAAATTTCTCTGGCAACCGCTCACTCCCTTGCAGCAAAACCCACTTCCACCAACACCCCACCATTGCAGAGCTCCAATATCTCGATGGTCGGCGCTTGAAGGAAATAGAATCATCAATCCCTAGCTAGCTTCAAGAACAGCCGCTGCCTACACGACCTGATGATCGTTGCAAGAAGGAAACATGACCCTAACGCCGAGCTTCATGATCCTGATTGGGCGATTTGAGGGAAATAGGATCGCCAATGCCCCAACACCCCACCATTGCAAAGCTTGAAGATCTCGATGGTCGCTGCTTGAAGGAAATAGAATCGTCAATCCCTAGCTTCAAGAACCTGATGGCCGCTGCCTACACGACCTGATGACCACTGAAAGAAGGAAACATGACCATTAACGCCAAGCTTCACGATCCTGACTGGGTGATTTGAGGGAAATAGGATCGCCAACGCCCCAATTGTGTAGCTCCATGCAGTCACAACTCCTTAAAAGGAAATAGGAAGAGCAAAAACGTCCTAGAAGAAAATCTAGAAGTGATTCATGTAGCCGAACATTTAGTGATTTCACAGGTACTACTAATTATTTGCTCGTTTCTTCCAATTCTTTGCTTAGATGTATTTGCTCGTTTCTTGCTTGCAGTGGAGTTTTTTTCACAAAATCCAGTAGAGTAATTTTAGAGAAATCCAGAAGAGTAATTCATTTATTTTCATTGTGACTTTAAAATTTTGCTCCAGGGGGCTTCGCCCCACACACCCTCTGGATCCCCCCTTGACCCCCAGGCTCGTTGTCCGGGCAGCGAGACCCCCGTATGCGGGGGCATCTTTAATTGGATTATGCCTTTAAAAGAACTGGAAGGGAAAAAAGTGCGAAGGAGAAATAAATGTAAAGAAGTTGCAAGACTTGAGAGTAAAAAGAAATTAAAGGTGACATTCTACAACAATCGAACCGTTGGGGAGAACCACACATATTTCTCAAGACATTTAGGAAGGATAGTCCGAGATCGCAACATATGTCCATTACGTGTACACACATGGAAAGAAATCGAAGAATTAGAGAAAGATCACATGTGGGCAGCGGTTGTGGTAATATATACAAAATTTATTTTTAATTGATTTTACTTTACACTTTTATAACAAGACGAATTATACCTATTTGGCAATTGACTCAAGTTTCACTATATTACAAAGCTTTAATGACAATGCACATGCATGGAAAAAGCTTCAAAAACATGCTATACACAAATGTCTTTTTTTTTCTTTATATATAAGAACATGCTACTGATAGGTGCTCATTCTTAGGATAAATTTGAGAGCGATGATATGAATATCCATCGCAATAATGTCTTAGAGCATATGAAAGAATTATGGACTAAATGGAGAGGCAGCATGCACTTGAAGTATGCAAAGGACAAGACAATACAATAAGCTCTTGCTAATGTGCCTGAAGGAGTGGACAAAAGAGATTGGGAATGGTTGGTGAAGGAATTTTACAACAGCAAAAGCTTTAAAGTTTTCTCACAAGCTAAACTATATTGTGTTGTTGGTTTCTTTGTTTTTCATATTATATATGTTTTCACTGATTAGTATTAATTCTAAAAATATGTCCAAGTTGACAATGCCACATCATACGGGCAGCAAACCAATTAGAGATATCATTTATGAAAATGTGTTATTACTAATTTGTTTCTTTCATTCATATTTACAATGTCATATTTTACTTTGGAATTATGTTATTTGTAACATGTTCATTTTAATTAAAGGGAGGTAAAGATGATAATCCTCAAGATGTGGCAACTATTTTTTATGAAACTCGGAAAAAATATAACAAGCTTGTCGAACCAGAGGCAATTGAAAAATATGTCAGTTACTTGTCGTTAAAAGTATATTGTTCTTTCATAAGCTATTTTAAAATTATGTATCAAATTACTTATCTTAATTGCATTTTGTAGGCTGAAATTCAAGAAGTAATGCAATCCGAGCCTACACTTCCTACTATAGAAGTAGTATAGCGATGTTTTGGACCTCAAAGTCATAGTCATGTGGTCGGCTATGGAGGTGGGATTACTGCAAAAGAGTTGAAATGTACCAATGTATCAAAGACTGAACTACTAGCTGAGATTTGTGCACGCCGAGAAGAAAATAAATATCTGAAAGATCGTTTAACATCAGTAAAAAGTCGACTAGAACAAGTAATGAAGTACATTTATGGTGGTGAATCTAATGCTCATTCTCCAGAAGTAAGTGAATCAAGAATTTGAAAAGTGACATCAGGTATAAACATGATGAATGATGTGCATTGTACCATAATTATGCATCTACTAAATCTACAAACACAAAACACAAATACTACTGGTAACCTCTTTCGCCATTATGTTGAATGATGTGTCCCATACCATGATTATGCAACATTTCTTTATCTAATGCATATAATATGTGTTGCACTGTATATATGATTAATTGGTTATACAGATTTTGGCTTTGAGTATGGACCACACATATGCATTTTATGGTATTTAGTTGTTGTTTTCTTGATTATTTCCTCCGATGATGGGTTTTAGATGGTGCTGTCATCTTTTCATATCAACCACCAATTCTTCTTAACATTAAAACACCACAAGTTTGGAGTTGCATATACTATTGAATAAGTAAAAACTCTAATGTAGAATAGAAGATGTTGGCCTGTATTATTCATAAAGTATCTTGGAATCTTATGTTATTCATGTCCGTTAATTTTTTTTCCTTTTATGTTTTCATGGTTTATGTTATTTCATGTTCTATCTGATTGTGAAACTCATTACATGTGTGAAGAAGTTAAAGAGGAAAATTAATTATTCTGACAAAACAAACAATTAACAATTATGCTATTAGTTTGTCTCCCTACACTTATTGTGCATATTAATAATAGTAATATAGAATATGGTAGATATTTTTTTTAATTGTCTCTATTGAAGTTGTGTTATATGTGACTTCACTTTACTTTAACAATAAGGCAATAGCAACCAGAGCATAGGGAGACAAGTAGAGAATTCCCAAACATATCAGTTGTGACTTAGCACTTTTTTCGAATCCTATTTTGCTCTTTGAAGACTTTGTAGATTAGGGAGCTGGCAATTGTCCATTTGGCATGCTTCTTATCTCATCTCCAGTCTCCACTAACCATATAAATAAAGCAAGCTTGTAATTGTGATATATAATTGCCAACTAATATGTGCCATTTTGACTTCAACATCTCACATTAGAGTATCTTATAGTCCATATGTGTGCAGATGGCTTTCCATATGTGCATATTCATAGTAGCCTTAATGTTTATATGATTTGTTTTCATATTTTTCTATGTAGAAATATATGGAATTTTGAAATGTAACTACACATGATAGATGTGGTCTTATTTTGAGGTAAGAAGTTACAATTAAGTGAATAATTTTACCTAATTATCTTATTTTCTAGTTGTCGTATTATTCTATTTGTTTTGATAATGTTTCTTTTATTATATGTAGGTTTGGAAGATGACAAAAGATGATGATATATGAATTCTTATTCAACAAGGAAGACATCCTTCAAAGATATGAAGAGATGATTCATGCAATCTTTGTGTCTTTTCTAGTTTTTGGGAAAAACTTGGGAGAAATCAAAGACATATTTTGGATGTTTGGATTAACTTCCACTTTTGTAATAGACATATGAATTTTCAATGAAATTTGGATTGCATATATATACATTTTGTTAATACAAATGTGTCATAAGTTGTTACAGGAATGTTTTGTTTAAAAGTATTGAATTTACTAATGAAAATCAAAACTATGGATGCTCGATGCTTTAATGACCAGAATTTCTGGTTATTGTAAATGTAGTTGTAAATTAATTTCAAAACGTTTGTTGTCCGAGTTTTTGGTCCCTATAAGGCATCAGCGACGAGATATCAACCGGTCATTAATAACCAATAACGATGAGTTTCAATCTCATCGTCAAATGTTACTGACCAGTTTGTCCCGTTCCTATTTCTTTTAACGGCGAAGGCATTAACGACGGGTGACGACCAGATCCACCTAGTCGTTAAATATATTTAACGACCAGTTTTGTTTTTTTAACGATGAGAAATCTTGTCGTTAGAAGTGTTTTTCCTTGTAGTGTTTGTTGTTTGAACTTCCAAAGAACTTTTTTATGTAGAACATACAAAAGTATTGAGATTTTTTAAATCTTCTCGCTCTTCGATCTCGCGATGAGTAGAAAGAGTTAAGTCATATTGGTATACAAAAATCTAATAATGAAATATTAGAATTCATAGAACCGTTAAAGAAAGCATTAATGCTCTTAACTCTTTGAGTAAATTGCATGTTTGCACAAAATATATCATACAAATAAGTTGAAATCCATCGCTGGCGCTTTTCGTACGTATGCTCCAATGGCCATCTGGAATACCAAACTCCTATTTCAGAATTAGCCACCTATCTTCAAATTCTTGGATACTCAAAGAATTGTTAATGCATTTGAAATATTCCTTTTTGAAGTTGACAAACACATATAAATCTCCAAAGATGAGTTAAAGTATTTTTTACTATATGCCAAATACAGAACATATGTTAAGCTTCAGGAAACACTTTATGAATGATCTTGCCCATTATAATATCTTGATCAGTGATAATACAAATATGTTTTTTTTCCATTCATACATTTCAACCAAGTCTTAAATAACCAAATGAATGTCTCGTCGATTTCATCATCTAATAATGCACAACCAAGTAAAGTCGATTGTGATGGTTCACACCTATAAATGGTGCAAATGACATCTTCAACTTATTTGTGTTGTATGTTGTATCAAAAGCAACAACATCACTAAATATCATATAACTCTCTCGTGATCCACTGTCAGCACAAAAGAAACTTTTTCTCATATTATTTTCATCTACAACCATTCTAAAGAATAAGTCATCATCAACAAGAACTTTTTGTTGAAAATAATTTAACATGGACATGCATTCCCCTCCCATATTATTATTCTGTAATGACTTCATATAATATATACATTGTTGAAGAGTTACAAAAGTCTCTCCAGTCATTTTCAAATACTTAGCTATCTTAAAGGTCAAACTCCAACATTTCTTACATCTCTCATTACTTCCATGGAAGGGATCGACAATTTATTATGAAAGGACAATCTACCAATGTGTGACGGTGAAGTTAATTTATGTGTGTGCCTCAACGAACCTTTTTACCACTCACTTGCCATCACTTGCAACTTTAGCCAGTAATAGTGCACCACAATTCTCCCTTACATTTCGCCTCTTTTTTAACATCTTTTCTCAAAGTCTGCTTCAACTTGAGATCTTTTTGTCCTTGTTTAAAATAAATAAGCAATCTACTAAGAGACATATATTGGTTGGGTCGAGTGTGTCTAACTCGATCTGTGAACACCCCTAAATGGTTGTAATTTTTAATGTAACACCGGTGGCAAGCAAGTTTTTTTGTGAGCCAATGCTTGGTTCATTTCTCGATAGACGTGAAAGACAAGATGTCCCACTCCTTTGCTAGGACCCGATGGATGACTTCCATTAGCTCAGTGATGCGAAAAGTTGTACTACATTGTTTGAGTCCATCTCAAGAATGGCTAGATGAAAACTCTATTCCATGAAACTTGCTCGAAGCTCAACTTGATAGAACCCACACCCAAGGCACTGAGTGAAGTTAAGTACTCATTGACCATCATGGTCGTGAACAAAATCACCTAATCCAACGAGAGAGCTCCCTATTGCAATTATGCATAAACATTCCATTTCAATCAATTGGCACCTTCTCCCAATGGACTGCGATAGTTATCATTGTTGATGACCATGCAAGGTAGGACATTTGCAGTCTTGAATTGATGTGAAGCAATAAGTATGATGCATAGTGGGGTTGCATCTGTATAAAAAAAAGGACTTATTCCTCTCGTACATAAGTGCCAACATGTTGTTTCGAAGAGGAGCAGCCTACCAAGCTCCTAATCTAGTTCAAGTTGTACTTAGATTCATAACTAACCACCCAAGAAGAGAGTAGATAAAGGAGAACAATTGTGAAGATCGAAAGTTGTTGTGAGATTTTGTCAAAGTCATTGTTCATTGGCCAAATTTATTTTCTTCCATGTCATGATAGCTAGAGGAATGTCCAATTCTGATGAGGCTCTTTCCAATGTCAAATTAATTTTCAGATTGGGAGTCTTGGGCTCAAGGCATGTCTGACTAGCACGTCGTGTGATGATCCTATGTTGAAATTTCTTGTCGAATCAAGTGGCAAATATAGGTGATTAAGGGGTGTCATTATTTCATTTGAAGATGCAACAATTGAGAGAAAAAAGTTTTGCAATGTGTTGCAAGAGAGTTTGGTGTGATAGGAGTTTGGTTGATTGGTTTTAGCTTCCAATCTCCATAATTATTCACCATGTTCTTGACTTTAAGAGAAAGGAGATCAATTGAGACTAGTGTAGTAGCTTTGGAGGTGACTTTGGATATTAGCGGCATGCCATCGAGGATCTAGTTGCCAAACCAAAGATTTATAAATAATTTGTTACCAATCTTTCACCTCGTTGTCTAGTTCACTTGGTTCAAAATTAGCATATTATCTTCCACAAACATGAGTCCCCAAGGGGACTACACAAGTAGCTATTTTGACATTATGTTAGAGTATTTGCTAGAGAAGACGTGTATCCAGAGGTTATCCCAATGTGCGACTAAACTCTAGCCAAACTTACGTAACTATCACGTTGTTAAGATTCATGTTCAATTTGTTAAGGCCGAGTCCACCATGTTCCTTAGGGTGTACAATGGTGTCCCACTTGAGCATATGAATACACAAATGATTGACCATTTGTTTTGTGAATAAAGATCAAAATATTTTAATACTTTTTAGAATATAGTCAAACATGATGCAAAATAATGTTAACTTGATCGGACTCCATTTTTTTCAAAATCACTTATAAAAGAGTGAAACCATCAATTTTAACCATACTGGAAGAATATCTCTAATGCTTCTTTTTCACTTTTCACCATTTTTTATTTTTCATTATTTAACTGTATTATAATAATAATAATAATAATAATAAATGTAAACTATTTATAATAATATATTTTATTTATAAAATATTAAAACTATTATTTTTCAAATAGAAAAAGAGGTAGAATAAGAATATAATTAGAATATTATATTCTCTAAAATAAAATTTGTCATTCCTTATATCCAATAAATCAATGGAATCAATACTAAGCACAACTAACCAATTGAAGATGAAAGCATGAGAAATTGAACATGAAATACAAATGTCTTCATGAGTCACGATGAATTAGATGGACAATCCCACTAGAAAGATGGCTCAAGATTAACATAGACGATGCCTCAAAAGATAACCCGTGCTTAGTGAATGTGAGAGGACTAATTTGGAATCAAGATGGGCGATGGTTAGGAGGATTTGCACACAAAATTGGCTTGGTAACAACGCTAACAAAAGAATTATGGGGAGTTTTTTTTATAAGATTGCAATATGCATGGAACCAAGACTCCCATAAAATTATACTTGAAGTCAACTCACAGGTAGAAATAGGGGTTGGTAACATCCACAATTCCTAAAGCATCTTATCTTTGGAGTTATTATTGGTAGCATCCGCACTTTGAAAGGAAGAGAGCGGACCATAAGAGTTTGCCATATATATTTATAGAGAGAGAGAGAAGAAAATGGATGTGTCGATTGTCTTACAAAACATACTTTGAATCTTCCTATGGTATTGCATTTTTTTTCTCATCCTCTTGCTGGCTTTTATACTCTTTAATAATTAATATATGCGCTTAGTCGTCCATTCTTACCGAAAAAATTTGTTATACCTTATAAGATATTATCTAACGAAACCACCTTGAATTTGCTTGTACAATAGTGTTTGGTTCCTTTTTTTTTCGTTCTCTCTATTTCTTTAGTTAACAATTTAAAAATAGAATAATGTTGAATTTGAATTTCTTAACTGCAGCAGGAGAAGGGAAAAAGAAAAGTAAAAAGAGCTAAGGCCCTCACCAATGTTACTTTTCTGTGAGTCCTATTGTTATGCCTACTGTATGGAAGAAACTGATCAACTGTGTTCCTTCTAATCGATCACCACTACAAAGAAGCTTGATAAGTGTGCTCTACTCTACTTGTGTGTGTAGTATGTCACGTCCTTTTTGACAAGTTTTCTCACGTACGCTGGTTGCCATACTATCATTCTAGAAAAAAAATGGGGTGATTGCGTTGTTTGATTATTCATGAGAGTAGATATATATATTTTTTTATTTTTTTATTTAATATTTTTTGTTGGATATTACACCATTAATGGGCCGTTGATGAACCTCACATGCCGTTGGCAGAACTGCATCCAATGCAGTGAGATGAACAACCTTCATCATGCACTATAAATGGAGTCGTATGACTTCATTTGAGCGTGCGCAATGGACTACGAGTGCTCTTGCCATCCGCCTACGGCACTTCTCCATGATAGCGCATGACATACATGATTTCGGAAACGTCCGAGATAAAATGAATTGTGAACATGTGACTTTCTTCGTTACGTGATCAAAGTCTTGACTACGAGTTGGAAGCGACGTAAAAAAATATTAGCTATCCGTTCTTTCGCTACGAGGTATTCCGATAATACCTCTATTTATTTATTACAAATTTCTTCAATTGGTATCCAATAAATTTTTCTCGTCAATCAACTTATTTCGACTGCGAATTTTCTGCGCCTTGTGAGTACATGAAATGCAAAGCCACGGTTTCACTGTTGCGTCAGTTTTAAATGAATTTACATTGAGTTCATTTTTAACATGTTTTTTTCTGATGCTAAATCGCGACGTGCACAACCGGCGGTCAAAAAATATACATATATATATATATATATATATATATATATATATATTTGCCATGATCCACACCCATGCAATGCTATGCGAGAGAACCCATGTACTTGCAATGGAATGCAGCCATTGCATCAAACTGTTCTCGGCTGCATTAAAAGAAAAAGAAAATAAAGGGAATGGCGTGCCTGCATGACATGCAGTATCAAGGGAATTCACGTAAGTGCAACATTTGAAGTGCTACAGTACTAAGGTGCGTGCATTGCTCGAATCACACGTCGTTTGGTAAAAGATGCATGACGTGTGACGTGGAATAAGCCATGCACACAGGGCAAAGCCATCAGTTGTTGCACACGCACGTGAAAATAAACTTTAATGCCATGTTATTTTTCTTTTCTTTCTTTCTCCTTCGTTTAGTTGCCGCAGAGGAACAGTTTAAAAAAAATAAAAAAAATGGGAATGGTGGCGCGGGTTCGGCCCGCAGCGCGGCGCAGTCGCGTGGGCGTACGGGCTCGGCCCGTCGCACCACGCCTGCGCATGGACGCGCAGGCTCGGCCTGCTGCACCTGTGTCCGTTGCACAGGGGCGCGCAGGTTTGGGCCCGTTGGCGGCCCACAAGAACAGTTTTTTTTTTTTGAAAAATCAGATTTAGAAAATCCGGGACAATAATAGCAAAATTAGAAAAAATATTTTTTCTGTATTCAGAAAATTATGGAATTTTTTTTGTTAATAATGTGTGGATTATTTTTTACAGACATGTATGCATTTTATGTTATAATGCATTCTGTATGAGTTATTTATGTCATGATAAATATATTATGATAAATTAGAATATTTGTCATTTTATGCACATTATTTGTTTAGAAGATTATGAATAATTTTCTTCAAGTTTCACAATATTTAAATATGTATATTAAGTAGTTATGCATATGAGATTTTGCATATTATGCCATGCTATTATGTGTAATTGTGATTTATGGAAATTTTTTTTAAGGAAGTAATCATGTAATGTTAATAAGAAAATTTTTAGAATAGATTTCTGAAAATTGTATGACATATATTTTATGCATATTAGTGGTACATATTTATTAGTACATAAAATTGTCATGTTATTTTGTCATGCATTGTATATGATTATGAATTTAAGCAAAAAATCATTCATATATGTTATTATTACATGATATGTTTTAAGCGTAATATGTTATATTTAAATTAAATTTTCATATAAATTAGATATTCATGCACATACTTATGTTATATGTACGTATTTAAATGTGACACTAATGCAAATTGACATAATAAAAGAAATTTACACATTATTAGTTCATTATGTGAATTGGACTATATAATAGAAATTTATTTTTTTTTACGAAAGAATATGTGCATAATAAAATTTGGTTACATATTAGGCACAATATATGTTATGTAAATATGTGAGTCATTAATTCACGTAGTTATATTGAGTTATGCACAAACTATTTTTTCACATTTTCATATGAAATATGCCAATTAATTATGGCACAAATTATATTTTTATGAATATAAATATGTGTATATTTTATTATTACACATGAAATGATTTGCATAATTTTATATGATGAAAATTTATGCAATACCTTTTAATTAACAAGATGTGCATGATACTATGAATTATTCATTTATGTACATAATTGAAAATTATGTGACATAGATGTAGAGTTAGACATTTGATAATAATTGCGTGATTATTTGTATGTCTATTATCATGCTTATGTTAATTATATGTGTGTGACAAATAATATTCATTTTTTATATGTAAATGAATTTTATGCTTATTTGTGTGCATAATATACATTCATGTATGTGATTTATGCAATGTTTATTTTGAATGCATAAATATTTATGAATTATGAATGTGACATGTTTCATAGAATTTAGGATGAAATAAGTTTGACATTATGAAACATCGGTAGTCCAAATAGGATTAAGGCATCTGATTTGTATGATGATCATGATAATAATTTTTGTTGAGTAGTGCGTGACATATGCATGTCTATTAAAGTACTTCAAAGAGATTGTTAGTGGGAAATTTAGCACCCTCTTTCTCTATTAACTTACTTGGCGTACTATTAACACAGTCTCCAACAATTATTATATTTACATGACGTGATAATATTTTTTCAATTATTGTGGTGACAAGGCGAATATGTGATGGTTTTCTAATTGGCACCTTACAGATGTAAGGAAAAGTTCTCATCAAGAACCTGATTGTCCTGGCCATATTTTTTAAAAATGTTATGTTAATCACATCATATAATTTTTAGATGAGTTTGAATATTTATTTTCTAAAATGATTAGAATAGTATAACTTTGGCGCAACATTTATTTTTAATGAATGATAATTATTTTTCAAATAGTGGGAGATGAGTGGGAGCATAGCGACCATCTCGATGTTCATTACCTTAAAAATATTATTATGTCATTATTTATCAATATATGACATGCAAAAACTAATTCATTTCCCTTACGTATGTTTTATCATACATAAATGACACACACAAAAGAAAAAAGAATTTTTGCAATATGACAAAGTTAAAAGGAATACGAAAAAGTGACACATGGCAAAAGATGACATCTGTCGAGCATGATCACTATCACGATTCTCACGATCTTGATGTAACAAAATCATTAAGAAAATAATAACTTTTACATAAGTTTCTCTTCGGATATGTTATATATCTATATGTGATGATAAACTTGACGCCTGAGTTAGAGAATTTTAGTCACACTTATTAGAATGACCACGTGATAGCTACTTATTTCTAACAAGTATAGGAAGCTTGCGCACATATTTAATGTTTAGTGAGCGCACATATTTAATGTTTAGTGAAAATATCAAATATTTTGACATTTATTTGAAGAATGTGTATCATTTTCAACTATGACATATATTATCCATGTCAAAATAATGAAATTGTTGCAAGTTTTCGACAGAGATCACAATCCAATAAAATAATGTATAGATACTAAAAAGAGCTCACGCTATTCGCATCGATGTGGGAAGCATATTGCCAAGTTAATATAAGCAAAACAAAGTGATACGCTTGTGGCAAATATGATAATTTTCGCTCGTGATTGCATTGAGTCGAAAAATATTGATATAATCATATAGTAATTTTATTTAATAATAATATTGTTTCATTATTGAAACTTGTCCTTTTTATGGACCGAGAGTATTGTAATAACTTATCATGCAATTAAAGAATAATGTATTTTTTATATGATTTAGCTTACAAGCCAAAGAACATAGTTGGAAACAATATAAAAGTAGGAGTTTAAAGATTATGCCTTGCAAAATTTTCTTTTGCAATAGATTAATCATTTTCTCTCATTGTCCTACTATACCACTATTTTAAAGTGGATATGTGTATTTATATTTGATATTTTGAACAAACGTAACTGTGTATTCATGTTTATCATTAAATTTTGAATTTAATGAAATTTTTCTTTACGAGAATTTTTTGACAAATGATTTTCCATGTCTTGATTACTTTTATGTCATGTGTGACGTAAATAAGTGTGCTAAAAGTTTTGGCCAATCAATTTGTGATATTTTTTTGGCAATATAAATATAGATTAGCCCGAGAAATATACTTTCTCACTAAAATTATTTTGTCTACTTTTGTGACAATGTCTATCTAATTGATAAAAAAAATATGAAAATAATTTATAATAGGAAATTACAATAATTCACTTGTATTGAATGTCTAAGATTCTATATGGTTTCTTTCGTCACATTTTCACATTATAGATCATACATATGATTTATCTAAGTTGATAACATGAATTATTTTATGCAAATTCATGAATTTATATGGAGATTCAATTATGATCGTAAGATTAATGCCTTGCTGACTAAATTGATAATGCGAAATGGATAAGACTTATTCAGATAGTTTAGTGATGAAAATGATATAGTTATGCGACTAAGTATAATTCGCAATTATAAAAGTATTACATATACGCTACATATACGATGAAACCATAATTTACTTGAATATGTCACGAAAATAAATTTCCAATGTTATATTTGGAATGTTGTTATTCATACTGCCTAAATATTGAGATACAAGTAGAGATATATGACATTCATATATTTTATTGGCTGCACGAGATTAATATCTTCACTTTAGAAGTTGAAGATACAGAGTTGATAATGCATGCAGATTGATTTGTGGTTTGTCCATATTTTCTTCCCACACCCCACTTTGAATGGGAGTAATTCATAGTCAACTCATCATTAATGTTCATTTATTGAAACATATGAGTTGTGTTTCACGTTGTTAATGTCAAATGACTATATGAAATGAATATGAGCCTAAAATAACTGATGGGGGCTCTCTCGACCTAGATAAATAAAATTGATTAATGCAATGCAAAAAGTTAGAGTCTAAAGAAGAAAATAAGTCAAGGATATTTAATTATCCATCTTGTCGAGAGACAAGCGTTTGAAATAAGTCAATATGGGTGATAGGAGAATTAAAAGTGACGAAAAGAAATAGTCGCAAAAGGAGTGCTGACTATAGAGAAACTATTATATTTTTCTCTCGTTTGTCAAAAGTTTAGCTATTATTTCACATATGTATTAGATGAAAATTACATAAAACTATTTGAATGCTTAAATGTAAAAGTGTTGAGTGCAATATATAATTTATGACAATTCATTTATGAATTTAGTATTCATTTAAATAATGATATACGTATCGATATGTGTATATCCATTTTTTATGGATAAAGATGTCATCGTGACATTATGTGTGAAATAACTTTGTGTATAACTAAAAGTAATAAGGATTTCTTCTATTAATGAATAATTTAATGTCTTTCTATAGAAATGACATAGGTGAGACAGTTATTCACATCGAGTGTAAAAATTAAATAAAAATTGTTCAAGTAAATTTATTACTTTGTAGCAAGAGTCATCTGTTATAAATACGAATTAAACATTTTACGAGAAACTGTACACTCACCGATACCCTTATTAAAATAGATAATTTTGAATTTCATGACTTTCTCTATTACTCTATAAGTAGCAAAAGGAAATATCCTTTTGTAAACATGGTTAGTGATCAGATATGCACAATAAGTTGAGCAATCTGATATTTGTGATTGGTCAAAATGAAAAATTTACATACTAATACAAGACACCTATGTTGAACGACGATTAAAAAAATAATATGATACTTCAACGACATGTGGACTCTCATTTTGCATTATAATGGAGATTGAGTTATAGACTTAATAAATAGACGTCTATTAAGATGGTTATATTAACAAGCAAAAGTATATCACCACTAACATTTTCGTGTTATAGAATGACATTGTTGTGGAGTTTAGCTAAAGCAAAACTATATAAAGTAGTTAATTATGAATATTGAATTTGTGTTATATTCAATGATGGTACGAAGTCCTTTCATTAAGTAAATTCTTTTATTCCTATATTAACAATGGTCAAGTATGTCCTTTGTTTGCAATAAGTGTGTCACTATTGCTTAATAAAAAAGATGATACATTATAAGGGAAAACACATTGATGTTTAATATGTCTTGACAATGTGAATAAGATCAGTATGAAATACTTATTAAGCCACGTTCCACTAACGCATTTATATGCGCAAGGCTTATGTGATAATGTATTCTAAATCTTCTTATGATGTATTCTAAATCTTTTTATTCATGAAGTTAGTTAATGATTGTGATAAAGCATGTAGAGTATGTCGATCAGGCACGAGATTATGAGTCACATGGATAATCGCCTCGGCGCTTAGTGTAGAACGAGCGGAAATGAAAAGAATTAAATCTAAATATATGATCCAAGATCTGATATGTTCGGAAGGATGACACAAGTTTATATATAACTTTGTATAGTTTGATAAGAAAAGCCAGATGCGAGACCTCGTGACGCCAATTTTTGGGCGACTAGTAGGAGGACTTAGGTCATGCATCATGGGTAGACGTTTGGATTTCAGTCTATGCAGTGTTACGAGTTTATGGCATACGCTCTTTCAGTGGGAGTTTTCACCACAATACTTAGTTATGAATCTAGCATGCTAAGTCGATCTTAAGACTTGACGAATACTTTATAGTTTATTCGTCAGAGTGTGAGTCTTTAAGGACTGATCAAGTCCGGAGATTGTCCTTAGACTCTTGACTATATTTCAAGATAATGGGCTGGTGTTGCTATTTTAGCGAGGTACTAAAAAACTAAAATTGTATGTGGCCCGTTGAGCTACGAATAGGGAAGCAGCTGACTTAGAATTGAGAAATATGATGATGAAAGGAAGATTCACCGGCGCTGCATAGTATTTGTGATGCAATTGGCCAAATACATAAGCATACAAATACGGATCAATCAAAATCATGCATCATAATATGT